>JAKUAW010000005.1:0-600000 GCA_030566775.1 [Candida] smagusa | reverse complement strand
ATGTAACTACAATATAGGTGTCTCATGCTTTTCCACTCTCCAATTATCAAATACACCTCAAAAGAAAATGGCCCACGCTACCAAATATTGACAAATTATCATCACAACAAAACCACCAAAACACGGTTATGTACGGGGATTCGGCCAACAAACTAGTATTGGATGCTAAAAGAACATCCAATCTTTCTGAAATCCCATTGTACCAAGCGGACTTGGTGAAAGATATAGTAAAAGAAGTAAGCGAACTCTACAAAGACGTGGAGTTCCTCGATGGACAGACGGAAGAGACAGATGAAGAGCTGAAAATCAAGCAATGCCAGTTGTTTGTCGCACACTTGAGTATGAGGCGAAATAAGAGATGTCTCCTCGCGTACGAGAAGCTACGAGCCACGAAGATCAACGAGTTTGCATGGTTGAACATCGACCCGGTTGAGAACGAGGAAGAGGGCACGCTTGCACACACTATCCGGGACAATGCGATCTATGCCAACTACACGACGCGACTCTCGGTCAACAGCTTGAGCCATCCAGAGGAGGACTACTACCGCAAGTACCTCGACTTGGTGATGGAGTACAAGTCCAACTACCCGGACCTCGATCTCCTGGGAGACTTGGAGCCCCCAAAACAGATTTTCATAGATGTGCGTGTGTTGAAGGATGGAGGCGAGATACAAACAGAGTATGGTTCGTTCAACTTGATTAAGGATTCGCAGTTTTATGTGCGGAAGAGTGATGTGGAGAGATTAATTCAGCAGGGTTATTTGGAGGAGATGTAGCGACAGGTGTTTCTACGTATGAAGGGAGTTAAGAACTGCGTGGAGTGAATGAACATGAAATATCTACGTGAAATTAATAAACATGAAAGACTATCTACGTGAAAGAATGAACATGAAAGATCTACGTGAAAGTAATAAACATGAAAGATTATCTACGTGAAAAAATGAACATGAAAGATATCCATTAGCTACGTGTAGGTGATGAAAATAAAAGCACATTTCCATTAAACATCAAAGAAATGAACATGAATACCCAGAATCACTCTCCGTGTATCTTTAATTATCAATTATGAATCTCAACCTACACATTTTTAACAAAACATTTATTGAACTCTTAAACCGTCTGCTCGGTCAACTCTTGGGGATTTTCTTGGTCTTCTGTGCTTTTGGAGGTACTAGCACCATAGCTAAGGCCGATAACACCAGTGACTTCACCAGAACCGAATTTAAAACCAGAATACACTTCCGTTTCGTTGTTGTAGCATCCTACGATAATAGCCATAATTTTCTCTACTTCGAATGGAGGACAACCTTCTCCTTTTATATCGTGATCACATTATTTTCTTATCTTCGTAGCAATGTGTATACGGCACCTTTGTTCTCGTGCAGAAAAATTTTTGTGGCCCCCCCTGGCAGTGGATTTCGATTGGGGCCTCCCATGTATCGTCAAGTGCGATTGTGTTCTGTGCAATACTTGCATCCACGAAGTAGTTCACCATAACTAGTATACCATGCATAAATCCGAAAATAATATCTTTATGTCCGATCGGGTCTTATTAGAAAAAATTGATATCAAGAGACTAAATTCCTATTTAACATTAATCTGATACTTTATTCTAAAACAAATCATCATCCAACATATCAACATCACTATCCTTCTTCGGACTATCTATCTCGATGACATCAACATCCTCCACCTTGATTGGCTCAGTCTTTTCCTTGGCCAAATCTTCCTTTATAACCTCTTTAACCTCCTTTACTCCATTAACCTCCTTTACCCCATTAACCTCGTTTACTTCAGACTTTACCTCCGTTTTAATAGGCTTCTCCGTTTTAATAGGCTTATCCGTTTCCACCTTTTGGAGCTTCAGCACATCAATCTTCCTCCTTGGAATCAACTTGCTCAACTCATCCAACTCACAATCCATCTTCTTCTTTCCCAACTTGGTGTTCTTCTGATCAACACTTATCGGCAATATCATCACACCATCATCATTCTTATCATACACACCAATGTTATCATCCATCAACTTGACTTCCTTCCGCAAGTTGATTGCAACCATGCTCAAGTCCTCGTATACCTGCTTGACCTGCAGCAGGAACGCGGCCTTCAGCTGGTCTGCCAGCTGGTACGTGTCAAACACACTGGAGATGTTCTCCAACAACGACGCGATCTTGTAGTCAATTGTGTGGAGTGCATCCAACCTCTGCTGTATGTAGGTGTTTGCTTTATCCATGGTTTTCTGTGAAAAAATGATCAACTTGGGCTTGAAGAGAGTGTCGCAGCTCTTGGTGCACCTTAAAAACCCACACTTAAAGTATCCGTCTGTACACATAGCTGGGACCAATGGTAAGGGGTCTACGGTTTCGTACATCTCGTCGGTCTTCACAGCATCCAGGGTGCGCAATGGAAAGTTCACCAGTCCGCACATAGTGCATGTTAACGACTGCGTTTCCATCGATAGCGTGGCATATCCACTTGACAAGTTCGACTCCGTGGCCGCGCGCGTCCGCCGTTGTAATGAAGAGCACGATCTTGGGTGCACGGACTTCGAGCTTCTCACCGCAACCGCGTTCACCATCTTTGCACTTGAAAAGGTTGAAGTGGCGGTGGTCGAAGTAGGATTGGGTGGAAGACTTGACTCAACCAATGTGTTACCGCCTTTTGATGGTACTGGCGGGGTCATAGCCTCGGGGATCACGAAGATTGCCATGGATCATGAGTCTTTTCTCGGGGATACGTTACCCAAAATCGCCCGTGAAAAGGCTGGGATTATTAAAGCTGGTGCGCCGGTGGTTGTTGATGGTACGAATACACCGGACGTGCTTGATGTGATTCAGAATGCGGCCACCGACTCCCAAGTATATTCAGTGACAGCCCCAGAGTCAGACATCGCCTCGCCTTTACACGGCACCTACCAAAAACAAAACTTGGCCATAGCATTGAAGATTCTCTCGTTGGTGGCTCCCCGTTTTCCTGCCATCACCGATGACTCCATAAAAACGGGAGTCTCCGCCACTGTCTGGCCGGGCCGTTTACAGACAATCCACTACGACGGTGAAGACATCTTGTTGGATGGCGCCCACAACGAAAGTGCTGCCGTTGAACTCGCGCATTACATTGACAATAACTTTAGAGAATCCGGAATAACATACATCATTGGTCTCACTAACGGGAAGGACGCACGCAGTCTTTTTAAGCATATTTTCAGAAAACAAGACAGAGTTGTTTTTGTTGGTTTTTCGCAGCCAGAGGGAATGCCATGGATATCTAGTACTGATGTACTGGAATTAAAAGCACAAGCTGAAGGGTTGATTGATGAGATTGAAATTTCTGATGCTCCTATAGATGAGGTTCTTGAGGATGTTATGTGGGAGAGGAGGGAATCTCTTGATGATAGGAAGGTTGTTATTTGTGGGAGTTTATATTTGTGTGGAGATTTGTTAAGAGCTTTTCAGTAGCTTGATATTCTGGCTGCAAAAAGGTGCGCTACCATAGTTGTGTCGTAGTGAGATGAGTGATAGTGAATGAACTTAACGAATGAACTTAACGAATGAACTTAACGAATGAACTTAACGAATGAACTAAGCGAATGAGCTTAACGAATGAACTTAAGAAATAAGGTTAACGAAATGAACTTAACGAAATGAACTTAACGAAATGAACTTAACGAATGAACTTAACGAATGAACTTAAGAAATGAATTTAAAGAAATGAAATTAAAGAAATGAATTTATGTTTAACAAATAAACATATGTAAAAGAAACGAACTTCATTACGACGAATTCGTTAGAAATAAACTTAACTAATCAACTATTCGTTTAGCTATAAAAAGACAAAGCATATGTGTCAATGGTTGCAAGAAACTAAATATAAAATTCACAAATACATCCTTACACATCCTAGTATTCTTATCTTTATTATCTAATAAATAGAACACTCCATAATAACTACATCATCATCACATCACCAAATTATTTTCAAAACAAACGCGAATGGCACTCTCAGAGTTTGAAAAGCAAAGACAAGAGAATATCCGTAGAAACCAGGAACTCTTGAGACTGTTGGAACTTGACACGATCAGTAGTGCTCTCAAAAAGGAGATACCGGTCAAAGTCAAGTCGAAGCGTGGACGTCCATTGGGAGTGACGAAGAAAGACAAAGACCCAGTGGAACCGAGTCGAAAATCTCGGAGAATAGCAGGCATAAAGACGGAAGAAGAGAATCCCGAAGAGTATGCCCGGCAGCAAGCGGAGGCGGAGGAAGCAGAACGTAAAAAGGAGCAGATGGAGAAGCTACGCAAAACTCGGTTGATTGGGGACTTGAAGTTGATTGATTTGGTGACGGAGCAGAGTGGAGAGAGCACGCCACGGCGGAGCAGCCGCGGGGTGAAGGCGGAGGCGGAGGACACGGTGGGCTCCTCAATTGAAGAACCCAAGGCGCTCCAGCTCCTCCAGCTGTTGGGAGACAAGTTTTCAGCTGGGGACTTTTTCGAGTTGATTCGGGAAAAGCTGGAGTATAACGACGCGGTGTTGGAGGAGAAGCGGCGGGAGTTTGACGGGTTGAAGATCTACGAGAAGTATGACCCGTTGGAGATTAAGCTCACGCACCACCGGATCACGTCGATGAGTTTCCATCCGTCCACCACCGACCGGATGGTGATGGGCGGAGACACCAACGGGCACCTTGGGATCTGGAGCGTGGACGAGGACTCCGAAGCCGGGCCGGCCATCACCATCTTGAAGCCACACGGCAAGGCGGTGGCCAAGGTGTTGACGCCGCCCACCAAGTACTCGGAGATCTACACGGCGTCGTACGACGGGTCTGTGCGGCTGGTGGACTTGACCAAAATGGCCCTGACAGAGGTGGCATACCTCAGCGAGGACGGTGCGGAGTTGGGCGTGTCGGACATCAACATGCCTCTCCACTCGCAGGTGCTCTACATGACCACGCTTGCTGGGTACTTTTTCCAGCACGACACACGCCAGCCGTTCAAACAGGGCCACCTTCTCCGTCTCCACGACAAGAAAATCGGCGGCTTTGCTGTGAACCCGAACGCAGAGCACCAGATTGCCACAAGTTCGTTGGACCGCTCGTTGCGTATCTGGGATTTGCGGAACACAAGTGCGCTGGTGTGGTCGGAATACGAGGACCAGGTCTCCCCTCACATGTACGGTAGTTACAAGTCACGTCTTTCCATTTCCACGGTGGATTGGAACGCAGAAAATCGGTTGGTGTGTAATGGTTATGATGATACTGTGAATATCTTCAATCTCAGTTCCCCACCGGTCACCGAATGGGCCCCGGATTATAAATTACCCGTGATTTCGGATGATGAGGACCCTGTTCCTGTATGTTTGGAGCCTGTCAACAGAATTAAGCATAGTTGTCAAACTGGGCGTTGGGTGTCTATTCTTAAGGCTAGATGGCAAACTCAACCAAAGGATGGTGTTCAAAAGTTTGTTATAGCTAATATGAGTCGTGGGTTTGATATATATGATCAGAATGGTGCTATATTGGCACATTTGACTGAGGGGTGTGGGGCTGTTCCTGCTGTTGCTACATTGCATCCTACTCAGAATTGGGTTGTTGGTGGGAGTGCTAGTGGGAAGGTTTATATGTTTGAAGGGCGAACGAATGAGTGAGTGAGTAAGTGAATGAGTGAATGAGTGAGTGAGTAATTAAGAAATAAAAGTTAGTGATCGAGTTACAGTACAAAGTTAGTGGTCGAGTTAAGGTCGAGTTACAGTACAAAGTTAGCGGTCGAGTTACAGGAATATAAGAAATAAAAGTTAGTGAATCAAATAGGAAATAAAAGTTAGAGATCGAGTTAAACAATAGAAAACTTATCTTATCTTACATTGATTCATCTTCTGTACTTGTACAAAATTTAAAACCTCACTCACTACGTGAGTTCAGACGCAGTTCACAAACCTACAATTGCTACTTCTGTAGCCTTATATATTACAATTTATTACCTACCCATTTAAGCAGATGGGGTCATAACTTGCCAGACTCTGATAACGTTATCAGTGTAACCAGCAAACAAGTTTTGACCGTCAGCAGACCAAGCCAAGGAGACAGCTTCTGGGTCCTTAGCCTTAGCACCAGTGGCGAATTCAGGCTTCAATTCATCCAACAAGGTTCTTTCTTGCAACTTGAAGATCTTGATACCAGTGGTGGTGGCAGCAGCCAACCAGTATCTGTTTGGAGAGAAAGCCAAAGCGTGGACTTCAGAAGAAGCGTTCAAGGTGTACAAGGTAGAGTTGGAGTTCAAGTCCCACAAGATGATGACACCGTCCTTACCAGCAGAAGCACACAAAGATCCATCTGGAGACAAGGTGATGCAGGAGATGTAACCGGTGTGACCAATGAAGTCAGCGGTGACGGAGTAGTCGTTCAAGTCCCAAGACTAAATATGTTAGTAAAGTTCAGAAAATCATAAGAAAGAATCAGAGATCTTGGTGATAATGTTATGTCTCATTTGTGCAAGCACATCTGAAGTAGCAAATATGGTTGAACATCATATCAAGCTTATGAAAAAAAAATACATACCTTAACGGTCTTGTCCCAAGAGGCGGAGATGACGGAAGCAGAGGTTTCGTTTGGAGAAATTCTGACGGCAGAGACCCAGTCGTTGTGGGACTTCAAGGTAGCCATACATTCACCAATGGTGTTCCAAACCTTGACGGTCTTATCACGGGAAGCAGAAACAATTTGTCTCAAGTTCTTGGCGATAGAAACAGACAAGACATCGGAGGTGTGGCCAACGAATCTTTGGGTACAGTTACCGGATTCCAAGTCCCACAATCTCAAGGTCTTATCCCAAGAAGCAGACAAAGCGTAAGCACCGTCAGCAGAGATAGTGACATCTTGGACAATGTGAGAGTGACCTTGGAAGGACTTTTGGGCAACACCGTATTGGGAGTTGTCACCACCAGTCAACTTCCACTTGATCAAAGTCTTGTCTCTGGAACCAGACAACAACAAGTCTGGGTGAGCTGGGGTGGTGGCAAGGGAAGTAACCCAACCGTTGTGGCCCTCAAGGGTACCTCTCAAAACTAAAACTTCTTGGTCAGACATTTGAATAAAGATAATTAAATGTTTCTTTGGTGAAAAATTTTATTGCAATCTGTAGTTACACAAACGTAGTGTGTGAAAAATTTTCATTTGATAGTACTGATGTTTACGCGCGCAGCGGTCTCGGAAATACTCATTCTTGACTGTTTTTTAGCCGAGCTATATGCCGGAATATCAGATATGGCTGAGATCACCATCTTAAGTGGAGGCACGGCCACCAACGAGCTAGTGCTGGTGTTTCTGGCGATTTCAAGCAAGGTTAGTTATATTCTTCCGATCTCGGACAACGGGGGCTCCACGCTGGAGCTCATTCGTATCATTGGCGGGCCTGCCATTGGGGACATCAGGTCGCGACTCACCAGGTTGATTGAGCGCGAAGAGTTGCGTCTGTTGCTTAGCTTCCGGCTTTCTGCAGAGGCAGCCGAGGCCAAGCGTGAATGGGGTGAGATTGTGGATGGCACCCATGCGCTCTGGACGCCGATCGGTGCATCCACCAAGGAGATCTTCCGCTCGTTCTTGATCCACGTCAACGGCGAGTTGCTTAAACGGTCCAAGTCCCACACCCAGCACCGTCAGTTCCGCTACGAGCTTTCCAACATCGGCAACTTATTTCTCACTGGTGTGCGGTTGTTCATTGGTCTGCTTGACTCGGCCATTGAGATGTTCATGAAACTCACTGACATAAATCAAGACGTCACTGTGTTACCCTGCATAAACACAAACTTCACCTACCACATCAGTGCTGTTTTGCAGAATGGGCTTGTCATTACGGGGCAGTCGCAGATATCTCATCCACTGGAATCAATGGTGGATTATCCTCCTCCAATCCATAAATCGAGGCTGCTGACTCCAGTTTCGGATGATGATGAAGAATCCGGAAACATTCCGTTTTACACCCACCCGGAACTTAAAAAATCCCAACTCCACTTTAACAAGTCGGTCATTGAACCGCTTCTTTCCCCAATTGAGCGAATCTTCTATGTTTCGCCTTATGGCCAGGAGATTTGTCCTATGGCGGATTCCAAGGTGGTTTCCAACATTGCCAATTCCAAAGTCTTGGTGTACCTGATTGGTCTGTTGATGACTAGTATAGTTCCGATTATTATCTTGAGAGGTGTGGGTAAGGCTATAGTCAATGATTGTTCCCGTAAAAAGATTTTGTTGTTGAATGGGTGTTCTGATAGGGAGACGTTTGGCATGAGTGCGGTTGATTTTCTTCGTGTGATTGTAGAGCTGGCTTTATATTCCATGAAACTGTCGGGAGTGGTTGAGGAGCTTCCGTGGAATCATTTTATTACACATTTGGTTTATATGAGGAATTCGAAGATTGGTGTGGATGTTGAGGAGTTGGGGAGGTTGGGGGTTGAGTGTGTGATGGTTGAGAGGTCTGGGGATTCGGATTATTATGATGTGGCTGATTTGGAGGGGAGGTTGCGTGATATAACAACGAACGAACGAAGTATACTTACGAACAAACGAAGCGAATGAGTTGGTGGTTTGTGAGTAATGATACTTAACGAATGAACGAAGTGAGTACTTAGCTAACGAACGAAGTGAGTGAGTTGATGGTTTGTAAGTAATGATACTTAACAAACGAACGAACGAATTGAGATAACAAATTATCAACAAACGAACCAACGAAATGAACTATCAAATAATTGACTCACTTGTTATTGTTTTATAATTCAGGTTAGATTAAATGAATTTTTTACACTACTCAATTTGTTCGTAGTGTTTGTAAGTATGCGTAGTTACAAACTAGTTAATGAAATAGAATAAGATAACAAATGATTCATCAATAACCAGTACTCTAGTTACAATTTATTGCTGTTAAAGTAGAACTTACAACTCACATTGTTGTTCGTCTTACAGATTTACAGACCTTTTTAAGTATTATGACAAACTCTATTCGTCCTTGTGTATAGCTCAATCGATGAGATCACTTATAAGCCATGCTATGGGCAGTTGTGTATAATATGTGTAAACCAACATTGATCTTCATCTGTACCTCAAAAGCTTCACAAACTCACAAATTCACTCACTTCGTTCGTTCATTGGTCGTTCGTTAATCATACCAAATCTTAATCAACTCCTCAGAAACCGCCGATGGAGTCAAAACACCCAAATCAGTAATCAAAGCAGTAATGTACTCATGAGGAGTAAAATCAATCAACTGCTTTGTCAACAACCCATCCTTCTCAGCTTGATCCTCAACCACCTTGAGAATATTCGCACTCACATCACCAATCAGTAACGGCAAATCACTAGGCGACAATGGATATAAACGAACAAACTTATGCGATTCGGTCACCACGTAGAACGGCTTGTGGTTGGCCTGTGCAAGACACCCGATTTGGTAGGAGCCAATGTGGTTTACAATCCCCCCAGTTTCGGCCACACCTTCGGCCCCCACCAACACCTTGTTAACCTTGTGGATGACAAACCCCACGGCGTTATCCACAATGACCTCGACCTGGATCCCGGCCTCCTGTAACTTCTTGGCCATGTCGTAGCCGTGGCCGGTTGGTCTGGACTCGGTGACAATCACACGGAAACGCACCAACTTCTGCTTGGCCTTGAGCAACAACAAAAGCACCACACGCAGGAACGAGTGCACCAAGATGGTATCGTCGTCCTTGATGAAAGGCACACCAAAGTCCGCACTCTTATTTCTCAGGTCCTTGGCTCTTTGTACGAAAAGCTCCCCGTTCTCCACCAAACTCTTCTTGCATGTTTCCCAGTCGTAAAGATTGGTGTTTCTCATGACGAACCGCATGAACAAATCACACCCAGCAGAAAGCGAAATGGCATTTGGAATAGATGATTTAAGCGTGGCAACGTTTCTCTTGACAAGATTGATCAACTCAGACGAAGTTCCTGGTTGCTCCACACGCAACATCGTCACAAGCGACTCGATTGCCGCTATAGGCATGGTCATGTCCTTGTCCTCCTCAAGAAATTTGAGGTATGTAGATGTAATATCGAACTCACTCATGATTTTTTTTTTGTTCAGAAACAAAAAAATCAAGATGAGCCAGTTATTTGTAGAAGAAGACGAAGAACACTCCTTTGACGATGATCCTGTGATCGAGTCCATTCCCTTGGTTCTTGGTTCCCTTCCCATGCGTCACCTCCAGTCGTTACAAGTGCTCCAGTATCCAGGTAGACCTGCAAACAGACCTTTGGTGGATGGTCAGTTCACAGCTTCCATCAAGCAGGAATCCAGATACTTGGAAGTGAAGGTTCCTTTGGACGTTAACAAGTTTTTCAACGGCTCCAAAGTCGAATCTTGGGGTGAGTCCATCGGCGAGCAAGCCTTGCATGGAGTCATCGACTCCACTGATGGCAGTTTATACATTTCCGAATTGGTAAACGATGAGCATGGCAAAAGATGTGTTTTGATCCCTATAGATGGCACTGCTCAGTTACGTACAAACTTCAAGTACTTGGATGACATTGACAACTTGGCTCAGTCTCAACGTAGGGCTGAGATCCAGGAACTGAAACAACAGGCTAATGTCCAAATTTTGCAAACTTCCGCTAAAACACAACAACCTGAGTCGGGTTTATCCAATGCTTTGGGTGAACTGTTGAAGCATATTAAAAAGTTTAATGAGGAGGAGTGGAGTACATTATCTTGTTTGTCTGGGACTGATGTGAGGAAAGACATGACGAAGGTTGAACAGGTATTATCTACTGAGGATTCTTTTGATGGTTATTTGCATGATTTGATTATGACTTCGATAGCTGAATAGGAAACAGAGTAGCATATAGGAATTGGAAATATTAGGTAAACAAATGAACTGTATGGTATGCGAACTACGAATGAATTAATGATTATTCATGAAATAAAAATTTCTGATAATATTGTAGTGCTTTATTTAGTTTGGCTGCAAAAACTGGCGAAAATATTTAATTGAAGTGAGTAGTTGAAACAAGAACTCTGAGTAGATAAACATCTTTATGTGTTTGCGAGGAACCATTATTTGACAATACATCATCATTTGTTTGCCAGGGACATTCTTTATAACAACCATCATTTATTTGCCAAGAACATTACTTGACAATTATAACAATTCGTTTGCCTGGTACATTATTTTACAATTTATAACAATATTTACATTATTTTTCTCATATCCATCACGAAAAATGTCTCATGGTCCCGTTGGTGATCCTTAAAATATATCTAGATGAACTGTAGGTTACTTAAAACCTGAATTGAAATGGTTTAGGCTAGGTTTCTGTGTCCGAGTGTTCAACACATTTTGAGATAATTCAAGGCTCTATGGTGTTTCCGGACTCCGATGTACCTCTCATTGTTCGAGTTTCCCTATTAATGTTTATCCAGGAGCACAATAATGTGTAATATCTTAGTCATGACCAATAGTAACTTAGCTCCAAAAGATTCTCGCCATCTGGGCTAAAAAGGTGACCCTATCAAATATTATCTCGGTCCTCGGAAATATCCCTTCGGCTTCATGTGCAAGGGAACAATGTCACTACATAACATAACAATAGACAAAAAATCAAATGTAGATCCCTATTGTTTATACTGTTTTCCGAATTAAATTTGACGTCCTTCAATTTTCCAACATCGTGGCCAATGCACCATTCCTCCTTGGTTATTTCATTTGGATTTTGAATTTATTCTTGTAGTCATTCCTCGTTAACTAATTTCGCTGTATATGTATTACACACACCTCAAAGGTTATTTTCACCAGTAACCATATGGGTGCATTCCTGAGAAAAACTTAGTAAGTTTATTAAAATGGTACAAACAAAGTTAGTGTGGTTCATAGTTTGCTCCTTAGGGAGCTCACACAATGAAATTTTACAATAGACATTTTGACATCTTTGGCACCCGTTACCAATTTTATGCATGTAACCCACCACATTGATGTAAGTAGAGAAATAGTTACTTCTTTCGTTAAACCGCTTTAGTAATTTCATAATTTTGACAATATACTCGGCGGGCAGGTGAATAATTGTTGTTATTGTCCTCAACAGGAATCATCGTAATAAATCCGAGTGCCATCAAAAGCCGCACTATGCAACATGATTTCATCAAATATTCAGTAGGGCCGGAAAAATACTAGTGATTATGCAAAGTGACACCTACCAAGCAAAAAGCTGTCAAGGAGTTGTGATACAGATTCAACTACTGTTGTAGCAACAGGTCAACTTAGAGGTATGAATAAACCGGTAGTAACTAAAAAATAGAGATTGCCGCCAAGAAAAGGAACCAATACTTCCAAGTAGAAGATTCCGAAAATGAAAATCTGCCAATAATTTCTAAGATTACCTGTGATGGAAATAACGTTACAATACAGGATTTATTTACGGTTGCTCATGGGGCGTTGGATATGCATGAACTTTATAGATACGACACTCCCAGTTTTCATCGTGGTAACCTGCTTGATCATCATTTGAGAAGATATACATCCATAGCATGTTGGACGAATTCAGGTATCTAGTACTTCGATGATTAGTAGATGGTTAATATTTCTGTCAGGCTTTTGACGATGTTGCTTTTCCGCTACGCATAGAATGTTCTGCGCAGCCCAAAAATACGGAAATAGTCACTACCCTGAATTAGACCACAAAAACATATCTCGAATTTAGAGTTCCATCTGAAAGAAGCAATCTCGCAATTCGATATTTTTTCATTATTTGCAGCCAATTCCTCTCATAATTGTTCTTATAAATAGAGCTTGTATTTCCTTTCAATTCTAATCATCAGCAATGAAGTACGCTATTATATTCGCTACCCTCGCAGCATCTACCCTCGGAAAACAAGTCACTGGTGTCTTTAACGAGATAGACGTTCATACTCGTGACGGTTTCACCAACCCAAGAGATTCTGTCTGGGTCGTTAGTCTTGGTTGGGGTATCAAAGATGGTAATGTTTCTCCAGGTGATACATTTAAGCTCCACATGCCTAGTGTTTTCAACTTTGTTAATGAAACTCCAATTGATTTGGTCAGTGGTACCGATGTGTGGGCCACTTGTAACCTCGATAGTGGTGCCTTTGATCTTGCCTCTTCGAGTTTGCATTGTACCGCTTCCAACCTCGTCTCGCCTGATATCGAAGTTAATGGTAAAATCAGTTTTGTTGTTGCTTACACCACAGGTGGTGGTTCTAGCGTCCCTGATCAACAGGCCGCACCTTTACTCCATGCTGGGGATAATACAATTACTGCTGATGACGGAGAAAACACTATCTCCACCACAGTCTACTTTGAAACTCCAATTGTTAACAATGGTGAGAGAAACTTCTACAGAGCTAGTTCCGTTAAAGGTGATGTCAATCAAATTGTCATGATCGGTGGTAACTGTACCGTTGGTTACGACCTGGGTAATCTTGGTTTCACCCTTGCCGATGGTAACACCTTTGACTGTCTGTCGGTTCATGTTTCTTACACTGATTACTTCAACGGATGGCACTTGCCTCTTAGTGTCCACGATCTTGACCATGAAACTACCTGTGATGAGCACGGTTTCCAGATGAAGTTCGGTAAAATTGATCAAGGTAACTACCCTTACCTTGATGTTATCTTTAACACCCCAAGTGGTGTGATTGGTGATGTTAAGTACGTTAACAACTACGTCTGTAGTGATGGAAGTACATTTAACTTTGACAGAGATGCTAATTATGGTGCTCCAACTATTCATGGTGACAATGACTCTGAAGGTATCGCTACTGTCAAAACTACTACTACCTGGACAGAAACTACTGCTTCTACTTCCACTTCTTATGATTCTGAAAATGGACACACCAAGACTATTGAAATTTTTGAACCAAGTTCTTCTAGTTCTAGTTCTGAAACTTCTTCCAGTGCTACTAGTTCTGAAGCATCTTCGACTGAAACTTCTTCCAGTGCTACTAGTTCTGAAACTTCTTCGACTGAAACTTCTTCCAGTGCTACTAGTTCTGAAACTTCTTCGACTGAAACTTCTTCCAGTGCTACTAGTTCTGAAGCTTCATCCACTTCTGAAACCTCTTCTACTGCATCTAGCTCCGAAGCTTCTAGTTCTGAAATTTCTTCTAGCTCTGAAGTTTCTTCCAGCTCTGAAGTTTCTTCCAGTGCTACTAGTTCTGAAGCTTCATCTACTTCTGAAACTTCTTCAACTGGCTCCAACACTGAAACTTCTTCTACTGCATCTAGCTCCGAAACTACTGAAACCTCTTCAACTGACTCCAACACTGAAACTTCTTCCACTGGATCCAACACTGAAACTTCTTCTACTGCATCTAGCTCCGCAACTACTGAAACCTCTTCAACTGGCTCCAACACTGAAACTTCTTCAACTGGCTCCAACACTGAAACTTCCACCAGTGAATCCAGCTCAGAAGCCTCTTCAACCACTTCTAGCTCTGTCACTTCTTCTAGTGCTTCTGGATTTAAGCCAAGCTCGACTCCTGGACCATGGACAAACAGCACCATCACAACTTCCTCAATCCCATCCACTCTTACCACTTCTACATCTGAAATTCCTCCTGCTGGTTCTTCTACTGGTGTTCCACCTGCTAAGCCAACTGACGGTAACAACGGTGGTAATAACGGTAACAACGGTGGTAATAACGGTAACAACGGTGGTAATAACGGTAACAACGGTGGTAACGACGGTAACAACGGTGGTAATAACGGTAACAACGGTGGTAATAACGGTAACAACGGTGGTAACGACGGTAACAACGGTGGTAACAACGGTGGTTCCAATGGTTCCAATAACGGTGGTTCCAATGGTTCCAACAACGGTAACAATGGTGGTTCCAATGGCTCTAACGGCGGTAACAACGGCGGCTCCAATGGCTCTAACGGCGGTAACAACGGTTCCAATGGTTCTAACGATGGTAACGGGTCTGGATCCTCACCAAGCGTTTCCACCGTCATCGAAGGCGGTGCTCCAGTTCATGTTGCTTCTGGACTTTCAATTGCATTGATCACTTTACTCTCGATTATCTTTTAATCACCATAATTAATTTCTTCTTCTACTCTAGATATCCATTTTTTCGGTTCGTACAATTCTTGATATTTGAATGCATGCTTAATATGTACTTTTGTAAAACTAACTATTCTCTTATTGCACTTAGTATGTTCTATTAATTCTGACACCTACCTGATATAAGTCGTTTTATGCGAAAGTATACTAAAGATTTTTGTCATATTGTTAGAACGAAATATGTATTTAAGTTGTATAACTGGGTCAGTCCATACTTAAGTTCTTATAAGTCATACCTATCAAACTCCGAGATTGATATAAATTCCTTTGGTCTCAAGGCCTGTATCTTCCGTTGAAGTGCGCGATACGCATGTGCGGACAGAACGACCTATAAAACCGTTTCTGAGCCTCCTCCATATTTTTCACGAAGGGTTCCTTCGCGAATTCATCAGGCTCTTCGAACCGATTCAGTGCGAAGTTTGTCAAACACCACGTCCGGAGTATACTTCCAATTGGAGCCACTTGCATAAAAATAGCTCTGGCCACAAAAAGGCTCAATGTAGGCGGTGGAGTAGTTAATTGCAACAGCTTCATTTCCGCTGCTACGAAACTAATCTTCTCCTGGTAGGTTTCTAAAACTTGAGCCATTTTCAACCAAAATTCATGCGCTCTCGTTTGCACTTTCGAATCCCTTAAGAAGTTTGTAGATTCGGACCACTTAATACCTCTCAACTTCAAGTAATCGTCTTTTGTCATTCTATAACTTTCGTCATTCTGGAACGACAATTCCCTAGGTTTGGGTGTAGCATCTTGGATTGCTGCCACTCCCGTCAGGTTATCTGAGCATAACTCCGCTTCGCGTCCAGAGCTCTCATCTTCCCCTCCAATTGAGTTGGGAGGAGGATCCGAACTCGAATCACTAAGGGAACTAATTTTGCACCCATTCCTGCATGAGCGGATAATTTCAGCACTTCTGCTTCGAGCGCGGCTATCCTTTGTTGCAAAATTCTGTTTTTCGATTTAAGCTTTTGCTTAGCTTTTAAAGTGTTAGCTGATTTCTTCGGATGAGTCTTGCTGACTCTCTTCCGGAAATTCTTCGACAACATTTGTATCCCCTTGTCAATTATCACCAGTGGTGTGTCAGAACATTCTAAAGTAAACTCTGGTTGTTCAAACTGAAGGTGAGCGTAATGTTATATAACTGGGTCAGGCCTTACTTAAGTCCTTATAAGTTATATCTATGATGATAACTGTAAGAGTAATCAATAGTAAATATCTACTGTGTAAGGAGGTTGGGACCTCGTAGATGTTGTACTAACAAGTGAGTACTAGAAAGGTGTTAGTTAGTTATAGTCGATACACGGAGTGATAGACTAATAACAAAGATGATTGTTGACTGTGACAACTCCCAGTCAGAATATATATAGTAATATATAGAGATATCAATAAAGATAATACTTGTCATAGTGTTCCAAAACTTCTAAACTAACCCTCTGAAGGTCACGTGCGGTTATGTGAGACATGTGATATGTCAGGTGCTCCCAACACGTGCTTGGGACCACATGAAAGAGGGCTAACTATACAACAATTTATGATATAAATAGTTATGAGTACCTTCGAGATCATACATGGTATCATTACAGGTAAAAGAGGAACTTGAGAGTTGATTTACAAATTATAATTATCTGAAAAATTTAACAAAGTATGTAAAAATGCAAAAGTATATATTAATTAAATTTGCAAATCAAATAGCCACATTCTTAAATATAGAGCTAGTCATTCAAATTTTAAAATTCTAACACTACCATATTGCAATTCCATTCAATAAGGTTTAACAATTATTATTAGTTCTAGTTCTAAAATTATTATCTCTTTTAATTATCTGTTGTAGTTCTATAATTATTATCTGTTTTAATTATCTACTTTAATTATCTTTTCTAGCTCTATAATTATTAACAGTTTAATATTCAATTATTTCTGTAATTGATTATCATTACATCTAGCATTCTATCATAAGAAATCATTTTTCGCAGTCAATATATTTTTTTCAACTCATCGCAATGGAAGAGGATGATGGAATGATGTTAAACTTTGCGGCACCAAGTGCCGTAGAGACCAAGCCTAAAGCTAACAAGGTCACAGGAGGTAACTGGCGTGAAAGACGAAAATTACAACTCACACTTCAAGGTAGAAGTACCACACCACTGAGTGGACTGAATAATACATTAATTGTGAATTCACGTATAAAGAAGGATGAGAAGAAACCAGAGAGAAGAGATGACAGGAAAAGAGATGATAAGAAAAGGGTGGAAAAGAGAAGTACTGAACCTATTCACGGACCAACAGCCAAGAAGATCCGGTTCACCGAGACCAATGGTGAGTTTGGAGGAATCAAGAACTCGTATGTGTCGTCGCTTTTCACATCGAACAAGCTGAGTGAGTTGAAGGAATCGACCGATATCGACACCAGTGCAGTTGCGCCATCGAACGCACCATTAAAGGATGCCACCACGTTCGATGGACTCGGAGTCAACAAGAAGTTGGCCGACCATTTGACTGGTAACCTTCGTTTCAAGACACCCACCAAGGTGCAGAGAGCTGTGGTGCCTAGAATGCTTACGCGTGAGAAGGATTTGTTTGTTAAGGCACAAACCGGGTCAGGTAAGACTCTCTCGTTTCTCTTGCCGATTTTCGACAAGTTGATGGTGGAGAAGGATATCACCAGAGAGTCTGGCCTTTTTGCGGTGATTCTCACTCCAACAAGAGAGTTGGCCAACCAGATCTACCTGGTGATTGAAACGTTAACCAGATGCCACCACCATATTGTTCCAGGAATAGTGATAGGTGGGGAGAAGAAGAAGTCCGAGAAGGCGCGGTTGCGGAAGGGTGTGAATATTTTGGTGGCCACGCCGGGCCGCTTGGCCGATCACATTGAAAACACATCGTCATTGGACATTGGCCAGTTGCGGTGGTTGATTTTGGATGAGGGTGATAAGTTGGTGGAGTTGGGGTTCGAGGAAACAATCACCAAGATTACTGACAACATCTCCAGAAACTCGCGCATCATGGACACCATCCACAAGTGGCCCGCTCTTCCAACCAAGAGGGTCAATGTGTTGTGTTCGGCCACTATCCAGAACAACGTGCAAAAGTTGGGTTCCATTTTGTTGCACAACCCAGAGATGATCACCGTGGATTCGGTCGCAGGAGCGGTTGATTTCGAGGATGCGGGTAATGAGATGACAGCTCCAGACCAATTGGTGCAGAAGGTGGTTGTTGTTCCGCCCAAGTTGCGGTTGGTTTCGCTTGCGGGTCTTCTCAAGCGTAACAAGACTAAGACCATTGTGTTCTTCTCGTGCTCGGACTCGGTCAACTACCACTTTGACGTGTTCACCAGAGGCGGCACCAGACTCAAGAAGGGAAAGATAGTCAAAGAAACTGACGGTGACGAGAGTGATGATGAAACCGACGACATTGGTGTCACCACTGCTCCATTGTTGGGGGAATCCACCACCATCTTCAAGTTGCATGGTTCTTTGACCCAACAGATCCGTACATCCACCCTCCAGGCGTTTGTCAATAGCGACTCGAGCAGCCACTCGATTCTTTTCTGTACTGATGTGGCTTCCAGAGGTTTGGACTTGCCTGATATTGCCAACGTCATTGAGTATGATCCTCCTTTCACCATTGACGACCACTTGCACAGAATCGGAAGATCGGCGAGAGTCGGTAAAGAGGGTGAAGCTGTATTGTTCTTGTTGCCTGGAATTGAAGAAGGCTATGTCGATGGAAAGTTACGTGTGGTGCATCCTAATGAAAACAACTTGAGAATTGTCAACTACGAACATATATTAAGACAAGGTTTTGCTGAAGAGACCTCTGCCAAAGACAAAAAAGAAGGAAAGTGGGATATGCATGCAACCACCTGGCACTTGGAGGTTGAAAGATGGTTATTGGAGGATGTTGGGGCTCATAACAAGGCTGTTCAAGGGTTTACCTCCCACGTCAGAGCTTATGCTACCCATTTATCCAGTGAAAGAATGTACTTTAATGTCAAGACGTTACATCTTGGTCATTTAGCAAAGAGTTTTGGTTTAAGAGAAACTCCAAAGAAGTTGGGTAAGACTGTTGGAACTGATGAGTTTGCTAAGAAGGTGAAAGAAGATCCTAGAAAGAAGATGTTGAGAATGGCAAAGAAGGCGCTTAATGCAAGAGATGAGTTTAATTATTAATGGTTTAGCATATTGATAGAATGTTTGTATATTACATTTACATATAATTCAGATTTAACATTTCAATTCAGTTTAAATTTCATATAATTCACATATAGTTAACATTAAATCACATATAATTACATACTTAACATATTCACATTCACAGAAAACATATTTATAATCCCCCTAATTGCCTATACCCCTCAATCTTCCAAAGTCCATGGTTCTCTCCTAGAATATACCCAATAGTTTTACGTTGATAATAATCACCAACTAATTCAATGTTGTCGATAATGTCATCCAACAACAAAGCCTTCCCAACGTTGATTCCATCCTTCAACCCCTCGTGCTTGACATTGACTACATGAACATGGAAATGGTAGTACGATGGATGGTAATGCACAAACAATCTTAACTGGTCGGGTGAAATATCAAACTTGTTGGAGGTGACGCTGAGAATAGTGGCTCTCAACTGCTTCAAGAAACCAATGTTCGAACTATCCAAGTCACGCACACTCGAGATATCCTTTCTGTTCACAATGCACACCAAATAGAGTGAATCGAGGTTGATCCGGTCCCACTTCATGTCCGGCAACAACACAAACCCACTCTGCGGGTTCTTGTCGTGATGAACAAAGGTTTCTGCCTCCTTACCTTCAAACAAAATGTTGTAGACCCACTTGATACGATCCCCCTTCATCGTCTCGATGTAGTCCACCACATACTTGCGGTACATCTCAGGTGTCTCCATCACGTAGTGCACCTTCTGCTTGCTGAACTTGCGGATGTGTGTCTCTGTAGCTGGGAACACGAGGTTCAACTTGGCACTTGGGAGCTTGGTCAAGTCACTGTTGAGCACCACCGACGACCAGTAGTACACGTCGTTGCTATCGATGGGAGCAACTTCAACCACCGCCTTATCTGGTCTAAACTCTCCATTGTCCACAACAAAGTGGGACTTTTCAATAGAAACTATAGCATCTTGTTCCTGAATCTTCCCAAGCACCGCGATTGACTTGGTTTGGGGGTCTGATGCGAGAATCTTTTCGAATTGAAACTGTGATATGAGTTCTTGAGTCATGAAAAATTGATTTGGAGAGAATGAGAAATATACTGAATGCTGGAAGTTCACTAGAGGAGTAGAAGATTAGGGGTGGATTTAGAGATGAATTTATGGGGTTTATTGTTTAGTTGTTGTATTACTTTGGGGTGTTTCATTCATATGTATTTAGGTCTTTCTGGTGTATTAAGATCTTTCATTTCTTATATTACTGGTTAACTTTGATTCTCAAACTGATTCTTTATTCTGTATCTCGTTTATTTAAAATATCAAAACGAATTGAGGTGAACGAGATGTGATCAATTGAATGAATCGAAGAAAACTGACTGAGTTATCATTAATTGTAAACCCTGGAAAACTGGGTATGCTGAGAGTCGTTGTAACGCAATAGATTCACACTAATAAGCGCTGAAGCTTACTCCTCTTCACCCTCACTCTCCTCCTCCTCATTCATATCGATACAAACCCAAGATGGCCACGCAACTTCATCCCTCACAATACTTCTCAATTGATCAACAACAAACTTCTCAACCTTACCAACATTTCTCAACACATTATTCTCAACTTCACCAATCTCAGACTCAATTCTCATTTTCTTGATGATGTCGATACGTTCTCTGTTGTTTCCAGTCATATAATCAACGAAGTTGCCGCCGTTGTTGGGCTGGGGTGAGTTGACATTGCCCGAAGACGCACGCGTTGGCGGGATTCCAAAGTAATCGGAGGTGGTGTCATTGATATCGCACAAGAAAGACAAGTAGATCGACTTCTTCAAGTACGCCAAGGCCACTATGGAATGAATGTGGATCTCTGTGATATGGAGTTTTATCGGCAAAGAGATGAAATTCGGCGACGGGTAGTTCACCATGAGGTTCACCGTCACCTCGAGATGGAGGTCCCCGGCGTATGCAATCTCCAACACAAACTGGATGTCGTCGTCCTTTTTGTCTGGATGTGCTGTGGGCTCTTCCTTGGATGGAGTGGAACTTGAATCGTTACGGAGTCGGAGCGGCAGAATCAAGATCGGAGATTCTGCTCGAGTGATGCTATTACTACCAGGACCTATCCCCACTATGTTTGTCGAACTGTAGCTGTGTAAGTAGTTTAATGGGTTATTACCCATAATAAGAGAAATCGAGTCCAGCGACGTGCGCAACCGCTCAATTGGCGGCGGCACGATTCGACTACTTTGTATACCGGGCCCACTGATGTTGAGTGTGAGTGCCTGAAGGTCATCGTTGATTGTTGAGGTATCGCCCTCATCGTCTTCGTCTTCGTCGTCTTCGTCGTCTTTCAGTTGTCGTGCTTCTTCTTCCTCCTCCTCTTCCTGGCTAGTTTCCGAACCTGCTGCATACTTTGGTTGACTGCTTCTGACTTCATCTTCATAGAAGTCATCGAATGGGTCGCTAATATGTCTGATTGTTATTTCTGGGGCTGTATTTCCTAGACTAAAGTCTGTGACCAGGAGGTCGGATATGTAGGAAGGTAGTTGAATACTCTTGAATTGTGAGTCGAGGATGTCTTTTATATAGTCATTTATGGTGTTATCTTCGATGAGTTTATCCCAGTTGATGTCAAATGACATGTTGATATTTGTCACGTGGTTCGAGCACTACTTATACTACGAACGAAGTGAGTATGAGTAGTGTGAGTAGTGTAGTATAACTAGTATAACAGTACAACAGTTAACTAGTAAAATAATACATACTAAAAATAGTGTAGTTCACTATACTCTTTATCATTAAATACTCTCTGAACATCCCCATCTACAAATAGTATCAAAAACCTTTAATACCCTAACTACTAGAAACAATATCCCCATTAACAACAGTAGCCTTTCTTTCTACACCATCCACCTTAGTCTCAAATACAGACACCAAAGTATTTGAATTAATAATAGTTTCCTTAGCTTCAGTCTTTAAACCATTGTACTTCACCTTTGAGTTCAAAACGGCTTGAATGGTGACAGGAGTGGTGACATCAGCAACCTTGGAAAACTTCTCAGTCAAAGAAATAGGAAAGCTTGAGACGGAATCCTTCGAAGCAACCTCAATCTTGGTGAATTGGTTAACAACAGAAGCCTTGGTTTGACATTTAGTCTTGTACTCGGTGGAGTTGAAGACGTCGGAACCGGAACCAAAACCATACTTTTTCATTTCTTTGCTTTCCCTTTCAAGCTTGAACTTGCACTCGGCCAGTTGAGCGACAGTGTAAGTGACGGTGGCATTGTTCTTGAAGGTGAACTGCAAGGAAGCAGTTTGGTTGGAGGCAATGTTGGATTGCAACTTGACGGTTGCAAATTTTGGAGCCCAAGGACCGTAGTTTTTGGCAGGAACCACCTGACCCTTAGAAGACTCCTCAGAAGTGGTGGTGGTTGTTCCAGAGGCACTTTCGATCTCTGCAGATTCCCAGAGGAGGACAGAGCCACTGATAAACCAGTCTGGGGAAGAGCCAGTAGAGTTGACTGGACCGGTAACATCGACTGGAAGTGTGTTAAAAGGAGCAGCCACTTCAATGGTCACATTAACAGCCTTCTTCCAGAGCAATGGCAAGAAAGGCATCAAGTCAACAGACTGAGTCAAGCCTGAAAACTGGCCGTGGGCCACCACGGGCACGAAGCTCTTGTTGGCCAAGTTGGAAATGGCTTCCTGGTGGAACAAGGTAGGCTTAGGGTTGACAGTACCAGCGTAAAGACCATCAACAAAAACATTCGCCACACGCACACCGTCATCTTGCTTAAAGTACGCAGCTTCGGAGTCTCTGGAGGAGATGAGCAAGTTCAATTGAGCGTTGGTGGTGTTCTGGGGAATTTGGGCGAGTTCTATAGAAGCATTGGAAAACCCAAGCACCCGGCTAGCAGGTAAGCCAGAGTTGAAGATGTCTGTGGACTCCACGGGCTTGTTCAACAACCCCAAGCTAACACTTAATTGTGTGTCGAGAGACCCTTCCAAGACATCAAAGGTCAACTTGGATTTCTTACTGTTCAACACAGAAACGTAATCGGAAATGTTAAAATGCACGCTGGAGAAGGCCTTTCCATCTCTAGAAACTGGAGTACTTGTTCTCAAGACTGGAACACCGTCAATTTTCACTTCATATAACGCCGCATCTCCGAGATGCGTAGTGTTAATGGTCAAATATGCGTGTGTGTAACTTGCATTGTTCAAGTAGATGTTTGTTGATAACTTGTCTACCAAGATGGTTTGTGAAAACAATTCTTGAGTGTAATCAACTGCAGGTAATTGCAGTTGCAACTCCAAGAACTGTGTAGTTTTGAGTTGCACATTAGCAGCTTTATAAATCCAAGTACCTTTAGCTGGGTGGTCTACGGGAAATGTAAAATAAACCACCAAAGATAATGCCACTGCGAGAAGGAGAACACGCACTCTCCACTTGATTAAAAAAGACATGGTTACTATTAATTGACGACAAGAGGCTTTATTATACTTCGCGTCGGAGCCCCGAAACGAATTTTTCACTTGCGTTTCTTTTTCAAATTGCTGCGAATTACATTCGGAGAACCGAACAATAGACTGTATTAGTTGACTTCGACTAATTAGAGGGTGGTGTACAGGGATAAATTAGTATCATTAGATCTTACGAATAATCCTTGGAAATAAATTAAATTATACAAAAACCAAATACCCATATTACAAACTAGAAAGTCACCAGACCACTTCTAACAGTCACACTTCTTGAAAAATCATTCTTTGCATAATTAAAGATTGAAATGACTTGAGAAGACTCCACATCCTCATTGACAGTCAATTGGTTATGGTTATCGTCCAAAGAATCAGCCAAGGTGAAATGGAACAGTTTTGGTTGAATACGGGTACCCAGTTTCTGGAAGTTTTCAACCAAAGTCATACCAAACTTAGAGTGTCTATACTCTTGGTGAGACACGATCTTAGCGGAATCATCCACCAAAGTGGTATCTTGGATACATTGGTTTATAGGCATGGAGTTGTGCACAGCAACATCTGCATGCTGACTATAAGGCCCGTTAGCATACTCGGTATACACCTGTTTCTCGAGAATCATGGTACACGACAGCAGCAGGAAGACGTTGTATTTGACCTTCTCGTTGTTGGAGGTGGTGAACTCGAGGACCGACGTGTAAGTGGAGGCTATAGTGGCATTGAAATGGGTCACAAAGTTGGATTCCCAGGTGTGGTCCGAGTTCTCAGTCACCGGCTTGGCAGAAAGGTGCTCGACTGGACTGGTACTGACCATATGCCCGGTGGCTCCCTTGAAGTTGGAAATCTGCCACAGCAACAAAGAACCAGAGACGATCCACAGACTGGAAAACTCAGAAACTCTTCTTTCATAGTTGACTGTTCTGGATGACTGCATTGGCACCACGTCAAAAGGTGACGCAAGTGACACAGACAACTTGCTTGGACCCTGCCAGAGCAACGGTAAGAACGGAATCAAGTCTAGCTTGTATGTAAACCCAGTGAACTGACCGTGAGTAACCACTGGGTTATAGTTGTGAACGCCTAACTTGGACACTGAGTCCATGCTCAATAACAGTGGTTTAACGTTGACTGTACCAACATACAAATCATCGATAAAAACGTTAAAGTACCGAATGGGGTTCGCTCTCTTAAAATATGAGCTTTCGTCACCTCCATTCGACGAAACTAACAAGTTCAACTGTGCTACAGTGGTATTTGGAGCCACCTGTGGCATAGTCACCGTCCAGTCTCTATTGAAATTTAAAGGAATCACCAGTGACGCACTTCTATCTGTACTAAAGTAGGTCGCTCTCGGTTTTTCCTTTCTTTTTTTCAACTTTAATGAGACTGAGATTTTTGCAACTGCAATTCCGTCCAATACGCTCACTTCCATCTTGACCCCGCGCTTTCTATTCATCAACGAAAGAAATGGCGAAACATCAAAATATGTACTCGCAAACCCGTTGGGGGGTGGTGTTCTCGAACGAACAACTGCAACACCGTCCACTGTCACCTCCAAAAGCAGCAGCAGCAATATTCCTCTATTTGTAACATTCAACTCCAAATACGCTTCTTGAAAATTCTGATTTAAATAAATATCCGTCGAAAGCTTGGTGGATAATGGTGATTCATTAAATATCACCACACTGCGGTCTGTCTGCGGCATTGGCGGCTGTATCTCAAAGTATTGTGTGTATGTGGTGCTTTTCTCCTCACTGGTTCCCAGGAGTGAAAGCATAAACAGCCTAGGGAGCTTCGTCAGTTGTGTAAATGTTAACACTGTAAATACAACTACACATGGTAATGCTAATAATTGAACCAACCTCTTTGATGTGAACCTATCACTTAGTTTCTTATTGGAATACCCCAGTCTATTATCCTGGAACATGGGTATCTGCATAGTCTGTGAATATGTTTTTTTTAAAATTCCCCTCTACATCTGATTCATGGGTGCCGTTTTATTAAATCCAATGAATGTCGGGAGATAACAAAAGAAATTTGCGACTTTTCTTTCTTTTGTCAAAAGAAATATAGTGATGGTTTTAGAATTTATTGCATATTTGAGTTTTGTGATTTTGGTTTTAATGTTGACTTGCCTGATCTGTGTTGGGGTTATTGGTAAATAGGTGTGGTAGATTGTGTGGTGGTTGTTCTTTTTTTTTTTGTAATTTTTTTTGTAATTTGTGTGGTAATTTGTGTGGTAATTTGTCTGTTAATTTGTCTGTTAATTTAATCAGTTATTGTTAATTTTCATCTGATTTCAATGCTTAGTTTTCTGTCTCTCATTTTCTAGTCATCTACATTCAATTTCATCCTCTAAGTTTCTCCATTTACTTTTATCCTCTAATTATCTACTTTCACTCCTTCTCTACATTACTCAAATAATATCATATAATAACCTACCTTATGATCCAATACGGTTGGAACCAATAATAACCGTATTATGCTTTTCACCGTTATCAACAACTTTGAACACTCCAACAGAGCTACGAGACAGAACTGTCACAGTCTCAGAAGATGAATAGTCGTAGTTAGGACGTTGGACTTTAGTGTTAATAGTAGCAACAATAGAAGTAGACTTGACACCCTTGGCCTTCTTTTGTTCCTCTACAACCGAAGTCAACTTGACACCTTCAGAGTACACAGAGAACAGAAAGTGGTTGTCGCTAGAGACGGTTGTGTTTGAAGTTCTAATGGAATCTTGGACGTTGACACCATGGAACCCATCATAAATAGGTAACTTTTCTGGAGCTTCAGATGGTCTGTCAAAAAGAGAAGCCGAGTGAAAGTTTTGATTGAGGACAAAGTCAGCGGAGGAACCATTGACAAACACAACGTGCAAGTCGGAAGAGTGGGCTCCAGAGGAGGACACATTGAAAACTCTAGTGTAGTAGATCTTCTCGCCATTCTTATCTTTGGCGTGGTGTTCTTCGAGGTGGGTCTCAGCAACAAATTCGACGTTAGAGCCGTGGAATTCACCGCTAACTTCCTTGACTAAATCCTTGTGGTCCCAAACAGCAACACTACCGCTCACAAGCCAGTTCTCTTCAAGAGAAACCTTTGGTTTGTCGGGGTTGTTCAACTCGTCGAATGGATCGGCAATCACAAGCTTAAGAGTAGAGTCTTTCCAGAGTAAAGGAAGGAAAGGGGTCACATCAAGCTGGTACTCCAACCCGGAAAAGTGGCCTGAAGGGTAGATTGGATGGAAACCAGTCTCGATCCCTTTGGCAATGGACTCTTCATTGTGTAAAATAGACTTAGGGTTCACTACGCCAACAAATTTGTCGTTGATGGTCAAGTTAAAGTATCTAACAGGACTGTCGTACTTGTAGTAGTCCACTTCTTCGCCAATCGAGGAAATAAACAAGTTCACTTGCGCACCAGTGGCACTCTTGGAAACAGCATCCAACTTATACTCCCAATTGTCAGATTTCAATGGGAAAATGTCAGTTGGGTTGCCTGTCAAGTTGAACACATTGTCCAACTCATACTCCTTAGAACCAAAGCTAATATCAACAGAAACAGAAATGTCTGCTTCTTCATATGCCTTGACAACCAACTTATTGTGTTCACCAATAAGACTGGAGTACTCGGAAATGTCAAAGTGCGTTTGAACAAACGAGTATTCCTTGGCTGGTCTAGGGGTTTTGGTTCTCAACACAGCAACGTCATTGATGAACACTTCAATCACTGGTTCCTTTTCAGCATCATCATTTCTCACATCAATGTTCAAGAAAACACTGTTGAATGATCCAGTTGGTGCAAACTCTCCTTCCACAGTGTTGGTAATGTTAACGTTACTCAACACTTGGATCTTTTCAGCAAAATTAGGTGCACTACGTTGCAACTCGGCAAACTTGTAAAAGTGGTGAACATCTCCTTGAGGATGTCTAACAGATAAAAACTGAAGAGGCGAGAAGCTCCAGCAAATGTATCCCAACACAAGAAGGGCGGTCACCACATAGGGGAATCTCAGACGTTCGGGGGTATCAACAAGTCCTTTCATTGTTGCTCAATCAATGCGAATTCTCAGCTTTTTATATTTCGCACCCAAAGTAGTCCCATTGGAAACGGCATTGGTTATGTACAGAATCTGTAATAAAAACCCCTGTGCTTTGTATGCACGATTTGGGCTATGCGACGCGCGATGGAATTGTGGTTCTTAGGGTTTTTATAAACGGAAGCACCTTCTGTGGTGGCGTTCTTTATCCGTATACATAGCCTTATCTTTTCTTTTTGCGTGGAGGCATGGCTCGTAAATATACGATCTATTCATAACGCAGAGCGGTAGCGCTCCACGTGGAGATTGCTCGTTCGCGCGATCAAATTTGTCTGGTAGCGTTTGTCGATTGGCAGCGCCCCTCACGTGCCCGAAAACATATCTCAGCAGAAAAATTTACAACCAATCAAACCATGTCTGCTAGATTCATCATCCCAAGCACATTGAGAGAGTTGAGATTCCATCTTTCTCAAACCGGTGAAGCTTCTGCTCCATTGAAGTCTTTCCTTTCTAACAACTACCAAACTTTGAAGACCCAAACTAACTACAAGTTACCTATTTTGATTAGAGAAAGCTATGGTGTAGCACCTGCTTTAGTTGCTAGATTTGAGAAGGGTAGAGAAGTTAAGAGACTGCTTGATAGTTTATCTGAGAAGGAGATTGAATCTGCTTTAGCTGATTTGTTGAAGTGATGCATATGATTGTATATTTGAATATATCTATTATTATTAATTTGTATGATCTTATTATCTTTTTATTCTACATCTATTATTATTCATTAGTATGATCTTATTATCTTTATTCTATATCTTAATTATCTTTATTCTATACCGTTATTCATCTTTACTCTTTATTCTATAATTATGCCTCTAACAGCAATTCACTCAATAAACTATCTATCAACATAATATCCTTATCATGCTCTAATATAGCCCGTTGCATCACTCGGGTATCACCAAATTCTTCCTCCTGTAATAAAGCCATTGGATCCAAGTCAGAAAATTCATCCCGAACAGCATGCTTTTTACCCAAGAAATAACGAATATCATCAACAACTTCAATGGTATCAGTGGCTTGTCTTTCTTGAATTCTCTTGGCACTGTCTGAAATGATATCAAGCATCTTCTGTCTCTGCTCACTCACCAATGACTTTAAATTATGGGCTATCATTTTGGTAATAAATTGTTCTAATTTATCACAATGTGTTTGCCATGATACCCTCAACAAATCAAAACCGTCGTAACCCGTTGCTTCATACAACTGGTTGAATTCGTCAAGTGTAAACTGGTTGAACGTGCTGGAAATCTTCACAGCACACACATTTTTGAGTCTGTCCAAGAAAAGCTCGTCGGCTGCAAAAAGAAGCTCGGCGGTGTGGTCAAGTGGAATATCGGAAATATCATCATGGTACAAGTAAGACAACACCATTTCCGCACCGATCTTGCTGGATAAACTGTTCGACAATCGGAACACAGGAATATGTTCGGCACACACTAAGCTTCTATCTATAATTTCTATATTGGATGTTTTGTCTAGGTCGGAAATAGTGGGCATGGGGGTTTCATTACTCGTGACAATGTCGGACTTGAGCATAGTGTCAAAGTACTCAGACCGTCTGAGAATGCTCTTGTTGACTGCGTAGTACACCACGGCTTCTAAATCCGTGTCGACCACGGCCACGATCGCGTCCGGAATCGACTGCGACGACTCCACCAACTTCTCCTTCTCGGTGAGATATTGCACAACATCCACATCCTCAAAATCGATCTCGTCCTCTACAGCGCCCTCCACCCTCGAATTAAAAATGCCATTCACCAACCGCTGAAGATCGCTCCGCGCCTTCTCTATAAACTTGACTGAGTATTCATTCCGCACCTTTGCTATCACCTTCTTATCGGTCGTCATGTTCAACGTCGTGATACATTCATACAAATCTTCCAACTTCAAGTGCTTGGCAAATTGGGCAATCTGCTTGTGGAGTTCCGGCTTGTCTAGCGGGATTGTGTCTGTTCGCAAGTACACATAATCAACAATGTGCTTGAAAATCGCAGGGTCGCTGCTGGTCGGCATCTCGATGATTGCACGCAGCTTCCATGGCCCATTGAACTTTTCCCGAAAGTACGGTGACCTGGCTGCAAGCAAAAATCTATTAAGTCTAAAGCTCTGGAAATTTCTGGCCATGACTCCATTGACATGGGGAAAGTGGAACGAAACATCCTTCATTTGCCCCAGAAACGACGCCATGATCGACGAAATGTGTGCAGCAAACGGTTGCGACATGTCCACCGCCTTGGAGACATCAAACTCAATAAGTAAGTCCCGGATCTCATCTGTAAGCGCACCGTAGATACAACGTGCACCCTGGAAAGTATCTCTATCACACACTGCTCCTCTCAGAAGCAAGATATGAACAATCTCAAAGTGCCCACAGAGTGACAGAAGAATCAATGGCAGGTAATCCCACTCATCTACTTGGTTGATGTCTAGATTAGGTGTGGATAAAAGCGAATCAACCATTTCCAAGTCTCCGGACCGGCACGCATGGCACAAATCGGAAAACGCCTTGTGAAGCTTTACTTTTTCCTCGTTCTCCCCAGCCTCGGCCATTCGTGACGACGGCATATGGGAGTGGTTCATTGGAAGTTGGACTGGTTCATTCATTGTAGTGATACTTATAATTTTTATGCAGGATGTCATTCATAGCAATTTTTCAGATTTCATATCTTTAAAGTTGATTCAGCAGTTTGATGATGATTCGTAGTTTTCTAATGATCTATTATTTGATCATTCTAACAATTATCTCTATCAAGTCTTATTCGTTTATTACCAATTAACACTAGCCAAAAAAAATATAGACTCTACACACTTTAATCATAAGAATTCACAAACAACTTTAACATCTTCTGTCTGAAACGACTTCCTTTCTTGGTTTTTACTTCAGCAATAATAGGCTCCTGTTGGACAGTAGTCTCGAAAGGAATAGATTGGAAATTCTCTTTAGTTCCCTGCTTCAATGTCTCGCTAGGTCTGGTGGCAAGCGTAGGCTGCTCTGAGTAAGCCGTCAAATTGGTTGGTTGAGACTGCTGCGTGTTGATGGTAGGAGTGGAAACATCATCTGCAGGTAATACACTGTGTTCGGGATTCACAGCCACTTCATTCTCGGACTTTTCTATGATCACAGAGAGATCTTGGTGCTGCTCTTCCTCTTCTTCGTTCTCTGAGTATCTACTGCTACCTTCGCTATGAATGCCCATCACTGCAGCGGTAATCGTAGGATCGTACCGTAATGATGAGTGTGGTAACTCGTCTTCTTCGTCATCCTCAAACGAATCATCGGGTTGCACAATATCAAGAACTGGTCTTTCGATAGGTGCAAATGGGTAGACTTCTGGTTCCTTGGTAACTTGAATCTCTGGAATCGTTGATTTAGTTTCAAGAAGAGCTGTTTGTTCAGGTATTGATTGTTTATCAGGTATTGATTGTTTATCAGGTATTGATTGTTTTTCAGGTATTGATTCTTTTTCAATTATCGATTGTTTATCAATTATCGATTTTTTATCAACTATCTTCTGTTCAATCTCACCTTTTTCCTGAGGAATCGTTTTCGCAGCTTCAGCATTAGCACTTTCAACTAAAAATGGATGAGCCAGCTCTTCCGATAATCTTTCATGGATAGATCCACTGAACTTATGTGGTTGTACTAAATCATCATCAGGGACACTAACCATTTCCAATTCATTATCAGAAACATCTTTTTCATCTGGAAGAGATTCTTTCTTCTTTCTAAAAATGGAGAACTTTTTCTTTTCTTTCTTTAAATCTTCTTTTCTTTCTATCTCTGTGCTCTTAGTTTCCCTCTTTCTTTCTAGTAATCTCTTGGATTCTTCTTTTCTTTCAAGTTCTAATCTCTTGAATTCTTCCTTTCTTTCAAGTTCTAATCTCTTGGATTCTTCCTTTCTTTCAAGTTCTAATCTCTTGGATTCTTCCTTTCTTTCAAGTTCTAATCTCTTGGATTCTTCCTTTCTTTCAATCTCTAATCTCCTTGCTTCCTCTTTACGCGAAGTTTCTTCCTTCTTCTTCTTAGCCTTTTCTTCCTTGGAAACAGAATTCCTTCCTTCAGACCCACGTAATGAATGTATAGCAAACTCTTTATGATGAGCACCATATCTATAGTTTGGATCAAGTCCTCCGTCATCTTTGTTGGGTTGAACGGGAGAGAGGTTCTTTGATGGAATAACCAGTTCTGGGTTCACATTGATATCTTCCCCATAAACCTTTTTGTAAGCTGCATTCAAAGCAGCAGCATAAAAGTCCGGACTGGCCTCCAAGATATTACTCTTGTTCACACTGGCACGCTTCTTTGGGTAAGACGAAGGAATAGTGATAGTTTCCACATTTTCGTCAAACTTGATGGAGCTCTCGGGAGACTTTTCAACGTCGACATGGTTTCTCAATGGCGAGCTTTGGTGAGGCTCGTTTGCTTGTGCTTTCAAATGAACCGCCAACGGAGACGAGGGTGTCTCCACAAGCTGTGGTTGTGGCTCATCCAATTCGTCCAATGCGTCGGTGAAATCCTCATCCGAAGGAGATTGCGATACCTTTAAAATCAGCTTGAGTGGCTTGGCCTCTTGTTTTGGTTTAGGTTCCACCTTGGTGACCTTGCTCTCATTTTCATACTTAAAGGGAGCTGAAAGTTCACCGTCGTGTGCAACAGAATTGTTTCTAGTATGGACAGGCAGCTGTCTGGGCAGGTGGACCGGAGTTCGCACCTTTGGAACTCGAGTATTGAGTTTCAAAGCATCCATCTCATAGTCATACTCGAAATCTTTCAAATCCTCGTCAATTTTATCCAAGTTAATGGCGTGATTTGAAACCATCGAAGATGTTCTGCCGTTAGTTAACGAACTGGTTCTAGAGTTGGCTCTCGAGCTCACTCGGGATATATTTTTGGTTGTTGTTTCGATGATATTGGATCCATCTGGAAGCGATTTGATAGTTTGTGTGGTTATAGACTGCGTCCGACCCTGCGAATCAACCACCTTGGTTGTCTTAGTGGTAACCACCACTTCCTCTTCCTCCTCTTCTTCCATCTCAACCGGTAAGCTGGTCAATCTCCTGGAGGCAGAAGTGTTGGACGTTAGCGAATTGAACCGTCTGGGCTGTGGCGTATTCGATGATATCGAATTAAATCGCTTGGGCCCGGAATTCGGCACGTAGCTGGGCTTGGGGTTATACACAACCTGTTTCATGGGTCTGGCTGATGTCAACGACATCGTTCTTCTTGCTGGTGGGTTATCAATTGGCTTGGAATGTAACCGGATTGCCTGCAGTGCCGCCAGTGCTGCCAGTGCTGCCAGCACCGCTGGATGTCTTGACGTCTGATCCTTAGGATACATCGGAAGTCCCGCATTGCTTAAATTCGACCCTGCTCCTTGATCGTACCTATGAATCATCTCATTGTACTTAGCAAACCCTTGATATTGGTCATTCTTACGCTAATTTGTTAGTCCAATCATTCAAATCTCTCTCTTTACTTACACCTTTGGAGAAGAAACTAACCATCTTCTGTACTTGCCAATAAACAAATTCATTTTTCGGGAGCGGCGCGGAGCAACTACTAATAGAGGTCACTACAAAACATCACGTGTGAGAACAATGGACTCTCGCTAGACCCTGTGACATCATGTCAATGATAAGCGAAGTCTAGAAATGTTGGCCCACAACAGCTTATTATCTTTGGTGGTGTTGCCTAGTTACGGAACTGCTGGGAATATTAAACTTTTCCAAATTCATCTTTTTGTCGGTTGAATGATGCATATTTGGGTGCAATTTCATGTTATGCTAGTTACCGAATTTCAATGTAGTTTTCGTATTCCGTAGTATTGGTTATTGGAGGTGCTCAACAATTTTTATGTTCTTAGGCAGAGATTTATTATTGTGAATGCAGATTCTCATCTTGAGGCGTATTGAGATCTTTAGTTTTCTATTCGAAATTGATTCATTATATGATTCCATAATTCAATTACAATTCAAGTTACAGTGTATTTATATTAATGATGAAATTAGCACGGTTTTTAAATTACAGCATTATACACCTAATATTTACACCTTAATATTTACACCTTAATATCTACACCTCAATATTTACACCTTAATATCTACACCTCAATATTTACACCTTAATATCTACACCTCAATATTTACACCTTAATTCACATTTACACCATAACTCATATTTCGCATTTACACCGTAATTCATAATCTATATTTACAACCTTCAATTTACAAAAATATTCAATATTCAATTAAAAACCATATTCACACTCACAACTATTCAAGTCAACATTCAACCCCTATTAACAAATCTTATGACGATCACCACTTTACCATAAACAATCTAAATCCCCTACATTGTATTCATATATTCTCACATAATCTTGATCCGATGCTCATCGCACACGTGACCAGTGATACAAAAATTTGAGCATCGCATTTTCAAATCTTTAACCATGTCTGACACTCCACAGATAGATCTTGAAGACAAGTTGGCTAAGATCCGCTTACAGATCACGTCCAAATTGGAGAACCAGTCTCATTTGGCCATTATCTTAGCAGCAGTTGAAGAAAACATTGAAGAACAAAAGAATGAAAAGTCTGCAGTTGCATATTTTGTTAGCTTCTTATCACTTCTTGATCAAGTAGTTCAAAATGATGAGATTGTTGATGTTAAGTTGGCAACTACTACTACTTACTTCTTAGACATAGTATTTCCATATGCTCCAAAGACCTTACTTAAATCCAAGTTTGGTGAAATTTTATCCAAGTTAGCCACTCCATTAACTAGTACTAATACTGAAGCACCATTAGTTAGATCCACGATTGGAGCCTTGGAATCGTTACTTTTGGCTCAAGATGCTCAGCAATGGAACTCACTGGGTAATGTTTCTCCAAAGAGAGCCTTGGTTGGTTTGTTAGAATTGGCATTTGACCCTAGACCAAAGGTCAGAAAGAGAGCACAAGAAGCCATAAGCCAGGTTTTGAGTAACCCTCCAGCTTCTCCATCCCCAGTGCATGTTGGTGCTCCTTTAGCTGCGGAAATGACCTTGGAAAAGTTAGTTACTCTTAAGAACTCTCCAAAAAGTAAAGAACTCACCACTCAAATCATTCACTGTTTGCAATTGATCACTTCGATCACTTCAGCAAACTCGTGGCCAACCACCCAAATCACTCCATTGTGTGACATTTTGTTGGATATTTCCAAGACCAGTGACCAATTCTTGGTTTCCCTGGCTTTCGGAGCTTTCGAGGGTTTGTTCCTGTCAATGCAAGACCCAGTGCACATCGACCGTTTCAACAAGGTTTTAAACATCATCTTTGACTTGAAGCCTTCTGTCAATGACACCCACTTGGCTGCTGCTTGGTTGGCTGTTGTTGCCAAGGCTGTCAGTTCATTTGCAGTTTTGGCCCCACAAGTATGTGTTGAGAAGTTAAAGACCATTATTCCTATTGTTTCTGAGTTCTTGTCATCTGAATCAAGTAACATCAACGAGAGTGCATCGCAATGTCTTATCGCCATTGTCACACAAGCCATTCCTGATGACTACTTATTACAACCAAGTGCAACCAACGGAATCAGCGGAGAAATCTATGAATTGGTCGACGACGTTGTCACCTTTTTCAGTGAGCACATTGCTAATGACTTGTTCACCATCAAGTACCAAAATGCTACCAAGGAACTCTTGGAATTCATTGCAGCACTTGTGTTCAAATTGAGAACCAGAAGCAACCCAGACTTCCTCGGAATCTTGGAGACTGTTGGTGAATGGAGAACCAGTGAGACTGACTCTTTCCCTCACAACAAAGAGGCTGAAGATGTCATTTCTGCTTGTATCTCAACCATGGGTCCTCAGGTCGTCTTGTCTGTCTTACCTTTGAACTTTGGTGGTGAAGCTGCTGGTCGTGCGTGGTTATTACCCCTCTTGAGAGACAATGTCAGAAGTGCTGATATTCAATTCTACAAGACTGAAATCTTGCCACACGTCGAATTCTTTGCAAAGAAGGCCCAGTTTGCTGCTCCATTGCACGCCAAGATCTTCGAGACTATTGTGGACCAAATCTGGTCCTTACTTCCACACTTCTTTGACTTGCCTCGTGACTTGCGTACTGCCTTTGACGATGAGTTTGCGGCCCAATTGTCTGATTTGATGTACTCCAAGGTTGAATTGAGAGTTCCAATCTGTCACGCATTGAGACTCTTGGTTGAATCCAATGTGGCCTACAGTGAAGGAGCTTTGGCTGACGATTTGTTAATTCAAGAAGAATTCCCAATCAGTGAATCTCAAAAGAACATTGAATACTTGGCTTCCAAGGCCCTGAACCTCTTGTCTGTGTTGTTCAACGTTTACTCGTCCACCATGCCAGACTCTCGTGGGTTTGTTTTGGAAACTGTCGACACTTACCTCCAAATCATTCCAAAGGAAGACTTGGAAAACACCTTCAACAAAGTTTGTGCATTGTTGAAACAAGCCATGGATGACGAAGCTGGAGATGACTCAAAGACTAACAAGGACGGTACGGCCAAGTTGAGTGCCACAATGATGGACTTGGTTGTTTCCATGGCCAAGTTTGTTCCTGTGTCTTCTCACAATGCCTTGTTCTCCATTTTCTCCCAAACCGTCAATGCTGATGCTCTTTTACAAAAGAGATCTTATAGAATCTTGTCCAAGTTGGCTGAAACTGAAGCAGGGAAATCCTCCATTTCCAACTTTATCAATGAAGTTGAAAATGTGTTGATCCAGAGTTCGCTGAATGTCCAACCGTCTGCCAGAGCCTCTAGATTGGCTGCCATTGACTTGGTTCTTGACATTCTTCCAAACAATGACTTGCATTTCATTCCTGCTATTTTGCAAGAAATCATCATGTCTACTAAGGATGCTAACGAAAGAAGTAGATCTTTATCATACCTGATCTTGAACAAGATGGGCTACAAGATGGCTGAAGGAGGAGTTGTTCAAAACTCTCGTGTTCCAGGCTTCGACCCAGCCACCCCAGATTCCGAAGCTTCTCTTAGTGAGTACTTCACCATGGTTTCTGCTGGTTTGGCTGCTGAAACCCCACACATGGTTTCGGCCACCATCACAGCAGTGTCTTGTTTGGTGTTTGAATTCAAAACCCAATTACCAACAGACACCTTGTTAGAGATTGCATCCACCGTCGAGTTATTCTTGACCCACAACTCAAGAGAAATCGCCAAGTCTGCCATTGGTTTTGTCAAGGTGGAAGTGTTATCTTTACCTGACGACATGGTCAAGGCTAACATGAAGGAATTATTGGCCAAGTTGATGAGATGGTCCCATGAACACAAGGGTCACTTCAAGTCCAAGGTTAAGCACATCATTGAAAGATTGATCAGAAAGTTCGGTGTTGAAGAAGTTGAAGCTGCCATTCCTGAAGATGACAAGAAGTTGGTTGCCAACATCAAGAAGACTAGAAACAGAGCCAAGAGAAACAAGACTGAGGATGATGATGAAGCCCCACAAAAGGAAAAGAAGTTTGTTTCTGCCTACGAAGAAGCTCTTTACGACTCCGATGTCTCTGATGACGAGGAAGTTGAAGAGGTCTCTACTAAGAACAAAAAGAAAACCAACCAATATATCTTGAACGGAGGTGATGATCCTCTTGATTTACTTGACCGTCAAATGTTGGCTAGTATTTCTCTGTCCAAGCCAAAGAAGGGCGGTAAGTCTGATATTAAGAAGAAGACTGACGAATTCAAGACCAAGGGTGGTAAGTTGGTGTTTAATGAAGGTGACGAAGATCCTTTAGCTGGCAAGGGTTCCGGTATCGATGCCTACTTGGATGCTGTTAAACAAGCTCCTGTTAGAGGTCAAAGAAATAAGTTGAAGTGGGCCAAGGGTAAGAAGGCTACTGAAGAAGATTGGTCTGATGATGAAGAAGCTAAGCCAAAGGTTAAAAATTCCAAGGTGATGAAGCCTAAGCAAAAGTTTAAGGCAAAGAAGAAGTTGTGAGGATGTTAATAAATAGAATGTATCGGTGAAAGATTGTTAGAATAAGAATATGATTTGTAGTGATTTTAAGACTTTTTGAAAAGTCGTTTGGAAACCAAAAAAAAAATTTACAACAGATGCCATTAAAATCACCAATCAAGATCAGATTGGCAAGGTTCGGTAGAAAGAACTCCCCAGTCTACAACATTGTTGTTGCTAAAAAGCCCAACGCAAGAGACAGTTTGCCTCTTGAAGTTTTGGGAACGTATAACCCAATCCCGGTTCCTTTAACACCAGAAGAAAAGGCAGCTGGAGTGATGAAATTCAAGGACATCCAATTAGACTTTGACAGAACCAAGTACTGGATTGGTGTGGGTGCAGATATCAGTGATCGTGTTGCATGGTTGTTCAAGAAGGGAGGAATATTACCAGAAGAATGGCCTTCTCCAGCCAAGTTGACTCAAGTAGTTAACAAACCAGTCATTTCCAAGGAGTTTGTCAAGGAGGAAGAACCAAGAGTGTTATACAGAAAAAGATAGGCATGTACATAGTAATCAATAATGAAAGAACTTACGTAGAAACTTAAGAAATCTCCTGTGCTTGGATGCTTTTTTCAACAGCATCAAGTCTTGCTGAGCTTCAGGTTCTGGGGGAGGCTCAAAGAGATCAATCCAAGAAGGCTGGAATTTGTTTAAATGGTACCGGTAATTTCCTATATGTAGAGGCTCAGGTTTGCGGTGTATAACTGTGCTGGGGAACCTATTGTTGATGATATCCATTTGATCTTTTAAAGTAACTGGACAAACCATCGAGAGTCTCTGTGAAAGCTCCATGCATGATGCATGAGCTTCGGCATTAAGGTTTTTCTTGAGTATATCAATCAAATGGTACACAGTATGTGTGATTTCGGGTATACAGTCTAAGTTTAGGCTTAACAAATGGTTGATTCTTTTTGCGGCTGCAAAATTCAGACAGAGAAATATCTGAACGTTTATAAAGTGGATGTTAGTTTCAGCAACAGTTACGAACTTCCACACTCTTGATATGGCCATAGACATTAGGATTGGAGTAAGCGGTAAGGACAACAAAAGTGCCACGAGATTCTGAGGATGCCTGTTGTCAGAATATGATGCTCGTTCAACAAGATCAAACATAAGGTTTAGTCTTTTGCAGGAGAAGAAGTGTGCAAAAGACAAGGACATATCATGAGACTTTGGCAAAGCATTAGCCGCCTCTATGGTAGAAGTGATGTCGATGGTAGTTTGCACACAATCGAGGGAGGACTCATGCAAGAAGTAGTCTATCTTTGCAAGGGACAAAGAAAGACGCTTTTCCAGCGTTAACTGCGACAACGTGCAGTGCAACGACCCTTCAGACAGAAGAATGCTACAGCTAGACATATTCGCACTACAAAAATTATCAGTGTTCAATATATTAAACTACAGAGATTAGTCGAACAAACCCATACCCATGTCGTCGTCGGATTCGTCATCTTCTTCTGGAGCAGCTTCTTCAGCGGCAGCAGAAGAGGAAGCAGCAGCGACTGGAGCAGCAGAGGCGTAAGCTTCTGGGTTAGCCAATCTGTCCTTAACGGCTTCGGAACCTTCGAAGGTGTAGTCAGTGGCAATAGACAAAGCCAAGACGTTCTTGTAGTGGTTGACGATGGAGTGACCGACAGATGGCAAGGTTGGGTAACCAACAGCCAAGGAGATGGAAGCGATGGTGTTGATGGCGGAAACAAAGTGACCAACCAATTCATCATCGGTGATGTCCAAGATGGAAGCTGGGAAGACTTGACCGTTGTCGTAAACTTGGACAATAGTCAAACCGTAGGTGAATGGAGAAATGTTCAACATGTTCAACAAGGTAGCTTCAGATGGACCAACCTTGGCACCTTCTTCAACAACCTTAACATCGGAGACAATTTCAATAGTACCTCTGGCAATCTTGGTTGGGACACCCAAAGCTTGGAAGAAAGAGGTCTTACCTGGTTCCATACCAGTGTTACCGGCTGGGACGTAGACATCCTTTGGAGCAACGGCACCGGCCTTAGCTGGAGCAGCAACAACGTTGGAAGTAACAACTTCTCTGATCTCCTTCAAGGAAGCGTTGGTGAAAATGAAACCGACGTTACCCTTGATGAATGGCAACAACTTTTCAAATTCTGGCAAGTCAGCGAGGAAACCTCTGACGGCTCTTCTGACCATGGTGTTCTTACCCATCAAGACGACAGCGTCCTTTCTCAAGGCCTTTCTGACTTCGTGCATTTGTTGGGAAGAGACATTGTCAACACCAACAATGAAGATGGACTTGTACTCTTCGAGCAATTCTCTGAGCTTAGCGAAGTATTGAACTTTCTTATCACGGTTACCACCCATTTCGACTTATAATATTAACTGACGATAGGAATTTTTAATGGTCCTTAGTTAAAGATGTTTTTTGAAAAGTTTTTTTTCTCCAAATGTGGTCCCCGACGATGGTACTGGAGGTACTGCAGGTAGTACTTTGAGTGTGATTTGGTCACGTGTATATCGTATTTCTAGGTCTTGTGCCCTATCTGAATACTGTTGCTGCTTACACTGATTATCCTATAAAGTTGATAATCTTTTGATATTGATGTTACTGTTGAGTTTTTAAAAACAACGATATTATAGTGTTGATTATTATATTACGAATACCTGGATATTATAGTTAATGTAATTTATTATTTATTCTATTGCGAATACCTGAATATTATTTCCCATCCTACAGTTTGATTCGCCTATTAATCTTCTTGTTGTGTTCTTTCACTCCTTAAACAATACACTAATTTCTACATTCTTCAAATAACAAAATTTCATCACTTTTTTACATCAAAATTTTACCAAACTAAACAACTTTTTCACAAAAAATACAAAAAATATTTGCAGCCATTACAACTAACCAAAACCCATGTTTTCATAGTCCAGACTAACAAAGGCATTTTTAACATACTCCTTCCAGTACTTTTCCAATTTCTTGGCCTCATTCTTATCAAGAGATTTCTTGATTGGTTTACCGAGTTTACGACCAAAGTTTAACCATTCATTAACAGTTAAATCTTTCATGTCATAAGACTCGTCAGTGGAATATTGGAATTCATACTGGAAATCTTTTTCACCATTATTGATTCCTTCCAAGTCAGCAAAGTACTGAACATAACGCTCTGGAGTAAACGTCTGAGGAATGTACGCAGGTCCCAAAGGCAAGCCCTTAGGCATTTTTGGAGGTAAAGTCTTATCTTTTTTCAAGATAACTACCTCATCATCATAATCGGTAAGAACCAAATTCTCAATTTGCTTGAAGAAATCATCCCATGGAGTGAACTTGTACTTGGCATGATATTCCGCTTGTTGTTCCAAACCTGTAATATTGTATTCCCAGACTCTAAAACCCGGGTTGAATGTTGGAACAATACTTGCAGACACATGAGCAACAGAATATCTCTGGGATTTCTTACCAGACTTGTTGATGGTAGCATAAAGGGTCTCTCTCAAAGAGTCCATAAATTTAACTTTATTTTTAGGAGCACCACTCATAGCTCTGAATTGGTCGTCACCAAAAGCCATGACGGCATCAAGATTGTCTTCGTCATCAGAAAAGTCGTAGTCCAAGGAAGCAAAGTCCTTTTTGCCGACAGAGTCCCTGATGGACTTATAAGCGGCTTTGCTGTCCAACGGAATGAAGTGGTCGATATTCATGTGACCAAAGAGCCCGCCAATGATCACATCTCTGTACTCGTGAGTCCAGACAATATACTTACGTAAACACGACTCATCATAGTTCTTTCCGTTGGGAGGCACATGTCCAGTAAGCCATACTTTCATATTTCTAGCACGCATTTCCTTGAGAACATAACCTAACCACTCGAACAATTGATATCCAGGTTGCTTTTTGGAGTCACAATTATCGACAAGAGGGTTGGCTTTGAACAAATACAAGGTGTTGATGGACAAGATGGCCAAGTGGTTGGGGACCACTTCTGTGAAGAAGTAGACCCCCTTGTTGAAAGTATGTAATTGAGCTTGCGGAATGTAATTCTTCCACATTTTGTACAATTCACGGATTTGTAAGGTGGGACCTGGGGAGAACAAATTGTGGGGATAAACGTCATTATTGCCCAAGGAAGGAATCAAATCCACGTCCATTTTTCTTTCGTTGTTTGAGGTTGACTTGAAAGTGTCGTAAAGAAGGTTACTAATTTCCTCATTGACCTCGAAGATATGCTGTTCAGTACGAGGGAACCTACGATCATTATCATGTCTGATATTGTCACCAGTCCAGACGATGAAATCGATCTTATCGCGGAGATTATCATCGATCCACTTGATTGTTTCCTTGACAAGGGGCATTGGGGAGTCACAACCCCAGATGGCATTACCGTATTTGCCGGCTTTTTTATCGGAATTGCTGAAATCGTGGCACATTTCATCTGGATCGGAGCCTGCCTTATAGAACGGGTCAGGGTGCATATCCGTCAAGTGTAAAAATCGTCCATGAATAACTTGTTCATAAGAGTCATCACCATTTGTTGAGATAATTTTGACAGGGTTCTTCGGGGTGAGACCCAACTTTTTTAAATCATCGATCTGAGAAGAATTGAGCAGAACAATATGGGAAATGACAGACGCAGATGAAGATGCCGTGCGGTAGAATTGATGGAACAAGGCGTAACATACAAGTATAAGTACACCTACCTTCAACATATTAAGTTTTTTAGTTGAATTCTAGACCTATGCACGACCGAAAACTATTCTTTGCGTTTCAAAAATGCGAGAGAAACAACATCACATGATAATGTAAGGAGTAAACTCGGAATTAAAACAAATTAAAATTTAGCTCCTTAAAGGGATAAATAAATTGACGATTCAAAATCGTGAATTGAAAGTAGGAACCGGGGAACGAAGAATAGAATTGATAATAGAGAACAAAGGATGACCTGAATTTCATTATCCAAGTGGACCCGTAAATCGTGTCAAGATTGTATTGTAAAATGGCGGAGTTGACTGCATTGACTAAGTAATTTTATTACCTAAAGGAGTGAAATAGTACAGGGAAAATCTCACACCCCTTTGTGTATGGTGTAATAATGTAATTGTGCAAATGGGGCTATTGTTTCGAACATGATTAAAAAAATCGTTTCAATGCCAGTGATGTAATTTTTGACGCGATGCGCGAACTTACAATTCCTAGGTGATGACGCGAAAAACGTAAACAAATAATGAAAAATAATAACAAATCAATATTCCTAATGCAGTGACTTAATTGCAAACGGACCAGAAAGATTCTGCGATGCGTAAAGGTGGATTTCCTAAATAGACAAAAAATACCTAAAGTCCCCTTATTCGGTTAACTGCAATAGCAAGAATACATAGAAAGTCGCGTATGTCAACAATAATCTACGCAAGTACTATAGATGTATCTCATCTGCACATAAGCAAATTTTTTAAAAATAATAACATCAGAAGGAGTATATATTGACAGACCCTGCCTGTCCTTTTTTTTCCTATTCACCAAGTCTTTCAGTCACTCCTTAATAATGTTCGCTCACACTCCAAAAAGACCTACTTTACCTTCGACACCTTTAACTATTAAAACTAGTTTACCTCCTTTGTCATCATTAATGAACCAACTGATTCCAAAGTTGCCTCCCATCCTGGATATCTACAAAACTGCATTCCCAACCCCAAGCCATACTCCTCCTGTGTCTGGTAAAGACGACACAGACTCCATTGACTTAAGAAAGAGAAAGTCTATTTCATCTCCTTCAAGTGACAAGTCATACGCATTTATTTCCCATTCTCCATTAACGTTTCCATCTCAAGAACCTTCAATCGATAACGCTCCATTGGCTCGCCGTAAGCGCAGAAGAACGTCTCCAAATGAATTATCTATCTTGAACGCTGAGTTTGAAGTGGGATCCACTCCAAACAAAATGCGTAGAATCGAAATAGCAAAGAAGGTTAACATGACCGAAAAGGCCATCCAGATCTGGTTCCAAAACAAAAGACAAAGTTTAAGAAAACAAAGCTCCCACGAAAGAGAAGTCACTGAATTGTTACCAGTACAAGTCCAACTTCAACCACCTGCAGTGGTGGTGCCCATGATGCACCAAAATGGGCCAATGATCCCACATATGATGATGTCTTCGACTCCAATCAAACCGCAATTCTCCCCAACTTACAAGTCCCCAGAACAAGATATGGACTCTTCTCTTGATGACTCGATGTTGGTGTTGAACGAAACTAGAAAAAAGCAACCTACTTTACTTAACTCTAATACCACTTCTACAATGACTTTCAAATTGTCCTCGAAAGTAAAGGATAAGTTAGCTGCAATGAATGATACCAAACCAAAAACTTATATTGATTTACCATCAGACCGCAAACCAAAAGATGGAGTAGTACAAAATTTACTTAGCTTGAGATCCGGTTCCTGGTCTTAATTATTGTTTATATTAATGAAGTTACGAGTTTTAGATTTCATGTAAATTGCCATGTAAATTGCACTTTTGATTTTGTGCTGCACATTTGGCGGGACTAAACAATACGTAGGTGTCTATTTTTGGACCGAAGCTATTGTGTACTAATTTCATGGTAATAGCATGACTTGCATTATTAGGCTACAATTGGGCAAAATGCTTGACGCGGAATGATCTTCCCTGTGTTTATTTATCACTTCGTTAGCGACAGCGGAACAATGTAATGATCCTAAATGGATAAATATCGTCGCTCGCATTGATTTCAACTTTAACCGGTTCTATTATTTGCAACCACGCTTAAAACATATTCTGAATGTGGTCAATTTACAAAAATAAAGATTGGATTTCTCGAAACAATAATAATATCGAAAGAGTTAAGATTCGAAAATGTAAGACCGTGATGGCAAATATGATGATAATTTTCAATTAGAAAATAAAGCTTAATTGGAAAAAAACAAGAGGCTGTAATAATTATGTGAGGTCACATGCGAAGTCACATGTAAGTAAGATAAATTGGTAAGCTTACAAACTTGCTATCATGTGATATCTCACATGATATAAAAATTTTCACAACCTCTTCATACTACACTTCAGCTCCAATAATTTTACGAGCCTCTTTACATCTTAAGATGTCCAATCTCTTAGTATTCGTTCAAACTCTACAGTCACACTCAAACAGTCGTGTTAATTATAACGTATGATATATTAAATTACATGAAAGACAATAAACTTAATAATGGATTAACGACCACGGGAGGTAGTCTTGGTGTGTTGACCTCTGACCTTAAGACCCCAGAAGTGTCTGATACCACGGTGGGATCTGATCTTCTTCAACTTTTCCAAGTCATCTCTCAACTTAGATTCCAAGTTGTTAGCTAAGACGTGGTAGTCCTTACCGTCGACTTGGTCCTTTTGTCTGTTCAAGAACCAAGCTGGAACCTTATAGTTGGTTGGGTTTTGCATAATGGTGACGATTCTTTCCAATTCTTCTTGGGTCAATTCACCAGCACGCTTTTGTAAATCAACATCAGCCTTCTTACAGACCAAGTTGGAGTATCTACGACCGACACCTCTAATCTTGGTCAAGGCGTACATGATCTTAATTCTACCATCAATGTTGGTGTTCAACAAACTATGAATGTTAGTATCTTCTACTCTGGCAGCATATCACTTATTACATACCGTAAAATGTGTTGGAAGGAACCTTCTTCTTGGACGACTAACGACATATTGGTTTCTATGGTACTATCACAAATAAAATTCAAAAGCTTTCGAAAATTTTAACCAGAATTGAAAATTTTCCTGGTGCGGGTGCGCTGCGATACACAAAGAGAGGAGAGAAGAACTGCATGGTGGATATGCAGGAGTAATGAAAAGAAGTCGCACGGAGCCCTAATAGATGGCACGTGAGTGTAAACAGAATGGTTCATCTAGATAAGCAATACATTAATACCGAAACTAATATCTCAACACTGCAATAATCATAAACAACTAATAATCTCATAATAACACCTCGTTAATTACAACAACCACAAGAAGAGTACCTCGTTAGTTATAATAATCACCATAATAATACCTCGTTAATTACAATAATAAAACCTCATTTCTCTCAACTCCTCATCCCTTCTACATCTCTATCCACATCATTTCATTCACTATATACAATCAAGAATACTTGGAGATCATCCATTGTAATGCAGACAATTCAATATAAACACGGTTGGCCTTCAAGATATCTCTGACCTCAACGGCTTCTTTGATCAATACATCGGATTTATTATTAGTAGCATCAATCAAGTTGTTTCTTTGCTCATTGGTAATAAACAACAAGTTTAACTTCTGTAAATCATGTGCTTCCACAAATTTGTCTGCTGTTGATGGGTGATCATACTTGAAATCCACGATATCTGAGTCGTATTCTATTATGTTGTGTTCCGGCAGGTTACCGATTATGAAGAGTCTTCCGTTTCTATAGTGTTCAGCAAAGGCATTCTGGAAAGCCTTAGCGTATATCTTGCTTGGTAACTTTGTGGACCAGTCGTGGCCAGCCTTGATACCGTGGGCCTTCAAGCCGTTGTCTTTAGTTGGAGAGTTGGCGTCACCGGTTCTTGCTCTACCACTACCCTTTTGAGGGTATAACTTTCTGTTTGAGAATGGCTTGTCACCTTTGGTTGGGACGTTACCCGATCCAACTCTGGCTTTATCGGCTTCGTATACCACGGCACTCCACAAGAAGTCTCTTCTTAATGGTCCGTCAAAGTATTGTGCCGGGAGGGGAATGAAGCTGGTTGGCTCCAACGAAGGAAATGAACGTAATGTGGCCAATGTATACTTTGGCGGTTGCATTACTTTGAATGCATTAGCGGCTTGTGTAGCCAAGTTTCTAGTGCTTCTAAGCATGTTGAAATTTTTTTTTGTCAGTTTGAATGCGATGATAATACCAAGAGGTTCCAAATGCTGTGGAATGGGATTTGAGGTTGAGTAAAACGGATTCGAGGTTGCGGAAAACGGATCAAGTGTTGAGGAAGGGTACTAAATGAAGTTATATAGAAATCGCACATTATGATCAATGAACATAAGTTGAAGTAAATATGGGGGATGCAAAATTCCCAATGAGGAAATAAACTTATGCCCTTGTCTATCACTATTCACTTGATCTTTAGTTCTGAATTTTAAGATGCGGCAGCTTAGGAGTTTATAGTAGCATAATTTTTGAGTGGTATTAGTATGGATAGGTTAAGTGTAGAGTAAAAATTGAAAGAGTTATTTCCACTTTTATTGGGTAATCAGGTACTTTCAAATATCACAACGAAGAAGGTCCAACGAAACCTACAATCGTTCCATTTGGTTCCGTAACCTACAATAAACCGTTAAATTACAATATAATATTTATACAACGTCAATTAAAAACACTATTCCTCCCTTGGATGCTCCTCTCTTTGATGAGCCTCATCATCACTATCAATGATAAAATCATCAATATCAACAGCTCCCTCGTTTTCACCCAACTCTATATCCTCATAAGGTTGTTCGGAAGGAGCAGGAGCGTATCTGCCCCTGTTTTCAGTACCAGTCAACTTGTTGATAGTCTTAGATAAGAAACCCTGGTTTTTTTGTCTTTGGAAATCTGGATCATCTTCTTGGAAACGTCTCAACTGGTCAGCCCATTGGACGTTTTTCTTCTTTGGGGCGTTGGACAGGGTACCCAACTTAATAATGGAAGAAGGCTTGCTGTAGTAAGTTTTGTAGATGATGAAAACACTCCATGCAACCACTGCGAAAAGCACCACCTCGACAAAAAGGGTTAACTTTTGGGATCTGGACGATGGAGATGCAACGGACGATTCTGTAGGAGAAGAGGAGGCAACAGCAGAAGACTCGGCAGTTTCAGGTTCGGTGGTTTCCGAAGGCTTGTTTACTCTATCATATCTAACACCAATAGGCAGAGTAACCAAGGATTTTTCAGATTCGTCAAAGTTGCCCAACATGAGATCGATCAACGCACGGGATGTGGCTGACTTGTCATAAGGCACCATGTGGGAAGTATCAAATACATTGATAAAAGTCAAGTTGCGCTCGGAGCGGACGTATCCCGACACTTCACCGTCATGAACCCAATCTCTTGGGCGGGTGGTTTCAGAAAAGCCCGTCTTGCCGCCCCAGCTCAACTTCTTGATCATCGACTCGGCACCCATGTAGTTACAGATGATGTCCCTGTTCCCGTGGAACAAGTAAATAGGGATTTGGTCGAGAATCTTGGGGAAGAGATGAATGGATGGGGCAGAGTTCTTATTGGAGAGAAAACGCAGCACCGTGGATGTACATTCCTTCCACTTCTTTTGGTGCTTCAAGTTTAAGCCCTCCATAACCTCGGTCTTACGCAAGAATGGGGTCACGTACGACAACTCCATAGGCCAGTTGGATCCACACGCAGGATATGTGTCACGAAGTGTGAAATCATACATATTCACACACTGTTCAGCCTTAGGTGCCTTCGCATTCATCAGTGCCATCAACAAATCGTTTAAGATGTTTTCGCATGCTCTAGAATCGATTTCGTAGTCATGAGGCTGACCGTCAAAAGTGGCATCAATTTTGTTGACAACCTTCTGACATTCTTCTTGAGACTTGAGTAAATGACTCCACATAGGATTGGATGTTGAGATTATTTGAGACTTGATTCCAAATGGCAAGTATGAAAGAGATTGCTCATTTGGTGAAATCCACCCATTACCGATTAATAAACTGCGTAATTTATATTCAGTTCCCACCTTCATTCCCAGTGCAACCTGTTCGTTGTGTTCTAAGATGGCGCTGGCAATGTAGGGGATATACTGGCCCGCATAACTCTCACCTCCAATGTAAATGTCATTTTCCAAGTCCTCTGGGAACACCTTAAAGTACTGTTCTAAAAATACAAGGAAATCCCAAGCCACCTCGGATAACTCCTTTGAGTAGTCGTCTCCGTAACTGAACCCAGTACCTGCTGGTTGATCTACAAACACCAAATCAGAAAGTTTATGCCAGGATCCATTGTTGAACACCACTTCTTGATCTTTACTAATCCGGAGAGGCCCAAGTTCAAGAAGCGCTCCGTCCATCAGTGAACATCCGGGTCCTCCGTTCAACCAGAACATTGTTCTTCCGCTGTTCTCCGGAAGCCTCTTGGTGTTATCCGCAAACCTCCAGAAGAAATAGTTGGTATTATTCTCTGCAAACAACTCGAGTTGTCCAGCATGCATAAGTGGTAAATCTTCCGTTCCCACATTGGTATTCAACCCTGGGAGTTTGGTGACTAGGTAATCATCTTTAGTTTTATCTCCACGTTCATCAAGATGTACTCCTACAGTCAAGATTGCCTGTAGAAGAAGGAATAAAAGTGAGAGCATTATTTTTAATAGTTTTGCGGATCACGATTTGAAGTCTTCAAAAATGTGGGCTGGTGAGATAAAAATCTGTGAATTTTGTGAGGCTGAATCGTGTAATTTTAGTGAGGGTTGTCAGATTTTGTGGGATGGAAAATTGGGATTAATGTGCATTTTTTGGAATTAGTGAGATGTATTGAGAATTTAGTGATTGTGATGTGATAATTAATGAGAAATCTTCCAGTGGTGAAGTTTCCATTAATCCGTTGAAGTTTCTATTGCAAGGATTATTACATCAATCCAGAATAGGTAAAGTACATTTAAGAATGAATCTATAGCAATGAAAGTACACAAGTAAATATATAATTACTCGCAATATTACCTTGCAATCTTAACATACATTTACAATCTTAATAACTTACAATCTTAATAACTTACAATCTTAATAACTTACAATCTTAATAACTTACAATCTTAATAACTTACAATCTTAATAACTTACAATTTCACAAACTCACAAACTCGAAACTCACTTCGTTCGTTGTTCGTTGTTCATTGCACATTGCTCGTTGCTCGTTGTTCGCTAACCACTCAAAGGCTCAACCTTCCAAATATTCTCAGCATACTCATCAATACATCTGTCACTACTAAAGAAACCCATATTAGCAACACTCAAAACAGACTTCTTAACCCACTTATGTAAATGATCCTTATCCTTAGAGTCACCACCAGCATGACCATAGACAAGTTCCAACTTCTTGTGAGCTTCCAAAAATAAATCAAAATCATCACTAACCAAATAATGGTCACCATAACGAATACTATCAATTAATGATCTGTATTCATCAGGGTTTCCGAACTTTCCAGATTCAATAACTTGGAAAACTCTAGCCAAAGTTTCAGGAACATGAACACCTTCATTCAAGTGCTTTTCTCTCAATTCAACAACAGACTCAGCCAACTTACCAAACAAGAAGATGTTTTCTTCACCGATTTCACGAGTGATTTCAACGTTGGCACCGTCGACAGTTCCGATAATCAAACCACCATTGACTGCGAATTTCATGTTGGAGGTACCACTTGCTTCGGTACCAGCAGTCGAAATATGGTTCGACAAGTCCGAACCAGGAGCAATGATTTCAGCCTTTGAAACGTTGTAGTCAGGGATGAATACAACCTTAAGTAAACCATCAACGTCCTTGTCGTTATTGACAACCTCACCAACCTTGTTAATCAAGTGAATGATGGTTTTAGCCATGTAGTAACCAGGAGCAGCCTTACCACCAAAGATAGAAGCCTTTGGAATGTAATGCTTGCGCTTGATTTCCTCAACAGAAACACCTTGTGCGAGCAAGTCCTTGATACGCAAGTATCTGTAGATGACCGCAAAAATGTTAAGTTGTTGTCTCTTGTACTCGTGAATTCTCTTCACTTGAACGTCGAACAACACAGATGGGTCCAATTCAACGCCAGTTTCTTCCTTGACTAAGTTGGCCAAACGACGCTTGTTTTCAAGCTTGATTTTGTCCCATTGCACCAAAAAGTCTTCGTCATCAACAAACTTCTCCAACTTCTTCAAGTTACCCAAGTTGGTAAGATAATCATAGTTTGGATCGTTCAACTTTTCACTGATCAACTTAGACAACGCAGGGTTTGCTTGTCTCAACCATCTTCTTGGGGTAATACCGTTTGTGACGTTGGTAAACTTATCCGCGCCGAAAACGGTCACAAAGTCCTTGAAAATGGTACTTCTGATCAACTCCGAGTGCAACTCCGCAACACCATTGACCTTGTGGGAACCCACAATAGCCAAGTAAGCCATTCTGACAGACTTAACGCCCGATTCCTCAATGACAGAAACACGACCCAAAAGATCGTTATCACCAGGGAATCGTTGTTCAACATCCTTCAAAAAGAAGTAGTTGATATCGTAGATAATCTCCAAGTGACGAGGAAGCAAGTTGCCCAACAAATCAACAGGCCACTTTTCCAAAGCTTCCGACATGACCGTGTGGTTTGTGTAAGCGAAAACCTTGGTGACAATGCTCCATGCGTAGTTCCATTCCAACCCTTCCAAGTCAACAAGAATACGTTGGAGCTCGACAATGGCCAAAGTAGGGTGCGTGTCGTTCAACTGAATGGCAGTCTGGTCGGCAAACTTCTCCCAACGGTTCTTGTGCAGTTTCTTGAAACGACGCACGATATCGTGGAGCGAGGCTGCAACCCAAAAGTACTGCTGGGCCAAGCGGAGCTGCTTTCCGCTGTCAAAGTTGTCGTTAGGGTACAAGACCGAGGTGATGGCTTCGGCACGTTGCTGGGAGGCCACGGACGACTGGTAGTCACCGGCATTGAACTTGGTGAAGTCAAATTCATTGGTTGGCTTGGCGTTCCAAAGACGTAAATTGTTGGTGGTGCTTGTGTTGAAGCCCGGGATTGGGAAATCCGCAGCCACCGCCAAGACACGTTCACCACCACGCCAAATCTTACGAGGTTTGCCTGTGTTCTGGTCATACTCCTCGTAGACGTAACCGTAGAAGTCAACAGGAATTTGGATTTCCTGACGGTTGATTTCCCATGGGGTTTGGTACTTGAGCCAGTAATCTGGCGCCTCCACCTGGTACCCATCGATAATCTGCTGCTTGAAAATACCATACTGGTAGTTCAACCCATAACCCCAACCAGAGTAATTCTTCAGCGAAAGCGAGTCGACGAAACATGCAGCCAAACGACCCAATCCACCATTACCCAACCCGGCATCGGGCTCTTGCTCCAAAACATCCTCCAAGTTGAACCCCAACTCTTTCAAGGAATCTCCAACAGTATCGCGCGCCTTCAAATTAATCACCGCATTGTCCATGGCACGGCCCATCAAAAACTCCAACAGCAAGTAGTACACTCTCTTTCCGTCATAAACCGTCTGCTTTTGCTGAGTGTTGTTCCAGTCAACGAGCAATGCATCACGAACAGTGTTTGCAGCCGCATGATAAGCACCGAGATTGTCACAATTGTACATACTCCGTGCGAGCGTGGTTTCCACATGTCTCACAAAACTTTGTTCGAATTCAGATCTGTCCTTGAGCGGACTTGGTTTATTTGCATCTCCGAGATGGGAATACTTGTTCCACACATTCTTAGCGCTTTCTGGAATTGTAGAATCAAGCGATACAATTTGGTTAGGCGTAAACCCTGTATTGGTTCTTTTAAGTTTTGGTGCTGGTAATTGGTCTCCCATTGTTGGTTTTTTTAAGGGATTGCAACCATCTTTATATAATCATACGCTACCATCGTGGTCCTCCGTGTCACGTGAACCTAGTATTGCTACGCCATTTTTTCCCATCTGTTCCGGAGTGTGGAGATTGTCAGTCCGCTTCGGGCAATAAGGATAAATGTAGATTATGAAAGAAGGTAACAAAATGAATAGGGATGATAATTTTCAAGTTTAGTATTCTTAATTTCTTAATTTATTTCTTAGTTTCTTTATTTAATTTATTTCTTCATTCCTTCTAATTTCTTCTTCATTTATATCCTCCTTTCTTCTTCATTTCTTACCTTCCTCATTAATCAAATATAATCATCACTATCATCCATTCTCTCATTTCATCTCATCATTTTATTTTTCGTGATTTCACATAAAATCTTCAAAATGTCACTATCATGCCATGATTACCCAATCACATCCGTCACAATCATCCCCAATACTAGCTTTGTCTTAACTACAGGCTCCAATGAAATCAAACTAAATGACATTTTCACACAAACTTCAACATCCATAACACGCAAATGGCGTCCTCTCCACCAGATAGATTGCGTGGGATTATCCCAAGATAGCCAATTCTTTGGATTAGGATCCAAAGATAGCATTTGCATGTTTGATTTGGTTAAACAACAGGAAACTAGACATATAGTACAGAACAATGATCAAGCACTAGACTGCTGTATACTAAATAATTCTCTATGTGCTACGGTGGGCACTGCGCACAAACTAACCCTATACGATCTAAAACAAACCACAAGGGTGCCTGTATTTACGTTGGATTTAGGAGACGATAACCTTAATTCCATCGTGCAAGATGCACATCAGGTGTTTATCGGAAGTAGTAATGGTAGTTTGTACACCGTCGATTTCCGCAAGGATGAGATGTGTGTTGACGCAGGAAATACTAGCATCAGCCTGGTTGATGTGCTAGGAGACATGAGATTGGTTAGTAAGAACTCGGGCGAGGTGAGTATTATACGAGACGGGGCAAAAATCGCACAGGTCCACACTCCCAACGCACACAACTATAAAATCAACGCATGTTTCATGGATCACAACTACTTTGTAAATGGCTCAGACAAGTCGGAGGTGCAAATATGGAGCTATCAGCATTCCATAAAAAGCTACAAAAAATTAAGTACCAGTGGGATCACCACCATCGTCAAATACAACCAAACGTCCAATGTATTGTATGGAGGGGGAAACGATGGAAAATTGCATTTCTGGCCTCTGGTGGTGTAAAGTGAGAAGTTTGAAATTGAAATTCGCGTGTTTATTTTTCATCATGTCCGAAGAAACCTTTCCCCCAACGAGTATAGTTCTCGCAAAGGTGAAAGGATATCCACCATGGCCAGCCATGGTGCTTGATGAGACAATCATACCATCTCATATACTAAACAAAAAACCGAAGGCCAAGAAGAATAAGACTCCAGCCAAAACATTACCAGTGAGGTTCTTTAGCGACGACACATACATCTGGATTAGTACCAGCGACGTCAAGGCGTTGGAAAGTGAAGCCATCGAATCGTATTTCGAGGCCAGTTCATCTAAAAGAAGAAAGGATAACTTATTGGAGAATGCGTACAAGTTGGCCCGTTCTCCTCCAGACATGGCGTTGTTTGTCAAATGGGGCTCCAACATTCCTTCTGCAGATGAAATTGCAGCCATAGAGAAGTTGGAAAGAGAGGCCCAATTGGAGGAGGAGTATGACGACGAAGATGACGAAGAAGTACAGGAATCTTCGGACGATTCCGCGCTTTCTTCAGAAGACGAAATTAGAGTAAAGAAGAGAAAGATCGATGTTTCGCTTGAAGGTTACGATTCTGATTGGGGCATTGAATTACCTCCTTATGATGTTGAAAAAGGTAACTATATCTTTGACACCCAACAAGAGCAAGAACAAACATTCAATCATATTGATGGTGCAAAAGTACAAGAAAAGTTTGCTCACTATCAAGAGGAACTTGAAGATTTGAGTAGTAATTTGTTACCTATGCTTTTGGCTGACGATGCCTCTGAAAACAAGGTGGTTCAATTGGTCAATAGTTTAGCCAAGACGTTGAAGTCGGCTCCTCATGCTACTTTTTTAAAGAGTAAGTTGTTGAGGGCTTTAATCTTGGTTGCTCGGAAACCAATGGAGAATTCTAGTTTAAAGGTGAAGAAGAGTGTTCAGAAGTTATTGAAGGATAATTTAAAATTGGTAATTCCTGTGAATGAGCCAGAACCGGAGGTACCGGAGGTGCCGGAGGGGCAGGAGGAGAATGATTCAGAAAAGGAACAGGAGAATGGTTTAACAAATGGTGAAACAATCAAGATTTAGAGTGTATATTAATGTATAATAACGAACTGATGAGTTTGTGAGATTGTGGGGTTTTGGAAATCAAAGGTAGTAATGAGTTGCGATGGAGTTGTATTTTCAAGCAGTGGAGTATCATCAAGCAATCAAGTCCTATTTTCAAGCAATGATAAATTGAGAAGAATAGTGATAAATAGATAGATCGAGAAGATTAGTTAATAAATAGATGAAATTCTAATGGATGTGAAATAGAATACAGAAATTCAGATGATAAATCAAGCAATGGAGTTCTATTTTCAAACAACGAAGTTTTAAGAACGAATGGAGCTTCATAATTATTACTCACAATTAACAATTCACTTTAAAAGAATGGAGTTTTATACTCGTTATTTTTACTTAACTCTCCTTTCATTCAAAACACCTCACTTACAAATCACAACCACTTGTTGTTTTATTGTTCAGATCACAATAATCTAATTAACGCATCAATGGATATGATAGATCGTGTACACAATATCCATGCTATTCATCTCGCTAACGCCCAAGAACATTCTCTTAAATCTAGTATTGTGACGACGCGTACGCATGTAGGACACGGTAACAAGATACTAGGCCAACACAGCATACAGTGCCCGCACGTGCCCAGGGTAAAATTGCAACCGCGGGCGTAAATCGCATCACGTTCTCACTTTAGCAATTCCCCATTAAGTAAAAAATCCTTTTTCAACAAAATTTTATTTTTGTAATTCTTTTTTTTAATATAGAAGTTTACAGTGATAGTAAGTATACACACCATTAATGGCTGAAATTCGCGGAAGAAGATAAAGAAATGAAGATGGGGATTATAAATTTCCATTGATTTGATCAATACTCATGGAAAGCCCGTTTTTATTGAGTTTTTCCTTTGTCTTCTCCCATTTTCTCCCTTTTTTTTTGTTTTGATTTTCAGTGGCACACTTTTTTTCGCTCTCACAGACCGAGTCACTGCCTAATCTGGGAGAGGTCAAGACACACCTTCCTATTAGGTCCAAATGGTTGCAATCTTCCATGAATGGAATGGTCGAGCCATTTATTTTTTTTTCTTATAATTATCTCACAGCAGATAAATTATAAGAAGCAAAGGACTAATAGAGGGGTGAGGATCTCCTGGCCACTCAGAAACAGGGGGAAGGGGCAATGGAAGGTGAAAAAAATTGAAATCTGCTGAAGATGGGAAAGAAAATTTTAAAAAAAACTAACCTTGTAGATGAGTGAAGCTACCGATGCTAAGTTAGAAGGCCAAGACCATCATTTTGATGGAACACACGGCGGTGTTGTTTCCTCGCACGTCCCAGGCGGCGGTCCGGACGACGACGACGACGACGAACCAAGTGGAAAGCAACAGAAGGAAAGAAGAAAGATTGAAATCAAGTTTATTCAGGACAAGAGTAGACGTCACATCACCTTTTCCAAGAGAAAAGCCGGTATCATGAAGAAGGCTTACGAGTTGAGTGTGTTGACTGGTACTCAGGTTTTGCTTTTGGTTGTCAGTGAGACTGGGTTGGTGTATACTTTTACCACTCCAAAGTTGCAGCCATTGGTTACAAAGAGTGAAGGTAAGAATTTGATCCAAGCCTGTCTTAACGCCCCAGAAGAAGGCTTGGGTGACGACCAAGGTGACCAATCTGATGGTAACTCCCAAGACTCTCCAGACCAACTGCCTGTTCCAAACGCTCAAACGGCTGCTGCAGTCCAACAGCAACAGCACGCTGCTGCTGCTGCCGCTGCCGCTGCCCAAGTTCACCACTCTCAACAACAAATACCTGGAGGTGCCCATATCGCACACGGTATCCCATATCCAAATGCTGGCCATCCCCAACAACCAGGAATGCCTATTCCTCCCAACGCTTACGGTGATTCTCTGGTTTATCAACAATATTTTAATAACATGCAGAATGGAAATATTCCAAATCAGCAGCCATATCAGTGATTTTGGTTTGTTATTTATTTAGTGTAATATATGATGTTTGTACGGAAATGGTTGTAGGTTTGTTTAGTTTTCCGATATTCATGAATAGCAGTTATTTTAATATAGTTGCATGAATGTCAGTTATTTTAGTCTCATGAATATCAGTTATTTTAATATAGACTCTCATCAGCCATTATCCTCATGAAGAATTATCACTAACATAGTGTCTCGCGAACAAGGTTGTCACAAGAATTAACCGTATACACTAATCATTCTTTTAATCACTCGAAATAATGCAATATCTTAAACAGAAATATCAACGTAAAAAGTAACGATCACACTATATCAAGATACTCACACTACTCACTTCGTAGTGTGAGCGGATAATCCACGTTCATCTTCTACTCGCCAGTTGTTGCAAAAACCTCCAAATCCATGCACTAGTTCGGGATATGTTATAAAATCCATGCACAGTAGGACTATAATTCGCTAGATGTTGCAAAATATGACTCTTCTATGCCCCGATTCGGGATATGTTGCAAAATCACAATTCCCAGCGTATATGCAAAATATTTAACACAATATATAACAATAGGCAACAGTAAATTAGGTATAAGCGAATACGCAAGTAATAATACTATACAACACCAAAACCAAATTACGCAAATCATGTTGCACCGTTGATCTCTGACGATACAAATGACCCCAGATAAGCATCGCGCCGTGCATTTCTCGTAACCACAAATTACCGGCTGCGCACTTACGTAACCATTTCCCCATACTGAAAGCCCTGCAGATTTATTTTGCACAACCCCTTAATCAAACAACACCCCCAAAAGAAAAGAAATATGTGCTGACCAATCATAAGACAATAGGTCATTAACTACTCGAATTTATAAACGGATTGAAATGTTTTTTTTTTAAAAGTTGGAAAACAAATTTTTTAGAATGCTCAAGCCAATTAATCTAAGCACCAGTATGTGGAATAGGAGACCCAGTGATTCGATCTGGGCGGAAAGTAAACAAACCAAGGAATGGCGGCGGCACCTGTACGACTCGCCAGTCAAGCGGGACGAAGAATCCATAGTTTCGGACTACTTTGGAAATGACACTCACAGAAGGGTCCAAGCAACTTTGAGGTTTGTTGAACAAAAATTCTTCCAAGAGCGTGAATACTTGGGAGACTCACATCAATTGCCCAAGTTTCCGGTAGAAACACAGGAGATAGAGTTGTGTTTTGTTGAATTTAAAGCGGGACGAATCGACGTTTTTAGTGTTCCCAAGGAGTTTAGGGAATTGAGGGTTGGAGACTTGGTTATAGTAGAAGCCGACCGCGGCAAAGACTTGGGACGGATTGCCAAGATCAGGGCGGGGGCCGAGGAGTGCAGACTTTTAAAGTTGTTACAATTGCAAGAACAACAATCAGCATTAAGCGAAGACGGAGAAGAGTTGAGTTTAAAAAACTTTCACAACTCCACTCTGCAGCTTCATTCACCGAAGCCAATTCTTGCGATAGCACTGAAGGCTGACATTTCACAAATCATTTCAAAGGAACAGGATGAAGAAAAAGCCTGTAGGCTTTGTCTTTCTAAGATCACCAATATCACTAATAATTCATCAAGTAATCTGGACTTACTTCAAATGAAACTTATTGATGCTGAGTATCAATTTGATCGTAAAAAACTCATTTTCTATTATTCAACTAGAAAGCGTATTGACTTTCGTGATTTGGTTAGGGAACTTTTTAGAATTTACAAAACACGCATCTGGATGTGTGCAGTTGTTGGGTTACCGTTTAATGAAAAGAGAGATAGTCCTAATTTATCGGATTCAAACTATACAATTTCTGGACAGGCTTCTAAGAGTGTTGTATTTAGAAGGACTTCTATTGATGAGTTGAATGATTCTCGTTTGTTTAGGTTGCCCGAGTTTCAAAGTCAGCAAGGGCACCATAATCACCCAAATCAACAAAGTCAACCAATTCAACCAAATCATCCAAATCATCCAAATCAACAAAGTCAACAAAACCAACAGGTTGATTTATTGCCAAGAGACCCAAATGCTAATCAATTGCAAAGTCAGAACTTACAGAACTTACAGAACTTACAAAACTTACAAAACTTTCAGAATTTACAGAATTTACAGAACTTACAAAGTCAGAACTTACAAAGTCAGAACTTACAAAGTCAGAACTTACAAAATCAAAATCATTTACAATTAAATCAATCTCAATTACATCAATCTCAATTACATCAATTCCAATTTCAACAATTCAACCAACCCTTATACCTCAATCAACAACCATTTTATCAATATGGAAGAAGAACAAGCGCACCAGCACAATTTTCTGAAAATTATGACAACTCAAGGGGTGATAATGAAGAATTAATGTTGCAACTGTTGGTGAATTCATTAAATCATTAATATGGTTACCAAAGACACTTCTACAGTTGGTAACCTAGGTGAGGACTTTTAGAATGTCTAGATATGTGTAAAATAAATTGGGTATAACTGCTAGCAGTAATACCTTGTATGGACAGTGAGAAATTGTAGATGTCACCCTGATTATTTTTGTGAATGCATGTACGTCATACAATATTGGTCCCGCATATAAACGAGTTGCTTTTAAAACATTAGGGGTGAGGAAATATACCCCAACCTCGAATAAATGATCTGTTGCTCAACACATCATTTTTTTTAAAGCAGGCAACCATGTCAGTTATCCCCCAAGTCCTATTGTAATTCGGACTCATGGTATGCTGATGTTTGAGTCAGCCCACACTTTAAATCTGCACCGTTACCTAATTAAATAATATGCGTAAAAGGAAAATTTTCAAAATTTTCATCACCCTTGTGAACCCCACAATCTCCATATTCTCCTTTGCTACTAGTGTGATTTTGTCCAATTGTAGTATTGTCCAAGTCTAAAATTCCTTGCACAGCGTATAAATTCATATGCTCGTGGCAACACTGGAACTCCACTTTTAAGGTTGTTTATTTTTTAATCTTGGTTTCTGCAGAAGAACCATTTATTACTGTAGAAAATATATATTGTCTGTCAAGTTATCGTGTATTACGCTTGCTTTTCCTTTGATCATGTGTCTTGGTCATATAAAAGGTTGTTTGCAAAAAATACCTCACAAAACGTTTGTGCTGGAGGTCACGTGAGAAAACCGCGAAGAGATACAAAAATGGTATTTTTCAGCTCATCTCATCAAGAACATGTCTAGAGAAGTTGTATTAGCTTATATTCAAGAGTATTTAGAAAGGGATGGTCTGTTTGGAAAGACCGTTTCTGCTTTGAAGAAGGAGATTACCAAGGGTGGTTTTACTGTCGGTAAGGTTGAGGGTAAGTTGGAGGATTTAATTAAGGAAGGTTCTAGTGATTCTGATAGTGATTCTGAAAGTGATTCTGATAGTGATTCTGACAGTGATTCTGACAGTGATTCTGACAGTGATTCTGACAGTGATTCTGATTCTGAAGAAAAGTCGGAAAAGAAGTCTGATAGTTCTGATGATTCTGATTCTGATTCTGATAGCTCTGATTCTGAGAGCTCTGATTCTGATGACAGTGATTCTGACGATGAAAAGCGAGCTGAAAGTGCCGGGAAGAAGGTTGACAGTGATTCTGATAGCTCTGACAGTTCTGATAGCTCTGATAGTTCTGACAGTGATTCTGACAGTGATTCTGACAGTGACTCTGAAGATGAAAAGCCAGCTGAAAAGAGGGCTGAAAGTGAATCCGATAGTGACTCATCTAGCTCTTCCAGCTCTGATAGCGACTCCGACAGTGACAGCGACTCCGACAGCGACAGTGACAGCGACTCCGACAGCGACAGCGACTCTGAAGCGTCCAAGTCCAAAAAGAGACCAGCCGAATCGGAAGATAAACCATCCAAAAAACAAAAGAAAGAGCAGGCATCCTCTGAAACTGAATCCATTGCATCTCAGGAAAATACACCAGCCCCAGCTGTGCATCCTTCCCGTAAAAACCTCATTCCAGCTACCACCGAATCTGAATTGAAACCAGGTCAAAGACATCATTTTTCTAGAATTGATAGATCTAAGATCTCCTTTGAAGATAAAGCATTACAAGACAACACCTACAAAGGAGCCGCAGGTACATGGGGTGAAATGGCCAACGATAAATTAATGCAAGTTAGAGGTAAGGACTTCACCAAGAACAAGAATAAAATGAAGAGAGGTGCTTACAAGGGGGGATCTATTACCATGGCCTCTGGTTCTTATAAATTTACTGATTAGATAGTTTTAAACTTATTAGAGTATTGTTATTTTTAAGATATTGTAGTAAAAAGGGGGCATTACCATGGCCACTGGATATAAATTTACTTCATAGATAGCTTAAAGTGTACTAGCTAATAACAAAATTCTTTTAAAATCATACCTCTCAAACATTCAACTAAATTGGACTGTGGTAAGAAACTCTCTGGATTCGCTAATATTTCCGAAGCTTGAACAGAAGCATAGACAACACGAGGTTTGCCATTGTCCCTACACAAATCAATGAAATTATGGTAATCTCTTCCCTCTAAGGATAAAATGGCCAAGTTTTTGTTGAGAGCAATTTGAAGGTTTTGTAGATCGAAATCAAGAGAAAGCCTTAATAAGGAATCCGGAAGTATCAAAGGGCTGGCTATAGACTTCATAATATTCATGGTTAGGGTTTTCAAGTTAACAAGACACTTCATGTCTCCATTTATTTTTGCAACCAAGTTGTGGAATTCTAGATTGGAAAGGGTGGTTGGGAAAAGAGACCAGTCGAAGGACGAAAACTTGAAGGAGTTAAACAGGAGGTCTGTGAGAACAGGGCAGTTGAAAGAATCTATGGAGACTATTGCCTGAAGAAGGTTTGAATGCAGAAGATGAAGGGTATTCAATGTAGGGTAGTTTATGCGAAGGGAAGATTTCTGAAAGTAAGCAGTTATGTCAACTTTTTGGATATTTGCGGGTAGTTTGGCAAGATAATCCAAAGGAACCGTTCCGCCTTTGATTATCAAGGAGATGATCGAAGACGGGAGAACGGTATCCTGGAGTATTGGGGAAAGCTTGGATACACCCACCAACTTCAACTCTTGTAGGTTTGGAGGGAGCACCAAGCTGGCAAGCGCTTTGCAGTGCAAATGCAATTTTCTTAAACCAATCAAATGACTACCATCAAAGGTGGGAAGATGGCAAAGTAAAGTCAAGTCTTGTAAAACCGGCGGAAGAGTTGCTGGGGAAAATTTCAGGATGCCATCAAACTTGTAGCTATCGATATTTTTGTCATAAAATTTCAAGCGAGTCAAGTTTTCGGGCCAAGAGATGGAGCCAAGGTTGTGAATGTTCCACGTGCTAATGTCGATATCTGTGAGGGATGGGGGAAAAACATCTAAAGCCAAGTCCTTACTCCGATAAACAATCAACAGGCGCAAATGTGCGGGTAACACCAAGCGGTCGATTCTGGCGGAAATCGATAGCGAGTCCAAGGAAAGTGGGAGTTGAAAAGACGAATCATACACAACTTCATTAGTGAGGTTGCTCAACTTTAACGACCTCAAGTTTTCAGGCAAGTCAAAACCAAAAAGCGATCTGCAATCAGTAATTTCAAGGGACTCGAGATTATCAGTGGACCCTTTTATTTTTTCGAGGTTTTTGCACCCAACCAATTTTAACATTTTGAGGTTTCTAGGTAAGATCATGGAGCGGAGTTCATGGGAGAAGCATGTGACTCTAGTCAATTTGGCCAAAGTCACCAAATTAAGCTCATTACGTGCTTCTTCAACGTAGCCTGAACCCAATTCAAGCTCGATCAAACGATCCAAGCCCAGAAAGTCCAAATCATGTGGCAACCGCTTCAAGTTGAGGAACTTCAAGTTAGGAAACTGGCTCAAGTATCCGGCATCGGGCTGGTGCGCCAGGTAGAAGCGGGTGAGACTCGGGAGCTGTGCTGGCACGAGAACCGTGTTCTGAGCGCCAAAACACTTGATGGAGCTGGGGAGCGCAAATCGCGACGCCGTGTTCCAGTCGATATACACACCGCAGATATTGTACGGCAACTGCATCACCCGAAGGAGATTTTCTTCGCACCACGGAATGAAGCTGGGAATATCGTTGGTGTGCGGCGGCACCTGGCTGATGAACGTCACAAACACTTGGCCGATTCGTTGCAAGTAGTGGCCAAACCTCTCATGCATGAAGATCAAGTCGTTGGCGGATCCAAACACAATCGACTTGGGAGTCCAGTTCTCTGTTTCTAGAAAATATATAAAAGCTTGGACATGGCCAAAAACCGCTTTATTGTGATCTGGAAAGAGCACCTCATAACTATAATTTCGCCACGGCGACCGTCTTGTTTCTTGGAGAAGATGTGGTGGGGTAAACAATTCCAGATCACGGGTGAAGCTTTTTGTACCAAAGTCCAGTTCCAAGATTACCACATGTGAGTAGTAGACTTCAAAAGCTAGTCTATTTAGGGATGAATATTTTAAAGAATGGAGTATGTTTTGATTTGAGTCGAGGGGGTTTAGTGAGTTGTCAAGTGATCCAATACCTATTGAATTGATTGAATTCTTATCAGATGAATTCTTATCAAATGAATTATCATGTCTTGAATCACCCATTGAATTCTCTATACCATTCAAATTATCTATATAAACATTTTTTATTGACTCATCGAAACCTTCAATCAACCTAACAAGTATGTCCCTAGGAAGATACTCAAGAATTATCTGAATGATATCTTCAGGGAGGAACATTGTGGCGAAAATACTATAACATGTCGTGAAAGTCGCAGCAAACAATTAATAATTCAATGCTGAAGAGAGTGAATTACGCAGAACTTCAGAAGGGAAACTTCTCGGACTCGTCCGATGAAGATGACAGAGAGGACGGAAGACGTAGAAAAGTGAAGAAGCGGAATGAGCAGCTTGTTCCGCGGGAGATTGACGAAGAACAAAAGAGGAAAGCAATGGACTTCATGCAAAGAGCCAAGACGGAGCTTGAAGAGAACAATTACTCGGACGATGACTTGGTTCACTTGAACACAGAGCTTCCTTCAGACTATGTACCAGACGCCGTGTCACGTATCTTTGGGAAAGCGGACTTTTCGTACTTGAAATTAAAGCCTGATCACTTTTCCAGACCTCTTTGGATATCGCCAAGTGACTTGAGGGTGATTTTGGAGAGTTTCTCTCCTTTGGCAGAACAAGCACAGGACTTTTTGATTACGATTGCCGAACCAGTGTCGAGACCGCTGCACATCCATGAGTATAAGATATCTGCGTATTCGTTGTATGCGGCGGTGTCTGTGGGGTTGGAGACGGATGATATTATATCGGTGCTTAGTCGGTTGTCAAAAGTGCCGTTGGCTGAGCCAATCATCAAGTTCATTAAAGATGCTACTGTTTCGTACGGTAAGGTGAAGTTGGTGTTGAAGCATAACCGGTACTTCGTGGAGTCCACGCAGGCGGACATTCTTCAGATGCTTTTGAAGGACCCTGTGATTGGGCCTTTGCGGATACTTCTGTCGGAGAACGCGGTGGCAGCCAATGGCTTGGTGAGTAACCCGGCACCAACGCAGGGAGACTTGACGATTCCAGGAACCTCTGCTGTTACGGATGATAAGAAAACAGAGGATATTTTCAGTGCAGTGGTGGGCGATAAGAAAGATGAGGACGAAGACGACATGGATACCGTGCACTCGTTTGAGATCTCCAACGACTCGGTGGAAATCGTCAAGAAGCGGTGTCAAGATATAGACTATCCTGTGTTGGAAGAGTACGATTTCCGGAATGACTTGCGGAACCCCGACTTGGATGTGGATTTGAAACCATCCACTCAGATTCGTCCATACCAGGAGAAATCGCTTTCGAAGATGTTTGGGAATGGACGTGCCCGGTCCGGAATCATTGTGTTGCCGTGTGGTGCGGGTAAGACGTTGGTGGGGATCACTGCTGCTTGTACGATCCGGAAATCTGTGATTGTGTTGTGCACATCATCGGTGTCGGTCATGCAATGGAGACAGCAATTCTTGCAGTGGTGTACGATCCAGCCGGAGAATGTGGCCGTGTTCACGTCGGAAAATAAGGAAATGTTCACTAGTGAATCGGGGTTGGTGGTGTCTACATACTCAATGGTTGCAAATACAAGAAACCGTTCGCACGACTCGCAGAAGGTGATGGACTTTTTAAGATCTCGTGAATGGGGGTTTATTATTTTGGATGAAGTGCACGTTGTGCCTGCCGCCATGTTCAGAAGAGTCGTCACTACAATCGCTGCACACGCTAAACTAGGCTTGACTGCTACATTGGTCAGAGAGGATGACAAGATTTCTGATTTGAACTTTTTGATTGGCCCAAAGTTGTATGAAGCCAACTGGATGGACTTGGCCCAGAAAGGTCACATTGCTAACGTGCAATGTGCGGAGGTGTGGTGTCCAATGACTTCGGAATTCTACCAAGAGTACTTGCGGGAAACCGCCAGAAAAAGAGCTCTTTTGTACATTATGAACCCTACCAAGTTCCAGGCATGTCAATTTTTGATTCACTACCATGAAAAGAGAGGTGACAAGATTATCGTGTTCAGTGATAATGTTTATGCGTTACAGGAATATGCATTGAAGTTGGGTAAACCGTTTATTTACGGCTCAACTCCACAACAAGAAAGAATGAAGATTTTACAGAACTTCCAGCATAATGACCAGATTAATACCATTTTCTTGAGTAAGGTTGGTGATACATCCATCGACTTACCTGAAGCAACATGTTTGATTCAAATTTCCTCGCATTATGGTAGTAGAAGACAGGAAGCTCAGAGATTGGGTCGTATCTTGAGAGCAAAGAGAAGAAATGATGAAGGTTTCAATGCTTTCTTTTACTCCTTGGTTTCCAAGGATACTCAAGAAATGTACTACTCTACTAAGAGACAGGCCTTTTTGGTTGATCAGGGTTACGCTTTTAAGGTTATTACTCATTTGAGTGGTATGGAACAGTTACCTGATTTGGCCTATGCTCTGGCTAGAGAGAGAAGGGAGTTGCTTCAACAAGTGCTACTTAAGAATGAGGATGCTGCTGGTGTAGAAGTTGGGGATGATTTGGATACTAATTTCATTCTGGAGGAGAAGCGTGCGAAGATCGAGAAGTCGACTGCACAGAGAACGGCTGGTTCTTTGGCTGGTTTAGCTGGGGGTGAGGATATGGCTTATGTTGAGTATTCGAAGAATAAGAATAAGGAGTTGAAGGAGCATCATCCTTTGATTCAGAAGATGTATTATAAGAAGGCGAGATAACCCAAACGAACGAAGTGAGTTTGCGAGTTGTGGATATTATTAATCAACAATGTGGGTAGTGAGTGATTACGAAATTTCCTTATTTATGTGTTAACTCTACTATTTGCAGTTACTATTTAATAGTTTAAAAATCAAAAATCAGAACTCTGTAGCCATATTTTTTACGATTATGTAGTTATTCCCAATTGTTAATAAATAAAGTGCATTCATATTGTTTTGTTTGATTTTGAATAGTTGATGATCACTTGTTACTCGTTATGATACTAACTTTGTATTCAATTGCTCGAGATGATCATCTCGTAGCGTTTATAATTCTTATTCAATCGCTCGAGATAACCATTTAGTAGTTGTAGTTCTTATTCAATCGCTGTGAATTATCATCCATAATTCCAATCATGATTCAATTTGTATTTCAATCACCTCGTGATGTATGATTCGTATTTTGATCTCGTTCGTGTTTCCCAAATCTCTCACATATTAGGCACTAACAAAATCATCAAATTCTTCACTCTCATCACTCTCCATCTGTAACTGATCCAACTTCAGCACCAACAACCTCTCCTCGTCATACTGCTCCTCAAAATTCCTAAACCGCCGATTATACAAAACCAACGCCTCACTAAACGAAGAAGCCGACGACGAATCCCCAAATACAAGCCCCAAAGCAACCTGAACCGTTCCACTCAGAACATCTGTATACGGAGCATAGCCAGTTCCTGGAAGTTGCACCACTAAACGATACGATTTGACTGACTCTTTGGTCATCAATATCGTATCTGTAGCATCATGAGCAACCGTCCATTTTGGGCGAACTGGATTATACCATACCTCTCCCCAGACACAGTCAGTTTTTGTGGTCACTAAACTTCCTACGGATGGAGGAATAGATACCCTATTAAACAACTCCAACTTAGCACGGAGCCCGAGGTATGGCTCAATTGGCTCTGTGTTGTCTGTGAAAGTGTCTGGTACCATTTCTCCCTCGAGTCCTTGCAAAGGGGCGGAGGCTCGCAATACCTCCTGCTCTAGCAACCTTAACAGGCCGGACCAAAGTGCCTTCTGCGGATCAAGACGCCACCGGCGGATTGAGGCTTCTCCACTGGGTATACTGTACACCGAAACGTTGCTTGTTTCGTATAGCACGTTGGAAACGATACTCATATCTACGACTTTACGACATGCCCCTCGAGATCCACTCAAAAATATCGCGACATCCCAGAAATTTTTCATCACTCAACGATGCTCAAGGCAATTGGTATCAGACCATTAAACGCCATTAGATACAACTCCAACATATCCAAGTCGTTCAACGACTTGTTGAAGGGTATTAATCAAACCACAACTTCAAACTCTTCTGAATTCGACGTTGAAAAGGTCACTGGGTTTAAGCTTGGTCAAGATGACACTATGGGCTTCAAGTCTGCTGGTCCTCCTCCTCCAAACCCAAGAGACATTGCAAAGACCGTCAAGATTCACGGCCCAGTAGCTGGTAGAACTGTTGATGTTCAACTGAAGAACTTAAACAAGGCATTATCTAGACTTAATTCTTTGACTGTGTCTAGTAAAATTAAATATTTGCAAAAGGTGCAAAGCAGATTTATCAGACCTGCAAAGTATACTAAACAAAAGAGAAGAGAATGGTGGAGAAGAAAGTTTTCCGATGGTTTCAAGGATTTGATGGTGCAAGTTAATGATGCTAGAAGAAGAGGTTATTAGGGATTGTATATAGTATGAATAGGACGAATAACGAAAGTGTTGAGTGACTGTGAATGTAGAAAGAGCTGATGAATGATGAACGTGAGTGGAATGTAGATTGACGAACGACATGTTGTATTAATGATTAACGAACATTTTGTGAGTGTGAACTGATGAATGATGAACGCGAGTGACAGTGTGAATGTAGATCGACGAACGAGATGTTATATTAATGATTAACGAACATTTTGTGAGTGTGAATGTAGAAAGAACTGATGAACGAAGATGTTCTTAGTGTATGTAGAATATGAATAGCTCACAAATTGTTAGTGACAATGAATGTAATATAATAATTAACTCATGATGTTAGTTTTGAGTGTCATAGTAGAAACAGTAACCATCGACTTTTAGGAGTGATGTAACAAAATATTGCTCAGCTCATTAGACAGGTAGCACTTCGTTCATTTAACTTTAATATTAAAGATCAGTCTTACACCATCACTCAACGTTTACGTCATTTATTATAAAAATCTCAATGAGCAATTACTAGCGTTTGTACCATCAGGTACCATCAAATGGCTTATGATCGGATAGACACAAAGAAAAATGATGAGCTTTGTAGTATTCTGAACGGAACTAACTTCCACCACAAGTCATATATGATGAATTTAGAGTGAATTGTTTGTTTACAACTTACACAAAGAATCAATACTTCATAAGAACATAAATTCCGTTCTACCATTAACCTTAATTAGGGGGTATCCTCCTGAGGACATGCAGGAAAAATCCGTACAAAAGCACAGGTAATACAAAAAAGAAGTGTGTAGATGTTCTAGATACAGAACGTTAACTAAACGTGATTTCAAACTAATATTCTGTGTTTTCCTGGTTTAGTATTAAGTACATGATGACTCGGAGTCGCATATGATTCAAATCATCGAGGGCTCACGTGCAAACCACATAACTGAATCATCGACCTCATGTAGATCCTTTTTTTCATATATAAGTAGGCAAAAGTCCATGAAATGAGATAAAATGAAATCGGAAGCAGCCAAGCCTCGTCAATTGACGAGTCTGATAGATTACGAAAATGCCATCAACATCTATCCGGAACCGTTGAAGCCATTCCGTGCGATCATCAATGCATATGGGTCCTCAATGCTCTCTACCACCTCTGGGTACCCTCTTGACACGATCAAAATGAGAATGCAGACTCACAAGAATTTCAATGGCTACTGGGAGTGCATTAAATATACCTTTAAGAACGATGGTATCCGTGGTTTCTTCCGTGGGATTTCCACACCTTTGGTCATGACGTCTTTGCTGAGATCAGTCAATGTTACCTTATTTCTGTTCTACAAGCCGGGTATTTTTGATGCCTTCTACGGTGAAGGTGGATTCATGAAGAATGCATTGAAGGATCGCGAGATCCTTAGAAACATCCCCGTCAGTTTTCTCTCGGGTGCATCTGCCGGTGCTACCTTCTCTATAGTGGCATGTCCGTTTGAAATTTGTAAGATCTATGCACAGTTGCAAACTCTTATGGAGAAGAAAATCTCTGCTGAGCAGAAATCAAACCTTACGACATCCAGAAAAGCCCCATCTCCTTTTACTATCGGCCGTGAAATTTACAAACATGCAGGGATTCGAGGTCTCTACACTGGATTGAAGTTCCATGCCGCCAGAGATGCGTTGGTGCTGGGATCGTACTATTCTCTCTACGAGTCTACCAAATATTTAATGAACGTCATGTTGAATGGCGACCCGGATAAAACTTCCACCTTGTCGATTTTGTGCGGAGGTGGAACTGCCGGTGCCGTTATGTGGCTCTGGGTCTTCCCTGTTGATACTGCAAAATCGCTTGCCCAAAGAGATATCATTAATAACATCTTACGTAAAAAACAAGGTTTGGACCCTTTGCCAATTCCTAAGCGTTCCTTCCCCAAATTGAACAAGAGAACTTTTAGAGGTTTGCAGGCCGCCATGACTCGTTCTGCTTTGATCAACATTGTGTTCTTCTTGGCTTACGAGGCTTCAATGAGTCATTTGATATAGATACAATACACTACTTTCCCCTTCTAGTTCGGGTTCGTCCCCTAGGCGCATCCTCTTCATCATTATCCCGCCTTTTTTTTACTTGCTTTCTCTGTTTTCTTGGTTTTTGCTCCTCCTCCATGTCTGAAGAAAGCAAATCCTTCATGCTTATCTTCAATGGTGACTTCAGCCTGGTCCTCATCGATGGAAAGTCTTCCTCTGTCCGAAGCTCGTTGGGCGGACTCGACAAGTCTGGAACGCTCCCTGATAAGTCTCGTTTTTGTTGTGTTTCCAAGTCGAATCTACTCTTGTCTTTCAAGAGTCTCAGAACCTTGGTCTTTCTAGGTTTCTTTGGTTTTTTAACTTTCTTGACCTCTTCCACTTTCTTTGCCTCTTCCACTTTCTTTGCCTCTTCCACATTGTTATCTTTGTTATCCTCCTTCTTTTGTTTCCGACGTGATCTTCTTGGTGCAACTTCAATCGATTGATCAATTTCTAATCCAAGCAACTTTGTTAACTTTGGTTTATCTTCATCTTCAGAATTGTTTGTGAAGGAATCTTGGATTTCACCTTTAATGATATCATTCTCTTCACTTTCTTCTTTAGAGGGTTGGAGTTCATATTCATTTTCATTCTTTACTTTGATTTTTTCATCAGCTTCATCTTTAAAATCATTTAAAATTTCTTCATTGACCACTGCTTCATTGACCATTTCATTATTGATCACTTCATCATTTACCACTTCTTCATCTTTTTCCTCCACATTCAAATTCTCTTCTGTGTTCAATATTAATGCTGATGTCTCAGCATTCAATCGTTCGTTGTCTTGAATTTCTGTTTCAGAGTCAACTTCCACGTTAAAAATAGTATGCTCAGTGTCTTCTTCAATTGAGTTGTCTTGTATATTATGATTTTCTGTATCATCATTCATAGGAGATTCAATTGTATGATTGTCAATATTTTCAGTAGCTCCAACATTCTTTTCAGCAACATCCAACATCGCATCTTGGAAATCTCCAGTAGAATCGTTCGTTAAATTCCTAGCATCATTCACCTCAGTAGCATCTTCAAACTGAATAAAACTGTCTGGCTCGGGCGTGGTATCAACTGATTCCAAAACAGGACGTTTGATGTCCTTGTGGAACCACTTCATCGGATTGATAGACCCAAAAACACCCTTGAACCGCTTGAAATGCGTCACTTCCTCATCATCTTCGAGTTTCCTTTTCTTTGGACTAGCAACTTCTTTAGTCTCCACACTTTCCTCAATAACCTCTAAATCATTTGGTATCTTGTCATTTTCCACATCCATTTCTACACTCAAATCTATGTCCAAGTCATTATCCTCCTCCTTCTTGAGATCGTCAAAGAATTCATTGATTTCTTCAGAGATCTCATTACTAGGTACTGTTTCGCTAACCTTGTTCTCAGGGTCTACTTCAGCATCAAAATCCCCAAGGATAGATATCGACTTTTCTTCGTCAATTTGTGCTTGCATAGTGTAGTTTGTGTTCAAGTCTCCAGTTATAAATTCATGAGTATCTGATATTGGGGTTTCAATAGTGTCATCAGTCAAATTTGCTTTTGAAATCGTAGAGTCTCCTGTACCATCTTCAATGATTTCGCTTGGTGCATCATCCTGTAATGCTTCTGGTTCAATCAATTGACTAATGGTGTAATCAGCTTGTGCTGGCTTTCTGAAGATGTTTTTTATTATACTGAGAACTGATCTTGAGGTTTCTTTATTTTCTGGAATTTCATCTTTAAATTGAGTTGAGTCATATGATGTATCAACGATACCCTCAGATGTATCCCAAGAATCATTCATCTGATGAGTCAAATCTTCATTAAGTTCTTCATTAAGTTCTTCATTAAGTTCTTCATTAAGTTTTTCATTAAGTTCTTCATTAAGTTCTCCATTAAGTTCTTCATTAAGTTCTTCCTTATTCCTTTCATAAATTTCTTCCTTAAATTCAACCCGTTCGGTCTCATCTAGATCTTCAAGTTGTATATCATCTGTACCTTCAGTCTCAACCACATCTATATTTCCTGCTTCTGATATTTCAATTGTAGGAATTTCAATATCAGCAGATCCATCTGGATACTCAAAACCTAACTCATTCTGATCTTCTGGAGCTTCCACTAGTTCATTATTCTCAAAATCTTCGAAATCTTCAACAAGTTCTTGAAATTCGCTGGTTTCAATTTCTTCAAGTTCAGACGGAGGGATAACAACGGGCAAAGACTCTGATTCAATATCTTCTTTCTGTTCATTAGAAACAGAAATATCATCATTCTCATTATCTGATATCTCTGGGAGTTCTTTATCAACAAAATCACCTTCTGGTAAGTCAGAATACTCAACATTCAAGATTTCGTCGATATCGTCGTCCACATCCACAGTTTCTGGTTCAATTTCCGGAACGAGTTCGATTTGACCCACGATCCCTTCCATGTCCTCTTGGGTTGTTACAGTGATGGTTTCCTTGTCTGTTTCTTTTTTAATATCAAAAGTTTCAATTTCTCTGACAATGGTCTCATTAGTATTCTGATCACATTCAATACTACTTTGGTTTTGAATTTCATTGAATTCACTTTGAGCTTCAGCGTTTGATTCTGAATACACTGAATCAATGGAGATAACAGAGCTGACATCATTAATCAGTTCCTTATAGTCTTCAGAAATAGCCGGGGTGAACACTTCAATATTCTGAGACTCAGCAGTCTCTTTGTTTAACTTAAAGATACCAAACAACTTTCCGAATAAACTGTCCGATTTACCAGATTCTTCGTGTTGTATATCGATTTCAGCATTATTAGTTTCCTTGTCCGAATCTTCCATTTTTTCTTCTTGTTCAGTGTTGTCGTGAACAGATTCTACTGTGAAATCAACCGGCGAAGCGACTTGAGGTTGGTCATTAAATTGATTTGCGTCTTCGTCCGTTTGAGAAGGTTCAGAAACTTGTGTTTGATCCTCAGCTTCTGCTTGTGATTGCGTGTCCAAATCTTCAGGCAAAACAGCTTCTGCGATATTTTCAGCTTCTGTTTCTCTTTCGATATCAGAAGTGGAAAAGACTGGTTCATCTTCGTCTTCATCAAACAAGTCCAAGGCAGGCTTTTGAATCAGCATATTCAGAGGTCTGTTATTCCTCAATTCTTCTTCTAAATCACGAACAGTTTCTAACTTGAAGTTGATTTTATCTTCGACTGCTCGTAAAGTTTCTAAAGTATGAAGAGGTTCCTCTTGAATAGTCCTGAAAATTGGGATTGGAGGAGCTGGCGCTGGTGAAGTCACAGGGGAGGGGACATATTCAGCATATGGATCTATATGTTCAATTTCCGCATTTTCATTAAGGGCTTCCTCTTTAGTGATGTGATCATCATCGATAAGTTCAACTTGAATCCCTGTAATCTTTTCGGATTGATCTTCAGGTTCAATATTGTCGTGTTGTGCTTCTTCAATATCAAGATTCTCATCATGTTCAATGTCTTCAACATCTTCGATTTGAATCACTTCTTCAACAGCCTCAGCATCTTCTATTTGAATGTTTTCTTGTTCAGCTTCTTTAACTTCAACTTCGAAGTCATCAACATCAATATCATTCATATTATCATATGGTTCTTCTGAGTCATCAAAATTTTCCAACTGGTTATTTTCTATATTGGAAAAATGTAAAGCAGCTTCGGCTAAAGATAGTAAATCAGTATGATTATCTATAGCATCATTGAATTGAGGTTCTTGGAAGTCATTAAACTTGAAATCTTCTATTTGATTAAACTCATCGACTGATTGAATATTATCAGATTCGTTATTAAACTTTGTTGAAACAATATCATTATCAGATTTTGCATTATCAGAGTCGTATTTTTCATTAGAAATTTCATTCTCGGAGATGACTGTAATATCATCATTATCAATATCATCATTATCAATATTATCATTATCAACATCTTCATCAACATCTTCATCAACATCTTCATCAACATCTTCATCAACATCTTCATCAACATCTTCATCAACATCTTCATCAATATCTTCATTATCTGATACAATGCCATCCCAGACATTCTCATCAGAAACTTCATGATCCTCTGAATCACCTTTTTCATCAGAATCAAAATCATAGTTGACATTAATTGGTTGGTTTAATCTAGGTCTCCCATTTTGTACTCGATATTGTGGAACTTGTGAAGTACCATGATCGGATTCTTCCGAATCAATGCATATAATAGAATCATCATCTGCGTGTTCTACCTCCTCCTCCGAAGGTTCAGATTCAGATTTTTCATTCAAAAATACACCCAACTTATCAAATTCATCGGTATAAATCTTCCTTTGATACTTTTCTTTCAAACGCTTTGCCTCTTGATTATCAGATAATTCCACTTGTAAAGATTGTTGTTTCTGGGACTTGATTAATGACTTGTACTCTGAATCTACGTTGTTAATCCATTGTAAAATATCATCAGTGTTGCTTTCGATAGGCGCCACCTGCAAGGCCTTTGTTTTGATCAAGTTATTAAAACTCGAAGATATGTTTGCTAGTGAATCACTCTGGGATGAACGCTTCTTCTTTGGGGTGCCATTGGGCTGATTTAATGACGGAAACCCCATGGCTCAGTGTAACAAGTTTTCTTATTCTCGCTAAACACACATGATCACACACCTGACATTAGGCGTGACTAAAACAGGTGACAAAACATGTGATGCAAAACACGTGTTTATTTAGATGTTGTGGACGATTTGAGCTCAGCGTAACATGACATGATGTTAATAGCAGCGTATTTCCGAGTACGATGCGTAAGTATCGTGCCAAGGGCGACATTTTTATGTCGGATGCCATATAAATAGTGGAGATGAGGTGTAGTAGTAAAATAAGCGTTGTCTACAGGACGATATTGTTCCAATAACTATTAGAACAAGATATCACATAACTAAGTATATGATGTGCAACTATAAAATCAACGATAACAAAGAGTTAATTTTCTACAATTGGCTTTTAGAATCCACTGGTTTAAAGACAATTAATTATCAAATGGATATGATTTGGCATGATGGAGAGCTAAGTAGTGTTGTGTTTCCAACAAAATATATAATTCAACGAAAATTAGATAGCCTGCTAGACAGGCTCATAAGCTGTGCTCGCATAAACCCTTTTTCAATAAGTGTATTATTCACAGATTCAGTAGCTTCATTAATAGCTGATGATATACAGGATACTGACTCCGATTATGAAATCTCTGAAGACGAGTTAGAGAATGCTCCATGGAATTATGGCTATAATTGAAGTTTTCGGTAAGAAGGGGCAAATGTTACTAGCGATAGTTTGGCACATACCTCATCAACGTGTTAGAGTTCTTTACGAACACGTTCATGGTTTGGTGTGTGTGTGCCAATGACAAGTATTACATCACAGTTACTGACCTGTGCTAAGTCTATTGTTGGGCATGTTAAGACAACTGTAATAAATGTACATGCAGGTAGGGTGATATGACCAGAGCGGTTATACCAAAGTGGCTATGTCAGTATTACTATATATCCTGTAGGCAACGCTTATTTTTCTACTACACCTCATCTCCACTATTTATATGGCATCCGACATAAAAATGTCGCCCTTGGCACGATACTTACGCATCGTACTCGGAAATACGCTGCTATTAACATCATGTCACGTTACGCTGAGCTCAAATCGACAACAAATGTGACTAGCCTGTGCAGAGATATTTTAAGAATAAACTACAGTTGCAAATAAAGTTCTAGGAGTTTATTAGCTAAAACTCCTTGCATGAAAATTCAGCAGTGTACATTACCGACAATTAGTAAAAGTCTGTCATTTGGTCTCTCATACACGTGACTATGCATCATCTAACATTATTCTTGCAAAATAGCTTGCAGATACAGCAACTGCAACGTATATGCTAACAATACCTTCCATTAATTTAACGAAGTATTCTCCACATTATTGTTTTTAAGTAGCAACCGATGACCTCCAAGAAATAACGGGACAGCGATGAAATAAGCATCTTCTATTTCGCGCCAGGATGAAACTCGCTGTTACTCAAAGACACAAAAAGTAAGGGAACCAGGAACTAAGAAATGTGACATGACGGCGGGAAATTGCTTCGTAAAATTTTTCTATTTTGACGTTGGCCCCAACAAGAAAAATTCGATGCAGCAAGGCGATTGCTGGTTCTGTGCACTTAAACCGTGACGTTAAGTGCTAAAAAAAGCGCAGAGTCAAACATTGCATATTCATCTATTTGTCTGGTTTTAAAATAGAACGATTAATTAAGGTTTCAAGGGACGTTTCATAATAGAGGAATCTGACAAGGTGATACCTAGCATAAGCATGTTTTTTTTAAAAAGTCTTGCAATGTAGAAGTCACACCACTAGAGTGCTGGTTAGTGTCATTTTCTTCATGGGGTCCATATTCCGAAAATGGAAATATACAAATACAAATGCAGAATATGCAGGTATTCTATTCGGACATACAAACAAGCAGGAATAATGGCTGCGTATTGTTGGATAATAGAGTGCGTACATCCTTGAAGGATGTTCAGTATTCATTCTAATGCTTGTCTCGGAAAACAATGGTCATTAGCTACCCCAAATTTCATTCTAACTATTAAGACATTTCCATTCAATAGCAAAATTAAAAATAATTGAGTGCACAAAATAAAAGAATTGCTGCAGAAGAATTTTAAAGTTTCCTAAAGGTAGCCGTGGGCGCCGATGACCATTCAAAACCCCATTTACATATACATCTAAAATTTCAAGTATAAAAGTCGGTATAATTTCCTTAATTCAGTCATTAATTAACATGACTGCTTCACAAGAAATTGATAGAGAATCCCAAAAGCCTATTGAAACTTACGAACGTAAGACTAAGGCTCCTAGCTCCGACATCAAGGGTCACTTGAACGCTTTCTTGGGTGAATTCTTTGGTACTTTTATCTTCTTATGGTTTGCTTTTGTCATTGCTCAAATTGCCAACCAAGCCCCAAAGACTGCTGACGGTGGTTCTAACCCAGCACAATTAATTATGATTTCCTTTGGTTTCGGTTTCAGTGTTATGATTGCCATCTTCTTGTTTGGTAGAATTTCTGGTGGTAACTTAAACCCAGCTGTCACCTTGACTTTGGTTTTGGTTCGTGCCCTTAACCCAATCCGTGGTGTGATTATGGTCATTGCCCAAATTATTGCTGGTATGGCTGCTGCTGGTGCTGCATCTGCCATGACTCCAGGTCCTATTGCTTTTGCCAACGGCTTGGGTGGTGGTAGTTCCAAGAGCAGAGGTCTTTTCTTGGAGGCTTTCGGTGTTGCCTTCTTGTGTTTGACTGTTTTGTTCATGGCTGTTGACCAACACGCTACCAGCTACCTTGCCCCAGTTGCCATTGGTCTTTCCTTGTTCTTGGGTCACTTGGTTTGTGTTTTCTACACTGGTGCTGGTTTGAACCCTGCTAGATCTTTTGGTCCAGCTGTCGCTGCTAGATCCTTCCCTAACTACCACTGGATTTACTGGGTTGGTCCAATCATCGGTTCTCTTGTTGCCGCTGGTATCTACGAACTTTTCAAGTTTGTCAAAGAAGATGAAGAAGAAGCTTAAACCTTAAAATTATATTCCTTTCTACCTGCTAATTAGCTATTTAATATTTAATTTTAGAATTATGATTACACTTTTGTAAACAGGAGATGTCGAGATAATTTTCGCAACATAAATAAATGCACAAAATTTTATCGACATATTGTAACAATGGTTTTAAGTATGTCTCACTATTGGACCTCTGAAAGCATACATCCGCCCTTGGAACAATTGTACATATATTTATTAGACAAACAATCGATAAATGTTTACGTAAGCCCAGATGGATCGAAACATGCTTGTGTATCTAGAAAATAATCGTTCGACAATGTTACACGATGTTGTAAATAAAAATAAGATTTTGAACGATTGCAAATAAAAATAGAGTTACAATTGGTTGCAAAAACATACAAAAAAGCTAGTTGAAGCTAGAGATTTGGTGAATAAGTTTTAGTAGATGGTAAATATTTGGTGGATGCTAGATATACTCGAATTTCTAGTGCTTTTAACACCTACGTTTAAATCTATGTTATTTCTATGTTATCAATACTTATTACTTCTCAAATTCATATCACTCATAGGGAAAAATAAATCATCATCATCCTCATTCGTAGATTGCTGTTGTGGTTGACGTTGATAAGTTCTTTGGAAGAATTCAGGCTCGTCATCATCATCATCAAAGACATTTTCATACTGAATCAGTTTTCTATAGGCAGAAGGAGTAGTGGCCATGCCAACAACATCACGAGGAGAGTCTCTTTTTTTACTCAGAGAAAGGATTCCATGTAAAGCCACCTGGGCATTGGAAATGACAGAAGTAGAAGCCACTTTGTTAGTTGCCAGCAGTTTAAGGAAAGAAGGGTTTTTGCGAGCCCAATCTTCAGGTTCTTGAGAACCAAGGCGAGAAGAAACTGCGGCGGCTGGGCTTGATGAAGCTTCGTGTAGACGCAGGCTAATACTTGGTAAATTAGGAGGGTCGTAGGAGCCCGAGGGTAACGAAGGTGCAGGGGAATAGTGGGAATGCAGGGATTTGCGGCTGGAGGTGCGCGAGTGGGGATTCAAGATCAAGCTGGCAATGACGCTATCGCCTAAAAGATCATGTTGACTCTTGAGAAGTTGGTATTTTGCAAGGTCCACGGAACCACGGGAAGATCCGCCCAACCGCAAGTCGCTTTTGCTATCAATCATCCTCACAAAGTCGCTTATATCATCATCGATATATAATCCAGACAGTGGAGGGACAGACAGCGCAGGGCTTGTGGCTAGATCTTGCAGAGACCATGAAGGTCCAACAACCAGATGAGGTCTTGCGCTGGTGTTGGAAAAGCGTCTACTTGCTCTCAGGCCAAAGCTTGAAGAGAATCTTGGTGTATTGGACGTTGCACCTTCAACATAATCCTCCAACGTTGATCCGTGCAGTGAGGACACCAGACGAGGAAATGAGGACTGGAATTGCAATTGTTGACCACCGGTGATAGGAATATTTGGAGTGTTGGTAGAAGTATAGCTACCTCTTGGGTTACGCAACATGGCAGCAAGAGACGCATTTGAAGTGGATTTATTGCTCATCAGAATACGGCGTTCCAACAGACCCAATGGGGTCACTTCGGGTTTTTGCTGGGTGGTTAGCAGGATCGCCGGAGGCGAGCTGCTAAGACTACCCACACGGAAAGGCTGGATGGAAGACTTTTGAGGGGCCGGAGGGGTGGACTTTTTAAAGCTGGGAGAAACGTCCCGGATACTAGACAGATTGGGGGACTCGGACGCGGAGTATGTGAGATGTTTGGGGGAGTTATCCAAGTAACTTTCGTCAATCTGGGGTCTTTCCGGGTCGCCCTGGCGAACTACAAAGTCATGGTGCTTGCGGTATGCAATCAGCACCTTCAAGGTGCCCTGGGTGGTGTGGATTGGTTGGAAGTGTTTTTGTGTGACATGCGAGTCCAGGACAGGAATTATCGGTTTCAGCAAACCAATACGGCCTTTGGAGCTGATGGGCTGCTTGCCATCGAGAATCTTGTTTCCCAACATCAATGGGTGCTCGACCTTTCCTTTGAGCTTGTAAGCGGGCATCAATCTCGAGAACCCATACAAGCTGCGGAAGAGAACAATGGCTTGTTTGTAAATAAGGGGAAGCTCGTCTACGGTTGTGCCTGACGCTTCGGAGGTGTCAAACTCAATCAACCATCTCTCTAATACAACTTCTACCTTCTTTGTATTCTTTGTTACAGTCCATTCACTATCATTTTCATCTCGCAAGACTAAAACTTGATTCGGCAGTAACCCCCGAAGATCTAAATATGTTTCTATAATCATGGGCGGCATTGACCCAAGATCGGTACAACTCTTCCACTGTTTGAGATTGGCGTCGTACGTATTCCTCATATGCATGTTGAACCACTTGTTTAACTTTTCCAGGGGTTCTTTCCCTCCACTGTCAACCAGTCGCCTTGCCACTAGACGTGTATCTGATCTGGCGTCCAAAACAACCTGCACAGACTTGCTGAAGAAGTTCTGAATCACCAGAATCAACTTCTGTCCCTGCTTCTTGCTGTAAGAGTCATTCTTTCTGTCCGACTGCATTACTGGTGTGGCAAGTTATGTTTTTGACTCAAACAAAAAAAAGACTCACGCAACACAAATTACTAATATATAGCAAGCATTAAATACTAGCCCCTAATCCTACAGATGGTAAATGCGGTTGCATGGTGAACGATGGCTTCTCGATTGTCTGTTGTCTTGTGACCAACTTTGTGACATTGATATCGAGGGGTTTCGAGTATTACCGGTGTACATAGATAAGAACATGTAATTGGAAAGTTATACAATTTTTGCAACCAAAATGGAAAGCTAAGGAGAATACCGAAAAAATGGATTAACCTTATCTGTTAAATCTGAAAACTCAATTCTATCAATATTCTTGTAATCGGAGGTATCGGACCCTTTTGCATCTCTTCTCCGATTTTCCCAAATATAATAAAGAAACAATACAACCAATGACATCAATGATATGCACGAAAAGATAAGCAGACAGACAACCCCAGTTTGATATCTTGGGGCTTCTCTTTCAAAGAAAAGTTGGGGCCCAATTAAATTTCCAACACAGTATGCAACCAACAATACTGCGTTGACAGTCACCTTTTTGGTATGGCCGGCCACATTTGAAGACACGCATGATAACACTCCGATCAACCCCAAAGGACTCAAAAGTCCAAGTATCATCCCTGCCAATTGCGCCCGATTGCTTTTCCCGTACGCCAACATTCCCAAGCACGCAGTCCCCACCGCCGATCCGAAAATCGCTATAGGGAGCCTAGTGTCGATTTTCGTGGAGATGTACGCAAACACCGAACATCCCACAAACTCAACTGCTCCTCCCGGCATTTGGTAGAGCATGGAAGTGCGCACCAGGTATCCCAATCTTTGATTTAATAAAATAGACGTGAACGTGGTGGATGCACCATTGGGAATATTACCTGTAAGCGCAAAGAATGCAAATAAATACGTCTGGACATCTTTAAAAGCCTCTTTGAACTGCTCGCTCTTGAACTTTTTGTTTCCAAATCCTTGTTGGTTATCTCTGATGCGAAGAACAACCAACTTCTTTTCATCTGATGTGAGAAACCACGCCTTTTCGGGGTTGTCTGGCATATGCACCAAAATCACGATTCCTAGCGAGATGGTTAGGACCCCGGTGATGATAAACACCAACTTCCATGTTGCAAGCGCATGCTCGCCCAAATGTAGCGCCAATCCATAGGCTATGGAACTTCCAATGATTGTTCCGAGTCCATTGGATGAGAACCACAAGGCGGTTCGGAAGAATATCTCTTCTTTACGGTAGTACTGTCCTGTGATGATCACAAATGCTGGGGTAATTGAAGATTCCAACATCCCTAATATTGTCCTCAATGCAATGAACCCTGCATAATTGGGGACAGTATGCAAGCACAATATTAACCCCCAGAGAATAATAAATACTGATACAGTCTTTCCAACAGGAAGCCGTTGAAGGAGGTAAACAGATGGGAACTCAAACACCAAGTACCCAAGATAGAAAGCAGACGTGGTCCATGAAAACTGCGACCCGTGCATCTTCAAGTCCGTCCGCAACCCTAAAATCGAAGCATACGAATTCGTCAATTTATCCATAAACTGAAAGCAGTACAAAAGGCACATTACAGGCATCAAGTACATATCTATCTTCCGAAGTAATTTCTTATCTTTTTCTTTGTCATACTTGATATCTTCTATTTCTTGTGCAAGTCTAAAAGCTTCATCGTTTAAGCTTGCAGTTTCACTATCTTTTGATGAGGTGTATGAGCCCTCCAGTAAATCTTTACTCATTAATGTGTATGATAATTTATTAGCTATATATAGTAAAATACTGTGGTTGATGAAAATTGTGGATTTATTGATGGCTTCTTGTTAATAAACCAATTTGTTGAAATATGCTTATCAGTTGTACTTTACTAATATCTATGAGATTTTGCGTTTTCATTATTGCGCTACAAAACATCCCTCTAATGCACTAACACCAACACCAGGATTCAAGATCATCCCTCTTTGGATCTGTCTCAAACGGCCCCCCGATAAGTAAACCTCGGCCAACTGATCCGCAGTCACCTTGGTGTCATACAACCCAGCAACAGTCAATGCCATTGAATTATTCAACTGTCTCCACACCCCAAAGTCCAGGGGGAACATCAATGCATATCTCTTCCACAAGTCATTCTTTATGCCTAATCGGTTGTTAATTTCGGTTAATAATGTTGGAACTCTGCGCAATGAGTCTTGAACAATTTCATTTAATTGCAATCCTTCTAATTCTTCCTTAATTGCACCCAAGTAGTCGTCCAAATTATCCACTATGGAAATTGCTCCCAATGTTAAAACAACAATTAATGACAGACCGAATTCTTCGATAAAGGTGAATAATTGATCCAAGGCTGCTTGTTTACAGTCTGCATCTCCCTTGGCATTCAAGATTTGTGCAACCAATGTAACCAATCTCTTTGAATCGGCATGTTGCGCAAGAATAAACTTGAGCTGCTCAAGAGATGAGTCAAAGTCGCCACTAAAGAAAAGACCTAACCCAATCACAATTCTAGCTGATAAAGTATTTCTAGATTCATCTTCAGCCAAATCAAGAACAAATTGTGCATTTTCAATGGCCAATGTATACTTTCCAACACCAAGGTAGATCCGGGAAAGTTGGGACTTTGCATTCATGAAAGTTTTCAACACTCCCTCATTTTCGGTTTTCTCATATTCGGCTTCCAAAAGTCCACACAATCTTTGTCCAATATCAAGCAGTCTTTCCCAGTCCTTGCATCTTTCACTGATGGTGAATGCAACTTGCAAACCAGCAACATCGTTGGGTGCAAATTTGAGGTATTGGGAAATTGCAAAGTTAGCGATACTAAACTCTTGAGCGGTTTCGAGAACACGACCATCAGCACCCTTTTCAACGTATTTGTCGATGATAGACAACGCATATAAGAGCTGTGCCAAAGGGGATCTTCCGTTGGAGATGACAAACGCATGGGTGAATAACCTGGATGCCTTTTCCTCGTCACCTTCGGCTTGGGCAGCCAATGCATTACCCAACCACGATTGCGATTCTTGAGGAGCCACCAGCTGCGAACGTAAAAAGGCTAGTTTGGCCAATTCAATGTCTCCGAATCTCAAATATAACAACGCCAAGTTGGTCCACACACTCACATCTCTAGAGTTGAGTGCCAGAGCCTTGATGAAACAATGTTGTGCGATTTGAGGTTGAAACGACACATAAGCGTTACCCAATGCAAGCCAGAAGGAAGAGTTGTTATCTTCCAACTGGATGGCTTTTTTCAAGTACTCAATAGCTTTTTTAGGTTTATTCATATAAGCAAGACCAATATTGTAGTAAGCAATCGATTGGAGATACTTGTTAGCCTTGGGAGGAAGGTATGAGAAGCCCGCCAAAGACGAAAGAATAATGGCGGAGTTGATTACTGCCACTTTACCTGGTTGATCAAGCTTGGATGGGTCCTTGAGAGCGTTGATATCCAAACTATCATCATCACTTTCAACATCACCCAAGATCTGATGGACTACTTCCCATGGGAACTCATCAATGTGTTCTTGAACAATCAAAAACACTTTGATACACTCAGACAACGTTTTCCATAAGTTTGGTGAGTGTTTGTTGACCGCTTTGGCTTGTGCAATAAAGTCAATAGCCTTTAAAGAGTACGCCACAGCACGGCCGAAAAACCCACCTTGGATCAACTTGTAAGCATACTCGGTTTGGGTCTCGAAGATGGCCAGCAAAACACATTGTTCCTTTGGCATCAACTCATATGCAGCATACAAATGCTCAAACCCTTTTTCAAATTCATTGGTTTGACACAACGCAAGCCCCAACATGTACTCGACAATCCAATTGGTTTCTGAATACATGGTCCTCAAGTGTACGAACACCTTGACGGACGCATCCAAACGACCGAGACTGCTGTAAGCTTCACCAAGCCCCAACCAACAGTTCCGGTCGCCGGAGTCCATTCTCAATGCAGTCTGGAACCACTCAATAGCCTTGGCATCATCTTGACGGTTGAGTGCACTCAGACCCAAAGCACGATACGGCCAAGCCTTATCTTCGATCTTCTTCAATGCTCTTCTGGATGAATCAGTGGTGATGATACGCTGACACAAGATATCACTTACCTCCCATTCGTTGTTTCTGGTGAATTCCGCCACAAGATATCTGGCAGCATCAACTTCCAGCGCATCCAACTCAAATGCCTTGTAGAAACACTTTTGTGCTTTGACAGAGTCTCCGTAGTGATCTTCAAGCAATATTCCCAACAAGGTATAACTAGGAGCAAAAGTCTTCAGGTCTTGAAGAGATTGAATGGCATACTCGTAAGCCTGGTTGATTTCATTTTGAAGATGGAAACTCTTTCCGATTCGATACTTGATTTTGGCTTTGTCTGCATCACCTTTGACTGTTTCCAAGCACTCCAACAAGATGTTGCGACCTTTTTCGTATTCTCCCAATATAATCAAGCACCAACCATACTCAATGGCAGCCTCATCGTTCTTGGTCTCGGTCAACACATCTTTGAAGATATCTCTAGCTTCTTCTAAATGGTCCAATGCCATTTTAATCAACCCTTTACCGATTCTAGCTTTGATATGGGTTGGGTTTCTTGATAACACATTATCGTACAACTGGAGAGCTGGCGCAAAGTTGTTTGGAGTCTCGTAATGTGTATAGACTGTAGCAAGCAGATACAAGAAACTTTCCTTTGAATTTTGTAACTCCACTTGAAGATAACGCAGCAAGTCAGCTAATAATTTAATACATTCACGACACTTTTCAGACGCAAACTTATATTCTTTCAACTGAATGTAGTAATCACATAAGATGCGGTTAGCTAAGATCAGGTCAGGCAGTTTATTTGTACCGTGGACCATTCTCATCAAGATTTGTGTTTGGTTTTTATCTTCCGGAGTCTCTTGTTCGGTAAGAGCAGCCACTGCGGCAGCAGCTTCCTCCTCATCTTGTTCTTCTTCTCTGGACTTTGCTTTACGGTTTCTCTTCTTTTTTGGCTTAGAAACCTTCACTCCTTCAAGGTTTTTCAGAACCTCCGCCTTGTCAAACGGACTAAGTTCCGACATCAAGAACGAGTGCAACACCGAAGCCAACCCTTCGTTTGGAAAGCTCTTCAAATAAAATACAATCTGGTCCAAACTAAGGTCGGAATACTCTTTTACGTCCAACCAATCGAAATGCAAATTCCATGCAAACGCACTCGGACTCTTAATTACTGTCATCAAATCAAGTATTCCGTACAACTCGTGTCTCAATTGTGGTTTCAACTCTTTAGGTGCCACCTTGAACACCGCGTACTTGAACTTGATGTGTTTTTCTTGATATTCATGTCTTAATTCCGTGTCATCCAAAACATCAAGATAGTGTGCAAACATCCCTCTAACTTCTGGAAACTGTTCATAAATATCAAAAGTAAACTTATCCAATTGAAGCTGTGACTCATATGATAACTTTTTTCCATACTTGATTCTTTCCTTGGATAACTTTTTGGCGAGTTCTGCTTCCATGAGAGCATATCTCATATCAAGCAAAGTCTTCAAGTTCTCCACCGGTTGGCCAAACGTTCCGTCCACCAACCCGTCCAATCTTCCTCCAGGAACAACAGCCTCCAAGAATATCCTGTATAACTTGTCATTTTGCTTGTACTTTTTTACCTCCAACCAGTTTCTAAAGTCTTTGGTGGTATCTGCGGTGGCTTCTTGAGTGTTGATCAATACTCCGAGTAAATTTTCGAGCGAAAAGAACACTAGAGGGTAATCATCCCCTAGTTTCGACGTTTGGTATAATGCCTTCCATCCTAATACATTTTCTGGCTCGATCTTTGTAGCTTTTTCGAAAGAGGCGATCGCTTTCGTTGGTTCTTTTAGCAATTGATATGCCTTTCCTTGAAAGATATATGCAAAGTAGTTATTTTTATCAAGTCTAAGTGCCTCCTTTGTATGTTCCAACACTTCATCTCCATCTCCGTTGGCGATTGCTGCTTTAGCTGCCTTGAGACTTTGCTTGAGCGACATGTGTTGGGTGAAGTTTTTTTGGCGACTTGGGTAAGTTGAGAAAATAAGGAGAGCAATTGGGAGAGATGAGAATTGGTGAGAACAAATAGTGAGAATTACAGAATTTAATGAGATTTCACGAGAATTTACTGAGATTTCACGAGAGCAAATAGAATTTAATGAGTATTTATGAGAGAAATGTATTTATTTAGGAGGAATAATGAGAAGAGTAATAATTACGAGAGTAATGACAACTAGAATAACAACACATAACTAAAACAATTACAACTAGAATAACAACATATAACTAAAATAATTACAACTAGATAAATACTAGATTAATAAGACATAATAATGAATCTACTCATCTAATCACATGACATGAAAAATTAAAAAAAACCAATGGACTCTACTCGGCTTGAAGCGTCTAAAACGCAGTCCCCAAGCTCATATCTCCTTACTACGGTGGCCAAAATCCACCTCGGAGAAGTGGCACTGGTTATTATCTCCAGTTTAATCTCACATGGACAGTTGTCATCGCGAGATATCAGCCAGAGAACATCACTTCCTATCAAGGTAGTGAAATCATCATTGGTTTCATTGATCCAGTTGAACTGTGTATACTATTGGAAGGATTCTTCAATGATGTACAGTTTCAATGAAACCGGTTTGATGTGTTTCCTTCACAGTGGAGATATTCTTACACACATTAGAACGCACTATGGTGAAGACTGTGCGGAGATTATCCAAAACATCTTGATCCACGGAAACGTCAAGATAGAGGAGTACATGAGTAATATAAGCGACCCTGAAGTGAAGCTAGAAACACAAACATTGTTTTTCCGTTTGTTCACGGACGGGTGGCTCACTCGTTTGCAGCCTTTCCACTACCATCCCAAGGAAGATGTGTGGAACAAGCTCTTCAACGAGATGTCTAAGTTGGTTCCTAGAACTTCCACCACGTCTGAAGTCAAGAGACTTGCGGAAGTGAAAGAAAGAACCAAGCAAAAGTATTCGGAGATGATGGAACTGGGGAACACTCCAAAAGATTTGTATTCCACACAAGATGGGATCAAAAAATTACAACCACAGCTTGTGGTCAGATTTAACTTGCGCCGATTCCAAAGAATGATGCAACTGAATGCATTGATTCTGTTGGCCAAGCTGAGATTGGGGTTGTTATCTGCAGCCATCTACGAAACTGCATTGAGAATGATTGAGCAACACTCACCAGACTCTAACCATGATTTCTTACAGATCACTGGGTTGATTAACGATCCTGAAGAACAGAGACTGTTTATCAATGCCATTGAGAATAAGTTGGTTGAAGATAAGAAGATTGTTTTCAATGTTCGTGACATTGTGCGTTTGTTGCCTGATGATATCAACTTACAAGATTCCATATTATCACACAATTCATTCACCAAAAAGAGATCGAACGAGGATGAATCTTCTCAGCCAGCCAAGAAGTTCAAGACAGACGACGATGTGTTGGCGTTTGAGCGTTTGAACGGTGTTGTTGATGAAACCCCCACCACCAACATTCAATCTTTGGTGGAACACCACCTCAAGTTGCTTTCCAACGGTAGCAACATTCGTTTTGTCTCCGAAATGACTCCTGGTAACTTCACCATCCCATACACTGCATTAGACAAACAAGTGAAACAATTCAACTTTGAAGCGCTTGTGAAAACCGCCCTTGGCTCCAACGCTTTCCGTATTCTCCGGTGCTTGAAACATCTCAAGTTGGGTGATGAAAAGTCCATTGCCAACGCTGTATTGTTGAAGGAGAAAACTGTCCGTAATGAAGTGTACAAGTTGGTCAAGTTGAACTGTCTTGAAATTCAAGAAGTTCCTAGAAGTGCTGATAGAGCAGCATCCAAAACATTTTATTTGTTTAGACACAAGCATCAAATGTCTTATAATCATTTTAGAAACGCCATTACTTATAGTATGTCTCAAGTTCTTACTAATGTTGAGAATTTCAAGGATGACCATAGAATATTGCTTGAGAAGTGTGAGAGAGAGGATGTTAAAGGTCATGAAGAAGAGTTACTTTTAGAATCTGAATTAAAGACTTTAAAGAGTTTACAAATGCGTGAGATTAATAATGTTTGTCAATTACAGAGGTTAAAGACACTTTATCAAGTTTTCTCTTGAAATTAAATATGAAGAGGTTCGGTCTTAATAAGAGGTTCAGTCTTAATAAGAGGTATATTTTTCTCTAAAGAAACCTCTTTAGAAGTTTCTCTTAAAAATAAAAGTAGATAGATTTCATATACTACAGAAATTGCTTTGACTTTCCTTGAAGTCACCCTTAAGTTTCTTAGAAATACGATAAAAGTCCTAAAGAACCAATTATATTAAGTTATTCCTTTATCCCTACAAACCTTTAGCAAAACCAGCAAAATCAAATTGATCTTCTTGAACTGAACCATTCAATGTATACTTTGCCTTGACTCTCAACTTGATTTTAGAACCTTCCTTACCGGCGATCTTCAATACTTGCTTGAGAGGATGTTGTGGAGAAACCAGTTCACCTCCAGTAGAAGTGATGGTTAATTTTTGAGATTTTGGAACGGCAATGAGAAGTTGGAAGCCCTGCAAGTTGGATGACAGTTCTATGATGGCTTCGGCAGATGCATTGCCCGGGGTGAATTCAAGAGGAATGAATGAGATCTTTAAGGTGCCATTTGAAAAAGCTTCAATGGTGGCAGGAGCAGCAAGAGCAACAGGAGCAGCAGGAGCAGCAGGAGCAGCAGGGGATGTGTTAAATAAATCGAGGATATCAGAGTTGGACGCTTTAGGTTTCTCGTTGAAGATATCGTTCAACAATTCGGAACCGTTGCTCTTATCGTCAACCAAATCCAACAACAAATCTTCGACCGTAGAAGCAACATTGTTGCTTGACTTTGCGGCCTTCTTTGTGGAGTTGTTCAAAGAAATGGCTTCCCTTTGCTTGATTGGAGGAGCAGGCATTCTGGCCAACAATCCTTTTCTCAAAGACACATCTTGGGAAAAGATCTCCTGGTATTCGACGGCACGCACTTGGATTTCTAAGTTATTGTCATAAGTACGAGAGTTCAAGATGCGTCTCAAGCTCTCGATCAGCTGGGAATCCTGGAATTTGACAGAAAGTTTAAGGATAGCAGTAAGAATATAGGTGACCAACTGCACGTTTTCAGCATCCGAGTAGGTGGAGTTGTTGGTCATGTCGTCTATTAATTGTATGATGAGAGTTTCGGTGATGGTCACCTTCTTATCAGCCAGCACTTCGACTTGTGCACCCAACACAAGATCGGCGTACTCGCCAATGCTCCATGTAGTGATTAAGGCGAGACCGTATTGAGTAAAGTCTTCCAAGCATGCAGCAATCAATCTGCTTACCACATGCTTCTTCAAGTCACCGTCATTACACAGTAAAATGAAAGCCAAGATGTTGGATACAATATCGTTTGTCACGTAGTTTCCTGCCACCTTGAGCATTCTAATCAAGGTGTCAAAGTGCCACTTTTCATTGGGCGCGAACTTGGCAGCGGCCAATGTAAGCTGTGAGGTGATGTATGTTTTTAACTCGGCGTCATTACTAGATTCAAGGAAAGTCAAAATCTCACGAACCAAGACTCTAATGTTTTGTTCATTCAAAATGACAAAGGTAAGTTCAAGGGCTCTTCTTCTGATCGAGATGTCTGCATCGGTCAAACAGGCCACAATGGTGGATCTGTGTCTTTGGACGGCCAAAGGCTCGATGTTTATAACAGTAAGTAAAGTATCCAAAGCAACATATCTAGTGTTGTTGTCCTTCGTGGATAAAAACTTACCCAAGATGTTAACACCTAATACCCGCAATGACTGATCTGCTTGAATGGCGAAAATAGTCTTGACACATTCATACAACACTGCATGTGCCGCATTCTTTCCATTTTCCAAGTTCAGTGCGACTTGAGTCAAGATATCATTGATTTGTTCCAAGTACTCTGGAGGACAGTTTTCATCAGTGGCCAAGGTCCTCAACGTAGAAAGAAGAGTCACCTGGAGGAATGGATCGGTGATTCCCACCACATCGTAATCTGGTTGGTACCCCGAGCCAGAAACTCTCTTCAAGTGTCCGACGATTTTTGGAATGGTTCTGACCAACGCTGGTCTACTTTCCTCGCTGTTTGCATATATCGACTGAACCAAACGCAATGTCCCCAACAATGGAGAAGTGCTCTTTTCGTTAATCAATGAAGTGATCTTTGGTAAGAAAAATTCAGCTAAGTCTGGGTCCTTTTCAACCAATTTGGCAGCCACAATCGTAGCCTTCTTCTTCAAGTACACATTGGTTGATCCCAAGATCTTCTCCACATTGGTGTACAAGTCCCGCGCCAATTCCGCAGACGCGACGTTCCCAAGACAGCACAAGGCTAGTCCGACAATAAATGCGTTAGGATGTTGCATGTCGTTGTCCAACGAATTGGTTAACAACGTCAATACTTCAGCTTCTTCATCCAAAAACAACATTGTTGCAAGGTAGCCTAGTCTTTTGTCTGCGAATCTAGGAGATGCCAATACTTTTAAACACTCAACTTGTCCGAAATGTGTTTTCTCTCCCATGATGTAAAGGTAAAGAAGCTTCAGAATGTTGATTCTGCGGCTAGTTTGATCAAGACTTGCATCACGGAACGCTGTTCTGATAGCTGCTGATTCTTTACGGACAACTGCACGTTCATCAGCAATGGTTTTGGCTTTTCTGACTGATTTGATGAAACTTTTCAAAGAGCCCATGTTGTTGATTTGTCTTTTTTGTTGGTCGTGTATTTGATTTGGATGTGCGGTGCATTGGTGGGAGCGGTGCGGTGGCGGAGTGGGCGGTAGCGCGGCGCGCAGTGAGAATTATGGTGAGCGCGCGCAGTTGGTGCGGTATGTAATGAGAATTTAGTGAACATTAGTGAGCGGTAACGATGATCCAATAATCCAACACATTCTGGTAATCCGATATAATTCTGGTAATCTAATTTAATAGTCCAATGCAATAATCCAACATAATATTCCAATACAATAATCTAACATAATAATCCAGTATAATGGTCCAGTATAATTCCGGTAAGTCTAATTCTGCAACGTCAGTATAATTCTGATATAACTTCATTACCACCAATTAATTACATTGCGAAAAATGTCATTGGAACCATCCCCATCAGGTAAAGTTCAAATCACAACACCCAAAGGAAGAATAACCATTGAAGTATGGTGCAAAGAGTTTCCTGAGAGTACCAAACGATTTATGCAAAACTGTTTGGATGGGAAATATGAAGGAAAGACGTTTGTTAAAGACTCAAATGACTTATTAGTAGATTCTGGTGAGAATGTTTATGATATGAACGACGAGTTTAACAGTCGCATACGATGGACACAGCGTGGGCTACTTGGCTTTTCTAAGGAGAACACAGGTAGTAAGCATGGACACACTGCAGACAGTTTTTTCTTCACGCTGCATGCAATGCCTCAGTACAACAACAAGTATATTTTATTTGGCAGGATTACATCTGAATCGTGGTATACTATAGTTAAAATCCAGGAGCTGGAATTCGATGTGAAGGTTGATAACGTTGATGTTGAAGAGGATTTTTTTGGATTAAAGAAGCGTAAAGTTGAAGAGGTTGTTGAGAAGCCAAAGAAGAAGGTTAAATCTAAGATAAAGATGGATTATGATGAAGAGGGTGATGATGATGGGTTTATTATGAAATCATCACATGAGTTATTAGGTAAGAAAGATGGAAGGAATAATAAGAAGGATGAAAGGAATGAAAAGAATGAAAACAAAAAAAATGTTACGAACTCTGATGGTAGTGTTGAAAATCAGGTGAAATGTGGAAAGATAGATAAAGAAAAAGAAAACATTGATAAAGCAAAGTTATATGAAAGAGAAAAGTTAAATGATAAAGAAAAGATAAATGATAAAGAAAAGTTAAATGATAAGTCAAATGATAAGTCAAATGATAAGTCAAATGATAAGTCGAATGATGATGAAAAGTTAAATGAGATTGAAAAGTCTAATGATAATAAAAAGTCAAATGATAATGAAAAATCATATGATCAAAACAAATCAAACAAACATCCCAAAACACCCAAAAAGAAAACTAAAAAATTAAAAAGAGATCATACAGTAGATTCAGATTATGACTCCAACTTAGACCTTTCAGATTCATCGTGTAATCTTGAAAACCTAAGAAATCACAATTTTTAAGAACATTAATTGTATATCTATAAATAACCAGTACTTAACTTGAACATTGTCAAAGCATAAAGAATTAAAAGGGTATTGCTACAAAGACTCGTCATCCCAAGTAGAAACGTAACCAGGAATATCATTAGAGTTCTTCATAGCAGCCATGTCAGCCAAGATAGAGTCGCGGTTGGACAAGTCCAAGCCGTCTCTAAGCCAGGGGTGAGATAATAAGGAATGAGAGTCAAACCTATCATCTATATTAAAACGTAAACATTTTAATATCAAGTCGGCCACCATTTCAACCTGTATATCATTTTTATCAAACTTGTATTTTTCAATAAGAACCTCTTTCAAGCCCCAATACTTGAGGTTGTCTATATTCTTCAAGATGACGTTGTTGCCTGCATCCAATTTGAAGAATTTGGAAGTGAGCTTACAATCGAGGAGGTACTCGTCTGAGGGGAAACCGCCTAGGAGCTCTATGATCTGCGCCAAGTGATCTTCGTCCTTTTCAAAGTGTTTTCCATCGTAGGGATCAAACAAGTAATCACCTGTGATTAACTCGAAGATGATGCAGCCAAGAGACCACATGTCTGTCAGGGCGCCCCAAGTTTGGTGCTTGAGAATGATTTCGGGGGAACGGTATTGTCTAGTTTGGATTTGGTTGGTAAAGTGGTGGTTGGAAAAGGTAGCGTTACCCAAGTCTGCGATTTTGATCAGGATGTCCTCGGCAGACGCCAGAGGGGTTTCTTCTCCGTACGAAGAAGGCAACGGCTTCGAACTGCGGATACACGAATCACATCTCTCGGAAAAAGAGTTTTTGCTCATACGGTACGAGCCGTTCGAGCAGATACTGGCGTTTCTCTTCAAACTATGCGAGCTGCTCTTGCGTCTAGATTGTTCAAACACACGGATCACGTTGTTAATATCTTTGATTTCCACCAAGATGTTTTCGGGCTTCAAGTCGGTGTGGATGACGCCACAGTGGTGTATGTAGTCCATCGCCGTGAACATCTGCTTTACTATCTGCCGCACCAAGTTGAGCGGGATCCCGCCGCACGTGCGCAGTTTCTCAATCACCCGGAGCAACAGCTCTGAGTTGAGCTGCTGGAGACGAGCCCCCACGGTATCGTCCTCTGCATATCCCAGCACCGGAGCTGCTGGGGTGGAGCTCTTGGCTGGTTGGCCCTTGATGTTGAGTCCCATCGACAACATCAGCTTGGTGCTCTTTTTGATGCTTTTCGAGTCCCACTTGTAAAACTTCATCAGTGACTCTTTCAGCTCGTCTTTGATTGGCAGTTCGTCTTTGATAGGCAGTCCCTCCTTGATTTGGTTCAACTTAAGATTAGCGTAAAATTGCTTATATCTGGCAATCAAATTAAGAACGTTTTCGCCCAACACCTCGAAAACCATGCAAATGTGGTGGCCGTTGGGCCCCACCACATCGAAATCGTCCAAAAGTTTCATCACCTTGTCTGCACCACTGTGCCGCTTGGCAAAGTACTGTTTGTGGGTTTCACTCAAGTGTGGTGCTTCATTTACAGGGTCCTGCAATGCACGCAAAATACGAATCTCATCTTGTGCGGCCTCCAAAAAGTTTTTGTTGGACTTTACAAACTTGATGGCTGCATACTTGTTTTCGTCGTACTTGGCCAACCACACCGTCAGAAAGTGTCCCCATCCAAGTTTACGAAGAATCACGTACTCCCTACCGTCTATTTTCGACAGATAGTACACTTCTCCAGTGTAGACTGGGTGGTATCCACCATACTTGTAGTCACTTGCGTTTTCCTCATTCTTTGGATCGTAGTTGATGTCCGACTCCAGGTCGGATGGACAGTCCATAACAGTGTCTTCGATGGTTGTTTCCTCAAGCATGGCTGTTAGGTGGTCTTTTTGCACATCCTTCTCGAGCATCGCAGTGCTCGACGTTTTACCGGCCATCAACATTGCCGTGATCAGCGACTCGTTCTTGGATCCTACCGGGTACAACCCACTATCATACGTCATCTCACTATTCTGAAGGGAAATGCAATCCAGCGTGAACGATGTATACCCATCTTGGTACGCCGTATACCTGTTTTCGTTACTAGATATCACAGAAAGCATTCCATGATCTTGCTGGGGCTCCTTCTTCTTGAAGAACCCTAGATTAAACTTGAGTTTATCTATACTACTCTCTGTTTTCCTGTTGATAAGAAGCATCTTGTATTAACTTTTTTCTGACGCTCCGTCTTTTATATATTACAAAAAAGGGACAAACAGGAAATATACGGAAAAAGTACAAAATCAAAATGGTTGTGATCTCCACCATGTAGATAAGGTCTCCTCATCTACCCATAATAGAATGGTGCTGGCTATCATGCCTACAATGTAACGGTGTATTGATGAACAATCTGCGGAAAAACAAAAAGTGCCGTACGCCGAATGGTGTTAATTTCCCACTGTGGACTGAACTCCATCACGCCATAGTGCTCTGTACATTCTGGTAATGCTGATTAGTGTGCGTTTATTGGCTATAACCGGTCTAATGCAACTATGTTTCATTACAATAAGCTTTGTTATATAGTCCCCACATAACCCAGAAAACCAAACGGCACATCGAACTCTCGCCGGAATGTTGGGTTGTGCTCCGGGATCTGTCAGTTGGTCATGTTTATTACCAACGTTATGATCTCAGGCTATGTTTTCTATATTTAAGTCTATGAATATGAATGGTCTATGAATACAATCTATTATATGAATGTTATTAATAACCTAATTACTACCTTATTTCCTTTTTTCTACCACTTCTTGCCGAGCTGTGTCGTTACACACAGCTTGAACGACAAAAACTCAGCAACACACGTGTCCTTGGACATGTTTGTGTAGTTCTTCAATACACATTGCCCGTACGCAAGACCCTCTTTCGAGCACTTGGCAGACGTCTCTACCAACTTTTTCCCAGGCCTCGACATGTGGATGGAAAACTTTTCGTCCGGTTATGTAATCGGGGGCTTGCCCGGGTTAGGTAAGCGGTAGACGAGCTCTTAATCTGCACATAAGCGCCTTATTTTTGTACCATAACCCCTTGTACCGATGTTGTGTAATCAAGACTACCAACAGATTCACATATCCATTCGTACGTCATGTGTATTGTGCTATATGTGGGGGGCACAATCGTCTCTTGTGACATGTGTATTGTGCTATATGTGGGGGCACAATCGTCTCTTGTGACATCTGTACCTTTGATAAAAAATGTCGGAACTTAGAAGGTTCCATATGCCACAAATTAAAATTAATTTAGCCCCCAAAAAATCATCGGCTAATTCTCCATGCTAAGGTTACACTTTGAATCTGTGGGTGTTGGAATTTGATTAGCCGGTAATTTTTTTATTCCGAAGTTGGTTGTATAGTGTAGTGGTTATCACCTTTGGTTTTGATCCAAATAACCCCGGTTCGAATCCGGGTACGACCTTTTTTTTAAAAAAAAAGCGAGCGAAGTTTAGTGATTTTTCTTGTAATGAAAGATATGAACTACTGACGAAATTTCGATTTGAACAATTTTCTTTTCACTTTATGATTACTTCTTTTCACTATTAACATTACTTTCACTTCTAACATTACTTTCTTTTCACTACAAATATTAAACTAAAACAAAAAATTTCATCGATTCAAGTTTAAAAGCTTATCGCAACTTCTCATGGAACACCTACTGATAACATTGCACTAACAATTACACCCTATACCTTACTAAAATGTACTCCTTAAATACACACAACCTAAACTCATTAGTCACTAAAGCTTTGGCATCAAAACATGATAATCATGCATTTCCAAAATCTTACCCTCCAAAATAAGATTAAATTGCAGCTCAACAATCTCAGTTGGAGGAGCATTCAGAATTAAGTTTGGAGCAGTCTTGTTATATTCAGTAACAGCGTTCACACGATCATCAAGATGTTTAACAATAACATCCAAGACCAAATCTGGGTTTTCAACATTGACCATATGTTCACCATCAATGTCGACGGGATTGAGGAAATTTTCAAGAATGGTGGAACGAATAAAGTCCAGGGCCTCAGGGGGGTTCCAGTTAGCTTGCTTGGCAACCACATGAGTAACTGGGACTCTAACCCCACTCAAGATATTCATGGCAAAAGGAAGCGAAAGCCCCGAACCAACATAACAAGTGATTTGGTTCAAAGCATTACACTTTGCGGTGTAAATCTCCTCACCATCCTCGTTCTTTCCCACGCGCAACTCGTCAGCCAAAAGATCATCCAAGATTTCTGGGTGGAGGGTCTTGAAAAAGTGCATTTTGCGGAAGTAGGTGTTGAATTCATCCATGGTGTCAAACTTGTCGACGATCAAAGCTGCAATCTTGCCCATTCTACTCTGGAAAATCTCCAGCGAGGCTCTGTTTCCGTAAATAACAGGCTCAATCATGATGACGGAGTCGTAGAGCGACGGCTCAAAAATACTGCCGACAACGGCAGCAAAGCCACCATACGAGTGCCCGATCACCACCACCTTGTTGGTGAAAGACGAAACGAAATCGCCAGTCAGCTTCTGCTCATGGCGAACCACCTCGTTCAAATCATGTGCGTGGTCTTCCCAATAGTGTAACCATCCAATCTTACCTTCGTTCAACACCGCAGAGTCCCCATGGCCAACAGCATCAACAGCAACAACAGAGTCAAGGAACCAGCCCTTCCCCTGGTCACTCAATTCGTACAACTTCTTGACGTAGTACTTCCAAACTGCCTTGTTCATTCCAGTCCCATGTGCAAATACCAAATTGAATTTGATAATTCCGTCCGCAGCCTGTTTCTTGTTCTTGTATTTGTTGTAGACACTCTTCAATTGTTGCCCTGGAGCAGCAGTGCTTCCTGGTCTTCTTGGATAGAATGAATTAGCTACCTTCTTATCTGTACTAAAGGACATTTTTGATGTTTATTTGGTTTTTTCCGCCTTTATATAAATTACTCCGCATTTCCATATGATTTTGATTCCGAGGAATACTGCCGCTTATGAGTAACTTTGGATGGTATTTCTGGGCGGATTTATCAACCGCCTGTGTAGATGTTACGGCATTCGGTCCAGAGAAATCCTCTATGTTAAGATTTCATTTGTTCTATTACTACCATTGTATTTTTCTCTTATTTCTCTTACTTTTAATTTTCAATGCATTGTGTAGTCCATCGTTTAGCTCATCATTTTCTTCATCATTTTCTTCATCATTCGCTCATTTTCTTCATCATTTTCTCACTTTCTTCATCATTTTCTCACTTTCTTCATCATTTTCTCACTTTCTTCATTTTCTTCCCTTCATCGTTTGTACCTGTGATTATTTATTCTATTTTCAGCTTCGGTGGTAGCGCACTTTTCATGACTAAAAGCATCGAGATCTTACGTACTATCCAGCAAGTCCGTAGCTGGCGGATGGCTGGCAAAAGTAAAAGCGTCGGGTTTGTGCCAACTATGGGAGCACTCCACGCAGGTCACTGTGCGTTGGTAGCCGAGTCACTCAAGAACAACGACCAAACCATCGTGTCGATTTTCGTGAACCCATCGCAATTTGCGCCGCATGAAGACTTGGACGCTTACCCGCGGACACTCGAGACCGACGTGGAGTTGTTGGAAACCACGTTCAAGGGTGGTGTGGATGCTATTTTCATACCCAAGGTTACCGAAATGTACCCATCTGGCATCGCCTTGGATGTCTCCAAGCAGAGAGGGTCCTTCGTGTCTGTCTTGGGCTCCTCGGAGCAGTTGGAAGGTGTAACCAGACCCCACTTCTTCCGTGGTGTCGCCACAGTCGTCACCAAGCTCTTGAACATCGTCAACCCCACGGATTTGTACATGGGACAAAAGGACGCTCAACAGTGTGTGGTCATTAAGAACTTGATCCAAGACTTGCACATTAATACCAAACTACACATTGTTCCAACCTTAAGAGAAGCAAATGGCTTGGCCATGTCCCTGAGAAACGCTTACTTGTCTGAAAAATCCAAGGATGAGGCTTCCATGATCTACAAAGGTTTGTCAAAGGGTGCTAGTTTGTACAAATCTGGTGTAAAAGATGCAAGTTCAATTTTAAACGCTGTTAGACAAGTATATGAAGAAAACAAAGCTTTTGAAATCGAGTATATTGCAGTTAGTGATAAAAATACCTTGGACGATTTACTGGTGATTGAAGATGGTGCCATTATTTCCACTGCTGTTAGAGTTGAAAGAGATGATGGAGGAATTGCCAGATTAATTGATAATGTGATTGTCTAATTGGAAATCCATCTTATGTAAATAGAAAATATTGTTAAGGTTCTTAGCGCAAATCTACAAAACGTCGCCCTGAATCTCTTTCAAGTATTACTCTGCCTGATATATGTAGATGTTCACCAATTGTTTATGCAGTTGTGTTTAAAGTTTATAGTTTAATGTGCAGATGGTGATGGTGTGATTAATATGTAGGTAAGGTGAAGGTATGTAGAATAAGAATCATAAAATTAGTGTGACCAAGAATTGGGAGTATCAAAAGTATAGAAACAGAACCACCAAAAAAAGAGTCTGCACTTAAATACCAAAGAAACTTCTAAAGACGACTTCCAAAGAAGACTTCCACAGTAAACTTCCAAACCACTAAAGAAAACTACCAAGAACAACCATAATCCATAAACTTCAAAAAATGACTCAAACCTCTAAAGACCCTATATTCATCAAGTACATAACAATATAAATAAAGTTTGTTCCTACATATTATCTATTCTTGGTTTCCAGATCTACAGAAGATCCTTGTGATCGTTATGTTATAAGGAACTGTGAATAGTGAATTATCTTTATCTTTAGAGGATTTCCGGAAAGATAAGATTAAAAAATAAATCGGAAGTAAAGATAGTACCAAACTACAACCCCAACGGTGCCAAGAAAGGTTAAGACCGATAGAAGATATACCTGAAATTTGAGAAATGTATATTTCCAAGGTCCAATAATAAAAAACGTGGTCTGTAAACGGTAAACGAAAATGCAAGTTGAACAGATTAATAAATGTGAGTTGAACAGTTATACTCACTTCGTTTGCAATTCGTAGTCGCAGTTTGCAGTCGCCAAACATTCGCCTCAAGCAGGGTGTATTGTCTTGTAGTACACATTCGTCAAACACACATAGCAACAATAACCGGGGTCTTTGGACACAAAACAAGTTGGGGGATTGTATGCAAGCATAATGATGGAGATGCAAAGGGACGGACTTTGTGCTTGCGCATGCAAGTGCAATTTCACAATACATACACATGGATCCAGCACCTGACAACAGCTAGAATGCTCGTCTTTTTTTGAACAGGATCCTGTCCGGTAGTGTTTTTCTCCGTTCTGGGACAGAGGATTGCTTGTGAAATAATTCAGAATCCCTGTCGATGACGGCTTTAAAGTCATTACGCTTAACCTTTGTGGAATCATAGAACATGTAGCCAAATTCAATCAACCATTCCGGGTCCACCACGGTGACGTAGTTCATGTACTCTTTTGTAGTAAAAATGAGCTCGTGGTATACCACGTAGTTTGTACTCAAGTGACTTTCATTCAAAACACTGGTTGGATGCAAATACATTTGCATGTATGTATGTCGTAAATTATGGAATTCAGGTATCCCATGTACATTTATTTTTGCAAGCTTTGCAGCTTGCTGAAAAAATGACGCTGCTAAGCACCTGCGGAAATTCGTATCATTCGATGATAATATGGGCAATTTCAAGGTGTTCATAATATTAACAAGCTGCATTTTAATATCTTTCGCTCTTAGTAATGATTTCATTTGGAGGAAGTTCTTTGCACACCAAGTAGCTGTTCGACCCTTTTTGGTGTTCATTTCCCATTGATTGTATACGTTGACAAGAGTCAAGTGGTCCAGCTCACTTACAATAAACTTTTCTCTAGCGGCATCTGCTTCCTGCGCTCTTTCCCGGGGCCTAAGGTAGACGGACGGAACAGAAAGCATCGATACCAAAGTGAGCATATCATCGGAACACCCAAATTTACATGACAATAATATAGCTTTGGCTAGGGTTGGTTCCAAGGGGAAGCTGATCATCTGTGAACCCAAGTCTGTAAGCTTTCCGAAATTATCCAAAGCACCAAGTACCCATAAATCGTAGAGTGAACAATTGAGGAGATCTGCAGGTGGTGCATCAAGAAACGCAAATTCGCTGATGTCCTCCACCTGAAGGGATTTCAAGAGCAATATGACGTCGGCCAAATTGGTTCTTTGAATTTCGGGAATGGGTTGCGCAAACATCTCATCGCTGGCTCTTTCCGTATATAGTCTATAAGCCACACCAGCAGAAGTTCTACCTGCTCTACCACTTCTTTGTTGAGCGTTGGCCAATGAAATGGGCACCACCTGTAAAGCATCCATTCCGAGCTTGGGGTTGAAGACCTTAACTTTAACAAGCCCTGTGTCGATGACGTACTTGATCCCGTCAACCGTCAACGACGTTTCTGCAATGTTCGTGGCCACCACCACTTTTCTGCGCTCACTGCGGTTAAAGATCCTTTTCTGAAGCTCCGCAGGAAGTGTAGAATAGATTGGATAGATGTCCAATGCAGGTGGTGAGTCCAACAACTTTAACTTTTCTCGAAGCACCCCACATGTGACTTCGATATCTTCCTGTCCAGTCATGAACACCAAGATGTCTCCCTCGGGTGCTGTCAAATGTATAGTCATGATCTGTTTGACTGCAGCCTCCACGTAGTCGGAATTGGTATGTTTACTGTAGAGTACATCCACAGGAAACGTCCGTCCTGGAATGGTAAACTGCGGTGCATCTCCGAAGAACGCAGAGAACCGGCTGGCGTTCATCGTTGCACTGGTCACCACCAACTTCAAGTCTTTGCGTCGGGACAATAACTTCTTGAAGAGTCCAAGTAGGATGTCTGTGTTGAGCGACCGTTCATGCGCTTCATCCATGATAATACACGAATACCGGCTGAGAAATGGATCGGTCACCACCTCCCGTAATAAAATACCCTCCGTCATATACTTGATCACCGTATCCTTGGATGTAGTATCGTCAAACCGCACGGAATACCCCGCCTGCCGGCCCAAGACCACTCCCATCTCTTCGCTCACTCTTTTGGCAACCGACATGGCGGCCACTCGACGCGGCTGCGTACATCCTATCATCATCCCATCCTTGCAAAACCCCTCTTCGCATAAGAACTGCGTGAGTTGGGTGGTTTTACCTGAACCTGTTTCACCAATCACGATCGTCACCTGGTTTTCACGAATCACTTGGATTAGTGTGTCTCGCACCGCAAACGCTGGAAGACTCTTTCGCTGCTCGATCACAACAGACCTTTCCAACACCACAGGCTTACTACCTCTTTGCTCTTCCTCTTCCTTCTCCTCCATCTGATCCCCCACCCGTTCTCGAGTTCGTTTGGCTCGTTCGTCTTGACTCTTTTTCTCTTTAACAAGTGTACTTCCACTTCTAGCTGTTACTGCTAGTTCCGAGCTAGGGTCTCGAATAGGATTGACTGTAGGTGTGAGATGTTCTGTGTTGAGGTGAGTTTTGGAGGCTTGAAGAAATGGTGGAATAAATGAATGGCTAACTATGTTGACATTTGTATTAGGAACATGATCATAATCGATATAATTTCCTGATGAATCAAAACCGCCTCCATTTGACAGTGGTTTATTTGACTGTAGGGTAATTCCATTTGACAGTGTTTGGCTATACTCTGTGTTATCTTTGATATTTCCATAATTCTGAATCTGAGGTTTAAGTTTATTGTGATTCCCAGTCTCATTCTTAGTGATGTTATAAGTAATCTGATTATTCTTAATCTGATTAGTCTTCCCACCAACAATCTGATCAGTCTTCCCACCAACAATCTCAGTCTTCCCACTATCAATCTTCTCACTAACACCCTTCTCATTATCCACACCCTTTATCCTTAATGCTTCCTCTCTGCTTATCTTCTTAAACCCCTTGACCTTCTTCTCAACTTTAGCAACAACAACATCATCCTCATCAAAATCAATGGCAATCTTCTTCTTCTTAGCTACATTCGCCTCTATTAAAGAATAGATCTCATCAACATCATCTGCATTCTTAACACCCAAAACATTGACATAAACAGTAAAAGCCGCTCTATCATTGTTCTTATGATAAAAATCAATCAAACTCTGTGCAAGCTTATCATTCACAGGTTTGTTAAGCACAGCACTGAGCTTAGCAGTCAAATGTTTAAGCATAAGTTTCGATAGTCACGTGTGCGATGAGAAAATGTTTCGGATCAAGCAGTTGGATGGAGTTGTGGGCCGGTACTTTGAGCATCATGTGACGGCGACAATGCACATGACGCCAGTGCCGACGTCAGCCAAGGAGGTGACGTTTTTATACGAGAGTTTCAAGCGATTGGGTGCAATGGAAACCTTCCATGTGGAGCGCGATGCATCTCGCACCACCACATACGGGTCGGTGTTGAAGGTGCTGTACCGCACGCAGGGAGCCAGCATGTTGCGTCCGCTAGATGTACAATCCGCAGGCGGGCCTGTAGATGGTAGCGACGCATTGGTGGCTTCGCTCAAGCTGTTGTTGGCCATTCCACGGTATCTGTATTTAGAGAACGATACGGAGTATATGACTGGCACACGTGAGGTAATCTTTAAGCATAGGCTTCCTTTGGATGCTCTACAATACGATGGGAAGTATGAGGTGGATACTTCAACAGCTGAAGACCCATTCTTTCGAATTTATGGGGATGAAACGGTCACTGAACAGGTTCGCCAAAGCATGCGTTTTAACTTTCAGAAGTTTCACAAGTTTGGCCGTGTGTATGTTGGGATGGGGTTAGATGGGATGGATATGGGGTGGATGAATCAATTACGAGGAGGTAAGAAGATGAGATAAAGTTAATTTGACTTTACAGAAGAGTGAAAGAGAAAGGGTTTTCCTGTTAGATGTATTAGGCTTGCAACCTGCAGAGGTATGTTTATTAAGACTGATTTGCTGAATGGATAAACTGAATAAACGGAATAAACTGAATAAACCTTAATAAACTGAATAAACCTTAACAATTAAATGAACCTGAATATTAAACTCAACAATAGAGTTGCATAGATGCAACCCATAACCGAAACTTAACCAACTATCAATAGAACGGTCTTACCACAACAACCAACTAAAAACCTAAGTCTAATTCATGTTGAATAAAATTTACAATATACGCTAAAGCACCCTAATCTCAAAACAATCCAACATCGGCAGATAATCGGCAAGTTATTCAGAATTACAAGCACTCAATTAACAATACAATATCATCATGTCAATTCATGTTAAAAATACAATCAACAATACAAAGTAACAATGGAAAAATAACAATTGGTAGGCAATTAGAGCAGCGGCGGATTTATAGAGAGGAATGGCCGACCGCACAAAGAAACAATAGGGAGGACAAGGGATCTTGGTGATCCTTCTGCAAGGTTAATGAGGGGGAGCAACTAAGAAAGAATAACCTACAATAAACCCCTTGGAGTCTAGACTAAAATATTTTCACCCTGTAGCCAAATAATTTTATTATTTCGACATAAGAAATGCAACATGATAATAAACGCTAATCTTTCTTTGCATTGACCAACAGTACATCCTTTTCCAAGAGGTCGTTTAAGAAGTTCAAGCCAATCTGCTGTTTCAACAAAACCTTGGTTAATTTGTTGACTATTTCTGATTTTTCCTTGGTTTGTTCTTCCGACTTTTCATCCATCAAGCCGGAAATCTGTGTGTCGAACTGGTAGTTCAAGTCATCTGCACGCTCTTTAAGAATCTCTAAACGCGCAAATACATCGTTCAACTTACCGACAGGGTTGTTTGGATCGTTTAACTTGGCGTTGAGCAACTCAAACTGGCGAGAAATCTCCTCCTCCTCTGGGAGAAGTGGGTACCCTTTGAGCTTAAGAATCGCCAAGACTGTCGCTAAACGAAGCAAACGTCTCAGCAACTGTGTGTGCTTGGCCTTGGCCTTCAAGATTCTGGTGGTATTATCTAAGTCGTGCTTGGCAGACATCCCCGTGACCTTGGTGTTGATGTCCTCGAGCAAAACCCTGGACTTGGCTACATACCCCAACTGTGTCTCGATTCTCTGGGCAACTTCCGAAAACGACGTTACCTTCACAGGATAGTGGAGTGCCAGCGGCCTCCTGTTCATCGCGACATCCCAGTCCTCCGGCGTCTCATTGCCGGGTCTTTGCTGCTGAAGCAACACCTGGATCTCGGCCTCGCTGAACTTGTTGTAAAAGTGTGTTTTCAAAAGGCACTTTGGCGATGATGGGTCCCATTGCTCTTTGATTTTGATAAGTTGGTCGTTAATGGCTGGTGTATAAGTGTTGACGCTTGGGGTGCTTATCACGTTGGGTTGACTAACTGCCACAGGACGCGATGATGTACTCGAGGTCCAATTGAATGCTGGTTGATTATTATTTCCATTGATCCCATTCAGTGGGTTTGCATTTATACTATTTGCATTTATAGTGTTATTAGCAGTGTTATTAGCGGTGTTATTTGTATTAGTGTTATTAGCAGCTGACCCGAATAATCCTCCAGTCGCTGGTTTAGCAAACAACCCAGTTCCGGATGTTGCTGTAGTATTACCAAAGAGGCCTCCAGATGTTGTTGATGATCCTGCTGAGCTTGTTCCAAAGAGTCCTCCCGATGCTGGTGCGGCGGTTGCAGGTTTGGCTCCGAAGAGTCCTGAGTTAGTGGTTCCAAACAGGGTAGATGCTGGTTTAGCTCCGAAGAGTCCTCCCAGTGTGTTGGATCCTGTTGATGTGAACATGTAAAATTTTTTGTTTGTTTTGAGATTCACAATCACTACTTACACTACGAACAAAGTGAGTGTGATTAGTGTGAGTAGATTTATAACATATACAATGTTACATTTACATACAATGTTACATCTACATACAATGTTACATGCAAATACCATAAATAATCTACTGTTATGACAATTGAGACCTTGATGAGATATTTCTCACTATGAAAAACTAGTGAGAACCTCCTCACTAAAAGAAACTTAATAATGGTGTCTCTCCCCGAAAATGCTGGGGTCTCTCACTAAAAAAACTGATGTGCCCCACTAAAAAACTTTGTGAGAAACCTTCAACGAGATAGTCTGATTAACCAAACGTTGACATCTACAGTCACCATTCATAGCCTACATCAACCTTATCTATCGTAACTATTAAACCATATCTACGCTCTCTCCTTCAAAAATGCAGCAGTAATAGCCTTGTCCTTTGAAGTACCCTGGTAAATAGGGTTCTCATTCAAATGGATTTGAGCCTCAACACCAGGAATCTTCTTTTCCACCTTCAAGTTATCAAAAATACACTTTCTGAACACAGCTTCCGAGCTTCTACAGTGGCCCAATCTGTGGTTTTCTTGTTCCAAACACTCGTAATGCAACTTGAATTCGTCAAAACAGTACTTATTTATATCCTTCAAGACAGAAACAGCACATCTAGTGACTCTTCTACCTTCCTTTAAGCACTCCATGGTACCTCCGTTGTTTTCGTCCTTGCACATCATAAAGTCATCGTTGTATGGCTTACACTTGGCGCCAATCACGTACGCAGCAGACAAAAGTGGTGCAGATGTGGCACCAACTTCCTCTACTGCTGGAATGCTGCTTGGCAATGGGTTCTTGTCCACATTTTCCCACTGGTGTCTTCCGGTGAACCACTCTCCTAACATTGTTGGTTTTTTTTTTCACGATATTTTTTGATTTTGGTTGGTGCTGGAATGTGTGCGGGATGAGATGTACGCTAGGGAAAGAAGGTAACATGAGAGTTGATGATAAATTAGTTAGAAGAGGTTAAGAATAATGATAGAATAGAAAGAGCAATCAGTAAGAAACTGTTTCATTTAAGTTTATCATTATGAACGGTAAGAACTGTAAGGACTGAACAGCTGTAAGAGCTGTAAGAACTGAAAGAACTGAAATAATTGAAGCTGAAAGAACTGAAAGAACTGAAATAATTGAAACTGAAAGAACTGCAGGAATTGAAAGAACTGTAACAACTGTAACAACTGTAACAACTGTAACAACTGTAACAACTGTAACAAATCAAGACAATAAGGTTCTATATAGGTGAACCCTGCTTCATCAAAACAATCATCAATGTCGATTTAACATGAAATTTAAATCTGATTATGAAGTCTCGAAATTATCCAATCCATGTTCACACAAATTTGCAATTACATGTCAAGAAGTAAATCAAAAAACAATCACTATGATCTTAAATTAAGATGGATATCTTTACAACCTCGTTAAAATAGAAGTCGTCACAGCTTCGTTTAAATGTCACGCGGATAAGCATTCTGTGTTAATCAAAATCTTCACATAATATCTTGACATAATATGATGACAACTTGTCCAGCACAAACCAGATGAATTCTAATTTGGGAATAACAATTACAATCGGTAATTCTAACCTCGTCTATCCAGCGACTGAAATGAGGACATTCTCCAATTCAACTCCTTTTGGAAATACCAATCTGACACAAACACCTAAAGAACAAGCGTGAATATTGTGATCGAACCTTGCCGAGTGATATTATTTCCGGCATTATGTCACTTTCAGTCTCTTGTGAAGATTTTGCATCGCATTGTTCCTTTTCTTGCATCCCCTTGTTCCTGCCCCTTGTTAAAACTTGTGTTATTCCTTGTTCCTGTAAAATAATCCTAATTCCAACATAATAACAGAACAATCAATGCATAACCGAACAAAGAATTAGCGATTGGTTGCAATAGTGTGTTAGGATTGTGACGCTTGGTAGGTTGCGATTGTTGTGACGGTTAGATCGAGCTAACAAATATCGAGCAACAACAACCAACGATCAACAACAAGCAAAACGTGAATATCAGAATACAGGCGATGGTGATTGCTAATGATTGTTATCTACAATTGGTAAAGAGCAATGTTTGGATAAATGTACATTGACGGATATAGTAATTTTTGCAAAATTGGTAAAAATGTTTGATAATTACAAAGTTTGAAAAGATCGTAATTTCATGAAGGTTGAATATTGTGACATGACGTTTGATTATGACGGTGAATTGTTCTATCAATAGTTTCCTCAAGATAAGTGTTAATTGTTGAATGTCAATCAACTTTGGAAGAGTAGGTAAATATCACTCAATGTTAAAAAGTTTGGTAAAACTTCAAAAAGTAATTTGATTATCTCTCAATACTGGAATGTTTGGAAATTCCAATATGGGATAGTTTGGAACTCTCAAAGCTGAATAGTTTGGTAAAAATTTAGTTCAGGTTTATGTTTTAATATTCTCTAGATGAAGAACAAAAGTACTATTCAGTCATATCTTTTTAGACTTCAATAAACCCTCCATCATCAGAACCTTCTCCCCCAAAAATAAAGAAAAATCATTACCAAACTTAGCATCATTCAAATAACCACTTAAAGCAAGAACAGAACGATACAAACCTTCTAAAATATTCTTCTTCTCATCGGAATCATCCAATAATAAAGCACTTTCAAAACTACCAACCTGATCATTCATTAAAAGACTCAATTTAGCTAAAGTTTTAACATAGTTCAATTCCAAGCGGACAGCCAAAGCATAATCAACCAAAGTATGAGAAGCATCCAACTTCGATTGCTGCAGGGCAATCTCAGCTCTGAAACGAGATAAATCAAGCAGGATTTCATCGATCAAAGGCGCGCCGTCGTTGATGGACTTCCCCAAGCGAATGAAATTGTCAAAGTCACTATTCACAAGATCAAGAAGCGATTGATTAAGGGTTTGCAGGAGCACCGAGAGGTCGTTGATGAGGGACTCGAGCGGGGTGAAACGATGCTTCTCGAAGAGAAACAGATCTATGCCATCCTTGCTGAACTTCAGGAAGTCTGTTTCAAGGATGGACGTTTGGAGGAGATTCACGTCGATATCCGCCATGATAATTTTGTTCCTCCGAGCGCGGATTATGTAAGGGAGCGGCAGCGGAGAGCTAGGCGGCTTATATAAGCAACCTAGTAAAAGGTAGCCAGGCGACTAAACACCGAACGTTCGGTAGTAATTGTACCATCGCAAGTTCGATGTACGGATAAACATTAAGAAATAAAGTGAAATCATTACATAAGCCATGACAATAAAAAAATAAAGAAGATTACGTAGTTAAATTACATAGAAAATTACATAAGAAAATCAGAAGACATCGTAAGCGGCCCCTTACATAAGCACCGAAAAATATGGCGAGACGAGAAGACGAAAAGGAAAGAGAGCGGGAGTCTAGAGATCGTTAGCAATAAGTGTCAAGTGCATACGCAGTCGCAAACCGTGATTATGGCCAAAAAGGTCTGTTTATAATCAGAAAGGTACATAAAAATAGCGGTGTGCTTAAGTAAGCCATAATTGAGACACAAAGCAAATGATTACAAAGAGATCAGGTACGGGCCGACTTGAGAAGTAGCAACCGAATGCAAAATGACAGAAGCGTACGGGCACACACTCATCGTGTTGAACACAGCAGACCCTTGTACGACATCGATCTCACTGTTACATTCTCAGCAATGTAACATGTGTCAATATCCACACACAAAATAGAAAAAATAAATAAACACCCAAAGAAGATTTCCGTATTGCTACATCGGTCCTGCATTAGCACTTTTTCTGGAAAAAACACTGATTATCGTGGATAGGACAAAAAAACAAAGAACGTGGTGCAGATGTACAATGCGAGAGATACAGATACACCCAGACACCCATTCGTAGCAACTTAAGCCGAAATGCAGATTGGATCAATCTTATGTACTCCATTAAAAATAAGGATCTTTGAGTGTGCACATGTGCACTGATGATCAACATTGCACAAACTAGGGAAACCCAATTTAGGTTGGCACCACCATAAAATAAGTGACGTGAATATATTTTATTTAGCTGATCACACTGGGAGCTGGGAGAGGTTCATATCCAAACCCTGATTCGTAGTAACTAGAGCACATATTGTTCGAGCCGAAAGCAGGCCCCAATCCACCCACTTCGGAATTAACCCCTATGCGCCTAACAATGCTCGATGAATTTTTTTTATTTTGAGTATGCTTGGTACCTCATTCACCTTGGGTACCTTGGTTCAGAAAGAATAAGAGATTTTCTCCCTCTGTTCACCATGATTCTTACCCTCGTCATACCCCAGAAAAATACCGCACCTCATTGCGCGGGTAAAAAAGAAAAATCAAAAATTGCAAACCCAAAAGGAACCTAAATAATATGCACAAAGTCTGCCGCGAGGGCTACGTATTTTTCGCGCAGAAATACCACAAAACCCATATACATCGCTCCGCTTGCAAAAAAAATAATCAAGGCGTATAAAACAAAAATTACACACCGCTTCCAATGGCATATAAAGATAATGAAATCCAGGTGTTTTCAATGTCTCATAGAACATGTCGGCTGCTGTCTATTATACTCACAATATGAATGAAGATGTTCATCCAAAACATACTTTGCCATCATTGGCACAAATAATGCCACCAATGGAAGGAAATAACACTGTTGTTGGAGGAGCCGCTGCCGCTGCCGCTGCAGTGATGCCCCTGAACACAAGCTCACCTTCAATTACCAATCAATCGAACATGATGTTTGACAAGATGTACAGTCAACCCGTCATGGTTCAACAGGATGTGTTTTCTCAACAGTCTCTGCAGGCATCGACTGCGAACACTACCCCTGTCTCCAGTTTCTCTGCTGGATCATACAATGGATACACTACTGTGGTTCCAGTACATGGCTCATCATCTATCAGTGGTCCAAGTGGCCCTGCAACCACCGAAAAGTGTATCTGTAAAAGCAGTGCTAACAGAATTCCTCGTCCTAGAAATGCTTTTATTTTGTTTAGACAAAAGTATCACCAAAGCGTTCTTGATGAAGGAAATGTGATACGTACCAACCCGGAGGTGTCACGTGAATTGGGACGTCGTTGGAGAGCCCTTCTGCCTGAAGAAAAGGACCACTGGAACAACCTCGCTGAAGACGAAAAGAAGAACCATGCCAAGAAGTACCCAGGCTATCGTTATACTCCTCGTCGTAATGGAAAACTGAAGAACTGTAATGCTTGCCGTCAAAAGGCCTTGAGACAACAACAAGTGCAGTTGCATAACCAACAGATGATTCAGTTACAACAAGAACAATACCAACAATACTTGCAAATGCAACAAAAGCAACAGATGCAACAACCTATGCAGCAACAGGTGCCGATGTATGTCAACCAGCTGTACCAATACCCTCAAAGTGCTCCTCCTCTGGCTCAAAACTTTCAATTCTTTGAAGGTCATGATAAATTGAGTCCTCTTTCTCAGATTCCACAGCCTGCTGGCCAGGACTTTGGCAACCAGCAGTTTATGTATGAGGGCCAACTGATGGATCATCAGAGATTTGGTCTGTTACCAGGATATGGTTTTGAGAATTCTTTAGGTTGATAGAGTGGTAATAATTAATAATAATAAATGATTAATATATGTTGGTGTAGCAAAACTTGAACACGACGAACACGACGAATGAACTGAGTAGTGTTAGTGTGTGTTTAAGTCAGATTAAGTTTGGTGTGTCAGAAACGATTTTTACAGTCCTATGTTACTAATTAAGGTTAATTATTTTCATGACTTCAAAAGTTAGTCAGTCAATGGTTATTCAATGGTTATTCAATCGTTATTCAATGATTAGTTAATCGTTAGTCAAAAGTTCGTTAATTGTTATTCCATGGTTATTCAATTGTTAGTCAATGGTTACTTAATCAATGGTTAATGGTTTTAAACAATTCTCATTGGTTCAGCCAATGTCACGTCAATCATCCCTGTCATTCTAAGATCAGCCGCACGGCTGGTAGGCGGTAATCTACGGATAAAATCAATAGCCGATATGTTTCATGCAATGAAACCCAGGTATAATCAATTATCATTAAGCTCGTATAATTTCTTGTCCTATCTCGTCATTATAAACATCAGCTGATTTTAATTTTAAGGTTGGTAGAAATTGTTCACTGTCATATACGAGTAAGGTACCAGAGTACACCAGGAATCGCCAACGTTATATTGTTACTCCTTATCAAGCTATTGTTGACAACTTCGATGTTGCAAATAGGCGCCTCATCGATACCAGAGTTGCTCTGATGACAATGCATCATAATAAACGCAACCAGTCGCCCTCACCGTCCAAAGTGTTTCAAGAGGGAAATGTGCTATTGGAATTGGCTACTTACACAAAAGAATGGTATCGGAACTGCGGTATTCTCCCGCCTTTTAGATTTGACATGGTCATATGCTAGTCGAGCACAATAAATTTCCGATTCGACCGGGGGTGTATCCGTATATGCATCGAGGCTAACGTCTCGGCTATAGAATGACCCTGGTTTCAAACCTGAAATGTACTTTTCCGTACTAATTACATTAGCAACCTCATGGAATTCCACCACTGCGGCCCTTCCATTTCATTAATTTTTTTTCAGCGCTTAAATCTCTAAAAATATCACCATTGTCTTGGCATATCTATATACGATGTTGGTTTACGACGTGATTAACTGTCTCGTTTGTTGATAATATCTCACTCTTGGTTTGCATTCTACTCAGCCTTTTCGCACCCTGGCCTCGTGAACATTTCTTTTTAATTAGAGGGTGCATCACCACAAAAAAAATAGACAATCATAACAGTTGATGTATTGATGTTTAGATATTGATATTTGAGGTATTGGTTTTTAGGTAATAAAACAATGTTTTAGGTAATAGGGTAATGATTTTGAGTAATTTATATTTAGGATATTGATTCTCAATATATTGATTTTCAAGATATTGACTTTTAATAGATTTGGATTCAATTGATTTTAAGAAATTTAGATAATCATCCACCATGCTTTATGATTGAACTTCCAGTATTCACAAGTACGCACAGTACTCTCACACTATTATTCGCAATAGGTCGCCTTCGCCTTAGATTGCCAACAATATTTCTTTTTCTAAGCCCTGCATGTACGCCCCCCCTCAAACACATGGGCTTAAATGGACTATAAATATCATTATTAGCGCTACGTAATCGACACTATGAGTGATAAAATCCAACGAAAGGTGTTGCTCAACATTCGTTTGATCATAGCAGCCGTGAGCGGCATACTTATCGTTGCATACATCTTGTTGAAGCCTACGCAGGTGGAGATGGTGATGTTTACAGGGGGAGACGATGCATGTAGTCGATATGTCGAGCTTGTGAATGAGTTGGACCATTCGTGGAACGTCCGTAAAGGAGCATCCAAGGATCACATCCGTACGGCGTTAACCAACCTTCGTATCTACAATAAGTGCTACATCCACGATGCCACCGAAGAGCCTGCTGTGCTCGACTCGTGGGAAAGGAATATCGTGCCTTTTGCACATGGGGTGCAACCAACCATAACACAACAGGCGCAGCAACAGCCTGTAGAGTCATCACCTGAGTATACTCTCCGGCAAATGTACCGTGCAGCAAAAGGCCGCGGGGTAGTTGTTGGCATCGCATTACAAGATGAGGTGGATAGCACGTTGCGACTCCTCCACGTGTTGCTGCATTTGGGTAATGATTTGCCGGTGCAAATAGTCACGTCGCTTCCGTTGGAGCTTTTAAAGCCCCTCGAAGCCCCAAATGTGTGGTTTGTCAGTATTCCGCAGTACCCAACCTCGTCGATCTCCGTGCTCGCCCCGATCTATTCGTCGTTTTCCGAGGTTATCTACATCAGCCCATCTTCCATCCCTTTCGTAAAGCCTCTGGAGATGTTCAAGACGCAGAAGTACAAGGACTCGGGCGCTTACTTTTTCAAAAATGTAAAGTCCTTAAACCAGAAGTTGTCTTTCACTGCAAAGAAATTTTATCTGCTGTTACTTCCTCTGGAATTTGAATCAAAGACTTTTAACATCAGAAGCCGTATTTCAACCGGCTATAAGGATTCCTTCTTTTCTTCGTGGCGCTTGAAAGATGACGATTTCTCGATCTTTAGACATCGCAGTAATGATATCCATGATGGCCTATTTGTTATTGACAAGAAGATCAACTTTGGGGCCTTGTTGGTAGCGTTGACTCTTGAATTGTGGCCAAATAGTTTCCCCAATCCTCGTGAAATTCTTTGGCTTCTGCATATGCTTGCTGGTAATAACTATTCTGTGAATTTGTTATATCCAGGTATTCTGGGTCAAATTAAAAAGGAGTATTTGGTAAACAGCGTGTGCGCTCTGCATATTCTGTTTTTCTCAGACGATAATTATACCCCTCTGTTATTATGGATGACTGGTAACGTGTCTCTGCATATTGAAGGCCTGATAATTCCGTCAATTCGTCCATTCAAAGATTTTGTTCAACAAGACGATTCTTATTGTGTTTATATTCACGAGAGGTATCATCGTCGTTTTACTAAAAATCGTAGTAAGAGACCTCGGGTTAACAGGTTGGTATTTTATGATGAACTGACAATTGAGACGTTGAATAATGTTATTAGTATTTGGAATAATTAATAGGTTGGGTAATAGATTGCATAATTAGTATAAGATTGTAGATGATTGAAATTTTACAGGGTTACAGTAACAGATTACAGATTGAATGATTATCTTAGCATTTTAGCACATTAAAAGATTAACTTATCATCACATTAAAAGATTAAAAGATTAACATAACCTGTTACCAGACTAAAATATTAAAAGATTAACAGATTTACTCAGATGAATTAACAGTGACAAACTAAAAAATCATAAAATCATTAACAAGGTACTCCAAAAAACGTAAACAATTTAGCGAAGTTTAGGGTCTACCAACAATGCCCAAGTAAGAACATATTTAAGGATGAGGATTATGCAGTTGATCTTTAACAGTATCGCTTATGTCACGTCATTATGTCATGTTAAATAGAAGTGTAGCACAAATATTGATAAGCATTACAATTTCTTTGACCACATGTTATCTAAGCAAACAGCTTTACTTTTCACAGTCATGTTTAAGAATATTATTGAAATGTAATGTAACATCAACACAAAGAGAAAGAGGCAAAGCAGAGCGGTTCCTTCTTTTTAGGCCATCACGAAATGAAGGATAATATTTTATATAATCAATGTAAGAATCGCAGATAGAAGATTTGCGTAACATGCACACACGGCTATAGAGAGAGAAATGAGCGATGAAATTGGAGAAGCTTATCAGCCCCTTACAGGTGAAGGGTGGATGAGCATTGACGATCAGTGGATATTTGGATATGCCGGGTCAACACGAATAATACTGCCCGTAAACAATGCCAGACGGTCGCGTGAATACCCATAAGAGTACAATACGACTTAGCGACATGTTGCGAAAGAGTAACCGAAGAAAGATCTTGTGTTGTCATTGTGCAACTATTTTGGTACCGGTTGCAGACGTCGTAATGTTCGACAAGAATGTAGCACAAGCGTGTTGATAGATTTTGACGTTGCTTGATAATAGCCCTTATGCTCCATGCGACCCTAGGACCTCCTTGTGCTATATAATATTGTGGATCAGTTATTCTATGATCAGTACAGATTCCAAAATAATCATCTATAAATAAGAGTTACCCAAAGTCGCTTCTCGGCTTAATCTTTTCAACAATGACCAGGAACAAGGTTCATCGAACACCCTAAAAAGGGTATATTCGTTTTGGGTATAATGTTCCTTTTGTTTTGATCCTAAATGGTCCATCGAGTCTCTACTTAAATCGTCTTTTAGAATAGCCGACTCCTTATAATGTTCTATTTCACCGTGTATGTACGCTTAGATAATGTCTTCTGCAGGCACACTAATCGGGCGGTTGTAGACACACAGTCTAGATTTGTGAGGCTGACATGAGCACTTTAGGGACGATATCTATGCTGATACGAGATCGTCCGAGGTTCGTGTATTTAACAGGTCGGGTGTGGGGGTCATATTTGAGTTTTATAATTGTACTTGCGGTTCGACTATACGTCAACTGCAGAGAGTTTGTATAAAGTTTGATACTTCTGTCAACTATTTGACGTTATCCTCATGTAGAATTCTTTAAATGTGATTATTCATCCAGTTACTAATCTGATGTCACAAACATGTGATTATTCATTACTAAACATTCGCTCTAGACTTGTTAACTAGACAATAGTTGATGAATAATTGAAAAATGATTTAAAACAACCAACAATAAAACAATATGGTCCCTGAAATTTTACGAAGACTTACGAGGAGACTTTGTAATAACAATTCATCACAAAGAATTCACCTATGACTTGGCACAAGCAGATTCTTTATAATTCAAGATCACAATTCAAGAACATTAGAATTCAAAAGCACTCTAACGTTGTATTACCACATCTTCAAGAACATCATACTAATAAATACTCATGAACTTCATAATAATAAATACTCATGATTTAGAATGCTGATCTCAAACATTAAAAAACCCTCACTCCTCACTCACTTCGTCGCTCAGTTGTTCGTACTCGGATCCTACAAATGTTTGGCTTCAGAATGCAAACCTACATAACCAGGCCAGCATCTTCTTCCACCAATCACTCTAGTATGTGTTGTAGAGAGCGACAATCGTGGGTTTAAAACCATCGCCCTACAATAATACGCATACATGTACAATACCCTCAAATTTTTCACCAACGGTTCCTTTTATAGGAAGTGAAATCCGGGTAACTGGTGTTTATCACGCGCAAATCGGACCCACTGATAATTAATGTTAGCCTACTGGTTCTTTGTAGCAGTGTCTGCTGCGGTTTCGCTCCAGGGTAAGATTGTCGATGTCCCCGAGTCCATCAACGAGGTGTACGACTCTAATAATAATGTTATAAACGGACGCTCATACCAATCCAGATTCGATATCTCGCTTGCCAACGAAAAGCACCAAGAGAAGATTCTCTTGCGTCAGGACTATACCTTTGAAAGTGGATCTTTGGACGCTGGAAAGTACAAGTTATTTGTGCAGTCATATGATTTTGTTCTTGAAAAGACCAGCTTTGACGTTGTGGTGGACGAAAGTGGCGTCAAGGTTGACAACAACACAGAGTTGGAGATTGCATTCTCCAACCCTAAGCAGTATTATATTGTTACTCAAGGATCTCTCCTGGATATTGTTATGAACAGTCCACTTGCTCCTATTTTCCAAAACAAATTGTACACCATGCTTTTCGTGTTGTGTATATTCCTTTTAGTAGCTCCAACCATTCTTGCATATGTTGCTCCCGACTTTGCTGAGCTGTTGAATGATGGCTCTTATGAGGAGGAGATTGCCAAGCAGGTTGAACAGGAGGAGGCACAGAAGGCCAAGAGGGTTGAAGCGAAGGTTGAGAAGGTGAAGGAACTGAAGGAGCCGGTGAAGGGGGTTAGAAAGAGAAAGTAGCACACTACGAACTACGAACGAAGTGGTGAGTATAAAAGTCACTTATATTAAAAATGCACTACATACTATTTTAATGCGATAAAGATAGTAATGACTGTGTAGCATCTCGAAGGTGTAAAGAGCAGTTGTGTATCGAAAGATCAATTGAGGACTTTGTAGTAACACTCTCAATTTTGGAGAATTCAGATTTGCTTGATCTGTCGTCTCTCAATTTCTGATTCCAACTATTTCTCATTCAGTCCCATCTCACTATTTCTCACTCACTCACTATTTCTCACGCTCACTTACTACGATCGTTCGTTCGTTGTTCGTTGTTCGTTGTTCATTCGTTCATTCGTTACACCCTTACATTAACCCTAAAACCAACAATACAAACCCTCAGACAAACCCAAAATAGAGTCCCCACAACACAAAACAACCCAACCATCATGGCAAAAAAAGTATAATTCTTTCTAGAACCATCCCCAATAATCGCAGCACCAAGAGGAAGACCAAATAAATTGCCAGTACTCGCAACAAAATAGGATAAACCAAATCTTTGACCAAATTGATTTGAAGGAGTTATCGAACCTAAGCACACAGGAGTTAAAGAAAAGATCAGAGCGCAGAAGAAGCCACAAATGGCAGAAAATGCATACAAAGCCAGGTGCGAATGCCCAAAAGGTAACCAAATGACAAAAATTGACAATGAAATACCAGCCATCATCAACAGCATGACGTTGTAAGGGCCCAATTGGTCGGAAAGATAGCCGGGAGCAAGACGGCCTAGAATCCCAGCAGCATTAAAAATAGTCACCAAGAGATAGGATGACGACTCGGACATACCGTAAGCGATTGCATACGTTGGAAAATAAGTTGATATAGACATAAGACATAATTCCGCGCAAAAGAGCCCCGCCGTGTAGAAAGTAAACTTTAAATCCTTGAATGCTTCTATGGATTCCTTAAGCGAGAAAGGGTTCAGTTTCTTTACCGGTTTAATCGTGCCTATTCTATCTTTGGAAAATACAATAGCCAAGAGCATGCAACCCAAGCAGATAAACCCCAAGATACGAATTGCCCAAGTGAAGCCTAACGTTGGGTACAAAGCACGTAAAAGTAATGGGACAACAATCCCTCCGACCGAACCTCCAAGGGTAGCAATACCGGTTGCACTTCCCCTCTTATTAAGGAACCAGTGGTTCACAACACCTAGAAGCGGCGTGATGCTGAAAGCGTGGCCTGCAGCAACGCAGATGGACAAGGAAAGAATAAAGTGCCAGACCTTTGTGCTCTGGCTGACCCCCATAAACCCCCCAAGAATAAGTGCGCACCCTGCGATAAGAAGGTACAAGCTGCCTCTGCGGTCAAAAATGGGCCCAGCCACAATACTGATAGAAAACGAGAGGAATGCATATACCGAGAAGATCCACGATACTGTAGACCCGTTGACGTCTTTCAACTGGTGCGTGTTGACGTATGTTTGAATAGCCCCGACAGAGTTGAGAACCCCAAAGTTTGCTATGAGGCCGATAAAGGAACCAAACACTACGGTATATGCTCTCCATCCACCGTCTGGATATTCAGTTTCTTCTTCATCACTGGTAAGTGTATGTTCATCGGTATGGTCATCAACATGCTCATTGGCCGGCTCGCGCAGTGTCTCAGCTACAATAACATTAGTCTTCTCCCCCCTCATGTTCTAAATTCAAAGTGACTCACGAAATCCACACAATAGCAATGAGCGCTCATAATTGTTCGTAACCGTTTTTACGCGCACTGCGTTTAACCGCAGTGCGTTCTTTCATAATTCGTATATTATAATGCATACACCTTTCCGCATGAGTCCCCAACTATAACCTTTAATATGCCGCGAGATAATTTTTCGTCGGCATCAACGTCGGCGTAATTGATTAAGTGAAGCAGAGATATGGTTGCAGAACCGATATCTACTTGAATTCTGTCTAGTAGACTTAATTCCCAACGGTGTCCTCGTGGAACCACCTCGTAGAGCTCCACTATATTGCCATAACCAACCGCTAGAGTATCATTAGACCAGTATGTATGTGAGCTCATCACTCCAAAACAAATAGAAACTCGATTGCTACTCTGGACAAGCTCTGCGCTAAGAATATCTTCACCATTTAGAGTATACAAATGCAACTGGTGCTTGTCATTTTCTTGGTAAATAATACCAACAGTACCTGTACTATCGGAGATAGACACGCTAGTGTATGACGGCTTAACTGGCGCAATGGCCCTTATAAATTTGAAGCGTCGGAAGTCCCACATTATAACATGGCCCTTGGCGTCTACGCTCAAGCCCACTTTGAAATTGTTTGAGTATCTAAGAGCGGTAATCTCGGTCAAATGTCCCCGGAGCACGCTTTGGAATTGAAGACTAAGCTCGGCATCCCCCACACATTTCCACACATTGATGATCCCATCCTTGGACCCCGTCAATATGAGTTTGTGTCCAACAGGTAAAAGTGCTGTGATATTACAGGAATGTAGGTTGAGGAATGTAGTTTGGTTTATAATGAGCGACCCACTTTCAAATCGGTTGGCCTTTCGGATAAGCATTCCATCCTCGGATGTTACGCAACTGGGCCGCCCAACCCATTTCTTTCCGCTGCTACTGCGCTCAATCTTTTCAATTGGGAGTTTAAGCTTGGATTCAAAAACAAGCTTGAATGGACCTTTGGGCGTACTCAAGTAGTAATTGGGTAAGTTTAACACTTCTTTTGTCTGATGTGCCTTAACAAAGAGTTTGATCGGAGTCTGACCAAAGTTATTAATCATACCAATCACTGCTCTTTTCTCCACCTCGTCACTGATATTATCAAGGTTAATTGCACCATCATAGGATAAGTGATGGAAAACATTCAACGCCTTGACTGCTTCAGTCCCCAGTTGCTTGAATCCAAACACCAAGTCAATCCACTTGTGTAAGTTGGCAGACACATGTGCAGACTCTAAAGCTTCCCTGTTCTTGGCAATAAACAACTTAGGGTCACCATGTGCCCAAGGAGGAAGCTCCACATCGTTCGCAATCTTTCCCAGCTGCATCGACCCTAACGCAAAATTATTACTGTTAGTCAAGAACCCAGGCAAGTAAAAGAACTCGGGGGTGAGCTCCCGCACGTCGGTAGTGTTATCTGCCAGGGCCAGTTTCCATGCCCGTTCCACCGAGTTGAAGAGACGGTCGGCATGATCGAATTTGCCCCCCTGTAATAACAAATACAGCTGCACATATGGTTTCAACCGGATAAGATACAGCGTGACGATCATAGCCAGGGAATAATGAGTTCCGTAGTGGAATGGTGGAGCGTTGGGGTCTTCAAGCTGTTGCAATGCTTCGAACCGTTCTTGGAATTGCGCTGCTCTCGTGGGGGATTGGGCCCCCATGGGTTTGGAGAAGTCACGGAACGTTTTTGCGTCTTGCAAGTTGAGTTCGTTGGATGTATAATCCGCAATCACCCATGGAAACACAGGATACTGCGTGAGATCGTTAAATGTTCTCCCTGCAAACGTATTCAAAAGCATCAAATAGTAAAAGTTGGAAATCTCTCCATTCTTCCACTTTCGCGTGGCCGACACCACTGCTGCGTTGACCGATGATGACGAAAACGCTGCGGATGTTGAAAATGCAGACGCCAATTTGCTTGAGAACGATTGCGAAGGAAGTGCTGCCAGTGGTTGCAAAAGGTCGCCACCTGTAGCAAAAGAAGCAAGCCTGTTATATATTGCATCCCGTACTTTGCCCAGGATGCACGTCACCAAAACACTTGCCCCGTCGCTGAAAAACATCTCCAACGCACTGTCCCGTAAGAGGAACCGCCGTTTTGATAGACTAGTCAACTTATCAAGACTCCATGTTTTTGTCAGGTGTCTGGCGCTGGTTGGAGTTGCCAGTTGGCTGTTGACGAGTTGAAGAATCGGGTCTCGATGCTCTGCTGGTGCATCCTTACTCTCAACCACATTTCCATCTTGGCAGTGAAAGTAGTTTTCAATGAGATAGAGATACTTGACCCCAAGAATCATCAACGATTCCACAGGAACAAGCCCGTTGATTTGCGAAACGTTCCAAAGCGCAGAGATCTGGTCGCCCACATAAAGGCTTCGGATTACTTTCCGGTTCCGGTCAAATGACTCTTCTTCCGCTTCCTCCTCGCCAGTCGACTTGCCCGTATCTGAGGTCAACCACGACGTGGTTGAAGGCATCCACGACTGCTTGGGCGAGTACTCGTCTATCATATCGAAATCATCCACGGGTTCTTGCTTGCTGGGAACAACCAATGGAACCTGGACTTCATACGCCAATCTCTCGTTCACTGGGATCTGATCCTCTACAATCATCCGTTTTCTCATCCGCTCTCCACTCTCAATGTAATCTAATGCATAACTCCATTCTCCCCGACCAAAGAGTCGTCCAATCTCAACCTTCAACAAGTCGTAATTAGCCAAAAAGAACTGAGTGTTTTCATTACGATCTTGAATGGCCCGGTTCAGCTTGATAATCTCTCCACTGATAATCAGCGATTTCAACTGATCACAGTCGTGTGCAAACGATTGCACCCAGATACTACTTTGCGGTTCCCCACTAAGTGTTACCAGAATGATATCGTTAATCAGTTGTTGAGTGGTGTTGTTGAATGAAGTTGCAATATTCATCAAAGCCTTTGTTGAAGATCTAGAAAGACGAACCCAACTTTCCTCGTCGTTCTTGGTACTTAAATTCTCAACGAGTTCTTCCAACACTCGGTGCTCTGGAAAAGTTAACGAATACATTAAGTGGCATGTACGGAGAAAATTGAATACATCTTCACGGGATTTCTCTTGTTCTTCCACTGGAAGACATAATAACCTCCCCACGAGTATCGCCAAAGCCTCTTTTAAAGTGGACTGTGGAACAATCTGTAAAATACTCACCTGTCTGTAGAGAAACAATTTGGCGAGGGCACCAAAATCAGGTGCCGAGCGTACTTCAAGAAGGAGAACATTAGGAAGCTCGCGCTGAAGTTGAGCAGTCAGTTCAGGTCCAATCTCTATAAGTGCTAGAATACACACAGCCAAACTATGAATATCTTCGGGGGCTACTCTATAGCCCTTTTTCAAGTATTCGGAAATATAAAGATATGGTAACTGTGAGCAACTGCGCACAAACGCTTTCTCATTGAAGATAAAGTTTGAAACGCTAACAAACTCTCCCACATGAGAAAACACACGAGGAAACACTGAAGCATACGCAATGGTCTGGCTGAACGGAGCCATCGAATCAAAAACACCTCCAAAGGTGTCCTTGTTGAAACTAGCAATGAAAATATCCGCAAGAACAGAAGTTAAATGTTGACGAGGTTGAGGGTTTTCTCCAAGGAAAAGGTTTCCTAACACTTCAAACGAGCCGTTTAAGAACGTTGCCGAGAAAAAGAATCCAGGAGATGTTTGGAACCCAGCTGCAATAAATTCAGAGTACCCATTGATCAAATGGATCCCGTTAAGAACAGTCAGGTTGTCTGATTGAAGAGGCAAAGAAGCTTCGAGACTGAGTTTATCCAAGAGTTTCTCGGCCTCCGCGAGGACCTTGATCTCTGAAGCAGCATTTGCAACCATATAGTTGAGCAAAAGGAGAAATTCAGGAATAGCCAATGTTGGTTGGTGTGCCCAAATATCTGCAAGCGAGTTTTCAATGGTTCCCATGTCAAATGCAGCACAAGTGACCGCACGAACCACATCATCATTCCGCCACCAAGGACCTAGATGATGTTTTAGAACATCAAGTCCATGATTAGCATCAAAGAAGCGCCGAATAATATGCGAACCAAGAACTCGAAGAAGCCTTGAAAGAAGATTGACCGCGCAAACAACTACACTAGCGGAATCTTCGCGAGTGATCTTTGAATTCTCCTTCCTCGGCAGTAAACTTCTCTCAAAATTAGCTTTCTGAGGCAGACCAATGCGAGAACTAGTATCCGCTAAACTGGCCCGCTTTCTAATAAGACTCCGCCTATTTTCCTCATTATTGACATGGTTTGTTCCCAATAACAATAAAATCCAATGTACGGTGATGGATCTCAGAAACTTCTTCAAGGTTTTAATCAGTGAGTTTGTATCACATAGAACCAGGGTTAAACCTTTCAAAATCGCAACCCCACACTTCCACAAGTCCCCCTGTAAAGCATATACTATGTACAACAGTACCAGGCGAATGGTATCAACCAGAGGGTCCGCACGCACTATCCCGGTAATTGTCAAAGACAAACTATCCACCACTTCGTTCAGCGCAGATGCCAAAGATGGGGACTTCATGAATTGTAAAAGTTTCTTTAAGAGCCTCAACTTGGAGAGCTCTGCTATGTTGAAATCCTTTTGGGCAGACGCACGCATTAGCAATTGGATATTAAGTAACACCTGTTCCAATTCATCTGTGCTTTGCCAGAGTTCAAATTGTAAGAAAAACAGTCTGTATAAAGGAGGGTTAGAAACCACCAGAGCAAGAGGGTTTTCGTCTATTCCGCAGTGTTTCAATACTATTGGAAGAATCTTGATTTGATCTCTTTTAGTTGATAATAAAATGGATAAGACAGAATACCCATTGATGTTTTCAAATTCCTTTCGCAATCTCCAATTATTACTGATTACAGTCAAAAGAATATCCAATGCGAGAAGTAAGTGGTTTGGAGATGCTTCGACCAACCGGAGGAGGAGCGACGCCCCTCCGATCGAATACAATGCACTATGCAAGGATGGGCTCTGGTGGGTGGTGAGCCACGAGTTGGAGCTCTCAAGGGCAAACAACTCGTTGGAGTCGAAAACAACATACTCTTGCTTCATCGAGTGTAATGCATTGACTATGGCATCCTCGTTCTCGTACTTGGATGCCACGCGCACCAATGACAGCGGGTTCAAATGGTTGAGAAGATTAAGAAGGTTCTCCCGCGTGAAATCTTTGTGGTCCCATTCATATCCAAGTCCAAGATTATACAATAGACTGATCCACTCGTGTGACATGCTAATGTTAAGTACAGTCATGTTCTTGATGATAATCTGATCATTTAACTCTATTATATTCAACTCAGGAAGCACCTTGGTAAGTCTCTGCCACGGAATCAGCTCGCAGTAGTCGCCATTTATGAATAAATTGAGGTTACGGCTATCAAATGTAAGCACAAGATGGTTGTATCCGCTGCAGAGAGTGCGCTGGTTAAATGTAACCACCTCACGACCCATCTGCACCTCCACCTGCGAATTCTCCACAAGACGGATCGCAATCTGGTTAGGCGCCACCCCCAACGAAATCAAGTCCGATTTCCCGCTTATCGACGGCATCTTGAACCACGAATACACAGTGAACATCCGTCTCATCGGCGATGCTATCGGAAACGATGCATTCACTATCGCATGCTTGAATGTCGCAGGATACTCGGTGAAGATATCGAGCAATAACCTCAACACCCGGGGTCTCAATGCTCCGTTGGTGGCTTGAATTAACAGTCGGAGCGTTGAAACATCATCGCACCCAAGCTCAAAAAACTGTATTATCATCCGTTTGACCAATTCACTCAATGCATCTTCCTTGGTAATCTGAATATACTTTTCAACCAAAAACAGCTGAGCTTGTGTTCTATAAAACCCGATTTTAATTGTTGTAAACAGTAGAAGGTAGGATACTAACTCGAATATAATGATTTGGAAATCAGCATATACCTCGCTATCTAGCTGGAGTACATCCAGCAAGAGTTTCTTAAAAGCATCTGTATAATGTTTGGGGTCATTAGAATGTGTTACCCCCGTCACCACTTCCTCAGCAATCACACCAACAAGATCATTATGGCCCGATAACTCCACTTGCCAATTGGTTAGAATATCTTTTCGAATCTCACAAAAGGGGAACACCTGGGTGCAGAGGTATTCCACTATCTGAGCGTCTTTGTCATGGTTCATGTTGTTAGGAATTAATCACGTGTTAGGAAAAACACTACAAAAAGGTGGATTGGAGGATGAAAATACAAAAAGATTGTACGTGGAGGATTTTCACTGAAGCATGATTCCAATTACCAATGGTATTGTCAATATTCAGTATAACTATAAAAATGTTTATTTTGTTCTTCTATTAAACTCTCTTCAAATCCCAATTGTTATAAAAACTCATTTCATGGTTCTCTATCAATTTTATAAAACATTCATTTCATGGTTCTCCATCAATTCTTTTTAAAAATGTATCAACCCCATTAATGTCCTCGTCATTTAATCCGTTCTTGTGTATTCGATATTTTTAGAACATTCCTCTTTGACGTGTTATTGTATACCTACGCTATGCATATACAAAAGTATGCCCGAAACTTAAAACCTGGAATTCATAAAAATACTACATTCCCTTATTTACCATTCCTAATGCAATATGTGATATTACCAAGTATGCACACGATGCTATGTTCATTCGCATCGAAGAATTTAACAATTTATCATTGTGGCATGTAATTATAATTTAATATGCAGCGAAGGAACTGAGCCAACAAGAATGCTAAACGATACTCTATATCTATAATTGGATTTCTAAAACAAGTGAATAGAGTTTTAGAAGGTTGATAAACTCTCATAAAAAAGAGTGTTCGATTCCCCGAACGAAAAATCTTATGAAACTCACCGACAAACTCTTTCATTTGTGTTCGTTTGTAATTGCTTACAACTCATTTATCTCACTGATATTATCATCATAGTTTGACTCCGCTAAAGTAGGAGACGAAGAAACCTCCAGCTTACCATTACCCCGTATCTGAATAAGCTTATTCGAAGAAACGTCCTTCAGAATAAGCCTTTGTTTGCGAGTATTTTTTCCTTCTTCATCAGATTCCTCCATCTCATCACTTTCATATTCATACTCTTCCTCCTCTAGATTAAACTGAACATTTGTCTTCCTTTTCGGCTTGTTTTCAGTACTATGTTTATGCTCAAACACCCTGTACGATGAAACCTGCGCGATCACCTGTTCCACGGCATTCTTTTCAGAAGAGAGGTGGGAAGAAAACACATCACGGCCCTTATTAAGCGCAGTTTCAAGTTTGTCACCGCCCAAAAACGGCTCGGCTGAGCGCCGGCGGTAAAACAACAAGTAGGCTGCACCAGTGATACTCTGTTTAGGGTCGTCAACCTCAGTGACCCTGCTGTCATCAAAGTAGTACCACTTGTTGTCACGGAAGTTCTTTACATATGCGGTGTAGTGGCCACCGCCGAGACCACCGTAGTGGTTATCCACACCAATTAAGTCGTAGATTTGAGGCTCACCATCCGCGCTTGCAACATACTCAGATACGTCCAAGCCTTCTATTGGGAAGTCCACCACCATGTCGATCTTGTCACTGAATGCACGAGCACTGTGGAACCTCTTCAAGTGAATGGTGAGAATATCTCCAGTCTTCCAGATTTGAATGGTTTTGGTTGCTTGTCTGTGCTCTTTACACCGAGGACAATACCACAAGTCATGTTCCCCAAGAACTTCGGGAACGCTGAAAAGCTTCAAGCACTCGTGGAGTGAAACTTTGCTACTGCGCTGTTTTTCAAACCTGGCCTTGTTTGCTTCTAGCTCTGGGTTGGCTATAAACGGCGCATGGCCCCAAGTTTGGAGCGCGGGGTCCGCAAAAAAGCGGCTGTGAACATTCAGGTCCCAGTCGCAAACCAATATGGACTCTTTGTCTAACAAGGGGCCTAACAATTCTTCGACTGGCGAGTTGGCAACCGAATTGGCAACCAGGGCCTTCACAGACTCAATCTGTGGTTCTTCGTCAAAAAGACTGCCGAGAGCCTGTTCTTCATCTGACAGCAGAAGCAGGGGTTGTTCTAATATATCCAATTTGTTGTTTTCTGTCATTTGGAGTTCGCTTGGGATTTCATAATCCTCAGGCACTGACTCGGTGGGTTCGGGAACCTCCGCTGCATGCTGCTTATACTTTTGGTAATGATACAAATTCCTTTTCTTTTCTGGAAGTCTATCAGCCAAAAACTCAAACTCTCGGATTGGAGGTCTGTGGAGAGGAACATTGACTCTTCTAGGTTCGTATCTAAATCTTGATTTTGATTTTCCAACTTTCATAGTAAAACCAAAGTCCCCATCAATGTATGGGTTTGCAAGAGAGATGTCCAGAGCAGCGTCATCGATTTCTTCAAAGTCTTCAGCCGTATACTGCTCCTTTTCCACATACTGCAGTAATGTTTCTTGGTAGGCTTCATCAATATTAGCAGTAGTCAAGATACTAGCTTGTTGCTCTAATTTGCGTCGTATTGACCCAAAACTCGAAGCTTCTGCCTCCGTCAAAACAACAAACAATGGAATTGCAAAGATATCTGTAATTTTGTACGATTTGTCAGGGTCTTCAACAGCATGCAAGACCGGAATTATCAAGTCCGAAGCAGTATGAGGAATGTAGTAAACAAACACTTCATCACAATCCTTGATGATGTCAGCAATTGGCAAGAACTTGTTTCTATCGTAGTCCTGTTGATAGTCACAATGAAAGAAGTTTCTAAAAAGTTCATACAAAAATAAATCTTCAGGTTGAACCTTGAAGAAATTTGCAAAGTAGTTGATAAGATCATCATAGTTTGCAGTTTTGTTGAGTTCAACTTCTAATTTGAAGATTCTTGAGTCGTTTAACGATTTATCTGAAAGATCGACGATTGTGAAAGTGTGGTACCACTTTTTACTAATTGGAAGAGGAAGGGTTAAATCATTAAATGGATCGAACGTAATCGAAGTTTTCGAACACACAGGACATACCAACGTCGACTGGTACAACCCTGTGAACAAATCGATAATCACCGAATCATTTCTCAATTTATGTTGCTCCCAGCACTTTTCAGCAAGTGCCGAAACTGCCTTCAAACTGCCCACTTCATCATCTGCAAGCTCTGGTTTTTCTGTGTAAGGTTTTTTATGGATTCTATTTAAATCTTCATGCAAGGCATCCAATAACCAACTTAAAAACTCCTGTGAGTCTTGCTGCATATACCCACTGAACATCAGGGAGTATCTACCTATAGTCAGTTTGAATTCTCTGGGCGACACACTGGACTTGTTTAATGAGTCAAATGATGCCTTCAACAAGTTGGCAAACACAGTCGCAACATTCCCCTTATTACCCAACGGATTATCAAAATTCAACTCTTGTTTATACAAGTTGAACAAAAAGTAATAGTTGATTTCCGGTACATGCAACAAACATTGTAAAGCCAGGTTCATGTAGCAAGTATTACCCAAGTTATTGAGACCCAAGTTACCCCCTGTCCCCAATACCAAGTCGGGATCGTACAGTTTTGCAGATGAGTCTGCAACAAAACTATCAAGTGCAAATTGGTTTTTGGAGTAGGGCTCGATGAGCAAATGGTAGGGCTGTGAATTGACCCCTTGCAGTGCAAGGGTCTGATCTAGAATGCCCTGGTGAATAAGGGACTTGTTTTTGATTTCAAATACAAACGAATGAAGAGAAATAAATGCAGATGAACCAGTATAATCAATGAACCAGACTCTAAACGGAGTTGATTTATGGAGCTTGGAACGGATCTGGTTCAACAAATCGGTAAACTTCTTTGTTTGTGAGACTGAAATCAGCAGCACCACCTCGTGCAGACTATGTCTAGACATCAGTAATTGATGCAAATAGAAAGTTGGGGGATGACGTTCGATTTCTTTGGACCCGTCATTATTTATAATACATCTGATGACCGGTTCGCCCTTGATTCCAAACCAGGTCTTCAAGTTTTGGAACGTTTCCGGCGATATATTATATGTTCCCACTGGTTCATCGTTTTCTGCAAAGAGATTGCCGTTCGCGTCCACTATCAGCGTGCAGTCCACGGGCCCCAACTTACTTTTGAGGTCGGCCATCGATGTCACCTCCAAATTAAGAAACTTGGTGATGTAGTCCGCAGGAATCAAATACCATAGTTCCCCTTCATCGCCCGTATTACTACTCTGAAGGAGATCACGAATAAGTTGCCGATTTTCCTCCACCTGGTCGTTTTCACCCACCCCATCATCTTGTTCGTCACTGGATGACGACCCTCTCTCATTAGGAGATGGATCGCTCTCCTGCAGCTCGTCTACGCCTATTCTAGCAGCCGTGTCGTTCAATTCTGTGGAGTCACTGGGGAGCATGGGTGTTTTTTTGTGAAAAAATGCGGACAAAATTACAATTATTTATTCATTATACGCTCTCATTTTAGACACTTCTATAGCCTTTCTTAATTCATCTAATGTTAAATTACCGTCTCCGTTAATTAAAGAAACTCTCTTTAAGTTTTCTTTCGATGCAATCACAGAAACCCGCGACAACACGCTTGTTTCCTCTGCGTCTCCCTCCAAATCAGCCAAAAGCACCCGTTGGTCGTTCACATTGGCCACTCCAAAGTTGCTAGATATACCAAAGCCAGTGGAGTTGATTTTCAACTCACTAGACTCACTTCTGTCCAAACAGATCTTAGCTTCTTCTTGTTTAACGTAGCCTCTCTTGTTCTTGGAGTTTTGTGGACCCATCGAAAGAAGTTCTTCTGCCTGGTAAACCCTTGGCAATTGGGTTTCTTGTAATGCTCTGGTAATACTTGCATATATAAGGTCGAACATGGCGGAAGTCAGACCCGATCTGGAAAGAACTTGGACATGAACCTGTAAAATAAATTCATACTTCTTGGACTTGAAGAGTGTATCGCCGTATATTATGTCATCCCCGGATTGAATACCCAAGTCGATGCTTAAGGAGCTGCTTGGAATCAATTTACTGTGGTATATCGTTTCGTGTAACTGTTGTGCAATTATCATCTCTTCATCGGTTGGTTCTCCTATACGGCCTCTTTGGATCTCGATTATTGGCCAGATGGTTGAATATTCTTCATTTAGCCTTGCTGCTTCATGAACCGCAACACTGACTGCTGTGATGATGGTTGTATTTCCCGATTTTGTTACATTTGAGCTGACTATGTTGTCACCTTTGATGGTGTCTGAATTGGAGATATGAATTGGTTTGAATTCGGTGAAGTTTCTAAGGGATGGTCTGATTCCGAAGGTTAAGTGACGTTCGAGTGAGATCTCTGGTGAGATTCTGGCGAGAACTTCTGGTGGGAAGGAGATTTGTTTCATGGTGGTTAAAAATTTGCGAAGAGGTTGAAGTGCGAGCGAACAAATTAGTGAATGAGGAAGTGGTGAGCAACTAATTGACGAAGTGGTAAGCAACTGATTGACGAAGTGAGTAAGAATTAATTTAAAATGTGAGAATTATTTGACCAAGTACTGAATAACTAAATAACTAATTGTAAATTTAGGTAATTAAATTACTAAGTAAATGACTAGTAATTAATTTAGGAGAACAAAAATATAGTAATTAGTATCAAAGCTTAGAACTTGAATGTATAAATACATTCAAAATTATAAAAACTTGTCTTACACAATACATTAACCTACTCTCCCATTTCTCTTACTCACATAAACCTCATTTGTAAAATATTTCATTCCATAGACCACACTTACCTAATTTCTTACAAATCATATAACCTTTTTCCACTATCAATCTACTTCCTTCCCAAATATTACCAAACACCAGTTCTGCTGAAGAGAGTATATATAGAAAGCAGAAATCAACCAACGTTAATGAATTCAAATATCAACAAAATCAAGCAAATGTGTGAATCCTATCTCAAAACCCAAAAATACAGAGATATAATTCTTCGAGAGAGAACAAGTATCTGCCAATATATTTCATTATTGGATGATTATAAAAAATCAAATGATTCTAAAATCACCAGGCAAAAGTTAATGATTTATGAGAAAGTATGCAAAAAAATCAGAATATTAATCAAGGCAGAAAAGAGATTATTGAAGAGAACTGGATTTAAGAATCATAAGAGGATTAAAAAAATAACACTCAAGTGTGGGCTGTTTTCTTAGGTATAGATGGTTTATATAAAATATGGAAGTTTATATAAAATATGGAAGTTTATATAAAATATGGAATATTTTATGTTTCCAAGTAATTGTGTTTGCAAAATATATGTATTTATTTGTAACTTGTTGGTTATGCAAAATGGTAACACCAATAATGATACCTCATAGTTACCTATATATTATATATTATGCAACAAGTAATTATAAATATTCTGCAACAATCACCTCATTGGTTGTAGATTATCGATGAGTCATCTGCAGGAAGATCTCTGGGACGGATACCGAGATCGGAGGCCAGAATTCGGTGGGATCCGAGGCAAGTCCAGAAAAAAAAGAGTATCAGAGTAAACAGTCAGAAGTTGATTTTGTGCGGGGGGTAGAGAGAGCGGCGCTTTCCGCCGAGCAAATGTTAATTTTTGCACCAAAGCACGCCCAATAAAGTAACGGGCCGGTGGAGGAAGGCGCTCAGAGAACGTTGAAAGATGATTATCTGGGGTTACTACAGTAGACCTAGACCGCAGTACAACCGTGGTATTGTAGCATGTACTCCAAGATATGACATCACTAATGACTCAAGTGATTCAGATCCTGACCAAATAAACAATTCTCATTGGACAATGATTAGATAAAAAAATGCACAAAAAATTTTAAACAACCTGAATCGGAGTCAACCCACATATAAATTTCAGGAGGAATCTCCCAAAATTTAGACAGGTTATTTTTTTATTGATAATTTATATAGCATGACCTCTTATATTAATCAAGAGGACTTGATCCCTCAAGTATACAAGTATGACGAGGTGCCAGAAAACACCTCGTGGGCCTCAACAATCCCCACGGCGAAGGGTCTTTACAATCCCGAGTTCGAAAAGGACGCATGTGGTGTTGGGTTCACATGTCATATTAAGGGTGTCCCTCTGCACAAGATTGTTACCGATGCGCGGAGTTTGCTCTGTAACATGACCCATAGAGGTGGTGAATTAAACCCAAAGGACGGTGATGGTGCCGGTTTGCTTTCGTCGATTCCTCACAAGTTTTTAGCGCGTGAATTCAAGTATCATTGCGACTTTGACTTGCCTCCACTCGGTCAATATGGTACAGGTAACATATTCTTCAAGAAGGATGAAGCTATTTACGAAAAACTGAAACAAACATTTGAAAGCATTGCCAACCTGTTGGGCTTGCGCGTTCTTGGTTGGAGAAGAGTCCCTCATGATTCCTCCATTTTGGGCCCTGCATCTCTTTCCAGAGAACCTCTTATTTTACAACCAGTCATTATATTACTGGAGCTCCACAACAACCACCTCTCTGTGGATGAATTCGCTCCATACCAAAAGGACTTTGAAAAGAAATTGTTCATTTTGAGAAAACAATCTTCCCACACCATTGGTTTGCACAATTGGTTCTACATTTGTTCTCTTAGTAACAAAACCATTGTTTACAAGGGACAATTGGCTCCAAACCAAGTTTACGCATACTACCACGACTTGGTCAATGCAGACTACGAAGCTCACTTTGCCTTGGTCCACTCTCGTTTCTCCACAAACACTTTCCCGCTGTGGGACAGAGCGCAACCTTTGCGTTGGGCCGCCCACAATGGTGAAATCAACACATTGCGCGGTAACAAGAACTGGATGCGTGCCAAGGAAGGTGTCATGAAGTCGGACCTTTTTGGCGAGGAACTCGACAAATTGTTCCCTATTATAGAAGAAGGTGGTTCTGATTCCGCTGCCTTTGACAATGTCTTGGAATTGCTTGTCACCAACGGTGTCTTGTCTCTTCCAGAAGCGGTCATGTTGCTTGTTCCAGAAGCATGGCAAAATGACCCTAAAATTGACCCAAAGAAGAAGGCCTTCTACGAATGGGCCGCTTGTCTTATGGAACCTTGGGATGGTCCTGCTTTGTTCACTTTTGCTGATGATAGATACTGTGGTGCCAACTTGGACAGAAATGGTTTGAGACCTTGTCGTTACTACATCACTAATGACGATATGATGATCTGTGCCTCCGAAGTCGGTGTCATCGATGTTGCTCCAGAACGTGTCTTGCAAAAGGGTAGATTGCAACCAGGTCGTATGTTGCTTGTCGACACCAAGGAAGGTCGTATTGTCGATGACCGTGAATTGAAAAAGTCTGTTGCTCTGCGTTTCGACTTTAAATCTTGGGTCTTGGCTAATATGATCACAATGAACGACTTGTGCTCCAAGTTGGCTTCCAGAGATGTTCAATTGTCCTCCAACAAATCCCCAGTAACAAATGTCACCGTCCAAACTGATCCTAGATTGGTGGCTTTTGGTTACTCTCACGAACAAGTTTCCATCGTCTTGGCTCCTATGGCTGAAGGTAAAGAGGCCTTGGGTTCCATGGGTAATGATAATGCTTTGGCTTGTATATCAGAACAACCAAAGTTACTTTATGATTACTTCCGTCAATTGTTTGCCCAAGTCACAAACCCTCCAATTGATCCTATCAGAGAAGAAATTGTCATGTCTTTGGAGTGTTACGTCGGTCCTCAAGGTAACTTGTTGGAAATGAAGCCTGAACAATGTAACAGATTATTGCTCAAGTCTCCAATCTTGAACACTACAGAATTATCTGCTATCAAGAACATTCAACAGGTTTATCCTAAATGGTCTGTTGCCAACATTGACATAACCTTTGACAAGGAAGAAGGAATCCAAGGTTACATCAACACCATCGACAGAATCTGTCAAGATGCTTCCAAGGCTTTGGCTGATGACCATCAAGTTCTTATTTTGTCCGATTTGAAGACTGGTGCTGAAAGATTACCTATCTCTGCTTTAATTGCTGTAGGTGCTGTCCATCACCACTTGGTTAGACAAAAGCAACGTTCCAAGGTTGCTCTTATCATTGAAACCGCCGAAGCCAGAGAAGTTCACCACGCTTGTTGTCTTGTTGGTTACGGTGCGGATGGTATTAACCCATACTTGGCCATCGAAACTTTACTCAGAATGAAGGATGAAGGATTGATCAAGAACGAAGCTTTGACTGCTGAAAAGATTATCATCAACTATAAAAAGGCTGTCGATGCTGGTATCTTGAAGGTTATGTCTAAGATGGGTATTTCTACTTTGGCTTCTTACAAGGGTGCTCAAATCTTTGAAGCCCTTGGTGTTGATAACTCTGTTGTTGACCGTTGTTTTGCTGGTACTGCATCTAGAATCAAGGGTGTTACTTTTGAATACATTGCACAAGATGCTTTCTCCATGCACGAACGTGGTTACCCATCTAGACAAACTATTAAACCTGTTGCTTTACCTGAAACTGGTGAATACCATTGGAGAGATGGCGGTGATGCTCATATCAACGAGCCTGCTGCCATTGCTCTGATGCAAGATGCCGTCAGAAACAAGAATGAAAAGGCTTACGAAGCTTACTCCAAGAAAGAATACGAAGCAATCAAAAACTGTACTCTTCGTGGTTTGTTAGACTTTGAGGTTGAATCCCTGACCCTGGTTCCTATTGACCAAGTTGAACCTTGGACTGAGATTGTTCGTCGTTTCTTCACTGGTGCCATGTCCTATGGTTCCATCTCCATGGAAGCTCATTCTACTTTGGCTGTCGCTATGAACCGTTTGGGTGGTAAGTCTAACACTGGTGAAGGTGGTGAAGATAGTGCTCGTTCCGTTGTCAACGAAAATGGTGACACCATGAGATCTGCTATTAAACAAATTGCTTCTGGTAGATTCGGTGTTACTTCCTACTACTTGGCCGACGCTGATGAATTGCAAATTAAAATGGCTCAGGGTGCCAAGCCAGGTGAAGGTGGTGAATTACCAGGTCACAAGGTTTCCGCTGAAATTGGAAAGACTAGACACTCCACTCCAGGTGTTGGTTTGATTTCTCCTCCTCCTCATCATGATATCTACTCCATTGAAGATTTGAAGCAATTGCTTTATGATTTGAAGTGTGCTAACCCAAGAGCTAGAACTTCGGTTAAGTTGGTTTCTGAAGTTGGTGTTGGTATCGTTGCTGCCGGTGTTGCCAAGGCTGGTTCTGAGAACATCTTGGTTTCTGGTGGTGATGGTGGTACTGGTGCCGCCAAGTTGACTTCCATCAAGTATGCTGGTTTGCCATGGGAATTGGGTCTTGCTGAATCCCACCAAACTTTGGTTTTGAACGACTTGAGAGGTAGAGTTGTTTTACAAACCGATGGTCAAATTAGAACTGGTCGTGACATTGCCATTGCTTGTTTGCTTGGTGCCGAGGAATGGGGTTTCGCCACTACTCCTTTGATTGCTATGGGTTGTATCATGATGAGAAAGTGTCACTTGAACACTTGTCCTGTCGGTATTGCTACCCAAGACCCAGACTTGAGAAAGAAGTTTGATGGTACTCCAGAACATGTCATCAACTTCTTCTACTACTTGGCTAATGAATTGAGAGCTATCATGGCTAAGTTGGGTTTCAGAACTATCAATGAAATGGTGGGTAGAGCTGACAAGTTGAAGGTTAGAGAAGACTTGAGAAACACTAAGAACTCTAACATTGATTTGTCTCCTATCTTGACTCCTGCTCACACCATTAGACCAGGTGTCGCTACTCACTGTGTCAGAAAGCAAGATCACAAGTTGCACGTTAGAATCGATAACAAGTTGATTGACGAATCTGAATTGACTTTGGCTAAGGGTTTACCTGTTACTATTGATTGTGACGTTACCAACACTGATCGTACTTTGGGTACCACCTTGTCTTACCGTGTGTCCAAGACCTTTGGTGAAGCTGGTTTGCCTCATGACACTATTCACGTTAATGTCAAGGGTTCTGCTGGTCAATCCTTGGGTGCTTTCTTGGCTCCAGGTATTACTTTGGAATTGGAAGGTGATGCCAACGATTACATTGGCAAGGGTTTGTCTGGTGGTAGAGTTATTGTCTACCCACCAAAGGAATCTACCTTCAAGGCTGAAGATCAAATCATTGCCGGTAACACTGCGTTCTTCGGTGCTACTTCTGGTACTGCCTTCATCAGTGGTATTGCATCTGAAAGATTTGCAGTCAGAAACTCTGGTGCTACCATTGTTGTTGAAGGTACCGGTGATCACGGTTGTGAATACATGTCTGGTGGTCGTGTTGTTGTTCTTGGTAACACTGGTCGTAACTTTGCGGCTGGTATGTGTGGTGGTATCGCATATGTTTTGGACATGGCTCAAGACTTTGCTGAAAAGGCCAACACTCAAACCGTTGAATTATCTCAAGTGACTGAACCAACTGAAATTGCCTTCTTGAGAGGTTTGATTGAAGACCACCGTCATTACACGAACTCTGGTGTTGCTGACAGAATCTTGAATGATTTCAACAGAATCTTGCCACGTTTCGTCAAGGTTTTGCCATTCGACTACAAGAAGGTTTTGGAAGCTGAAAAGAAGAAGGCCGAACTTGCCAAGAAGAATGAATTGAGCACTTTCTTGAAGTCATTCAAGGAAGATCCAGAATCCGATGCTACCAATGGTGAAGCTGCAAAGATCAAGAAGGGCCACGTCCATCACTCTAAGGATGCTTCTAAGGAACCAAAGTTGGTTGATGTTGAAGACACTATTTTGGACACTGCGTTTGAAAAGAAGTCCGTCAAGAAACTTGACAAGCTTAAGGGTTTCATGAAGTACAAGCGTCGTAACGAAAAGTACAGACCAGCCCAAGAAAGAACCAAGGATTGGAATGAAATGACTTCTCGTTTGACCAAGGAGGAATTGGCCCACGAAACTGCCAGATGTATGGATTGTGGTGTTCCATTCTGTACTTCTGATACCGGTTGTCCTATTTCCAACGTTATTCCAAAGTGGAATGAATTGGTTTTCCAAGACAGATGGTTTGATGCTTTGCAACGTTTGTTGATGACAAACAACTTCCCAGAATTCACTGGTAGAATTTGCCCAGCCCCATGTCAAGGTGCATGTGTTTTGGGTATTAACGAAGACCCAGTCAACATCAAGTCTGTTGAATGTGCTATTATTGACCACGGTTTTGAACAAGGATGGATTAAGCCAAACCCACCTAGTGTTAGAACTGGCAAGACTATTGCTATTATTGGTTCTGGTCCAGCTGGTTTGGCTGCTGCCGACCAATTGAACAAGGCCGGTCACTTGGTTACTGTCTACGAAAGATCAGACAGACCAGGTGGTTTGTTGATGTACGGTATTCCAAACATGAAGTTGGATAAGCGTATTGTCAAGAGAAGAACTGACTTGTTGGCCGATGAAGGTGTCACCTTTATCTGTAACACCACCGTTGGTGAAGACATTGAAGTTGCTGAATTGAAGGACAAGTTTGATGCTGTTATCTTTGCAGTCGGTTCTACCATTCCAAGAGACTTGAGAATCCCAGGTCGTGAATTGAACAACATTAACTTTGCTATGCAATTGTTGCACTCTAACACCAAGGCTTTATTGGAGGAAGACTTGGCTGATATTAGAAAGAGCTTGGAAGGTAAGCATGTTGTTGTGATTGGTGGTGGTGACACTGGTAACGATTGTCTTGGTACAGCCACCAGACATGGTGCTGCTAGTGTCACTAACTTTGAATTGTTGCCAAACCCTCCAGCAGCAAGACCAAAGGACAACCCTTGGCCACAATGGCCAAGAATCTTCAGAGTTGATTATGGTCACACTGAAGTTGCAACTCACTACGGTAAGGATCCTAGAGAATACTCTATCTTATCGAAGGAGTTTGTTGATGATGGTGAAGGTAACGTGAAGGGTATCAAGACCGTCAGAGTTGAATGGAAGCGTAGTGACAGCGGTGCATGGCAAATGGCTGAAGTTCCAGGATCAGAGGAATTCTTCCAAGCCGATGTTGTTTTGTTATCTATGGGTTTCGTTGGTCCTGAATCTGACAGATTGGATGTTACAAAGACTAAGAGAGGTACCATTGGTACCGTTGATCCTAACCAATATAAGGTTAGTGACAACTTGTTTGCTGCTGGTGATTGTAGAAGAGGTCAATCTTTAGTTGTCTGGGGTATTCAAGAAGGTAGACAATGTGCCAGAGAAGTCGATAACTACTTGATGGGTTCTTCCAGATTACCAGGTAATGGTTCTATTGAGCCAAGAAACTATAAGTTGTTGGAGGAATATGCCGAAAAGATTTAGATGTATAAATAATGTATTTTATTAAAGAGATTGTAGAGAATTTGAAGGGTTCTTTATCAAATAAATATTCATGATAAACTGATTTATAAAAGGGTTTATATAACCTCATTCGAAGTACCAATATTTAGCTGAGAATTGTGCTCCCGTAGTTAATAACTTCCCTTAAATCATCGGGAAGTTATAATAGCGGAAGATTTATGTCAATGTGGTTGTTATATATTCTCTAAGATTATATATGTAAAGCTTGAATATAAAGTGTGCGAATTTGCCAGCTTAAGTATGTTTCACTTTGTATAACATTAAGAGTCATTGAATGTACAGCGTCGTTAACACTGTTATCGCTAACAAATATTATTCAAGGATACCTGAAACATTTAAATTATCAAAATCATTCATTGACAACTTTTATCATAGAGAAAGAATTGTCCCACATTATTGCATATGGCTAAAGGTTCCAAAATAGTACAAAAAAAGCACAATCAGGGTTAACAAACAATATGTGCTACAAAAGTTCTAAAAATCAAAAGGGTTTATCGTTTTAAGATTAACTTCTTTAACATCAAGATTAACTTCCCCATCTAGATTCCAGTTCATGGTAAGCGCTTTTAAATGTTGAGAAAATTAGCATCGCCCGGTTTTGTTCCAGGCAGGACTAAAATCTGCAAGTACAGATGTATTTACAAGGATGGAACGAGGACCAAGCTCAAAACCATACGCCCATAAGCATATGCCAACGGAAACATCCATGCAAGATAGAGTCGTATGACTATATAGTTGAGAAATTCAACAATTCGGGTTTATATTTTGCGACCGGTGGGTATGTTGGGAAATAAGAAAGACCGCGAAAAACCGATGCACAAAATACATGTGTTGGGAGATTAATGAGCGCTGTACATGAATTGGCATAATTACATATGGGATATCAATTTTGTCAACTGTTGGGGACATTGTTGGCTTTTTTTTTCGGTTTCGGAACAATAAAATTCTTGTGCATTTATATAAGAGCACAACAATTTCCTGTAAAAATAGTAAGAATGAGCAGCTTTGTTAAGTTTGGGTTACCAGACAAGTCAGTATGGAAGATACCAGTTGACAGTGCACCTATTCCGGAGAGTCCGTTTAAGAGTGCATGGCTCTCACAGTTCTATACCAAATCATTGAGTGCGTACACTCCGATAACCATTGCACTTGTATACTTTACGCTGGTTCACATGATTAATCCTATTGTGAGGAAAAGGCAGTTGGCCAAATACTACAGGGAGAACCCATCGGAGAAGAATAAAAGGTTGAGCGAGCGTGAGTTGAAGAGATTACCAGCCGCTCCATACTCAATTGCCAAGAGCGGGTTGTTCAAGTTGTTTGTACTCTTGCACAATGTGTTTTTGAGTGTGTATCTGATCTGGACCTTCATTGGGATGACCTCATCCATTGCCAACAACATGGAGTTGTTTAAGTTGGACATTTTACCAAAGTTTGTAGAACAATACAGAACAGGAAACACGTCTTTTAACACCTTGGAGGTGTTTTTTGAAACTGTGTGCGACAACAACCAAGGTATCTTCTCACGTCTCGTGACAGAAAGCCGTGGTCAACATAACTTGGATATTTTTGGGTACTGGTTTTACATCTCCAAGTTTTATGAAGTTTTAGATACAGTTATCATTTTACTAAAGGGAAAGCCTCTGAGTCTCTTGCAAAGCTACCACCACTCTGGTGCCATGATGTGCATGTGGGCCGGGGTCAGATTCAAGTCGCCTCCTATTTGGATCTTTGTTGTGTTTAACCTGTTCATTCATCTGTTGATGTACATTTACTTTTCATTGTCATGTTTGAAGATACGAGTTCCTAATATTTTCAAGAGAGCATTGACATCTTTACAAATTACACAGTTTGTGGTTGGTGGGTCGATGGCTGCTGTGCATGCATGTGTGAAGTTTATTGACACCAGCATGGATCTGTTGGATGGATTTAATGGAAACTTGAAGGCATGTATTAATCTGCCAGATCAAGCTTTAAGTGTTCTATTGAATATTGCTTATTTGACACCATTGACTGCATTATTTGCAGCTTTTTATGTTGACAGTTATTTAAAGAGAGGAAAGAAGTAAAGAGGAAAGAAGTCAAGAGGAAAGAAGTTAAGAGGATAGAAGTAAAGAGGAAAGAAGCAATGAGGAAAAAAGAAGGTGAGAAAGAAGAAGTAAAGAAGATATATTTATTGGTTAATAAATTGAAAATTAAATTGCCAAGTTCTTGTCAGTCGATTGGTATACCCAACAAAATGTGGTGTATGCAGGATACGATAAGGCTCTAAACTACATAGGAATTTTGTAGATTTGTAGAATTAAAAGTGGAGATAGTCATGACGTCACGAGAGCAACAATCGTTGATGAACGATGATGAACTCGAGAACTATGAACTTGAAGAGAACTTAGACCATGAACTTGAAGAGAACTTAGACAACTATCAACATAACGAAACTAAAACAATTATAGATGATTATGGTAATGATTACCCTCACATCAATTTTGATGCCGAAAGTTACACAAGTCAATTGACATTTAAAGGAACACGGCTAGTGTACTTCACATCGGCGTTTGTGTCGCTATTTGTATCACTCTTTGGATATGAACAAGGGGTGTGTTCAGGAATCCTTACGTATGTTACGTTTAGGTCATACTTTCATAACCCGAGTGCTACCGAGATTGGATTGGTGATTTCAATATTGGAGATAGGAGCAATGATCAGTTCACTTTTGGTGGCACGTGTACTGGATACATGGGGTCGGAAGCGGACAATCCTCTTGGGAACAGTGATCTTTATGATCGGGGGAAGCATTCAATCATTATCTAGTAATCTTTGGTGGTTCGGAGTGGGCCGAGTGATATCCGGGCTCGGGGTGGGCACGCTTTCCACGATAGTTCCTTCGTACCAGTGCGAAATTCTGCCTAGTGAGGACCGCGGCAAGCTCGTGTGTTTGGAATTCACCGGAAACATAGTGGGGTATGCATTCAGTGTGTGGATTGACTACGGTTGCTACTTTCTACAGGACGTGGGAGACGCAAGACAAAATGCACATTCATTTGCTGCGAACTTGTCGTGGAGGCTCCCATTGGCGATCCAGGTGGTGCTAGCGGTTATATTGTTAGTGGGAGGATTTTTCATTGTTGAGTCGCCACGGTGGCTCTTGGATGTCAATGAAGATCAAAAGGGATTTCATGTATTGTGTTTATTGTACGCCAGTGATCCAGATCCATACAAAGCACAAAACGAGTTTTTATTGATTAAGAATTCCATCTTGAATGAAAGAATCACCGTGCCTAAGAATGAGAGATCTTGGAAGCACATGCTTGTGCATTATACCAAAAGGGTCCTTATTGCATGTAGCGCGCTTTCATTTGCCCAGTTCAATGGCATCAACATTATTTCGTATTATGCACCACTTGTCTTTGAGGAAGCTGGCTTCAATGATTCTAAGGCTTTGCTTATGACCGGAATCAATTCCTTGGTTTATTTGGCAAGTACCGTGCCGCCGTGGTTTCTCGTGGACCGCTGGGGCAGGAAACCCATTTTGATCAGCGGCGGTCTCATGATGTGCGTTTCCTTGACAATGGTTCTGTTAATCATGTACCTCAATAATACCTGGACCCCATCCATGGTGGCGTTCTTGGTAATTGTGTACAATGCAGCGTTCGGATTTAGCTGGGGGCCCATTGGGTTTTTGATTCCTCCGGAGGTGTATCCGCTTTCTATTCGTTCCAAAGGTGTTTCATTGTCAACCGCAAGCAACTGGTTATCAAATTATATTGTAGGTCAGTTGACCCCGATACTACAAGAACTGATTGGCTGGAAAATGTATTTGTATCCTGCAGCTCTGTGTATGATATCTGTTTTAGTTGTGATGATGTTTTACCCTGAAACAAAGGGTATTGAGCTTGAAAGGATAGATGAAGTTTTTGATGATTTTTATCTGGAGCTGATTTGGGAGAGAATACATTTTAGGAAGAGCGTGGGATCTTAGTTTGATTAATATATTAAAGAAATTGAGTATATAAAGAAGTGATTGAGTATTTAAAGTGATTGAGCATTTATGATTGAGCATTTAAAGAAAGTAACTTCTTGAATACTAATGCGTACAAAAACTCATAAACTACCAAAGATTACTCGGGAAACTTTCATACATTAACGATGTCAAATTAGTCAGCGGCAAACAATTCCGCGACCACAATTGGAATTTGCAACTGTGGAGTTGACAGAACAGTGAACAGAAAAAAGGAAGAGAAAAAAAGGAAAGAAACATCCATCACACGAGGAAAATAGATGGCATCGCAATCTCTGTAATTACAATTGTAACATCAATACACTCGCTCACTAGATGTTTTGTGGTGTAAATCATTCGCATATACGAACAAAGTTCGGAGTAACGCAACGACAACAAAGAAGGAGGTGGTTATGTAAGTCAATCATAAAACAATGTTATCATGTTACTCTAGATCATTACTGAGTGATACCCGGCAACATCGGACGAGGCCGAAATTCCAAAAGGAGGTCTGTATTTTGTTCCAAGATGATGCTGAGCAAAGATACCAGTATACTGTATTCTACCGGTCTGGTTCTTAACCATGACCGGGCAAAGCGCGGCAAAGGTGTTATCATCAAAAGAAAATAATCGGAACCTCAAAAGTGATAGGAATTTCTTTTTTTTCTGTTATCTAAAAAGGAGAATATATATATATATACAGAAACGTTAGTAAATCCCTCAAGTTTTAAAAAATCGCTCAAATGGCAGTACAAGGTGATTGTTTGTATGAAGCATCGGAGGTCATCGAATACATAAGCAAAGGGGGCGAGGGGAAAATGTATAATAAAGTGACGCTTCTTAGCGATGAATATGTGCCGTACGATTTAACGCAGTTTCAAGAATCTGATAACGAGAGCGATTGCAGTACTGTGAATAACAGTTTTGGGTCTAGGTTTGAGAGCCCATTGTTCAATGATTTCGATACCACTTTGTTTAATGATTTCGCAACTTCATATGTCGTTTCAAGTAAACCCATTCCTATGCGGAGATTATCTAGACAGAGTAGAAATAGACGGTCGTTTGTTGATTTAAGATTTGCAAGCGATTTTTCTCTGAGTCCGCTTTCCGATACCGAGTCTGTGTTCAGCCGGTACCGTCTTCCGTCATTGTCCTACTCGCCGCCTTCGCTTGTTTCTGTTGATGAAACGAGCGTGAGTGCGATCATAATAGAAGAAAAACCCGCCGTTGAGGAACTAAAAAAGTTGAAGCAAAAAAAGTGGGCTTATTTGTATGATGAGCCTAAATGCTCGGAAGAGTGCATTGAGGAGAGAGAGTTGACTACATTCAGCATGGTGAAACCAATAATACTACAGGATCACGAGCTCAGTAAGCTTGAGTCCCGGCGCTCGTTCAAAAACAGAGATCAAAGAATCAACCTGCTGTTTTTGCGCCTATACGCTATGGACTTTAACGCACGAGTGAACGCAAAAACATTGCCCAACTCTAATGATACGCATGAAATCGATTACATGATTTCCCGGAACCCCAACTTACGGGAGTTTCACATGAAGCATAATTTATTTAAAATCCTGTCCTTATCTAGAGATAAGTTATGGAACTCGGTCATCTTGGAACCTCGTTCCGACCCTTCCCCGCAATCCGCCATAAATGACTCTCGTTACACTTTATCAACAAAGAATGCTAACTCCTCCATCGTGAGGCAGAATGGGGGTTTTTTACCTTGGTCGGGTGATAAAAGTATGAAACCTGTTGGGGTTTTGAATAATGGTAAAGTTATGGAAAATGGCTTATCCCCCAATCTGGGTGTTACACGCGAACAATATGTGGTTGTAGGGTGGTGCGCTACAAAATGGATTCCCGTTCAGTGATGTGTTGCAGGCAGCACGTTTATAGAATAATATTTTAATGAATTTGTGTGTAATGGTTAGCGGTTTTTGTAAACGGAAGAATGAAAAGGAGAAGGAAAACGAACGAAGAAAAGGAAAACGAACGAAGAAAAGGAGAACGAAACGAACAGTGTTTGTGGATTGGCATTATGCAAATTACTTGGTCTGCGATTGAACTTTGTACCATTTGGTTCGTTTGTGAATAAGGACATTGCAGTCGTTACCGATTTGTATCATGAAATATTGTGTCAAACGAGCCAAGTGAGTTTGTGATTGATTAATCAGAGTATGGTAAAATTATAACATGAAATGTTGTAGAATCCTTCATTTTTATTATTGTCTTTGTTTGTGCTTTCGTGTTGGTAGTTGTGATATTTTGAGAAGGTGAATTTTGCCATATCAACTTGTTATTTGAGAAGGTCATCTTTGGAACGGATAATAAATAGATAAATAGATAAATGGAGAAGAGTAGTGGTAAATGGAGAAGAATAGTGGTAAATTGAGAAAAGTAGTGGTAAATGGAGAAGAGTAGTGATAAATTGACGACTCTAATGGATGTGAAATAGAATACTACAGAAATTCAGATGATAAATAAAAGAAGGAACCAGAAAGACTCAAAGATTGAGACACAATACTTAAAATTCAATGCCACCACTATCTACAAAGAATCATCAAAGTTCAATATCTAATCAATAATTAATACTAAACATCAACAAACATCATCAAAATCAATCATCAAAAAACATCAAAATCATACCAAATTTTTCATCTCCACTTTTTTTATCGCCACCATGATTGATGTCCCATTAGATATCCCACTTAAAGTCCCATCATCTTCAAGAATCTATAAAGATGATTGCATGTTTAACTTTGATACACCATCCAATAACCCACTAGGACTTGACGTGGATCTTATTTCGTATCAAGGGTTCTCCAGAGGACCCATCAATTATACTAGAGAAAACTACGAGCGCACCGGAAATCACCTTTATGTGAACATCCGCAAGGAACTTAAACCGGAGAGCGAGCGGAACCTATACGGGGAGTCCGGAGAAAAGTCGCCCAAGATCCAAAAACTCGAAGTTAAGGATGTGTCGGAAGACGACTTGTACTACACGATTGCCACTGTCTACGACGTGAAAGAAGATAAGACGTACGGGTATGACGAGATGACACCTCGGTTCCAGGCATTGGTTGAGCAGATTCTCAACGCTAACTCGTCCAACAGGGCAGACGAAATCAAGGAATGGCAACAGGAGATCTTACCTTGTGTGCATTCGGCCAATCTTGAGCAGATAGCGGCATCACCCAACTTGAAGCAGTGTGCGCAGTGCGAGTTGACGGAAAACTTGTGGATCTGTCTTGGGTGCGGGCAGATTGGGTGCGGACGGGAGCAGTTTGGGCTGTCGTTAAAGGGCAATTCACACGCCCTCAAGCATTATGAAGATAGCAAGCACCCAGTTGCAATCAAGTTGGGGTCATTGTCTTCAGAGGGCGAACCGGATGCATACTGTTATGCGTGCGGGGATGAAGTGAAGGTGCCGGAGTTGGCAGAAAAGCTCCGTACGTATGGAATTGATTTGGCTACAGCAGTCAAAACAGAAAAGAACTTGGTTGAACTTAACATCGATAGTAATATGAAGTGGGAGTTTAAGTTGGACGGTGCCAACGGCGAGAAGCTTGCGCCCGTGTTTGGGCCTGGGTTGACAGGAATGAAGAACTTGGGCAATACGTGCTACATTAATTCCACGCTTCAGTCGTTGTACAACTTTCCCGAGGTTGCAGGTGCCATGTCCAAGCTTGAGGTGCGCGCACACGAACCAGCCAAGGACTTAAGCACCCAGTTGTCCAAGTTGTATGACGGGTTGTTCAGCGGACGGTACTCCAAGCCCAGCGGGTTGGATGAGTACCAGGAGGGAATTAAGCCGGTTGGCTTCAAGGCATTGATTGGCGAGGGCCATGAAGAGTTCTCCACGCAAAGACAACAGGATGCTCATGAGTTCTTGTCCTACTACTTGAACAAGGTGGATACCTCGATCGGCCTCGATATCCACCAATCCCTCAACTTCTTGATGGAAAACAAGGTGGTTTGTGATAATTGCCATGCGGGATCCAAAAATGACGAATTGGTCGACAACTTGGTGGTTAAAATCATCGAAGCTGACCCAACCTCCTTGGACTTGAGCTTGCAAGAGTACTGCGCGCCGGAAACCATCGAAGGCTTCAAGTGTGCCAACTGTAATGAAACAAAATCCGCCACCAAAACAACCGGTTTCTCGACTTACCCTTCCAATCTTATTGTTGGAGCGCTGAGAATCAAATTGGAAAACTGGGTTCCTGTCAAGATAGACACTGCCGTCGAGGTCCCGTACACTCTTGACTTGACTGCGTACAAGGCGCCTGGTTTTGTTGCTGGCGAAACAGAGGTGGAACCATCCGCTGCCGCGGCCACCCCACAGTTTGTACCAAACCCACAGGCTTTGGAGAACCTTCTCGCAACAGGCTTTCCTGAGAATAGATGCATCAAGGCCTTGTACCACACAGGCAATTCCAGCCCCGATGCTGCAATGGAATGGCTTTTCGCCCACATGGATGACATCGATATTGACGAGCCTTTGAAGGAAGACCCTGTGTCTGCCGCCTCAGACGTGTCTGCCGAGGTGGCCAACCTCCAAGCCATGGGTTTCTCTGAAAAGTTGTGTCGTAAGGCCCTTGCACTTAATGGAAACGATGTCAACCAAGCTGTGGAATGGTTATTCAACAACCCAGATGATAATGGTGAAATGCCAGCCAACATTTCCTCCCAAAGAGAATCATTAATTACTTCTCTTAAGGATTCTCAAGTAGGAGATGCACAATATGAACTTCAAGCGGTTGTTTGCCATAAGGGTACATCTCCTCATACCGGTCATTATGTAGCATTTATTAGAAAGGGTGAGAAATGGGTTTTATTTAATGATGAAAAGGTCGTTGAGGTTGATAATTTGGATGAGGTTAGAAATAATGGGTATATATATTTTTTTAGACAAAAGAAGTGAGATGATTATATATATGAGTATTAGTGAATGAGTATTAGTATATATATACTAGTGAATGAGTATTAGATGAGTAATAGTAGATGACTATTTATTTATATGAGTATTATTTGTATGAGTATTGGTAAAGTATTTCGTTGTTATAAGTATCCTGTTACCCTCATAATTGTTAATCACTAAGAGTACTTCGTAAAAGAAGTTTTATACTAGTGAACTATTAATGAACATACCTCATGTATAATGACTCTTACTATGACTCTCACTCTTTTTGCGTATTCTTTAAAAAGACAATAATCTGTATATAAAAGATCTGTTATCACCCCACATGTCGTTTCTGTGTAAATTAAAATGGAACAGCGAGACCAAATTTAGCGTCTTATCTCTATAAAACAGCTCTACATAAACATTCAACTAAACTAACTAATTGACAATAATTTAGAAATTATAACAATCTAGATTAACAATTTTTAATTAACAATATACAACTCACAAACTCACAAACTCACAAACTCACAAACTCACTTCGTTCGTTTGTTCGTTGTTCGTTTGACTCATTGCAAATTTTCCTCCGCTACCAAACTATGACTAAACACAAAAAATTTTTCGGACATTTAAACAGCCAGAATCCAGATTCTACCAAATAACATGTTCATTACTAACGAAAACGTCGGGGATAGATCCCGTATGGAAGATTGGAGAAGTAAGTACTAAAAACAAAACCAACATAACTAACAAACAGTTCGTGGATACGATCCTTTAACTCCTCCAGACTTGTTGCAACACGAGTACCCTGTGCCGGAGGCCAACCAAAAGATCATTTTGGAAGGAAGAGAAAAGACCGTTGACATTTTGAATGGTAAGGACGATAGGTTGGTGATTGTGATTGGTCCGTGCTCGATTCACGACCCAGAAGCTGCCTTGGACTACGCTGGTCGTTTACATGCGCTTTCTGAAAAGTACAAGGGCGAGTTGCACATTGTGATGCGTGCGTACCTTGAAAAACCAAGAACCACTGTTGGGTGGAAGGGGTTGATCAACGACCCAGATATCGACGGTAGTTTCAAAATCAACAAGGGGTTGCGTATCTCCAGAAAGTTGTTTGTGGACTTGACCTCCAAGTTGCCTATTGCCGGTGAAATGTTGGACACCATTTCTCCTCAATTCTTGCTGGACTTGTTCTCTGTGGGCGCCATTGGTGCCAGAACCACCGAATCGCAGTTGCACAGAGAATTGGCCTCGGGATTGTCGTTCCCAATTGGGTTCAAGAACGGTACCGATGGTACCTTGGGTGTTGCTATCGACGCCATGAGAGCCGCCTCCCACCCTCACCACTTTCTCCTGGTCACAAAGCCGGGTGTCGTGGCTATTGTAGGTACTGACGGTAACAAGGACTGTTTCATCATCTTGAGAGGTGGTAAGAAGGGTACCAACTACGACGAAGCTTCCATCAAGGAAACCAAGGATGACTTGGCCAAGGCTAGTATCGGCACTGCTCCTAAGGAAGCTAGAATCATGGTGGATTGTTCCCACGGTAACTCCAACAAGAACCACAGAAACCAACCTTTGGTTGCTGCCGAAATCGCCAGACAAGTGGCTGCCGGTGAAGAATCTATCTGTGGTTTGATGATTGAATCGAATATTGTAGAGGGCAGACAAGATGTTCCTCCTCAATCTGAGGGTGGTAAGCTGGCTTTGAAGTACGGGTGTTCGATTACTGATGCCTGTATTGGATGGGATGATACTGAAGCTGTTTTGAAGACTTTGGCTGATGCTGTGATTGCTAGAAGAGGATTGTGATGTATATAGACGTAAGTAGTCAAATTTGTCTTTATAAAAGACTATAGAATATGGTTATTAATTCATAAAAGTATTTACTATTAACTATTGTCATATCACAAACACCCATTCTCACATTTTTTTGCACCCAGACCCTGACCAATCTCCGATAAGAAACCTTAAACTAACATCACAACCAAACACCTCATACACATGTTTGATACCGCCAACCATTCTCTTTCTTCACAAAGTTAAAATATGCCCACAAAAAACCAGCAAAAACGAAAACAAAAAACATGAGATCATTCATCAAGTCGCATAGGCGAAGTGAGTCTTCTAGCTCTGACCAATTCGAGGAGTTCAGTAAACAGTATACACAACATACACCGCAGCATGGCAAGAGCAAAATCGGTTCCAAGACGCCAATCAATTCGCCAAGCCTACCGAGCAGCGCTACCCTTACACCTCCACAGTTGAGTAACGGCGGAGGAGGTGTTTCTGCAGGCAGAGGATCGTTCAGCACGCCGGCCAATCTGATACAGAGCGGAAGCACGCTAAATACGGGGGGCAGCGGAACAAATGCATCGATGTCCTCACCCAAAAAGCTCTTGAATCCGATCAAAAGCTTATTTTCATCTAGCAAGGATGAGCTGAAGAAGAAAAGACACAGCTTCGGCCAGGTATCCAATTTGTCTTCTTTATCACTGACGAGCTCAATGCACGATTTTTCTCAAAAATACTCCAAGCCTTCTCCAAAGATCGTCACGTCAAGTTCGTTTCCGTCCTTGACTACGCCTTATTCATTGCAACTGAAGGGACCTACACAGCCCAGTGAGGCTACCGCGGCTGCTGCGGCTGCTGCGGCAATGAAGGCTGCAACTAAACCGCCCGCAGTGCCCAATAAACTCAAGCCGCCCATTTCTCTTCCTGCAATGGACGACGACAATGCCTCGACACCGTCCATCACCATTTCTGAGGGCAAGTTTGTCACCAAGCTGGTGAGCTTCAAACATAAGAAGGAAGAACATGATGATTTGGAGTCTGACTCAGAGGATTCATCCTCTTCCCAGTTTTCTTTCATAAAGGACCGTAGAGGTGGTCGAAATACTTCGGTAAAGTATTATAAGACCAAGCCTACTGTAACTGAAGGCATAAATACTTTTGGTGAACATGATTTAGGTTATGAAGTGGATGAATATTCCGATTATGATTTTGAGAATAATGGAATGGATGATATTGAGGATGGTGAGGATGACATTAAGTATAATAATCTTTTTGATGATGATAGAAGTTTTAGGGACGGGAGTTATGATGACGGGAGTTATGATGACGGGAGTTATGATGATAGGAGTTACGATGATAGGAGTTTCAATGATGAGAGTTTCAACGATGAGAGCTTCAATAACGAGAGCCTCAATGAGAAGGCCAATAAAAGTTTTAAAGAAAAGATTAAACAATCATATGAAGAGAATAGACTGTCAGAAAATCATGATGAACTTGATGAAGCATACAAAGAAAATGATAAAAGTCTTGATGACTGGGTTGGCCTGACAGACAACACGTTTGTTCAACCCTTGAATCTCAACGAAACCGGCGTCCATGGTTCTTTCCACGATACAGACTCCAGTGAGCCTGAAGACCCCAACAAAATTGTCTACGAGGATGACATTTTGGAGAATTACATGTACTTTTCCAAGTCTCCATCGGTGGATTACAACGCGGACCACTTTTCCCCTCTTCGTCCGGAGGTCGATTCAAACTTGCTGGAATTGCTGGATGACGAATCAGAGCATGAAGAAGCTGATGCTACAATCGTGAACCCCCGTCATTCCATTAATCTTCTTATGAACATGTTAACGTCATTAGAAACTTCTGCTGAAGTTGTGGAAACCAGAGAAATCGAGTCCCCCAAACTCGAGCCTGCTAACCAGAGAGGTTCCATTCTGAACATGATGAGTCTTTTGGCAAACTTGGAAAAACTGCAAGTTGAAAAAACAGAACAAGCCGAGTCGAACCGTCGTTCCATCATTGACATGATGTCGACATTGGCCAATTTGGAAACCACTCTGAAAGACTCCAAGCGCAACTCCATCAACAACATGATGCAAACCATGGCCAAGTTGGAGTTATCCATCGAAAAGAAACCCAAATTCAAGAGTCTGCTTGAAAGGTTGAAGGTGGATGGCGCCAACGATCTGAGGTACTCGTGGTTCAACAATGATGAGAAAATCAACGTCAAAGATTCCAAAAGGGTTTCGGGTATTGCTGAGGAATCTAACGTGGAGAGTGATTTTAGTTCAGAGAAGGAAATTCCTCATATAATCACTCCTGACCGCGCAAATAAAACCGAATCTTACGATGTGCCTAAAGATCATCACGAAGCATTCACTGACGGCGCCTACATCTTGGATGAAGATCTACTTGACGAGATCAACCAAATGCCTGAAGATTACGATTTCGATCATCATTTGAAACCCTCCGTGGAGGTGACAAAACCAAGCTTTTTAAGATCAAACTCTTACAACAAAAAACCTTCAAAGTCTGTTGTCGATACAAACTTCCAGTCAAATATCATCCAAACGCCCAACAAAACAGTTACTTTCTACCGCAGCAACAGTACAGGTTCCTCGGGCGAGACCAGCCGCAGTAGAAGTATAAGCAGGGGCCATCTGATGCGTTCCTTTGTTCTGGTCGAAGAACTAGAGGAGGACGAGGACGAAGACAATCACTTGGGTGATTACTACAGAAGTAACAGAGAACATTCTCTGAGATCCCCTCCTCCGCGTTACGCCAAGTCCTTGGACTCGAAGTTTAGAAATCAGATTATTTCGAGAAGTAGAGAGCAAACAGTGAGTCCTAGAAAGCAAAGAATTAGTCATTAAAGTGCATAGAAATATACAATATTTCATAAAATTGTAGAATTTGCGAATTTTCGGAACAATAACCAGGGTATTATGGAGAAGTAGGAAGCAACTGACTCCATAATAGAATGATTTATTCAAACGCACAAAACAATATCCCAAAAATTTAAACATTCGAGCAACCCTCGTTATTGTTAACAATGTTTGTTTTCACCGCAATTCTTTTTTTGCACCCAAACGAAAAATTGCGGTTGCAAAATATAAAAGGGTCGTGAGATATCTCCAAATTAAATCATCAAACCAACTTCCTACTTTCTTTAATATGCAATTCTCCACCTTTACCCTTGCTGCCATCGCCGCTTCTGTCGTTTCTGCTGGTTTCGCCAATGTCACCACCATTACCACTGACATCACCCAAACTGGTTACGTCACCTACTGTCCTGAACCAACCCACTTGATTGTTACCCAATGTGTTGACGACAAGTGTGGTGAAAAGACCATCACCGTCACCGAACCAACTACCGTCACCGTTGATGAATGTACCATCCACACCACCATTGTCACTGCTTGGCACGAAGTTACTGAAACCGTTTGCGACGAATGTGAACACCCAAAGCAAACTGCTCAACCATCTTCTTCCCAACCTCCTGTTGAAGAAGAATGTACCACTTCCAAGCCACCTGCTCAAGAAACCAAGCCACCTGTTGAAGAAGAATGCACCACTTCCCAACCACCAGCTCAACCAACAGTTGAAACTGCTGAAAACGCTGGTAACAAGCAATTTGTCGGTGCTGCTGCCGGTTTCCTTGCCATTGCTGCTGCCTTATTGTAAATTGCATAATAATTTTTACCCTGGAGGTCAATCTTATACCTTGATACATAGACTATGATTGCTTATTGCATCTGATATGAAGTCCTATGTTTACATATTAATTAATATCTCTTTCTTTTAATTTGTAGGGAAAATATTTGGCTTATGAAGTAGATAGGATCCCATCAAGTTGATAGTCATTCATTTAACTTACAAGGGAATTTACAATAAAACCCGAATATCAAGTAAACAGGTTAACTCACTGAATCTACAATTTTTAATGCCTGTATCGTATTTATATGTGCTGTTCTTTCATAAAACTGTTAAAATCATAGGAATCACCAGCATAATCAAAGTAATTAGATTCTATCAGTGGCAATCTCTTATTCACAGAAGTGTATGGAGGTAACACTGCATTTTGGAAAGGTTGGAACTGTTTTCTCAGAGGACCTCTAGAAGGAGGAACGATTCTCTTCAGATTATAAGAAGCACTTTGAGTGGAAGCTTCCAGTGTAAGTGAATTGGTGGACTTTTTGTTATTCAAAGTTGGACCAGTTGGACCACGAAGCGACATTGGAGTTTGATAGCTTTGTTTCGGATCCAAAGAGGACGTTGAATCAGTCGACCTGTTGGAAAAGGTACTGGCAGTTGAACCTGAACGGAAGAGCCAAGTGTCATTACGGTACTTGGAGTACAAACTGAGCAAGTCAGATTCTTCTTCATCATCAACCAAAACAACCTCCACCTCTTTACCATCTATTGTCTTTTCAGTAACAGACTTATAAGAGTAAATAGAACTTTGTCTATTAACCAAACAAAGATCATAGTTATCTTTTGTCAAGTCAATAACAACACTTTCAGTATCTGAATGCAGCGAACTCGACGAAGGTTTGCTAGACCTACTCAGTTGGTAACTTGAGTAAGAAGCACCGGATCCTGACTCGGCATATTGGTTTCTGTGAATCTTCAAATCAGTCAATTCCTTTGTAATTTGTAAGACTCTTTCGTCGTTTGGAGGCCGGAACCCGCCCAAACGAGTCTTGTCGATGTCATAGATTGTAGGTGCAACCTTGTTGAAGAGATTATCATTATCGGTACAATCACCACCAGCTTCCAAGAAGTCTACATCGTAGTTCACTGCCTTTGGAGGCAGTTCCACAACGATATCCATCATTTCTGGACTCAGTGTTTCAGTTGTGAATGGCGAAGACACCAGGTCGTACTGAGTCTTTCTGTGAATGGTTGCTCTTGGGGTTGGAGCTGGAGGGTTTGGATGTGAAATGGACTCTGCAAGAGATGACTGCGAAGAGTACATCGATGGGTGCGACAGGGCAACGCTCATCATATCATAATCAATACTGTACAACAGTCTGTGACGCTGGTGTTGAACATGCTTGACTTGACTAGCCAAGTTTGGTGTTGATTTCAGTCTAGTGGAGTATGCAGATTCAGTTTCATCTGAATCCAGGTCGTGGTATGATTGCATTCTCTGCTGCAACAAGGACTTGGCTGCTCTGGAAGGAACTCCAATAGGTTCTAATTCCTCTTCCTTTTCGGTTTCTTCATCCTCTGATTCATAACTCAATGGAGAGGGGTTTTGTTTCTTTGGGAAACTGAAGCTTCTACCGTATCCTTCATTGTCACTTTCGGAAATGATTCTTCTTTGGACCGGAGCAGTCGAAGTGGTGACTTCCAGGTACAGAATACTTTCCACATCGTTGAAGTAGTACTCATCAAGCTCAATCAGCGCATCGAAACTTGAATCCACTCCTTGTTGAGGAGGAGGAGCCATTTGTGGATGTGCAGTGATCTTGGGTGGCTCGATGAGGGTTGGAACACGGCTGATCCGTAATGGTTGAATCACTTCCTGTGATTTTTCAGCAACCATAATGGTATCTCCATTATCAGACTCATCTTCCCATTCAGAATCATCTCCAATGGTAACACTTCCAGCAGGTGTAGGAGGTAAACTTTTGTATCCTTTTACCTTTACATTTTCAACCTCTCCAAGACTGATATCAATTGACTTTTGCAAGGAGTTCCAGGAAGAGGTGGAAGCTTCCGAAGTTTCGGACGCAACTCTGTTTGGAACCACTGGTTTTTCAAATGCCATGTTGGACTTGTTGATTGGTTGAGTGAAAGGGGCAGGATGATTTCCGTGGGAAATGGATGAATGGTTACCGTGGGAGTATGCTGATTGGTTACCGTGGGAGTATGCTGATTGTTTTCCATGGGAAACTAATGACTGATTTCCATGAGAGTATGTGTTCGAATATGTGTTTGATGGTGCAGAAGCTGAAGCAGCATTTTTTGTAAATGGAACGTGATCTGAACTTTGCTGATTATGTATTTGGTGGACTTGCTGGGTCATAACTGGCAGATGCACAGCATTCTGATTCACAGTCTTAAGCTTTGGAGGTTCCCTAATGCTTCTCGAGTGGTAATCAAACTGTGTATAACTAATGATATCACCAACAGAACTGAAAGAACTCACTGAAGAAACATGGGACTCGTCACTGAATGATCTCTTGTGGATTTTAAGCTGACCATCATTATGCACAGCTTTGGATTCAAAGATATGCTTTGGCTCTGGAAAAGCAGGAAGATCGTTGTTTCTAAACCCATCCTTTTCAGGCACAGGCGGAGCCCGGACACTGGAATGTCTTGAACTGGCCTGACTATTGGACATTTCTTCAATTATACTCAACTCATCTGGAGAAAGAATCTTCTGGTACTTTCCATTTGGCTTTCTACTTAATTTGGCCAAGTCCTCACTGGTAAACAAGCGACCTCCACTTTTAGGACGTGGTGGGATCGGAGGTAATCCATTCAGCTTCTTGTAACTATAGTTCATTTCTCCATCACTGTCGCTGTCGAGTTTCTCGTATTTGGCACCATTATATACAAGCTGCACTCTTTTAGGAGAGGCGGGCGTCAGCTTCGAACGAGGTCTAGGCTCTTGTTCCTTTTCGATGTTTTTCTGTGAAAGCTTTGGAGGCAATTGCAACTTGAACGGAATTGGAATGACATATTTCGAGGAATTCCCATCATTGGCAACATGTAACCGCTTCAGAATTGGAGATTGGGATATCAGCTTTAACTTATCCAGAAGAACATTCAGGGACCCTGATGAACTATGGGACCGAAGGTCATCGGTACTAGTCATTGGATAATTGGACACCCTCATGGCCACGGGTGGGGCTGATTTACGGTACCTCCGCTTCTGTTGTTGTTCTAGTTGTTCCCTTCTGGTTGGAGACTGTGGAGTGCTCATTGATGTGGGTTCTGACATGATACTCGGGTATAGGTTGTATCTCTATGTTGTTTTTTTTTTATTCTTGTTCCAACTTTGTATATATAATTGAATTGTCAATGGTCGAAACAATAGGTTCTATTATGTTGTACAGCCAAACAAGGAGTTTTCAAAACAGTCTTTTAAATCGTGCACAATAATACCGACTTTGATAAAAGTGATTTTTTTTTTATAAAAAACTAATAGAGATACTGTAAACTTCTTAAATGATAGAATGTGTAAAAAAAGTTGCTTGAACTCGTAATCTTTTGTGGTTTACGGTGGATTGAGTGTATTACTTTGCTGCAATTTTGTTTACATATTCGCCCAATTAGGAAGGTCTCAAGTTCATAAGCTGAATATGGTAATTGATTTGTTATGGTAAACAAATGAGCCAGCATTATACTGCAAGTACTTTAACTTTAACAATGGGGCACTAAACCCGGAATATGTATGAGTTTGGTGGTTTTTATTTATAGAGTTACTCGAGTTTCGTAACTGTGGGTATGTTGATTGTGATATTTAGTAGGTTTGATATTTAGTAGGTTTTGTTATTTGGATTTTTTAGATGGTAATTTAATATCGTAGGTAGTTTTATATATAGCAGATAGTTTGATATTTACTATTTTGGTATTTAGTAGGTATCACTAGTAATAATGTCTATCAATATTCACTTAGTGACTGCAAATTTTTGCGACATTCTGACATTTCGACATTACCAAGTAATGTGAATTTGCTGCAAAAAAGCACCTCATGCTTGAAAACAAAAATCAAAAGAATGTCCAGGAAACATTCCCTGAGAATCGAGTTGAGATGAATATTGAAAGAAATAGATCCAAGCGGGAAATCGACCAAACTTCATCGCACTATTCCAACGATGAATCATTTTGCAGCCAAGGGGGCATATACAATGATACGCCTCAAATACCTGTAAGTTCTAACCCTGTGGCCCTGGTGGGATTAAAATATCTTCCTACAAAAGGTATGGATAATTTTCGAAGAAAAGGAACTACTTTTAATCTTATGGTTGCAGGACAATCAGGGTTAGGTAAAACATCCTTCATTAATACACTTTTTGGAGAGAAGTTAGTGGAACTGACTGTAAATACACAAAATATTCGTGTACACAAGTTTGAGATAGAGTCCGAAGGATTCAAGTTGAATTTCAGCGCTATTGATACACCTGGATTTGGAGATAAAATCGACAACAGACAGGCACATGTACCACTTATTAATTATATCGAAGAACAACTTAGATTGTACTTGTACCAGAGTGAGCAGCCTGATAGAAATCAAATGGTTGATTCGAGAGTACATTGTTGCATATATTTTCTTCCGCCGTCCGGAGTAGTGTTAAGACCACTTGATATACAAACCATCAAAGAGTTGAGCACACGGACCAATGTGATTCCAGTCATCAGCAAAGGAGATACTTTGAATGAGGAAGAAACAGAAAGATTCCGTCATTTGGTACAGTACACCTTGAACTTGTATAACCTTGAAGTGTGTGATAAGATAGTGGATGAATCAGCTAGAAAAAAAATAGGCAATGTTGTTCCGTTAGTTGTGATTAGCAGGGATCGCAAATACTCATGGGCAAGCTATGAAGTTAACGATGAGGAGGACTGCGATTCTACGATTCTCAAAGAATATGTGATTCTTGAAAACATGTTAGATCTTAAGATGTCTACTGAAGTGTACTATGAGATTTACAGATCTCAATGCTTGAGTGAAAGAGTCGAACAACACTTGATTCAGTCAAAGCAAGAGTATGTACAGGGAATGGATGGGATTTCACAGTACAGTATCTACAACAAATTCACGTTGAAGCAGCTTGAAGAAAGTATAGCATTGGAAAGCCCACTGTTCAAAAGAATTAACAAAGAAGCAGAATTATCATTTAACCGGTTTGTTGACCAAGAGGAAACCAAGTTCTTTGAATGGAAAAAGCGCCTTGTCGAGCAACAGGACGAGTTCAACAAGGAGATCGAGATCCAACATAAACAGATGATGGATCTCCAGGCCGAAGTGGATGAGTTGAAGGTAGAAGTCGGAGACTCCGATAAAAATAATGCTACATTTGGGCATACATTTCGTATGAAGTTACCATTGAAAAAGCTTTTCTATTGGGGTGACACAGAACAAGAGTGATATTTTGCAGCATTAGGGCTCACGGGTCGTGCGCTGGTCAATCCAAAAGTATAAATTCAGCACCTGCTCCGCAAAAAATTTAAAAAAGTACATCTCTTAGGGTAAGTAATGATACAACAGTTACAGGACGAATAATTTATATCTAAGTATGTTTTTTCTGGCATCTCTAATGTTAGGGCTTTTCAGCTCGATGAATTCAACCTTGACTATATCCGATAACTTGTTTTTTTATTTAGGCTAGTACTAATATTTAGATAATACAAATTTTTTAATAGAAATCAGATGTAGAATGAGAAATGTAGAGTAGAGAATGATAGAGCTCCGTACGATGCCGATTAGTAAAAATACGTTTAGAAAAAAAATCAATCAATGACCAATTGGTCGAAGAATGTCTACGAATGATGAAGCAACTTCGAAAGGAAGGAATAAGCAAGATATAGAAGCCCCAAGAGATGTTAACATCATCCTTGACCATTCAGCGTTCGTCCGGGGCATCGGAAACATCAAGCGTTGGTTTAACAACGAATACATTGCTAAGAACTTTTCTACAAACAGAGGCACGCAAAAGGTCAGGTTGAACTTCCTTATCCCAGCGTACACCCTTCATGAGTTCGACTTTCTGAAGAAGGGCACGTCAATGCTGGCCACCAACTCACGCGAGTCCATCCGTTTCATCGATAGCTATTTTGAACTGGAAAACGAGGGAAATGATCGCATCGAGTACAATGTGATACTCGAAGCTAGTAATGACAGCAACATCCCATGGAAGGACTGTGCACGGTTCAAGATCCACTCGCCAAAGATTGGCGAGTTTCCCAATTTCAGAACCAAGTTTGATTCCAACTTGATTGTTCCCATGAGTAACGTGAACGACTCCTTTGACCAGGAGTTTGGAGGCTTGTCTATCCGCTCGAAAATCAATGACATCCAGTACGAAAACTCGGAGCTGTATCAGAATGCTGTTGCCCATTCCGATAACTTGGCTGAGATGCCTGCTAGATTGAGGTTTTTGATCAGAACATGCATTCAGAATCAATTCATTAAAAAGCAGAGAACTAACTGGAAATTGATTACTGAAGATGGAATTACTAAAATATGGGCTAGCAGTTATGGCATCGACTGTTTGAATGTGAATGAAGCTGAGGTTTTAATTTTCCAAAACCATGATATGAACCACTTTAAGAAGTTCACTCCTCACAATTCTTATAAAATTGATTCAGATAATTATAACCATCATTCCAATGTTTTACATAGTGCTGTGGATACCACTTCATATGAATATTCTGATGTTAACGGTCGTCGTGGTCAAAAGAAGAAGGCTATGAAAGGTGTTACTTCTGATTATTCTGTTGGATATAATGGTGAAATTGTAAAAAAGGAGAGTTATAAGACAATTAATTATGCACCAAGGCCGAAGGGTGAATTGTGGAAGCCATAAATATGGCTAAGAAGAACATAAGAATCAGAAATAGTAATTTAAAAATTAGGAATAATAAATATTTCATAAGTATTTAGAATTATCAACATATCGTAGTATTAAAGAATATTTTAGGAATTATCAAAATATCATAATATTAAAGATTCTTCTAGGAGTTATCTACATATCATTATACTAAAGAATCTGTTAAATTAATCATCATATCTAAAATTTCCACAATTAATTGAGCGTCGCACGACAAGACCAAAAATTTCAATCCAAAAAAAACAACAAGTTATACGCTCCGCAAAGTAACTATCGAGTGGAAAGACTTGTCATTATACGTTATTACTCCAACGGCTAATCATCATGAATAGTCAGATAACAAGTGAACAATTCCAAAAGATTGTTCAAAGATGGCACCAATTACGAAACCAATATGGTGATCAAGCTGTGAACGTTCAAGAATTTGTACACTTATCTAAATATATACGTTTCATTCAACAGAATGCACAGGGAGGTCAATCAAACCAAGGCTCACAACAGTCGGGCCCAGAAAAGGATTTATTTACTGGTGCTGGAACGCAGCATTCACTGCCTCAGGTGCAACTGAGCACACCACAAGGTAATCAAATGAATGGGCTGGGTATGAATGCGAATATGCAGAATATGATGGGTGGAGGAATGGGAAATTCTATACAGCAGCAACAGCAGCAACAGCAGCAACAACAACAACAACAACAACAGCAGCAGCAACAACAGCAACAACATCAACAGCACCAACAACAGCACCAACAACAGCACCAACAACAGCACCAACAACAGCACCAACAGCACCAACAACAGCAACAGCAACAGCAACAGCACCAACAACAGCACCAGCAACAGCAACAGCAGCAACAACAGCAACAGCAACAACAGCAACAACAACAACAGCAACAACAACCCCACCTCCACCATCAACAACTCCAACAACAACTTCAACAATCTTCTCAACAGTCGCTCCAGCAACAGTCATATCCTCCCAGTTCTCTGGGGAGTACCAACAATTACTCGAACGGTATGCCAAATGCACCAGGAAATGGTGGTATGTCAACGGGGGAGTCTGCATTCACCGCACTGCAGTTCCGTCTCGTCAAATCTCAGTTTGGAGCACTCAAATATTTGCTCAAAAGTCCGGGGTCGTCGAATGAACCCATACCTCAAAATTTGGTGGAGTTTGTAACTAACGAGAGAAATGCATATCCTAGTGGTGGGTATATCAGCACACTGCAAAGTGCTCCACCACCTGTTTCCGTGCAACCGCCGCAGCAATTAAATAGCATGAGTCCGATGGGTGGGTTGAACAATGCGGGAAGTCCTCCACAGGTGCCGGTTTCACAGAAGCTCCAGCCGATTCCAGGCCAAATGGCTCAAAAGCCACTGGTGGTCCCATCGCAAAACCCTACGCCTCAAGCAAAGAGACCGTCTGTTTACCCTGCATTCAATGGGCTGTCGCCAACACCGCCTATTGCAAGTGCGGTTACCACAAATACACAGATTCAATCGCAGATTCAAACCCAAATTCAGTCTCTGATTCAATCCCTGGTTCCACCGCTTGCAAACCTTTCCAAGACATTCAAGCCTGTTCTCCATGATCCTCAACCTCCTAGAAGAATCGAGAAATTGATCCCTGATAAGCATAATAATAAAAAGTTGGTGATTCCAATAAGTAAGCCTAATATCCAGGTGGACTGTTATGAATTACCGGAAATCTTGGTTGATGCTGATAAGGATGTTCCATATTCACAACTTTACTCATCTCTGAGTAGATTGCAATTTCCTAGTATTTTACCAGAAGGTATTTCAATGGATGATATTATGAGCAATAAAGAAGTGACCATGATTTTACAAATAGAAATGGAAAAGGACAAGATTAAGAAACAGTTACAAAATGATGATGGTTCGAATGCCGAGCAACTCAATGCTAACTTGGCTGCGTTGGAGTTAATACCGTACCAAAAACAATTGCGTGGGCAAATCTTATCTCACGTTTGGTTCAGCAAATCGTTGTTACCTAACTCACATCCCAACTTTTTGGCCAAATTCAGTTCTTTGACTATGGAGAATGTGAACGCAACTCATGAATTGTATTCACATCAACTCAAATCTTTAATGCTTGCTCAAAACTTAAAGCATCAAAAGACAATCAATGAGATCTTATCTTTTAGAAATAGAAAAGTCGAAACCTTGAACAAGCGCAGGGAGAGAATGAATAGATTTGAAACTAAAATCAACAGTTTCCATAATCAAATTGCCAAGGAAGAACAAAAGAGAATCGAGCGGATGGCTAAACAACGTTTGCAAGCGTTGAAGTCCAACGATGAAGAAGCTTATTTGAAATTGTTGGATCATACAAAGGATACAAGAATTACCCATTTGTTAAAACAAACAAACCAGTTTTTGGATTCTTTGGCCACCGCTGTTTCTCAGCAACAACGTGAGTCACAAAGCAAGAAGAAGTCAGGTAACCAACAAGCCGAAGAAGAAGCAGCTAAAGATGATGAGAGAAGAGAAAAAATGGACTATTACCAAGTTGCCCATAGAATCAAAGAAGAAGTCACCCAGCAACCTTCGATTTTGGTTGGTGGTACTTTGAAAGAATACCAACTTAAAGGTTTACAATGGATGGTTTCGCTTTACAATAACCACTTGAACGGTATTTTGGCCGATGAAATGGGGTTGGGTAAGACCATTCAAACTATTTCCTTAGTCACATACTTGGTGGAAGTGAAGAAAACACCTGGACCGTTCTTGGTCATTGTTCCATTATCCACTTTAACCAATTGGAATTTAGAATTCGACAAGTGGGCTCCATCGGTTAAAAAAATTACTTATAAGGGTACTCCAAATCAGCGTAAGTACATGCAACAGGATATTCGTAGTGGTAACTTCCAAATCTTACTTACTACCTTTGAATATATCATCAAAGATAAAGCTCTTTTACTGAGAATTAAATGGGTCCACATGATCATCGATGAAGGTCACAGAATGAAAAATGCAAATTCCAAGTTATCTGAAACTTTAACTCAACATTACCACTCTGATTACCGTTTGATTTTAACCGGTACTCCATTGCAAAACAATTTGCCGGAGTTATGGGCATTGCTTAACTTTGTTTTGCCAAAGATTTTCAACTCGGTGAAATCGTTTGATGAATGGTTTAATACTCCATTCTCAAATACCGGTGGTCAAGATAAGATTGAATTATCCGAAGAAGAAACACTTTTGGTCATCAGAAGATTGCACAAGGTCTTAAGACCTTTCCTTTTGCGTAGATTGAAGAAAGATGTCGAAAAGGATTTACCAAGTAAAGTTGAAAAGGTTGTCAAGTGTAAGATGTCAGCTTTACAATCGAAACTTTACCAACAAATGTTAAGACATAATATCTTGTACGCAAGTGACCTGGCAACCAGTGAGACTCCAATCATCATCAAGAATGCCAACAACCAAATCATGCAATTGCGTAAGATTTGTAACCATCCTTTTGTCTATGAAGAAGTTGAAAACTTGATCAATCCTTCAGTTGAAACAAACGATCAAATCTGGAGAGTTGCAGGTAAATTCGAATTACTTGACAAGATCTTACCTAAATTCCATAAGACTGGTCATCGTGTTCTTATCTTTTTCCAAATGACCCAAATCATGGATATTATGGAAGATTTCTTACGTTTACGTAACCTCAAGTATATGAGATTGGATGGTGGTACCAAGGCTGATGATAGAACTAGTTTGTTGAAGTTATTCAATGCGCCCAACTCTGAATACTTTTGTTTCTTGCTTTCGACAAGAGCTGGTGGGTTGGGTCTTAACTTGCAAACTGCTGATACTGTCATCATTTTCGACACCGATTGGAATCCTCATCAAGATTTACAAGCTCAAGATAGAGCGCATAGAATTGGTCAGAAGAATGAAGTTCGTATTTTGCGTTTGATCACTGAGGATTCTGTCGAAGAAATGATCTTGGAGCGTGCTCATGCCAAGTTGGAAATCGACGGTAAGGTCATTCAGGCTGGTAAGTTTGATAATAAGTCTACTGCTGAAGAACAAGAAGCCATGTTGCGTGCCTTGATGGAGAAGGAGGAAGAGCGCCGGAAAATAGGCCAAGGCGATGGCGAAGACGAAGACGAATTAGATGACGATGAATTGAACAGAATCATTTCAAGAAATGACGCTGAATTGATTACCTTCAGAAGGTTGGATGAAGAACGTGCACAGCAGACCAGAGAAGCAGCTTATCCAACAAGACTCTTTTCCGAAGCAGAGTTACCATCTATCTATAAAAGAAACCCCGAGGAGTTAATCAAGAAGGACGAAATCAGTATTGACGACTACGGCAGAGGTAATAGAGAAAGAAAGACAACCACGTATGATGACAACTTAACTGAAGAACAGTGGTTGCGTAAGATCGATGGTGTTATCGACAGCGACGGAGAAGGTGGAGGCGGTGGTATCATTGACTACGTCGATCTTGACGACAAACCATCCAATAAAAAGCGTGGGAGAGGTAGACCAAAGTCCAAGCCCGTCATTGAAGACTACTACAGTGGCGACGAATCCGACACTGATAAAAGAGGATTTTTCGACTTGGACGAACTGCCTGAACCTGCTAGAAAGAGGAATGCCTTTGGTATCCCAAGAAATTCTTCTGCTAGAGGTAGAGGAAGAGGAAGAGGTAGAGGTAGAGGAGGCCGGGGTCGTGGATCGTTGTTGTATAGGGCTGCGCCTGCTATTGATCCACTTCAGCCGGAGGAGCGTCATAGACTCCAGAACATCATGAATGCTATTGTTGACGGTATAATGGATTATAAGAATGAACATGGAAGAGTGTTGTCTGAATTATTCTTGATCAAACCATCCAAGAAGTTTTATCCAGATTACTACGTCTTGATCAAGCACCCAATTGCTCTTGACTCAGTCAAAAGACGTATCTTAAGTAAGAGCTATTCTCATTTAAGAGAAATCTTGGAAGACTTGCACTTGATGTTCACCAACGCAAAAATATATAACGAAGAAGGATCTGTGGTGTACCAGGATGCTGCTGCTTTGGAGTCCTTGGCTCATCAAAGATTCAGGGAATTGACTAACTTCATCAGTGAAGATGAAAAAGCCAAAATTCTTGATTTCAAGGATTTTGATGAAGTATTTGAATTGAGACCATCAGGTCATCAAGCGGTTCAAATGCACCAACCAGCGCACACGTTGGCTAATGATGTGTTGGACATGCATGACCCAACTCTCCATGCCTTGCATGCTGATCCTTTGGATGCTCACTTTGTCCCTGACCCAGATATGGATGATCATGGTGTCAATGCTCTTCTCGACTCTGCCCTCGACGGTGCTTTGAATGGCCTTGATGACGATAGTCCTTTTGTAGCCATGTACAATGGCTCAGAAGATGACAACTTGGACTTGTAAGATTGTATTAATAGAAGTATCATATAATGATATGACATGTATAAGACATTGTATTAATAAAGTATAAACTAGGTTTCTAAGTATGGAGGTAATTCCTCGTCAATATGCGAATAGTTAACAACGTTATTAAGCACTTCATTGAACAACCCAATAAATTGAAAGAGACCGCCCTCACTAAAGTAGATTGTTCCTTTATAATGCTCATTGCTAGGAAACCCGTCACTAGCAATTGGTGGTGATTTTGTGCTAAAAAATAGAAACTCCCAGTAGTTGGCTCCAAACCATGGTGCCTTCACTTCATGCGTAAATTGAAGGGCTGGGGCCAACAGGAGATCCACCAGAAAGGTTGATATATCTCCCTGTGTGCTGGTTATAAAAACAAGTCTTTTATTCGTCAAATACAAGTAACCATCTTTAGCATTCACTTTTACATGTGGTCCATTAATCTGAAGATTCTGTCTTGGTGATGGTGATACATATTTGATCACCTCTAAGCCATCTATATTGACTTCAAACGGAATCTCAGATGTCCCGAGAAGTTGTTGGTAGTTCCTTTTAAGGATGACATTATTGATAGACATGTTTAAATTATTAATACTCAGTCAGGTGATTATTTGATTTCAGAAAACAAAAAATAATGACTCCTAGGCGGTTCGAACGCCTGCATCTTTACGATAGTAGAACTTGAGTCTACCGCCTTAACCACTCGGCCAAAGAGCCAATTATATTGTTTTTGCTTTGATGGTTTAAACACAAGCAGCAGTTTGTATTTGAATTTGAATTAATATACCAAGTATTTTTTAGAAACTATATCTGTTAAACGATGAATCAGTTGCTTGGTTTGAAATAAGAGGCGTCAAGCGGAGATTATACTAGTTTTCCTTTTTCAGAAATCGTATTATTTGACAATTATTTATAGAAGTAATTAATTTTTAATAGGTTATGATGTTTAATTTTTAGCTCGGAAAACTTGCCATGTAAAAGTAATAGAAATATTTATTTAATTTGACTAACAGTTCACTAGGCACTTTGTTTACAGTGTCAACAAAAATATACGATAGCAACATCGATTGTCAAAACTTTTATTAAAAAAGAATCTATTAATTGTCTCCACTTTTACTATCAGATCTAAATACACCTCTTATTTCCCGAGGCTCTTACTCCTTTTGTAAGTGTTCATTTTGATTTGGTATTCTTGGCTTCAGGCTCTCCATTCATTCAATCTGTTCCTCGAACGGCTTTAATTTAGATGTTGCGTTTCATAACTGTACCATTTATAAAGATATGGGCCACGTTTTTAGAACTGTACCGTTTTTCAGAGTACTGGCTTCGGTTAAGAAATAATTTAACATGAAACAAAGTACAAACATATGTGCCAAGATAAAACAATTGAAAAGAAAAGTCAATAGATGGTAATGATTAAAATGAACGTTTCTGGTGTTTTTGATAGCTTTATGAACTTTTTGTTGCACCTTGAATAAAATGTAAACTTTCAGAATAATATCAACCCCGCAATTTTAAATTCGTTATTATTACTAGATTTCCCCAGTATACATACCAGTTTGAAATATAGTCTTTCAGTTTCATCCCCATCTAGTTTTTGACATTTCTGATTAATCTACCAAATATTATTTTTGGTAAACTTTGGCATTTAAAGTGTAGTAAAAGTAAGACAGATATCATACCAAATAAACTGGTAGATCTAAGAGAACTGAAAATAAGGTAAACCTATTTTTGTTATATTAGTTTATTCCGGTGTCGGCAGTAGCAGCGTCTTCTAGTTATCCTGAGTGAAAAGCTAATAGGAAATGGTTTCATAAAGTAGGGTGTTTTGTGATATATAAACTTCAAAAATTAACTAACACGGCAGACCTGAACCTAAGTACCTTCGGCATTGTGTTAGTTCAGAGTCAGAGTCATTGAATCTACCGAAACGTTGAGGGTAGCTCGTTAAAGAAATGGAAATAATTGTCTTAAATTAAAGGTTTAACTTTTTTTATTTGCAGCAATTCATTCTCTATTCTTTGCACACAAACACCAAATTTCTTCAGAATTCCGAAGAAGCCTTTATGGCCAAGTTGGTAAGGCACCTCACTAGTAATGAGGAGATCGTCAGTTCGACTCTGGCTGAAGGCAATTTTTTCGAGGTTATTTTTTTGGGAATTCTCATCTCATTCAAGAGATCAAAATTTAAAGTGAAGGTAAAAAGGATGGTAGTACCTAGATCCGTTAATCCTAGGCTCCTGAAGTTCTTGGAGTTCTTAAAAAAGGAACCCAAGATGACATACGGAGCACGGTCATTGAGAAGAATAGAAACATGCCAACAGATTGTAGATAAACTTGATCTTCGATCCAAATATCCAGATTCATCCAAATTAGACATTATAGATGTGTTTGCAGGACGTGGGATATTATCGACTATGATAAACTATGAATTGAAGCCTAGAAACCATATAATTATAGATAATTCAAGGATTAACATAAAGATGTGGCGAGAAAGAATTGAACATCTTACAGAAACTGGGAATACAGAGAACTTCAAATTGTACGAGCAAGATGGGTACAAATGGGAAACATTTGAGAATTTGATACAACAGGATCAAATCATTACGCCTCAGGTGCAGTCAATGGATAAGATACACGACGAATTGTTGATAATAGGCAACTTGACTGCAACAGCATTGGGCGAGTCGCTTTTTGCCCAATGGTTAATGTGCTGCATTCACAAAAACTGGTTACAAAAGTACGGAAGAGTCAGAATGGTGTGCTTTGTGCCAGAAGAGACAGCTATGAAGTTCATGTCCGGTGAAGGGTACAGAAGAAGAAACAAGTCTGCGGTCAAGAGGGATATATACACCGACTCCAAGTTAGTTGCAATAGCAGCACCTACCGATAACAAATTACCAGACGGAAATACGTATGACCCTAGAGTCGTCTATAGAGACCAGCCAGTCCTTCTTGAAAGTCACGATGTTTCTCCTTCTGGGGGAATGTCCATTATAGAAATAGAGCCAAATCTGGAAAGTGGTGAGAACTATGACGTTTATGACTTCATTTTAAGATCCATGTTTTTCAGTTCAACTAGATCTTTAAGAGAGAACCTTTCTAACTTGAGTGCAGCTGCTCCAGAGTACTTTGGAGAGACCTTGTCGCAGGAAATTTTGAACAAAGGGTCCAAGGATGTTTCTGTAAAGGAATGGAAAATGATTGTTGAAGCGTATGAAAAGTGGCCTTTTAAGCCTGATTTTGCTGATACTTTGGATATTGTTCATGAGGAATAGTTATTACACCTTATGAAACTCACTGTAACTCATTTGTATATATGAAACTTATCTGTGTATAAGAAACTCATCTGTATATATCAAACTCATATTAACTCATATCTCAAAAGTCGTGTATTAATTATCGTTTATTGATATACTAATTATTTATATATTTCAATTTAATTCACAAGTCATATGACTGAATCATGTAGACACTTAGTCACTACGAAAAAAGTGAGTAGTGCTGGTAACTAATCTGACATTACTCACTTTGTAGGTAGTGCTGGTACCTAATACCACAGCACACGCCTTGTTGAAATACACACTTTGTTGAAATACTCTACTGGAATCACTTTGTTGAATTCCAATACGTAACCCCAGTCACTTCGTTTGTAGTATATCCCAAACCTTTATTACTATAAACATCAAACATTAGGCAAGTTTCCAAGCAATTGAACCAACTTTTCACTATCGAAAACAACATCATTACCAAAATAAGAAGCATTAGGCAAAGCATTCATAAGAGTAACAATGGTTGGACCTACGATTCCGTTTTCTTGAACATCGTCAACCTGAGAAAATAAATTAGACACATTGGAGTTATTGGCAACAGGCTGAGATGGAGCAGCAACAGCAGCCTTTTTCCTTTTCTTAGATTTAGGTTCCTCAGATTCATCTTCAGACTCATGAAAGTCCTCTTCATTGAGCTCAAACTTCTTGATGACGTTGACGCCACTAATACGGTATCTATCGGTGAACAACTCGATTGGATCTTGATCAGGAAACAACTGGAAAAATCGAGTGATAGAAGTTTGAGCGGCATCAAGAGATAGATAGTTAAGAGCGTAGTTGATATAAGTTTTCATAAACTTCTTCAAATACAGATTCAACTTTGTAATTTGTCTTTGTTTGACTTGCTTGACATGGGCAGGGATGTTATCGGAGTCGATCAGCAAGAACACATTCAAGGCGTTGATTTCCTTGGTGAAGGCAGTGTCTGAGGACTGTAACAATTTTCTGATCTCATCGACATCATGATTAACAATCAAATAGTTCAAGTAAACCAAGACAAACTCGCCATTGAGGGTGAAGGACTTGAGGGCCAACTCGAAAACCTTGGAGGCAATTTTCTTGTTATCCGAGTAGAATTCCAAATAGGCGTTTTCGGTGTAGAACTCAAAGCCCATTTTTGGAAAGTTCTTACGCAACTTGAAGACGTTTCTGGCCTCGGTGATACCCATCTGTCTTCTCGTCGACACAAGCAATTTGATGTAGACGGTGGTTATTACGTTTATCTGGTTTTGCTCCAATTTGGACAACTGGGTAAGCCTGGACTGCTCATCGGCGGTTAAGAATTTGTTGTCTTCAGTGATGCGGGCGTTGATCGCGTCGATCTGATCGGAAACATGCTTGAAATCCTTATACAAGTGCTTGGTCAACGATTCAAACACTCCCTTACACTTGTCATAGCTGTTGTCGTTTTCATACAACTCACTCAACTTGAACGCCAACAACAAACTCTTGGGATTCAACACAATGCCCTTTTGTAAAGTGTCTATGGACACGTTGGAGTCCTTCAAGTAATCACTATACTTGAACCACAACTCGGACACAAACGGCAACGACAACGTGGCTTGCTTGTAGCAGTACGCGATTCTGGTTTCAAGCTCCTCTGGAGTCAACTCCAAGGTGTTTTTTCTCTCGAAATCAATCCACAGAACCCACAACTTCAACTGTCTCTTGGTGGCCTCATCGTCATACGGATGGATTTCTCTTTTGATTCTTTTCTGGGTCAAGTTGTTCCACTCAGTATGCCACGATCTCGCACGCATGTACTCAGCAGACTTCTCGGAAGTGAACTTATTTGCCGTTACAGGATTTACTTTATTTTCCCATTGGATGTATTCTTGCCATGACTTCTCGATATCGTAAGTAGGTATAATTAAGAACTTTTTATAAACTTTCCGAATCAAGTCTGCCTGCTGCTGCTGCTCCCAGCCTGGGTTGGGTGTCCACGATTTTAAAAAGTCGATGTAGTCATTCCACAATGGCCCACTGGCAACATCGATGCCGACGTCCTGGATGGCAAACTCAAACGCCTGGATGATGAACCCTCGGGCCTTTTCGCCCCCGGTGATCACGTCATTGATTCTCCGCACATGCGATATATATAAACGGTACAACTCGATGTTGCTTGAGTTCTTCAAACTCGTTTCGAAATGTTTAGCAAGTGTTTTGGATTCTCCACGGTTCATTTCATAACTGATGTAATTGTGCCATTGGGTTCCCTAGTCTGTTAGTATATTCTATGATGTATTGATGGTACTTACGTCAAACCCAAAGATTTCAAAGTATTTCTCAAACACACTCCGAACTTGTTCTTCTTTGTCTTTGATCAATACTTGTTTGATGAGTTTATTCCATTTGATGTAGTCTAATGGGTTTTCTTCGAGTTCATCTTCGAGTTGACCGATGATGTCGAGTGCTAATCGTTTCTTCTTTTCTGGGATGAACATGCTCATGTTTTTTTATTTGAGATTTCACAAGAATTCACAACGAACGAATTCACGACGAACGAATTCACGACGAACGAATTCACGACGAACGAATTCACGACGAACGAAGTGAGTTGTGAATTTTGAGTTGTGAGTCTCTTCTTATAGAAGTATGAGAGAATGAATACATTATTATCTCTAAAAAATGATATATAGATTCCCATGATATAAATTCAATGATGTGCCATTCTTAATACTGAGTATATCAATTACAACTTACAAGAACATTCACTGATTCTTGTAAATTTACGTGATCTTAAATGACTTTTTAACATAGCGCCATTAGGAAATGGTTAGGTAAATCCGTTTTAACACTTCTAAATTACAAAATAACCATCGATAAACTATTAAGATAATCAAATTAAACGCAATCAAATTATAATGATAAACAATTAATAAATAAAAAAAGAACAACGAACAACGAACAACAACTCACTTCGTTGGTTGCTGTTCGTTGTTTGTTGTTGTTCGTTATTCTCCGTTATTCTTCTTCTTCTCATCATCAAAAAAATGTACACTCTTCACGTTTGGGGTCACAACCAACAAATATCAATCATCTCCCCAGAATGCCTCGCAGCTGCTTGGTTACTATCCAAATCAAACCTACAATACCAAATAGTAACATCTTCAAACACAAACCTCTCAGATATTCATAAACTTCCAATCCTCATCAAAGATGATGAAAAATACCAAGGCTTTCTGAACATCTCAAGACACATTCAAGGACCACAACCGGACATAAGGCAGGAGCTCTTGAATGAAAGTTTACTCAACCAGATCAAATCCATCGATCTCATCCACCAATACAACTTGTACATAAATACCAACAACTATGAGAAATACACCCGGAAGCTCTTCAAAGACTACTTTCCATTTCCAATGATGTACAACCAGCCGTTGAAGTTCTACAACAGTGCGATAGCACAGGTTCAAACGGTGGGGTTGAGTTCAAACGCCACGGGCTTTTTCTTTGGCCGGGCCGATGAGGTCGAGGAGGAGGAGGAGGTCAAGCCGCTCACCAAACTCCACGAATCGCAGCTCGCCACACAGTCCAAGGAAAAGGCGGTCAAAAAGGAGCTGCGCAACAACTCCAAGTGTTTGCAATTGTTGGATGAGTATTTAAGTGTATTGTTGGAGAACCAAATCGAAGGTTCCTCGTCTACTGTGTTATTACATGCATACTTGTACTGTCTCTCATACGAAGGATTACCTGATGGGTTTATCAGAAGATACTTGGATTTGAAGTTCAAGTTACAATTACCTGAATATTCGACAAATGGGTTTAGAGATCCATATCCTAATGAGATCCCCAGCTTCTTCAATGAGATCTCATACCAATGGAATAATTTACCCGGATCTAACAATGCTATTTAGGTGAGAATTTTGAAAAAAAAATAAGTATGGCAACTTCAGCATAGTTTCATGTATACTTTTCTATGTATATAATGATGGAATTTTTTTGTCATAGAGGAATATGTTTATACTTTTCGGGTATCTACTGTTTGGAGATGGACGGTAGGGTTTATTACTTGATAAGAAAACAGATATGTGTAGGCGAACGAGCGAACGAGCGAACGAACAAACGAACAAACGAACGAAGTGAGTTTGTTCGTTTGTGAGTTTAAAAAGTAGTTACACTCTTCAAGTAGTTACACTCTTCAAGTTACATTCTTCGAATATTTATACTCTTCAAGTTACACTCTTCAAATATTTAGACTCTTCAAACATTTACACACTTCAAGGACAATGTGATTTTTAATTCCATCTACTTTATGAATGTTCTTAATTCATTATATATTCCTCATCAATCTCATCATTTCTTAACTCAGTATAACATCTGTAATATCTATAATATTACTCGCTTACTCACCCTCACTATCACTCACAAGTTGTTTGTTCGACAACTCATCATTTTCAAAAAAACACAATGAAGGTGGGAATCTTGATTTCATTCATCACACTAGTGTCAAGCACTACCACTACTATTCATGTAGAAAAGAGATACCGAGAAAAGATAGTGGCGCCAGGGTATCAAGCAGAACTCGATGAAAAAGCCGGGATCAAAGCAACCAGTACTGAACCGCAGAAATGGGTCCGGACAGTTACAATTGACGGAGAGGAGAAGAACGAGATTGTGACGCCAACGGTAATTGCGGGAGTGACGTTTGGAGCCAAGCCGCCCAAAACCACGAACGGGTTGGAGCCATGGATCTCGTTGAACAAGGACGGGTCGCCCAAAACAATCAAGCCGCAATTGAAGAACGGGTTGACCAAGAACGGACTGCCCACGTATGGCACTTGGTTCGCAACCGCCACCACGGTGCGTTACAGCAAAGAGGAATTGAAGGCGCACAACATGGCGGACGACGAGGTTTTCGAAGAGGTGCAGCACATCGATGAGGACCCGGCCGAACATGCATTGAACCCATTGATGAGATGTACGCCGGATAGCTACTCCAAAAAGGGCATGGGTAAGGACATCTCCTCCGAACCTTTCTGTTTCCCTCAAGATAACCTGGTCTTGAAGGCAGACAACACGTACTTTGTCACCTGGTTCTCTAACTTCTTCTCGGAGGAGGTGAAAAACGTCAAGGTGCACTTGTCGTATGTGAAGGAGAGCGCCAGACAAAAGGGGCTCAAGAAGAGAGGCTCGATGGAGGGACTCGAGAAGAGAAGCTCCGTCATAGAAAAGGGCGGAACCTTACAAGACTCGTTCTACCAAAGCGAGTGGCTACCACGCACCAAGGGCTGGTTTCCTCTTGCGGTCCAGAAGGAATGGTTCGAGCAAAACGATTTCTACAGAAAGGTGCTTATTTCCATCCAGCCAGACAACGTGGAAGAAGCAGACTTTGACCATTTGAAGAACTCCGTTGTGATTGAAATCTCCCGAGGTGCCAAGGTGAGTAAGGAGTACATGGAAGATTTGAAGAAAATGGAATCCAAGTACGGAGAAGACTTTGAGGTTGTGGAGGGCCCAGACTACGAAAAGTACTACATCATCATGGGTATGCCCACTGTGGTTGCAATTTTTGCGTTGGGTATGTATTTATTTGTTGCCATCAACAAGAAAAACACCGACTTGAGTCATTTGAAGAAAAGAACATATGCTGGATCCAAGACCACTAAAAAGATGTTAAGTTTTGGAAAGTCCAAGAGCTCATTGCCTCAATTTACTGGGGAGGTTAAGAATGATTGAACGGAATTATTCCGTTTAATGATGTTTTATAATTACATGGCTTCAAGATTCTCTTCAAATACAAGTCAATGCTTATTCAATTGCTTTTTGTATAATTAGTAACCCGCTGAGCTGATCTACGGAATATGATTACAAATCTAGTAACATAGTGATAGTAATTCTCATAACTATACAAGTACTTTTTTTCAATACATAAATTGGCTATTGTTATTTTTTTTTGCAATAAATGAACAACGCTGCTCAAGGATGGGTGTTGACTGGAGTCACCTCTGCTATTTGCATAGTAGGATGCTTCATTATCTATGCGGATGATTTGTATTACTTGATTGTTCCAAAATTCATCACCAAAAGATACCCCTTCCACATCAAAGAGAACTATACGTTCATGACAGGGTCGCTAGCGTTTCTGTCTGGATGTTTACTTTACACGACGTTCTGTCGATTGATTCCTGAGGCGGGCAATGGGTTGCATGGGGTGTTTGAGGATGCGCGGTGGGCCGATGCGTGGATGGTTGGTTCCTATGTGGTGGGGATCTTGGTGTGCATCGCATTCAATCAACTTCTCCACATGGTCACCAGCGACTCGGTCGTGCATTGTAGCCACGGCGGCCACGACGAAGAAAGCTTGCACAGTCTACATGAACACCACGAGCACACGCACCAGCACGAGGAGTCGGCCAAATCAGACGAATCAACGCCACTTCTTAAGCCCAAAAAATCCTTCATCAACTACCTTGTGCCGGATGAGGAGGACCAGAACATGGGAAAATGCATGGGTTACACCTCCGCAGAGGTGTGTGCCCATATCAACCACAACCATGACTTGCATTTCTGTGAGATTCCTTCAATTCCAGATACAGACCTTTCCAGGGTCTTGTCTCATACGCACATCGAACACCTGGAATTCCTGATGGAGGAGGAAGAACACCATCACCATGTGCCTTCTCCTGTTTCTAGGCTTTTGCTGATTGGAATCCAAACCACTTTGGCCATTACTTTGCACAAGTTTCCTGAAGGTTTCATCATGTTTGTAACTTCACAATCCAACCCGAAGCTTGGATTTGAGATATTTATTAGTTTTATGTTTCATAACCTCACTGAAGGGTTCGCAATGTGTTTGCCTTTATATTATTCTTTTGCAAGCGGAGGGAATGTGGCTACTGCCAAGCTTAAAGCGGTTAGTATCAGTTCTGTTCTTGGAGGCTTATCGCAACCTTTGGGAGCACTTGCAGGTACTATATTTCTTCATTTTGGGGGGTCGGATAACTTGGACGCTGGTACGTTTGAGTTGTTAAATTCGGTGATGGTTTCGATTACTGCTGGGTTTATTACTGTGATTGGATTTTCGATGTATGGATCGGCTGTTTCTTTTGGGGGGAGTCAGAATTATGTTATGATATGGGCTGTTGTTGGGATTGTGTGGATGAGTTTTACTGGGATGTTGTGAACTCTATCAGCGCACGAAGTGAGCTGTGCGACTGAGCCGCAACTTTGATTACTGTGAACGAAGTAGCAGTTATTACGGGAAGTTATCTATTAACTGTGACTAGTGAACAGAAAAGTTACCATATTGACTGCGAACAAATCAGAGATACTACTCTATTAACTGCTCACTTCGGTACAGAATCACATAACCAACGAATAATCACTATTTAATCGTTCATTATTATTTTGTTAATTTGAAATTAAACTAGTGTTTTTGAAAGTAAACCAGAGTTTTTGAAGTTAAAGGGTGATTCTATCGACTATATCTATATATTGTATGTCTCAAATATGAAGTATATCAAGATGAACTGTAAATATTAAATATAAAGTATATTATTTATAAATTACAACATAAACTATATTATTCTAATTAAAAACCACAATTCAAAAACTCACAATTCACCACTCACAACTCACCACTCACAACTCACAAACTCACTTTGTTCGTTTGTTCGTTTGTCGTTCGTTTGGACTTTGGACTTTTATGCGTACTTTCCATCCCAGTAAATCCCATCCCACTCTGTCATTCTTTTTCCACACACGACCAACTATTTTTCCATCCCTTTAACGTCGAAGACCCCACAATAACATTGATTTCTACCGAGATACCACACGCTAATGACCGAAATACAGGTTCCTATAGAAAGGATAAACAACACTCATGGAAGCAATTTCAGCAGACCAACCACCGAAGCAAAAAAGAAAACAGTCGGCATTCCTGAACCACTTTTACCGAACGGAGAAAAGCCGAACTTTGGACAGAAAGATAAGAAGGCACCTAAGGAGAAAGCTAAGAAAAAGAAGAACAAGCCCAGCGTGCCAAGCTTACCTAACGGCGAGAAGCCCAACTTTGGAGGAGACAAGGCCTTTGGAGGTGATAAGCAGGCCAACGTTCCAGACAAAAAGTCCAAGAAGACCAAGGGAGGAGAGGAAACGTATGCTGGCTCGTCGTTTTATTCATCTCCTGCAGCGTTGAACTTGCCCAAGCCATCGTTCAAGTCGCCCAAGGCTGCCCACGTCGAGGACCCTGTCACGTCTCCGACCAACACGCCGCAGCACACACCGCTTGCCATCAACGCCGCCCTCTCCTACAACCACCCTCCACCCCAGTACCCTGTCACGATGTACCCTCCCGCTCCAAACGGCTATGTCGCATCTCAGCATATCCAGCAACCGGGCTTCGCGTACAACTACTCTCCACAGGGCTACATTCAGTACCAGCACTTCCAACCTCACGCTCCTCATCCCCACGCTCATCCCCATGCCTCTCCCCACGCTCCTCCTCCTCACCTTGCTCCTCCTCCTCACCTCCACTACCATCAACAATTACCGCTTCCTCCTTTTCACCCCAATCATCAGCACCCTACTTCTGCGGTTGGCCCGCATCCTAAGAATAAAGAACAAAAGATTACTTTTAATGATTTGTTAGGATCTGCCAAGTGATGGGCATGTATATTGTGATAAGAATGTATTATGGAATTAAGATTTATGAAGGTGATTTACTTGAAATTTCATCTTGAATATGATTTTGAAAGATGGTATTATCATTTTATTGAAATGTTCATTTGATTGTTATTGTCTTTATTGGAATAGTTTATTATCATTGAAATATGTTATTATCATCTTATTGAAATATTATCAATATGTTATCATTCAATATTTGATACTATCCTTTTATCACATTTGATAAGAATCTATCATCATTCTTAATCATCCCATCTATTTTTATCCATGAAATCATTTTTTATCCATGTCAGTATCGGTACCCGGTATCGGTACCTGGTATCTGGACCTTTGATTTGCATCATGCATATGCATTGTGTTCTACACGATATTCTTCATGAATCTTATATACGAACATTGTATTATTAATGTATACTATTGGCTTGACATGAAACTAATTTCGTAGAATTTCAGGAAGGTGGGGGTGAAAAATCATATGTTGCCCTCAACAAACACGTTTTTGTGGCACTTTCCCAAAGCCTACAAGCCCATCGTTTCAGTACCTTGACTCCCGATATTAAAGTTACTTTTCCACAGATTATATAGGGTGGCCTGCACAAAGAATGAACCCCTACCCCCTTCACCCAAGAAAAATTAGACAGAAAAAAAAAACAAAACACATAAAAGATTGTGCGAATAACGTAGTTTCATTAAGATGAATAACAAGGAACTCCGTATTATAGCACTTCTTGTGTTGGACACTGTGTTCTTCCTTTTGGAAGCAATCATCGGTTACACCGTGCACTCGTTAGCACTTATTGCTGATTCGTTCCACATGCTTAATGATATTATTTCATTGATTGTGGCATTGTGGGCTGTCCGTGTTAAGGACAACAAGCCTGCTGATGGAAAGTACACGTATGGTTGGCAAAGAGCAGAGATCTTGGGTGCGCTCATTAACGCCGTGTTCTTACTTGCCCTTTGTTTTACGATTATCATCGAAGCCATCCAAAGATTCTTTGAGACTCCTGACATCAGCAACCCAAAGTTGATCTTGGTGGTTGGTATTGCCGGGTTGATCAGTAACGGGGTGGGTTTGGTGTTGTTCCACGAACACGGGCACTCGCACGGTGGTGGCTCCGGTCACTCCCATTCGCACGGCTCGGACGGGGATCACTCACATGCGCACTCTCACGCGGATGAGGAAGCCTCCATCGGTTCTAACTCGGAGGTGGCTGATTTCTTGCCCAACAACGTTGTGAATCTGTACGACGAAAACAGCCCATTGCTTGCCAACAAGGAAGCCACCAAGAAGAAATCCATGAACATGGAGGGTGTGTGGTTGCACGTGATGGGGGATGCTTTGGGGAACATTGGTGTGATCATCACCGCTTTGTTTATCTGGAAAACCGACTACTCCTGGAGGTTCTTGGCTGACCCCGTGACCTCTTTGGTTATCACCTTGATCATCTTTTCTTCCGCGTTGCCTTTGTGTAGAAGATCCTCCAAAATTTTGTTGCAGGCATCTCCATCCGAGGTGGACACGGACAGAGTTATTTCCGAAATCGTCGCGTTGAACTTGGTCAAGAATGTCCATGACTTCCATGTGTGGAACTTGAATGAAGAGATCTTGATTGCCCTGTTACATTTGGAAATCAACGAATCTTCCTCCGGTGAATCTGGTCCAATCGACAAGAGTTTATTTATTACTGTTGTGAGTCAAGTCCGTGAAGTTTTACATAAGTTTGGTATCCATTCTGCTACCATTCAACCTGAATTCCTGAGCGGTTCAAAGTCTCCTGTTAATACCTATGGTCCTTCTAGTAAGGATAACTGCTCTGTTGATGAATTGGCTAATTGTGATAGCCAGTGTAATTGAGGGCGTCAATGTGATATATTGTACTATGATTTGACTATAATCATTAGTTTTTTTTCAGTGTGATTTGAATTTAATCATAATGTGTTTAACATGATTTGAATCTAATCATAACGTGGTTTTTAATGTGGTTTTTAATATGATTTGAATCTAGTCATAATGGAGTCTTTAGATTCTCTCTAACATGATATGTTTCTCCTAATCATAACAATACTCAAGATGTTAAATCATCAACAATCTCTAATCTTCCCTTGAAATGTGATTAATAAGTGTACAGATTAGTTTTTTATGTTGGCTACAATTTAATGTCATATCTTATATATTAGCACCCCTAATCCATTGTCTACTTGAGTGTTCGTATCACCAGTATACACACGTGTGTTTAAACAATGGTACATTCTTCATCATTTTGGGTAATTGTAGTTCTTTGCATAACAGCTACCGATTCGAATCTTCTGGATCTCGTTGCTTCTTTTCTTTTAAGCGCCTTTATTCTTTCTTGCGCGGCTGCTTGTTTATCTTCCACAGTTTTGTGCGAAGCTGCTGCTGATGGCATTTGGAACATGGATCTTTTAGCAATAAACCCTGAAATTGCATTTTTGTATGTGCTCAGTTGTGTTGAGATATCTGATTTTGGTAAACTGTTGATTGTGCTTTTAGATGTTCTTCTTAGGATGGACAATCTTGGTTCTTTGGTTTTAGGTTCTTCTTTTGTATCTTCTTTCTTCTCCTTTTTATCCTCCTTCTTCTCCTCCTTCTTCTTAAACATCGATCTTAATGAAAACCTCGTTGACATATCATCCAAATCATTCTCAACCTCTTCAAGATCATCTAATGAAAAATCTTTAAAACTCTCCATAGGTGAGATCTTACTCTTAAATAAATCCAGATTTATATTCAGTTCAACTTCAGACTCATCTCCAGGAAACAATGATAATTTTGATGATTTAAGTGAAAGATCTTCAATGGTTGAATCATCATATCTTCTTCTCATAAATAATCTTGGAGGTGATTCTAACTTTTTTGTATCGGTGACTGCATTAGATGCAGCAGCTGCTGCAGCTGTTGCATTTGCAATTGCAGCTGTTGCACCTTCACTAAGCACAATCTTGGGTGACGAGGGGGTGTTTAATTGAGGCACATTCAGATTCTCGATAAGACAATTAAACAACGTCGAGATAAAGTTATTAAAAATAAATTGTTGATCAAATGCCACAGAGATATTCAATTCTTTTATCATAAATTCATTGATACTTGTAAGAAACCCTTGGCCGAATATATTGTAATTGAGCGCATCCATGTGGTAAACCTTGTTATAAACCTTGGCTGTATGGATCAAAAGATCAATTGGCATTTCATTTTGATTATGCGTCAATGAATAAATAATAAACGTTATCAATTTTAACATGTTGGTCATGTTATAATTGGACTCAGTATCCTCCAAATCCAGGTCGGTGATAGGGCCTTGTCTAAACTCTAACGCCAAGATGGTTCGGGCCAATTTCCGCTTGAATTTAATCAAGTTGATCATATTATAGTTCATATGAACCAACTCCAATCCTGTATTATTTCTCAAGACATAATCAAAGTTTGTGGACGATTCTTCAATAGATATGATGTCCAAAGTTCCCCAGTACTTCTTAATGCACACTATCTGTGTTTTATTATAGCTACTCATGGTGTCAAGTTTTTTTTCACTAATCTCGGAGGAAGAGATCTACTATAAATACTCCTTGTTTCAGCTCCCTCCAAAAAGCCTTGAATGCACTTTGTGCTTCCCCCATATTATTTTAGTGATTTTAAGAGGTGGTTTCTGCATTAATTCTTTTTTCTTTTTTGTTATCAGCAACCAATGTTTTAAAATACTTACAACTGGTGATTTCGGGTAAAATTAGTCTGAATAGGTTCATACTTTGTTGACTATCCTTTATTCTCTATTTTGTGATTAAACTCATCTCGGATCCCACTTCTTTTGTGTTCCTGTAAAATAGCTGACGTTACTAGTCTGTTGCAGTTTGCACAATCTTAGGCTGCAAATTTTTTCAAGGATCTACGCCATAGTTCTACATTATAGTCTTCAAGTCAAGCGCATCGTCTCAGCTGTCAATACCAGGCACATGCAATTAGTCCCCCTGCGCTCGTCTGCCCTAATAATTATGTCTATCAATAAGCCGCCATTGTTGTATCAGCACAATGCACTTTATCGGTTCACGTGATTCCGCTTTTGCGGCAAATATAATCCCCCATCCACTGAAATTACCCCTGGTCAACGTTTGAACCGGCATTTGCATATATTCCGGCTTTGGGATATCCAAATTTGAGTTTGCAAATTTGAAACATCTAGAACTCTATCCAAATCCCCAAAGGACTACAATACAATCATCATTCTACAATGCAGGTCCTCACCACAAATAAATTACCCACAAAAAATATCACTATTTTCCCTATTGAGACAACTATAGGTAACACTACTCGGCTACTTCAAGTAGGGGTGGGGTCCTTCCTACATGCTTAATTCTCCGGAATACTACTCATCTGCATTATCGCTACGCCTCAACCGCTAATTATTTTCAATTTCAAGAAAATTTTCTCGCTTTGGCTGCAATTTGCATATTAAAGCTTATCTTCTTGCCTATCTCGACGTTTGCGAGATATTTCTTTGTTTGAACGTTAATTGGATGATGACTCTCGATTGCTATTACAAATTCCTGACCTTGTTGGCGCTCTGTTTCTTATTTTCGTCACAAAGTTGTTCACGTAAATCTTACGCAATAGTAAGGGAACATCTATTTTTTGTATGCACTTAGTGATGATGACCTATGATAGATTAAATCCTAGAATAGTATATAATAGTCATGTCAATACGTCACTATTTCCATATTGTACATAGTTGTACAATCTTATTATTCTCTTATTAATCTTTGTTGGATCTTTTTTGTATAATAATTGAATCCCTATTTTTTACAAGAATGTTATATATATGAACATTCCCGAATATCCCACTCTCTTATCTTAATCATGTTCTACACTGACAATACTCTTTTTTTGAAAAAAATCAGACAATACAAATGAACAATATCCCTTTAATAGTACAAAATCTAACTATACAAATATCAAGATCATTCCATATTCTCTGTATTTATGTAATGAAAGAGTCTCATATTTTATTCTATGGACGGCCTTCTGAGTCTCAAAGTATATTTGAAACCTAGATAACAATTCTTCATAATAAACTACAATTATTACCTAAAATGTATATTAACACAGATGGTCAAGTAATGGGAAACCTTATAGAATTCCAGTTTTTTAAAAAACTCGATGTCAAGGCCGCTTTGTGGCCTCCAACAATCTAGCTGAAATACTTCTAAATAACCAAAACAAACCATCAATCTTTTTCAATCGTTATCCATACTTCCACTTTCTAAAAAGAGTCTCCATTACAAAACACAAAGGAAAAAAAAAATTATTAAAAACCACCGGGGTATAGATCTATAGTACATGTCATCATCATAAAAAAGCCGGAAACCACAGAATAAATAAGTAAGAAACCGAAAATGGAAGGGGAAATACGCATTGAAAAAATTTAAGCTCTTGAAAAGAACTTGAAAGGAGTTTCACGAACTTTGGTCATTCTCTTTTGCTTGTAGCCTCTGTTGTAGGTACTGTAGGTACCGTAGGTCACAACCAGTTGGTTACTGTGAGTCATGAATGAGAATCCGGACATGCTAGTTTCTTCACTGCGAATGGATTGGTTGTCAAATTGTTGATATGCAGACTTACTTCTAGCATGGGACATTCTCAGGTCACCGCCAAAAGAAATTGTAGATTGGGCATCAAAGTTTCTGGAGTAGAGCGATGGAGTGTACTTGGATGTATCATTGCTGGAGCCAAACATCAGAGAAAGACGTCTTCTGAATGAAGATCTTTCCTTGGCATCAGACTTGGCTCTCAAGGCAGCATTTGCAGCATTCGAAGACAACACTGTGGAAGTTCTTGGAACTGTGTTAACCTTTCTGTCTTTCTTAGTCAGGTATTGGGAGTGGTCCAACCTTTGACTGTGATCAAATGCGTTGATCATGTCAAAGCAGTCATCATCATCAGAAAGCATTCTTGGGGTAGAAGCTCCAGACATTGGAGTAGCATAGCCAGAAGCAATTGGAGAAGCAATTGGAGATGATGGGGCACTCACGGTAGCACGGGCACCGGCAGCAGCAGCAGCAGGCATGGTTGGCTTAACAAAGACATTCTCTGGAACATTGAAACCAATTGTTTGCATTTCTTTCTTCAAAACAAATGATGATCTCATGAACCCAAGGGAGGCACGAGGTGCAGACCCATCTCTTGTAGTCAAGAGAGAGGTTGTAGACGATGAAGCACCATGTGTATACATCTTGAAGGCAGCGTTAGAAGGAATTGGTGAAGGCGTTCTGCTTTCCATTTGAGCCTTGGCCAGAGGAGTAACAGAGCTAACTTCACTAGCACTAGATGGGTATCTAATTTGTTGATGTAATTTGTTCTTTCCTTGCATCTTGAAACTGTCCAAAGTAGGAGAAACGTTGTCAGTGGCAGAACTGATAGAAGATCTGTGGTCACTGTTGTTCAAGGACAAGCTAGAGTTGCTTGAAGAAGTTTCATCACTTCTACTGCTGTTACCTTCGTCGTCACCATAGTGCGAAGAAGCGTTGTCACTTTCGTATTTACTCAGAGCATCACTCAAGTCAGCAGCTTCGGCGGATTCGACAATAGGAGCCAACCCACGGATACCGAAACTAGAGTAGTCGAATGTTTGTCTTGGAACAGCTGGAAGAGACTTTTCCTTTGGAACAACAACATCTTCATCCAAGTCGGATGAAAAGACCAGAGAGCTGATTGATTCGTTTCTCTTGTGAGATCTCTTCTTACGAGGGTCAAACTTAGACACAATAGCTTCAATCTTAGCTTCATCTTCCTCGTCATCCGAATCAGTAATCATAGTCAGCTTCTTCAATTGCATTCTTTGCAACAAAGAGCTTGGACGTGGCAGAGCTGGAACAGAAGCGGGAGCTGCAACAACTTCCTCTTCTTCTTCAAAATCACCAGTAATGGTCTTGACATCAGCATCTGCGGTGAAATCAATAGTCAGTCTTCTCAAAGGAGATTTCATTGGGATTTCAAGATCGTCGTTAATAGACAGAGCGTATGAACTGATTGGGGAACGTGTGTTTCTCTTGTTCTTTCTTGGGTCAAAAGGAGTGGCTGGTGGAGTACCATACATATTCACTGGGTTACCAGAAAGAATAGACAGCAAACTAGCAGAAATATTTGAAGAAGAAACCGAGCTAGATCTGACAAACGAGTTGTTCTTTGGGATAACAACACTGATTGGTTCGGTGGTTGGAGCGTTTTGGTTGTCATTTCTTCTGAATCCCTTGTACTTCTCATTCGACAGCAAAGAAAATTGAATAGCTTCCGGAGAAACACTGTCCTTAGCTTGGGCGGCAACTTCAACAAATGGAGAAGCAGTATCAACAGGAGCAGCTTCAACCTTAACTGGGGCTTCAGGTTCAAGGATTTCTGTCTTTGCTGGAGAAGAAGCAACACTGGTGGCAGCGCTGACAACTGGTTCTGGGGTAAATTCTTCGTCATCTTCGTATTCAGAAGTAACTTCGTCGTCAGTTTGTGGAGTAACAAGTTGAGGTTCAGACAAAGTTTGAACGTTCAATGGCTTGATCTCGCTGCTGACAGATTCAACGTCTTCAACTTCTGGGGTGGACTCTTCAAGGTGTTGCAAAATGGTGTTTGCAATGTTGACGTAAACTTTAACCCAGACAGCTTGCAAGTTGGAGGAGAAAACCAATTGCTTTTGAGCAAAGGTTTGCTTGAAAGTGGTCAAAAGAACAGAACCCATTGGTTCCAAGTATTGGATGGCAACTTTAATGAATTCTCCGTGTTCATTCATGAATCCAGCCATAAACTCGTCAACCAATTCAGAGTCTTCTGAGTTATTGACGACAAAGTTCAATAAGTCGGTCATGATGAGCTTGTGCTCTCCCACTTGGTCGTCGTTGTAAAATTCATTGTGCAAATGAGCATGAGTTTGAAGCAAGTTGTTGTAGAGACGATCAACAAAGATTGCCCCGTTGGTAACTTGCCAGGAAGACTTTAAGTCAAGAGTCTCCGAGCTTGATAACATAGTCATTTTTTGGATGAGAAAAGTTTTTGGGAATGGGCTCGTCTACTTATATATATTTGTGTGTTCGCTATTTTAGGCAACTATAGTTATTACCATTTAAAGTAAATCTGTCTCAATTTACACTCACCTAAATTTTGTATTTGCAATCATCAATTAAGAAGCCTAATTAGGTAATTTCAGCAACACTTCCCGATTAGGAAGTTTCTGATGTTTCTTCAAAGAGATAAAATCTATCAACATTTCGGGACTCAAAAGGTTCGTATAATAGAACTGCATCATGACAATAAAGAGGTGCTCATTCTAAGGCACAAGTATGACAATCCAACGATTCGTTTTTTTGTTGGGGTAGAGGTCCTCTATGTATTCCTAGTTCAATAGGATCCCTGACTCGAGTTTCCCTTTTAAGTATCCTAACGTTATATCCACTTGCAGTAATACTCCTGAATCAGCAGTCACTGGCAGGGGTGGGTCGACTTGACACCTTCGGAATATCTGCATCGAAAGTTTCTCTTCGGTATCTACAGTCACAAGAACATTTTCATGACGCAATATTAACAATAGCTCCTCATTCTTGTCTAGTCCGTTTATTCACTATCCGATCTTACATAAGGGGGTCCGGAAAACACTATTTTCGGTCATTGCTATCATTTGAAATTTGCTTCATCTTGTTGTATACAGGATAGATGTTCTGCGGGGAGACATCTAGTAGCAACGTTCCAGAGTTGTTAAGCCTACTTCTTCAGTTATCAGTTATCTACCATCAATTACAATTATTGATTATCTATATATACTATCTATCATCAATGATCAATTATCTACCAGCAATCATCAGTCATCAGTCACAATTCATCAATCATCAATAAGCACTAATCCTTTAATCTTCACAAAATCAGCCCATTGTTATTCCGTAAAATGATTTCAATAGAGAATAATAGAATTTCGCAAATCATTCCTAGTCCCTAGATAGTACTGCATAGGAATGGTCGTTTCAAGCTTGTAGCATCTCGCTAAAAATCGTCATCGGAAGTTTTGTGGCATAACTGTATTCTTTGTGAAAGTGTATTGTTTCTGCACATAATATATATTTGGTAGAATTGGCCCAAATTTTAAAAAGTTATCCGATATTTGAAATTTTATTTACATTTGTAGCTATAGCGGTAATGTTAAGTATTTATCTTACTGTTGATTTCCAAACATTAGATTTATAATCATAAACATATAATCACTTGATTAATATATATCTACATAACTAACTTTTAACATTCATTAACTCCAGCACAGCTGCATAAATCATTACTTTTCATTGACATCCAACTTGACTCTCTTGTTCTCACTTTGAGGAGAAACTGACCTGGATATGTCCGACAGTTTAATAGGCAGTCCTTCCTCGTCACCACCAATCCAAGATTCAGCTCTTGAAAGCTGGTCGTTAAACACAGTGGTCAACTTTGTAATCATATCCAACGATTCTTTTGCGAACACAAAAATCTTGTCATTAGCTTGTTGTTGGGCACCACAAGAACTATGTTGGATGGTGCTTGGGAGCTTTAGTATAATGCCTCTGATGGTAGTTTTAAGATCGTTCTCATCAGGTTCATCATTTGATGATAGAGAACTAGGCTTAAAGTTTGAAATTAAATGAATGATCTTTCTCACAGTGGTTACGATTTCTGTGGTTTCCTCAGTATCGTTCTGGGATGATTTCTTTTCGCGCTGCTCTTTGATTGCCTTCTCTCGTTCAGACACTTTATTTTGCAAGCTGTTAACCTTATTATTGATATGGTCATTGGCAAGACGCAAGATGTGCAAGCAAAACTGTAATCTTTTTGTAGTTTCGGCCCTATCATTCAGGTCTGAGAGACGGCGTTTCTTGGCGGGTTTCTCTTCTGCAGCAGCGGCAGCTTCTTGTTTCTGTTGCTGCCTTCTCTGATGTCTGCTATTCAAATTCACCTCAATCTTGTTAACCACAGGGATAGCGGCTTTTTCAACAATTTCGGCTGCATAGTTGAATGCTCCATAATTTCTCTTGGATGATTCGTAATACTTGACTGCATTGGTAACTATAGGGTGTCTACTGACTTGATTCACACGGTGCACCAAAGGATGCTGCTGTTCTGTGATTTCTGGCTTCTCAAGTGGTGACAACACTGGGAATGGAATAGGCGAATTACCCAGACCTGTGGAATCCTTGGGCAGAGAGCTATTTGATGTCTGTGTAAGCAGCGTAAGTGCTTCAGCAGCCAGAACCAAGTCTTCGTCTCCGGAATTAGATACAGCAGTCATACTACTTGAAACACTCACCGTAGAACCTGCTGTTAGCTTGGAATCCTTATTATATATTGGATTCTCTTTAGTCATTTGTTTAATTTTTTTTTCTATTTTTTTTTTTCTTTCTAAAATGTTAATATACTACAAACGATATGGATAAGATACGGACTATTGTAGAGACGTTCTCCGAGAATACCTTCTAAATGTGGTAATTAATATTAGTTTTATCGTTAGGGCTTTTTACCTCCCCCCCCCCCCTCCTTTCAATTTTCTTTAAAGCATCACATTCATTTTTGCTCTCTTTTGCATGTGATTTTGTGCAAAATATGCGGAAATGCTAGGAAGGTAGGGAGTAGTTTAAAGGTGCGAAACTGGTGATCCCTTAAGGTTAAGACACGGGATGATCACGAAAAAAAAACTCCGCACTTGGTTGAGAATTTGAGATCGCTCTCCGCAATGCCTTAAACGGGGTGATTTTTAGTGATGGTTTTTCCCCTCAGCGAGATTGTTTTTGCAGCCTAAATTTTATTATTTTATATACACTAATTAGATTTAACATAATCAGTAGCTAAAGCCTTAACACGACTAACCATTTGTTCATCACCCTTCTCCTCTTCGAAAGCAAGCCATTTAGTGAAGAAAAACTTTGCCTGTTTTCTTGACAACTTCTTTGTAATTACACGTTCAAACAAGGACTCCACTGTGCTCTTGTCACCAGTTTTAATTTCTTGATCGATGTAAACATTCCACAAGTCAATTCTCTTGGGAGCGTCAGCAATTAAGCCTTCGAAAAGAGATCTACCTTGTTCGGAGTCACCCTTTGAGAATTCTAATTGTGCAAACTTGCGCACAACTTCGATGTGGTCTCTCTTGGCTAAAACTTGCAAAGCCTTTGCCAATAATTCATGGCTTTCCTGAGAGCGTTTTTGATCCAAGAGGTAGTTTCCGTATGACACCCATACGTTAACACTCTTGGAAAACTTTTTGATCATGGATTGGTACAAATCATCAGCAGCTTCAAACTTCTCGGACATTTGGTAGATACCAACCAACTTTTGATGCATAATTAACGAGTCCATGAATTGACAAGATCTTCTGAACACTTCTTCTAAGGATTCGTCACTACCAAAGGTGTTTTCCAAGTTGAGCATGGCAATCCAAATGTTCATCTTTTCTTGTTCTTCTCTGTAGTTGATGGTCTTCAAGGCACGCTCCCCAATTTCACGGGCCTTTTCAACCTCACTCAATTGAAGTTGGAAAGACATGTAGTTCATCCACAAAATGGATGAGTTAGGGTTACCAACAAGCAAACGTTCAAAGTCTCCGACGCTTTCTGGTGCTCTATTGTTGATGTCACCGGTCTTGTCTTCGATCTTCTTCTTCATCTTTCTTTTCTTCTTGGTGAAGTCTTCGTCTTCGGAGGACGATTCTTCTCCAACCTGATCCAAGATCGAGGCCGTCCAGTCGAAACCATTGGTGGACAATGAAAATTGAGACTTCTTAGGAGTTTCTTCGTCACTTTCTTCGTCACTTTCGTCTTCACTTTCGCTGTCCTCCTTCATGTCAATGTCTTCTTCTTCTTCATCATCCTCTTCATTGTCACTGGCAAAGTAACTGGCCTTCATACCCAAAGACATCTTTCTGGTTTCAGTGTCAACCTTCAACACTATCACCTTGACTCTGTCGCCTTCGCTGAATAATGCAGAAACATTGCTGACTTGGTTATCTGCGATTTCAGAGTGGTGACACAACCCACTGAGGTTGGTGGTACCATCCAACTTAACAAACACTCCGAAGTCTTGCACGTTCTTGATGGAACCCTCAAAGATATCTCCGACACTCAAGTCTTCGAAACTCTTCAAAGCCGCAAAGTCTCCATTCACTTCGGAGTCCTTCAAAGTCATCAACACACGGTGTGGCTGGTCACATTCGATGATCTTACCATAAACAGATTGATGCAATTTGAATTGTTTCTTCCAGTCGGCAACTGGGGCGTCAAACAAGTCGCTGGCTCTAACCAAGGCATACACACTGCGGCCCAACGCAACGTGGATACCGATGTTGGAGATCTTCTTGACGAATCCGTGCACATTGTCGCCTCTCTTCATGTCTTCAATGCTCACAATGGTCTTTTGTTTGGCGGATTTGGTACGCAAAGACACAGCAATACGCCCAGTGTCTTGTTCGATGTCAACAATAGTAGCACAGGCAACATCAAACAATTTGAAGCTGTCTTGCAAGGTCTTGGTGTAGTCTTCCAATGCATCAGTGATGTAAGCAGCTCCAACAACACCTTCGCCCAACTCAACAAGAACCAAGTTATCCTTGATGGTGAACACCTTGGCTGGGTATGAGTTTCCAATCTTCAATTGGCTGGCCGATGTCACGGCTGGTTCGTTGATTTGCAAGGAAATGGTGTTGTTTTGGCGGTCAACTCCCTTGACTGTGGCCTTGATCGCACTACCCTTAGGGTATCTGGTGAATAATCCCTCTGGAATACCGTCGGTAGATAATTCGTTGTATGCAATTTTACCCTTGACGGATGGAGACAACAGGGTCCATAAGAATCCTTTAGTCACATTTCTAACATACGACGAGATCTCGTCGCCTTCTTCCACGCTGTCAATGTCGAATTGCTTCACGTCTCCAATGCTCAACTCAACAGCAGTGGTGGCACTGAGCTTGGCGTGTGTGGAAAACTCCAAGGTCTCGGTGTCTCTGAAACCAATCACATTGACATCGATCTTAGCTCCGGTCTTGTACTTCTTGGTGTATTGAGATGGATCAACCCAACCAACCAAGTTGTCTGCAAGACTAATCTCCAAGTGCCCTTCAGTGGAAACAATAACACCCTTGGTGGAGGTACCAAGCGAGTAGTCGCTAAAGTTCTTCTTGCCAGTGTCAACTGGGTTAACAATCTCCAAGTCTACCGAGCTGGAACTATCCAATCCCAACAAAAATCTGCGGTTCTCGTCATCTGTTCTGACAACCTTACAGAGAACTGTTTGATCCTTGTGGAACTTCTTGTGCAAGTCTTCGCCCAAGGCTCCGGCGTACTTTGGCAACACCAACCCAGTCAAACGGGCACCGAACGAAACAAAAAGTCCCATGTTGGTGATCGAACGAATGAACCCTCCAACGACACTGTCCAATTGCAATTGTGAGTAATCATTTGGCAAGATTCCGGCCTTTGCAGCATCCAAAAGTGACTTCTTGGCTGTGACAACAATAGTCTTGTTTTTAGTGTCTCTTTCCAAAACCAAAACTTCAATAACTTCACCAGCTTGGATCTTCTTGTACCTTATTCTAGATTGTTCGAACGTTCCGTCAGTCAAATGTGCGTCACGCAACACCCCACGTAAACGTGATCCAGACAATTCGACATTCACAACATTGTTGGTCTTTTCCGAAACTGTAGCATTGACAATGGTCTTACCTTCAACAATTTCTTCAAGTGCACTGAGTTGTGATTCGCTGAATTCAGACATCTTACCAGTAACAATAATACGCTTTTCGGCTTTCTTGACTTCGAGAATACGCACGTTGATGGTTTGTCCAAGCTTCAAAACGTCAGACGCCTTGGAGACAAATGATTCGGTGATTTCGGAAACTGGCATGAATGCTTTCACGTTACCGAAAAACGACACCAATGCACCATTCTTCACAAACAATTCAACAGTGGCCTTGGTCTTGAGTCCAACCTTGGCATTGTCAAAGCTATCCAACACTTCGTCAATAGAAAGGAGCGACTTCTTCAATGTCATCTGCAATCTCTTACCAGTCTTGAACAACACTCTAGCCTTGACCTTGGAGCCAACCTTGTACTTTCTTTCTGGGTTCGATAACTTGATGTCAGAAATGTGCAATTCTGGAACAAATGCATCAAACCCTTCAAACACCTTAAGCATGATACCACCGCTCTCGACAAACTTCACAACTTGACATCCTTCGATAATAGATCCAACTGGAACTTCCTCCGAGTTCAAGTATTGTGCTTCCAAGTCCTTTGGCTGAACTGTCAAAGCATACAAGGTGTCGATGTTGTTGAAGCCTGTAACTCTGGCCTTGTGAACAGAACCGATCTCATAATGATCGTCTAAAGTGTAGTCTGAGTTAATCTTAGACTTGTGCAATTGACCATAAGTTTTGTCACCCAAGTTAAAGTAGATGTTATGCTTGTCTAATCCAACCACCTTTGCTTCTTCAATAATGTGGCCGGAAGTGAACTTTTGTTCCTCTGGAGCTTGCAAGTTCATAATGTGAGGTAATCTAGAAAGAACAAACTGTTTCGAGCTATCTTTTAATAAAATACCAATAACTCTAGCTTGTATGGTAGTACTGACCTTGAATTTATCAGGCTTTTGGGTAAGACCCAAGTGAGGTAAACTGATACTACCGTCAGCGAGACCAAACACTCTGGTGCTGATACCACCTTCAGTCACACCAGAAACAATGGCATCCACAATCATACCTGGCTTGATGGCATCAATCGATGAGATCGTGCTGACATCGGACTTCTTGGTGTTCAACCCGTCGTGGATTGGCTTGAGAGTGATGGTTCTGTCGTTCTTACCAGTAATGCTAGCAAGCAAAACCATACCTGGCTTCAACTTACCTTGGATCTTCTTATTAGGAATGAAACCTGGAATCTTGGCTCCAGTGTTTAAAATTACACCATTATCTTCTACCGATTTGACTGAACATTGCAAGATGTTACCAACAAGGTAGTCTTCTTCCTCTAAACCGGCATTCACTTCTTCTGGTTCAATGGTTAATGAAAGTCTCTTGTTTTCATTTTCAACAATCTTACATCTTAAGAATTGACCAATCTTGAATAAATCCTTTAACTTTGGCAATTCAGGTCTCTTTATAGCTGCAGTCTTGGTGACGCCTTCCATAGAATCTTCATCTTCTGACTCGGATTCATCTGAAGAGGCTTCGGCTTCTTCGATTTGTTGGGTCACTTCTTCACTCACACTGGTGATGGGCACAACACCGAAAATTTGGTTTCCAATAGATATCACCATGTCCAACTCAGTGATATTGGTGATTTGACCAAGTACCTGTGTACCTGGAACCATTTTCTTGAAGATATAGGAACTCACAACAACTTCTTCCTCTTCTTCTTTAGATGATTTCTTATCTTCTTTACGTCTCTTATTAGAACGTTCCTTGGCTGGTTTGGTTCTTTTAGCTGTAGCTGCTTCGAACAAAACATCACTAGTGGCTTCGTTCGAAATTTCCTTCACCTCTAAGGCGGTTAAGGCGGTTCCGCCACCTCTGGGGAAGGAGACTTCACTGCTCTTGATGCTCATGATGATGAAAAATAAAAATTGAATTGCAAAAAAAACTTGAGATGAGATGTGGTCACGTGGGCATCGCAGGTATATGATATGTTACTATTCTCGTATTGTTAATTTATTAATATTCTTCTATTCTTCTTCTTCTCTTCTTCTTCTCTTCTTCTTCTCTTCTTCTTCTCTTCTTCTTCTCTTCTTCTTCTTTGATCATTCGTATTTCCATATTCAAGATAATCATGAACATCTATTATTCATATTCTCTATTCATACTGTCATTTCTATCATGTTCTCATTCTATTCCTATTCATAATCAACTTAAATATCTATTCAAATATCTAGCTCGTATTCTACGATCAAATGTAAGTCCATCTTGTTTCCAAGCATCAAGAAGATGATCAGCTTGAGATTTTCCAAAACGACGCAATAACTTGGAGTAAAATAACCCACACGCATTGCATAGTGTACGAGAACCACTAGGTCCTCTCCTCCATTCTGGTGTTTTCGTCAGCTCACACTGCTGGCAGCACATACTCGGTTTGACACAAAGCGATTTGTTGAGAGCTCCCACCTTAACCACATGGGTCTGATCAATTGCAGAAGATTCGTTCACTTTCAAGCTGATTCTGTCTTGAGGTTGAGGGTGGTATGCAATAGTTTTACGATCAATTATGCGCTTCTCCTTAATTCTGTCAATCAACTCCTCCAATTTCATGATTCTGTCATCGATTGAGTCACCGGAATTGGCAATCAACTCCTCAATGGAGGCTTGGTTGTTCATGCATTGTAACACACCTTCCATGAACATTCTTTCTTCGGCAGGGATACCAACTCCTTTGATCAATTCATGAAATGATGGAATCTTAGACATTTTCTGATAAAAAATTAATTTGCAGCCATTTACGTTTTATTGCATAAAACCCGTATTTTCTGTGGAGTTTAGTGATTGATCTTGATTTCTGTATGAGGATTTTAAGGTGATTGATTTGTTATAATTATCAAGCCAGTTTTAGAATGATGGAATCATTTTTAAAATCATATTCGAATCAACTTTAGAATTATACTCAAATCAGTTTAAAAATTATTCTCATGATCATACTCAAATTGTTCTCATAATCAAACGCAAATTATTCTCACAATCATACTCAAATTACTCTCATAGTAACACTCACTACTCACATGGTTCACAGTTCGTTTGTTAGTCTACCTCTTCTTCTTCTTTGGAACAACCTTCCTCGAAGAACTAGGCCGTTGCTGTACAACTATCGTCCCATCTATCACATCTTGCAGCTCATTCTTAAACTTCTCCTGAGAATCTAAGAAAAACATAAGATCATTTACTTGCTCAGATAAACCCTCATTCTGCAGCTTCAAATCTTCAAGCTCCTTTATAAGCTTCTCATTGGATTCAGTTAAATAATCCACCTTTTTGGAAAGGGCATCGTTAAGTAAATCTGCACTTGCAAGATCCTTTGAGATGGTAGACAATTTCAGATCCTTACTAGTTAATTTATCCTTTAAAGAAGGAATTGTCACCTCAGTGTAAGTGGTCAATTCAGCCACCTTTTGCTGCAAATCATGAATTTCTCTAATAGTAGAAAGAGAAGTAGAAGTGGAAGTACTTGGTCTCCTCTGCTCTTTTAAAAGCGTCTCATAGTATTCTCTTTGACTGGCAAGTTGGTTAATCAATAAAAGAGAATACTCGAACTCCACCTCTTCCACCTTGTCAGAGCTTTCTGACTTTTGTTTCTGAGATAGTTCGACTAATTTCCCATCAGCTTCGTTGGTGACTAATCTGTGGACGTAGTTGTCACCAGCATAATCCCAGACCCGCGTGGAGGAGATTTCCATGGCAAAACAGTGACCGGAGTTGACAAAATGCTTCAAAGAATGCTGTTGAGGCCCGTACCTGGAACATCCGATGTTACCGCACACTAGACACACCCAGAGATCGTCAGTTTCCGAGCATTCGTGACAGTGGTCGGGGTGTGCGTCCGAAGTGGATGCGGCAACCAGCTCTGGGATCAACGAAAGCGTATTGGAGGGCCGCCGCACCTTGACGGTGCCCGAAACCTGCTTGTTTGAATACCTACACACCGGGCATGAGTCGTCGCTCCATTTGGAGAGGCATTGGCAGTGGAATGTGTGTTGGCACGGAATGGTCAACAACCCGGTGATTTCAGAGTCCATGCGCTCCAAACACACAGGACAACTGGGCAATTCCACCATGCGGCTTGGGAGCTTGGGATTGGTGAATGGGTCATTCACCAAAAACGGAAGCAACGGAGTGGTATCCTGGTCCTGGACATAATCCATCTTAACCGACTTGACATACACTACATGGCACGTTTCTGGCTCCATCGAATTGAACAGTTTGCCATCGAACTGAAACTTAAACTCCGCTGTTCGCACCACATCACGAAACTTCAAGAGCACCAAGAATCGATTAGCCTTTTCGCTCTTCAAGATCCGTATATGTGAAATATCTCTAATGAACGCCTCTCCAATGAACCCAAGCAAGTCGGTAGCGGTGAAATATGTAGGCACTGCCAATATCGAAAGAATGGTTTCGTCACAACTGGCACTTTCATGTCCCGACTCGTCGTCAAACTCTCGATACAATCGTATCACCCCATCGCCTAGAGCCTGTGCCTTCAACGGCTCGATCTGCGATATGTTCATTTTCTTCTTCTTTTTGATTTTGGGGTCAATCGACGTTACTTCTATTCCTGAATATCGATAATCGTTAGGGTCTTGAGAGATACTAATGTGGTAAGAGTCTGTTCCGATCATTAATATCTTTCGATACTTTTAGTGGCGATTTTTTGTGCAGGTTGATCTAAAGATGGGGTGTCAGTGTGAATGAAAAGAATGAGAATGGTGTTTAATAAGAGAAATACAGAAGAGAAATAGAGTTTTAGTTAGTAAGAGAATTGTTAATAAGAGAAATACAGAAGAGAAATAGAGTTTTAGTTAGTAAGAGAATTGTTAATAAGAGAAATACAGAAGAGAAATAGAGTTTTAGTTAATAAGAGTAATACATTTTTAATAAGAGAATTGTTAATAAGAGTAATATAAATAGTAATAACAGAATTGTAGTGATATAAATTATTAAAACACAGAATAGAGTATTACATATACTGTTCTACATACACAATTTACATATATACTGTTCTACAGATATACAATTTACAAATATACGTCCTACATATATAAAAATCATCACATACACAAATCTACAGATAAAATCAACATAAATTACACTCTAATATTCTATAACATTCCTCTCATCACAAATACTTATCTAAATTAAAGCCAACAAGTGAATCTATCATAATACCCTTTCCCTTTATAGTATTCTTTTGCTCTTCACTCAATAAAGGAGAAGCTTCAGGATGAGGAATCCATACAACATGACCGCCCGAAGCAACTCCCGAACGAACACCAGGATACCCATCTTCAAAGATTAAACATTCTTCTATTTTGATCTCTTCCAAATTATTAGCTCTACGTTCGGAATTGATGCTCTCCAAACACACATACCAGATATCGGGGTTGGGTTTGCCTCTTCCTGGAGGGATTCTAGGGTCATCGCCGGTAACTACATGGTTGCCGAAGATACTAAAGTCCACGTTGACAGTCTTTTCCAAGTAGTTTTGCTTGGAAGAGGAGGTTCCAAGAGCCACAGGAACGTTTCTGTCTTGCAACAGTTGCAAAAGATCGCTTGCTCCGGGGAGCCATTTTGTCAAGTGCCATTTGGAGGCCTGGGCAGCACGAGTCTTGACAGCAAAGGAATCTTCCGAGTCGTCGATGCCGTACGACTGCATAAGAAACCTTTGAGCTTCTGGGCCTGGGAGCCCTTGGACTTTCATTTTGATGTCCCACGTGAACGGACCTTTCCCATAGAGTTCCAACACGTCATGGGTAGCTAGGGTGTAGAGGTCCTCTGTGTTGAGGAGCGTACCGTCCATGTCTACATGTTAGTTGGAGTGGGGATGTGTATGTACATACCAAACAAGCAAGCTTTAAAGGTCATGGCGCTGGGGAGTATTTTTCTGCAGTAGTTTGGTATGCAGTGCTTTGGATATTACTGTGTGATTGTGATACTGTGAAACTTTGGATGTCACTCTGAATGTACTCTCAAAGTGCTCTCAAGACTCTCCCTCTACTCTCAATACTCTCCCTCTACTCTCCCTCTACTCTCAATACTCTCCCTCTACTCTCAATACTCTCCCTCTACTCTCAATACTCTCCCTCTACTCTCATTCTCTATTCATTATCTCATATCTTCTACTATCACTCATAACATCTTTATATTCAACTTTACATAATCTTACAACGGAGCATTCTTAAACAAATAGGAAATACTCTCACCATTATGCAACCTTCTAACAGCTTCAGCCAAAACAGCAGAAACATCAATAGTATCCAACTTTGGACACAACTTCAACTTTTCTTCAAAGGGAACAGTATTAGTACACACAACTCTAGTCAACTTGGAATTGTTGATGTTGGCAATAGCATTACCCGAAAGAATACCATGGGTAACAATAGCAATGACTTCCTTGGCTCCGTTGTCAAGCAAAACTTCAGCAGCCTTGGCCAAAGTACCACAAGTGTCAGCCATGTCATCGACAATCACACAGATTTTATCCAGAACATCACCAACAAGAACCATTCTTGACACTTCGTTGGCACGCGCACGTTCCTTGTGGATCAAAGCGAAGTTCAAATCCAATCTGTCAGCCAAACCAGCAGCTCTCTTTGCACCACCTGCATCTGGGGAAATGATGATTGCGTCTTTGTAATTTGTGGTTTCCTTGATGTACCTGACCACGCTTGGTTCCGCATACAAATTATCCACAGGAACATCGAAGAAGCCCTGTATTTGGGATGCGTGGAGGTCCATGGTGATCACATGGTCACACCCAGCGGTGGTTAACAGGTCGGCCATTAACTTTGCGGTGATTGGGGCTCTCAGCTTATCTTTTCTGTCTTGTCTAGCGTATGGGAAGTTGGGTAATATGACTGTGATTCTACGGGCACTGGCGGTTTTACAAGCATTGATCATGATCAATAACTCGATGACACGGTCATTAACAACTCCTGATCCAATTTGGCAGATGATAAAGATGTCTTCGTCTCTGACGGATTCCCCGATGGAGAACTGCACTTCTCCGGTTGAGTCTCTTTTGAGTTCACATGGGGTAAGTTTGAGGCCTAACCGGCGTGCAACAAGTTCCGCAAGCAGTCTGTGAACGTCACTAGCTAATAATTTGATTGAGTTGGTGGACATGATTTTTTTTTTCGATGAGCCTATCAAAGATATATCGAGCGAAAACTATCGAGCGAAGCTAAGTACAATTATTGAGCGAAGCTAAGTACAATTATCGAGCGAAGCTAAATACAACTATCGAGCGAAGCGAGATGGTTGAGGTTATCTACTGACAATGCAAGATATAGCCATCCAGTAAAGCGAGATATCCATCTCATTTTTCTCGTTAAAGGTTATCGACTAACAAAGTAGGATAGAGCCAAATAGAGATCATAGATAATAAAGCATATAGAAAAAGAATTACAAGGCTAATAAGCACAACGTTACAAATAAATCCTAAAGAACATCCTTCTTGCCATTTAAATTAATATAATTGGATAATAAAACTAAGCCATAATGATGTTGATCAGCGAAACAAGATGGTGCTTTTCCATATTATGCAAGGTGAGGTGGCATACGATTATTCTATTGAAGAAAGTTGATTGAGCGTAACGCGAAGACGCTCGATATCATTATTTCAATCACCCAATACATTTTGATTATCTCTAGATCTAGATGTTTTTCAATATCATTATTTGATATCTCGATAACTTTATTCGATAACACTAAGCATTTCGCTGCTGTATTTTTGATATTTGATGATCTGTAACCATTTCGCTTCGCTCAATAGCATTGCCTTGCTCTATGGTTTAAAACAAATCATCTATATCATCCTCATCCTCATCATCCTCATCCTCTTCATTCTGATCATTCTCATCATTCTCATGATTCTCCTCAACAGGCTCCTCCCTAGGAGCACTCGTCGGCACAGCATTCTTCTGATTCTGCTCCTTATAATACTTCTGCAAATCACGCTTCTTCAGCTCCAATGAACTGCTCAAAGACTGGTAAATACTCTCAAACTTCTTTCTCAACATATTACTACTTGCATTTTGCAAGTTATTCTTATGGTGCTTAACAACATTCTCCAATTCCGCAATCTCCTCTTCAAGAAGTCTGACGTGCTGTTTCCCGTCTTTCGAATAATCATCTGAGTGGTCATCCAGTCCATCGTCATCGTCGTCATCGTCGTCATCGTCGTCCGCACCGTCTATCTCCGACCCACTCTCCATGATCTTGTTCAATTCCGCCTCCAAGTTCTCGTCATCCTCCTCGTCCTCATGCTCGTCGTCCTCTTCATCGTCCTCCTCCTCGTTGACCATGTTCAAGTCCACCTGCGGAGCAGGCGTGTGCACCACCTCCTTGTAGAATGGCGTCTCGACCACAGACGGCCCATCGGGGTACCTTTGCTGCGACTTCTTCAAGTCAATCAACTCAAAGTGCGTTTCGTCAGCTTCATCGTCGTGCTTGATCAACTCGTCCACCAACGCATCCACGTCGTCCATGATCCGGTGGTCCACCTTTCTGGGCCGGAATCTACGGTGAATCCCCTTGAACGGGTTCGTGAGCCCGTCCCGTAGCACATGTCTCTTGGCGACCAACTCGTTGTTCACCGTGAAATCATACAACGGATGCTTGTACAACTTGTCCATGTCCACCTCGAAATCCCGTTCCTGGTCAATGGGCCCCCGCACCGGGTTCAAAATGAGGAGGATCTGCGAGATGTCCACCGTCTTGAATATATTCTTCTTGTCAATCGTCTTGAAGATTTCCGTGATTGTGGGTAAGTCCATGAGCCGCGCCGTGTATTTGGTGTCTCCTATCGCCACAAGCGCCTTTTCCCGTGTGATCCATTTGATGTTAATCCCTGAAAAGTCTCCGGACTCCACTGCGTTATGTACATACTCCAAGTTGGTATCGTTGAGAAACCGTATCACGATTCCCGATTCGATGAGGGGGTCATCTTCCACCTCGGGTGCTTCCGAATCGTATCCGTCTCCTGGAACTCTGGTAGGTTTAATCCGAAATCTGGGTGTTTTGACTGGGGCTGGTGCTTCTTCTCCTTCTGACTTTCGTTTTAGACTAATCTTGAGCTTCTTCTTTTTGGGGGACCCGGGCGAGCTTGGTGACTTGCTTGGGGGTTTGATTTTGAGTTTAGGGAGAGGTGCTGGGGTTGCATTTGGGGTTGGTTGGCCTCCTACTTTGAGTTTTAGTTTGAGTGCCATTGTTTTTTCTTGAAGAAAACGAACGAAGAAAACGAACGTAGTGAGTTTAGATATATGAAAATAACAAAAATAGCTAAAAACATAGAGAACGTAACGACGTAACGAGCAAACATAGCAAACTCAAAGAGCGTAACAAACGACCTAAAGAGCGTAACAATTCAACGAACTCAACGAACGTAGTGAGTAGGAAGGTAAGAAAGAATAGTGTTATTAGAACTAAGAGATAACGAACACTGGTTATTAGAAATACATAATTCAATTGATTCGTTATTATACAAACATAGCGAATATCAATAGATGTAACGAATGTAATATAAAAGACCGTTATTAAGATGTATACGAAATAATAACGAATATCAACGAATGATTTAATGAATAATCAATAAATAATAATTAATAGTTAATAAATGATAGTCAATAATAGTCAATTAATAATACTCAATAATACTCAATTAATAATAGTCAATAATACTCAATAATACTCAATTAATAATAGTCAATAATAGTCAATGAATAATAGGAAATGAACGATATTACTGGCGTATCATAATTTGACTGCAAATTAACATTCTTCTACCTGCTGATAATTTAAACTATGAATAGTAACCTTACAAACAAATAGCAATCACAACCTACAAAGATAATAAACAGTAATACTAACAACAATTAACCGCCATAATGTTCTCACGAAAATAAAGATTCATATCGCAATTTTTCCGTAATCATCATGAGACTGGGAAGTAGAAGGTCATCCATAGACCGTCGAACACTCTCGCGGCGGAACTCATTAGCATCGGTAGACTCGCAGAGCAGTTCGTACGTACAGAGTACCACAGAAATGTTCTCGGGAGCAACCTCTGAAGTGATTCCTAGTTCAATTACCTCACTTCACTATCCTCATCATTTTAGTTACCGGTCGTCATGGAGGACATCCACGGAGAACTCGCCACTCTTAACAGCATCCAACCCTCCATACGAAGACTTGGACTTGCAGTCAGTGCGGTCTAATGCATCAAACGCATCGCACGACGCCCACTTCAAGTTCTTTTCAGCAGACGAAATAGAGGCGGCCGTGGGGGGGTCGACGTTGGAGAACCCCACGGACCCGGTGGACTACAACACCAACTGGGACTACTCGGTGGACAAGTACGACGAGGCGTCGAGATACGAGGAGGATGAGGACGAGCGGATAGACGAGGAGCGGCGGTACGAGGAGCGGCAGGAGGAACGGTACGAGGAGGAGCAGTTGCGGCGCAACCGTAGCAACTCAATGCACTCCGAGTCGTCGTCCACGGTGTCCGTGGAGGACACGCTGCCTGCACTTCTCACGCAGCAACGGTACTATCTCGCGGAGGAGGACTTGGTGATTGGGATTGCTGGGTACAAGAACAGCTTGTGGAAACGGATAAGCTACTACGCGCTCTGTATTTGTACGCTAGGGATGGGGTACTTGGTGTTGCGGTGGTACCCCAAGTACCGGGTCAATCTCATGGGAAACGTGTCTGCGTTGGGGGTGGCGGACTGGTGTGTGATTGAAAACGAGTTTGGCGAGTTGGTGATTGTGGACGTGCACAGGCACCGGTGGAACGAGCGGTTGTCTGCGTTCTTGCCGGTGGTGGCACCCCCCGACGCGGGTTCTTTCGATAGTCGCAGTGACCCTGTGGTGTCTCACCTCAGCAGTTTTACCTATAGGTACATCAAGTTCTTTTACAACCCGCTCGAGGACATCTTCAAGACAAACTCCACTTGGTTTGATGGGGCTTGGCTTAACGTGAACAACGCTAAAGATGGGATTTCTTACAGACTCCACGACCAGCGGACCCAGGTGTTTGAGAAGAACTCGATTGAGATCGAGGAAAAGACAGTCGTGCAGTTGCTTGTGGATGAGGTGCTTCATCCGTTTTATATCTTCCAGGTGTTTTCCATATTCCTCTGGTTGGCCGATGACTACTACTACTACGCCAGTTGTATATTTCTCATTTCGTTGGTGTCCATAGCGAACTCGCTCATTGAAACCAAGTCGACCATCCGCCGTCTCCAGCTGATTTCCCGCTTCACTTGCGAGGTGCGTGTGTGGCGGCAGGGCTACTGGAAACAGGTGGACTCGGAGGATTTGGTTCCTGGCGACGTTTTTGAAATCGATCCTTCCTTGGCCATTATTCCGTGCGATGCGTTGCTCGTCAACGGCGAATGTGTCATCAACGAGTCCATGCTTACCGGTGAGAGTGTGCCTGTCACCAAGTCCGAGGCCACCCAGGAAACTGTCGAAGCCATTCCCGAAAACTTTGTGTCTCCGCTCTTGTCCAAGTCTTACTTGTATAACGGAACCAAACTACTCAAGTTGAAGTCTTCCAACGATCAGCCTGTGCTTGCCATGGCGCTTAAGACTGGCTTTAACACAACAAAGGGTTCGTTGGTCAGATCCATGCTTTTCCCCAAACCAACCGACTTCAAGTTCTATGAGGACTCTTTCAAGTATATTGGTTTTATGACTTTGATTGCGTTTGTTGGCTTCACATACTCTACTTATAACTTCCTCAAATTGGGTCTTCCTGTCAGACTCATTATTTTGAGAGCCTTGGATATTATTACAATCGTCGTCCCTCCAGCGTTACCTGCAACATTGACTATTGGCTCCACGTTTGCCATTTCTAGATTGAAGAAACTACAAATCTTCTGCATCGCGCCAACCAAAGTGAATGTTGGGGGAAAGCTCGACGTAATGTGTTTTGATAAAACAGGCACCTTGACCGAAGAAGGCTTGGATGTCTTGGGTGTCCACATCACAAGCAGTGCTAGTGGTAGACGTGAGTTTGTCTTTTCCGACCTCGAGGAATCCGTCCAGGATACAAAACAGCTCTCCAACAGAGATGTCAACAACTCTAATTTCTTCTTGGGGTGCATGGCGTGCTGCCACTCCTTGCGTCTCATTGACGGCGAACTTTTGGGTGATCCTTTGGATGTCAAGCTGTTTGGCTTCACGGACTGGTCCTTCAAGGAGGACCCCGTCTCTGGAAAGTCTCTCGTCTACAAAGACGAGTCCGGCTATTCCATCGACAGGGAATACGAGTTTGTCTCCAACTTGCGTAGAATGAGTGCCTTGGCCTCCGCCAGCGACGGTGAGAGATACATCTTCACCAAAGGTGCTCCCGAAGTCATGATGGAGATCTGTCAGCCCCACACCTTACCGCTGAACTTTGAGGACTTGTTGTATCACTACACCCACCGCGGTTTCAGAGTCATTGCCTGTGCCTACAAAAAATTGGAACACCGCTCCAAACTAGACAGAGACCTGGTGGAATCCGACTTGATCTTCACTGGTTTCATCATCTTTGAAAACAAGTTGAAGGAATCAACCACTCAGACTTTGCGCACCCTTAACGAAGCTGAAATCAGAACCATCATGTGTACCGGTGATAACATCTTGACTGCTATCAGTGTTGCCAAGGAATGTGAGTTGGTGAGTTCTGATGTGACCAGCATCTACATCCCCAAGTTTGTCCACGACGACAACGAACGCCTCGTTCTTGAATGGGAGGACATGGACAACCCCCACGATAAACTCGACTCCTCCACCTTGAAACCCATCGGCTTTGGCGACGCCAGCTATAGATTAGCTATCACCGGCGATGTCTTCAGATACTTGTTGACTGAGCTTAAAGATGCCTCCATCACCCAAGCCGTCTTGATGAAGTGTGACATCTTTGCCCGTATGTCTCCTGATGAGAAGCACGAGTTGGTTGAGCAGTTGCAAGCCATCGACTACACCGTTGGCTTCTGTGGCGATGGTGCCAACGACTGTGGTGCCTTGAAGGCTGCCGACGTTGGGATCTCCTTGAGTGAGGCCGAAGCCTCGGTTGCTGCCCCATTCACCTCTCGTGTCTTTGAAATCTCCTGTGTTTTGGACGTTATCCGCGAAGGAAGATCCAGTTTGGTCACCAGTTTTTCCTGTTTCAAGTACATGTCTCTCTACTCCGCTATTCAGTTTGTCACCGTTACTATTCTATACAAACGTGGTACCAACTTGGGTGACTTCCAGTTCTTGTACATTGACTTGTTCTTGATTTTGCCCTTGGCTATCTTCATGTCCTGGTCCAAACCATACCATAAATTGTTTGTCAAACGCCCAACTGCTAACTTGGTTAGTCCTAAAATATTAATCCCATTGATTTGCCATATCTCAACCTTGATGTTTTTCCAAATTGTGGTTTGGCTCCTCGTCCAAAAAGAATCCTGGTACATTAAACCTATTCCAGGTGGTGATGATGAGGTTCAATCCTCTGACAATACTGTTCTCTTTTTATTTTCAAACTTGCAGTACATTCTCATAGCTGTTGTTTTGAGTGCCGGTCCTCCTTATAGAGAACCAATGACTAAGAATTATCCTTTCATGATCAATTTGGCTGTTTCTTTACTTTTGTCCGTGATTTTATTCCTGGTCCATGCTAACTCTTGGTGGGGCAACTTAATGCAATTGACTGATTTAAGTACAGGTTTTTACTTTATGCTTGTATTTTTAGGAATTTTGAATTTAGTGGTGATGGTTTTTGGTGAGGAGCGGTTGTTTGGGAATATTGCAAAGGTTTATAAGAGGGTTTTCCAGAGGCTGAAGATGGGTCGTAGTAAGAAGGTTTTTAAGAATTTGAAGAGAGAATTCAATAGAGTTGAGGTTGTTTGAGAGAACGAACTAAGAACGAATGAAGTGAGTGACTCAACGAGTGAATTATTGAAAAAGTTACTGTAAAACTATAGCGATAACCACCTTTAGAGGTTATCATTGAATTAATATATTATACGAAATAGACTTGTTATATATCTAATATTTATCATTTAAAGTCATTACATATAGACCCTCCATGACAACTATAAAACAAAATATTCTGAATATCTTGAGAAAACCAAATAACAGAAAATGCCTGGTTAGCTCAATCGGTAGAGCATTTGACTCTTAAGTAGGATATCAAAAGGTTACGGGTTCGAGCCCCGTATCGGGCTTCCTTTTTAAATTTTAGTTGCAAAAAAAAAACTATTTTTTGTTTTTCATCTTTATACTTGTTAAGATGTTAGTTCATTCTTGACTAATCCTTCTTCTTTAATCATACATTTTCTCTTTTAATTTTACAAGTTTTTAACAACATTTTAAAAAAAATTCAAAAAAAAATGAAAGATGTAATAGATTCTAGATAACGCATTCTCTTTTCACAAAAGAACAATTACAATCTTTATTTTTATACAATGAAATGAAAATAAATAACACCTCACAACCTCATTGGCCTTATAAAATAGCATCATTTCCATACTTCTTCGCATACAACCCCAAAGCTTTAATAGTAAATAAAAACTTATAATTTGGATACTCAATAGCACAAGAATGATTAAAAACACCCTCTATACCACCATATACCCATTCACCAGATAACTTTTGCTTTTGCATAATCAACTTTATACCACGAGTGATAGGATCTTTCTTTGGATAGTCAGCCAATAAAAGACCAATGACGGCCCAAGCAGTTTGAACGACTTGAGATTCGGGAAAATCCACATAAGTGTGGGTTTCGCAGGATTTGATATCTTCAGACCAACCACCGTCCAGCAATTGTTTTGAAAGAAGAAAGTCACAGCCTCTGCTGACGGTAGTGGAGTTCAAGTAGGTGAGACCCACTGTGTTAAAAGCTTCAAGCGCAAACATCAGGGCATAAGTGTAGCAAACACCCCAACAACCGTACCATGAGCCATCATCGTCTTGAGCACGAATAATGAATTTAATAGCGTTATCGATGGCCAGTTTGACCTTTTCGGATTTGTATTCAGGGTAGTATTGGTGGAAGTAGGTGAGACCCAAGACCGAAGAGTCGGAGCACTCGACGTATGGGTACTCAACCATGATGTTGTTGAAGACTTCAGCCGGGTTAAGGAGCTCCAACAATGGGGTGGATCTAATGGGTTCATATGTGGAGAAGGAACCGTATTCCACGGAGCCCAAATTCTGCAAAGTGAACAAAACCTCGATAGCGTCGTACAATCTCTGGTCCGGGATGGCATCATGGACCTCTTTGAAGGCTGGGTTGTTCTTCACCATAAGAATAGCCTTGATGGCTTCCGAAGTGCAGTCACAAACAGGGTAACCCTGTTCTTTAGTACTGAAACCCCAACCACCATTTCTGAGGTCTCTGTAACTGTTGGGAACAGCGTCAGTGTCAAACTGAGAACGAACAAGAAAGAGGTAACTCTTGACTATCATGTCATGGTACTTTGGCATTTCAGCCAAACCCGCCATGATAAAGTACTGGATCATGAAAGCAGCGTCCCAAGTCTGGGAGCCGTTGGTACCCATGATGGTCATACCGGAGGGCCCGTGGAACACCACGTCCGCGGAACGGCGCATGGTCTCCTGGAAGATCTTGGATTTGGCACCTTCCTGCGCATACGTAACAATACTTGCCATGGAATGACTGATAGGAGCAATGGTCAAGTATTCGGTATTGGCCAAATCCTTTTTAACCAAGTCGTAGACCGTATTGTTGGCATAGTTGAGTATCCACTTTGGTCTTACTCTTTCATAAACACTCATGATCGAGTTAATTCCATCAAGAAGCTTTGAGTGTGGGTAGTAGAGATCCACCCCACAAACCTTATTTCTACAATTCTTAAAGTTCACCTTTTCGTAGGGCTCCTCAGGCAAGTAGATCTCCAGTCTGATTTCGAGTAAAAGATCATCAAGTTCGCACTGTAAACGGTTGGACATGATATAACCCGCGGGCAAGTAGATTGCTCTTGTGTGGACCCACCATCTACCTGGATGGATAGGAAGCGAGTAAGGAATACACCAGAGCTCGGGGGGAATCGAATTGACGCCCTCCCATTTGTACAAGTTAAGAACTGCCAACCAGATTTTCCCCCAGTGAGGAACCATCTTGGCCCCGCCGAGACGGTAGATTCTTTCCCGCGCACGCACACACACTTGATGCGAAGCTTCCATACCCAAGATACGCAAACAAATGTAGTTGATGACTGTTCCAAAGCACGTTGACTTGTCTTCGGTATGCAATCCCCATCCACCATCTACAGGGTGTGCGTTGTTGACTATAAACCGGATCATTTCTGTTTTATACGCTGGATCAATCTCGGTCTTGGTGTAATAGTGTGCAGCAACATACCCAATAATCAAGAAGGTAGGGCCTTTATACTGGACTGGAAATATACCTGATTCATCTTGCAAGAACTTGAAAAAGTCAGCACCTTTAATTGCACTGTCGAAAGGTTTATTGATTGGCTGTTCACTTGGTGGAGGACCTTGGAAATCTCCAGTTTCCAATAAATACTTTACAAAAGGAGTCTGGGAATCCTTAGAGGCTTCCTCTTCAGAGAGATATTCCCATTTGGTCGCTCCCAATTCATTACATCTGAGTCTCCAGCGAAGCGGATCTGTTCTTGGTATTCCCAATTCTTCTGAGTATAACATTTTTTAGTATTCTGAGATTTTTGTAGGGCTTGACATTTATATACGAGGGTACGATGGGTACGATGGGTGTGCGATATTATTAACTTTAGAAAGATAATCGCATATTACGAAGAGGGAAATAAAGAATGTTGGATGATTTCGTGAAAACGAAAAGGCTATACGACACCCAGGCTATGCTTAGCTAAGCCGCGTATATGCACACCCATCTCGCTTTTGATAATTGAGGTCGTGCGAACAACCATTTCGATGATGAGTTAGATAGAAAAAAAAATAAGCCTGAAAAAGTGCAAGCCTCAAGAGGAGGGTTAATAATGGGCAAGAGAAAGATAGATAGTGAAGAGATTCCAGAAGAACCAGAAGTCTCTGACGTTCAACTGGAACAAGAACATGAAGTAGAAGAAGAAGAAGAGGAAGAAGAGGAGGAGGAGGAGGAGGAGGAGGAAGAACAAAACAAGCACAACAAAAGACAAAAGTTATCAGCACAAGATGTTCAAGTGGCTCGAGAAACCGCCGAACTCTTCAAATCTAATATCTTTAAACTTCAAATCGACGAATTGTTGAAGGAAACTAAGATTAAGGAATCCCATATTGGTAAAATAGAAAAGGTATTACACAGACTCCATGAGTTGATCAATATGGTTCCAGCCACTTCGGAAGGGTTAAGTTTGGATGAGGCACAACAGATTGTGAACCCTAAACGAGTTACGATTCCCTTTGCAGACCCTAAGCCAACTAAAATTAACTATAGCTTGTCATACAAGCCACCTGTAAATATATCTATTGTGGGATCATTTGGATTAAAAAGTGGGATAGCCGAAAACAATAATCTGATTGACGTTGCGTTGACGATGCCAGCGGACTTGATCCACCCTAAGGATTACCTCAACTACAGAGCGTTGCACAAGCGAGCCTTCTACTTGGCGTACTTGGCGGACCAGTTGATGCCGTTATCTAAAAAGCACAAATTACCGATTAAAATCGTGTTCCACTACTTAAACAACGACGTGTTGTGTCCAGTGTTGAAGATCTCGTCCATCAACACCAACGACCCCGAAGACTTGGTTTTCCACAAAACAAAGTTCTCCATCAACTTGCTAGTTGCATTTCCCCATGGATCGTTCGAGTCCAAAAAGTTACTCCCAGACAAAAACTGTATTAGAATAGAGACCCCAGAGGGCTCCGACTTGCCTCCGACTCCATTGTACAACTCCAGCATCTTATCCATGACTCTGTACGATTACTACTTGAAGTATTTGTACACCACCAAGAAGCAAACACAGCTGTTCAAAGACGCATGTATTCTCTCGCGTCTCTGGCTCCACAACAACGGCTTGGGATCTCTGATTCATGATGGTGGGTTTGGAAACTTTGAAATGGCCATTTTGATGAGTGCATTGTTACAAGGTGGAGGCACGCTGCAGAATAAGATCTTGCTTCACGGTTTCTCACTGTATCAATTGTTTAAGGGTACTATCAAGTATTTGGCGACTATGGATTTGTCCTCCGGTTACCTTCTGTTTTCTTCTTTAATTGGCGAAAACATCCTGGCAAAGTACAACGATGAAGGGTTTGGAGTTCCAACCATCTTTGATAAGAACATTAAGTTGAATGTATTGTGGAAAATGACAAAGTCGTCTTATAATAGATTACAAATCTTGGCCAGACAAACATTGGGGCTTTTGAATGATGTTGTCAAGGACCGATTCGACCCGATTTTGTTACAATCCGCCAACGTGACTTCTTTGCAGTACGACATGGTGTTTGAACTCGATGTGCCAAGCCAATTGGAGTTATCGTTTGGACCATTGGAAAAAATCACCTTTTTAACCTTTGAGAACTTCATCAAAAACCGGTTGTTCTTGATTTTATCCACCGCTTTGGGTAACAGAGTCAACCAGGTCCAGGTCGAGCCTTCCAGAGGTAGCATTGTTTTCCCTTTGACCAAGAGAAAACCTTCCAACTCCAAGAACTCATACACCATTGCTCTTTCGTTGAACGATGAAAGCGAAAAATTGGTCACCAAGGGCCCAGACAATGACAATGAAACCGAGGAAATCAACAAGTTCCGCAAGTTCTGGGGCAAGAGAGCCTCCTTGAGAAGATTCAAGGACGGAAACATCCAGCACAGTGTTGTTTGGACCATGACGCCCGGCGAACCTTTGGTTGTCACCATTTTGAAGTATGCTTTGGATTCACACTTTTACCCCGACTCGTCTTCTCACTTGGTGTACACGAACTTGATGGACCGGTTACCTGTTCCAATGGCCAATGCCAACACTGGCGTCACGCTGTTGGCCAACTTCACCAACGTCAAGTCCTCTTTCGACGCTTTACACAAGGTGTTGACCAAGTTGGAATTACCGTTATCCATCAGATCCATCAGCATCGGCCAAGCTTCCTCGCTTAAGCTGACTTCTATCTTACAGCCTATTCCTTACGCAGTTTCGCAACCCAACTTCTGGAACGACTTGGTGATACAATTTGAAACGTCTGTTAGATGGCCGGATGAAATTAGTAGCTTGGAGAATGCCAAAACCGCTTTCCTCTTGAAAATCCACAAGTTATTCCAAGAAGAAGAACCAAACTATACTAGTTTTGTATCGAAGGACGCAGACAGAATCCCTTACAACACAGACATATGCAATTTAAACATCTTAACTCCCGAAGGATTTGGATTCAAATTACGCATTCTTACCGAAAAGGATGAATTGTTATACTTGGGTGCAGTCAACAAGGCCGACGGCAAACAAAAGTCCCTTGTGCAAGAGGTGTACTTGAAGTTTAACCAAAGCTATCTCGGATCAGTGAAACACCTGAGAACAATTTCGCAATTATCCACGGTTTTCCCGTACTACTCGGGAACTGTCAGACTCTTCAAACAGTGGTTGGATAGCCATTTGTTGCTCAATCACTTTACCGAAGAGTTGGTTGAGTTGCTTGCCATCAAGCCATTCGTGGACCCTGCCCCATACGCCATTCCGAACTCCATCGAGAATGGGTTCCTCCAGATCTTGAACTACTTGAGCAACTGGAACTGGAAGGACGATGCATTAATTCTTGACTTGGTCAAGCCAAACGCCTCTCTGGATGAAAAGTTGAGTGACAGACTCACCATCGCAAACCACAGAGTCATCGAACAGAACTTTGAGAAAATCAGAAAGGTGGATCCTCTGGGTATAAAAACCCAGCTCTTTGTGGGTTCCAAGGATGACCCAAGCGGGATCTTATGGTCCAACAACTTGTCCTTGCCTATAGCTACCAGATTGACTGCCTTGTCCCGTATAGCAGTTTCTTTGATCAAGGAATCCGGCTTGACTAATCAAACTTTGGATACTTTATTCACTCCAGTCACAAAGGATTACGACTTTATCTTGCATGTCAAGTCTCCAAAGCTGTTGGTTGATAGCATGGGAGTTGTTCCTCCAAACAAATTTAAAAATTTGGTTAATGGTCTTACTAGTTTTGGAGATTTGGCTTCAAAGCAAGATTTAATACAGGTCTTTTGCCGTGATTTGAATAAGAAGTTTGGTAATGTTATTTTGTTTCTGACCAAGACTGTGAATATTTCTGAAGATGGTAAGAATATCATTACTGGGTTGTTTATTCCTACTGCTTTATTGAAGAAGAAGTTCCGTGCTAATTTGAATATTAATGTGATGCCTGTTGACGAGGAGGTTGTTGTGAATAAGGATGCTATATTTGATCAGATTCGGTTATTGGGTGGTGATTTGGTTAGTAGTATTGAGAAATAGACGGCAGCGAGCGCGAAGCGCGAGTAAAAATAGTGAGTAGAAATGCGAGTAGCGTGCGAAGCGCGAGTAAATAGTGATAACTGCCAGTGGGCGAAACGCTTAATTTTTCCCACTACATTGCCAATAGGCGAAACGTTCAGTTTTTCTCACTACACCTCACGCTCCCCGAAACTTTCTACCTCTCACTACACTCTAAAACTTCCGTACCTTCTCACACAAAAATTATTAATGCCCCGTCACAACATCAACCTAGAACAACAACTCCGGGAGTTTGAAACCCAAAAATACCCAACAGACGCTCAAACAGTAACAAACAATGCCCAAATACTATACAAAAGAAAGAAAAACTTTCTAGAACAACTCAGACAATCACTGTACTATGTTGCACTCGTTCTAATGGCACTCAACTACTTCAAAGATACCTCGGTCATCCTCTTTGTAATGCGGGTATCTGTACAGTTCCTCTTATACAGCATCACGCAAATCGGCGCATCCACGAGTGACATGCGGAACCTGCTGCTTTACGTGTCATTGGTGATGATCTGTGCCACAACATTCATCAGCTCATTATATCACCTCATCTTTGGGGCAGACAGCCGAGTGCGGTCGGACGGACTAATCCACGGGTCCTTCATCATGGACTTTATCGGCGAACGAAAAGCATATACCCGGTTCGAATTGTTGTTGTACGATGTATTGGTGTTTGGGTTCCAGTTAATCTACCACTGCTTACTATTTGGAGGGTCTGAAGAGCTCTTTTCAACCAAAGCCGCGCAAACGTCAGAGAACGACGACGGGTTCGAGCGTAAGTCTGGTGCTTTTGGCGATGGATATACTGGGGATGTTTACTTGGCCAACATTAATATTGTAAAGACCTTTGACATTTTAGCGTTGCATAGTGCTGTGCTTGATTACAATGCAATGCAGCTGATGTATCTGCAACAGCAGCAGCCGGAGGAGACTCCTGTGACCCAAGGTCCTACGGTAGGCGCGTATGTATAAAATTGGCTGATTTCATGTGTGTATATATACCCCTTGAACTTTAAAATTAAATAAAAAGAATATGAGAAGTAAGGAGGACATTGAATAAGATCGCAGATGGGCCGACGAGCTTACCACTAGGGCTAACACTCTTATTGAACGACAGGAGAGATTGCTGGAAGATATGAGAAGATTGGAGGAAATTGAGGAAGACCGCAGATGGGCCGACGAGTTCACCACTAGGCTTAACACTCTAATTGAACGACAGATTGCTGGATGATATGAGAAGATTGGAGGAAACTGAAACTAGAAGAGATACGCTAGGTCTGGTGTACGCTAGATCAAAAGGTCTGAGTAGATCCAAAAATTATCTGAACAACAGTAGACCCCAAAGTCTGAACACATCCCAACATCTGAATAATTCAAACCACTCTAGAAGTAACCTGAGAAAATACCAATCCCAACCTTCTAGAAAGAGTTCTAAATACAAATCAAAAAATACATATATATAAAAATTTATGCGCACACAATTTTTCATCTCATCTCAAAAATAAGTAATCATGACGGCAGATAGTAAAATTGTTGGAATCGAATACAACAGAGTCACCAACACATCATCCACAGACTTTCCAGGTCACACGACCGGAGGGGATTATGCATGGGATATTGAAAAATTCAAAGAAGAGTTTGAATTAAACATCGAATATCTTACCGAACGTTCGGCCAACTTTGATTTAATCCATGTGGACACTGCTATTGCTAATGCATTCAGACGGATTATGATTGCGGAGGTTCCCGGGGTGGCTGCAGACATGGTGTATATGTTCATGAACACCAGTGTCATACAAGATGAAGTCTTGGCCCACCGTATTGGTCTCATTCCAATCAAGATCGACCCAGACACCTTGGGATGGGTGGACCGTGATGCTCCTGAAGCAGAGAGACACACAGAAGACAACACCATTGTGTTGTCTTTGGACGTTGCATGTACGCGGAACCCCAACGCACCTAAGGGCCTGACCAACCCTAAGGAACTCTACCGTAACGCATATGTATACGCCCGTGACCTCAAGTTCGAGCCACAGGGCCAGCAGTTAGAAAAGTACAAGAGCAACCCGATTGTTCCTTGTGACCCAGACATCTTATTGGCCAAGTTGAGACCGGGCCAGGAGATTTCCTTGAAGGCGCACTGTGTGTTGGGGTTGGGTTCTGACCATGCCAAGTTCTCGCCGGTGGCTACTGCGCTGTACAGATTGTTACCAGTGATCGAAATTTTGCAGCCAATCCGTGGTGCCGAGGCTGTCAAGTTCCAGAAGTGTTTCCCAACCGGTGTCATTGAGATTGTGAATGATGAAGCCAAGGTCAAGGATGCTAGAAAGGACACTGTTTCCAGAGAGGTGTTGAGACATAAGGAGTTTGAGGGTAAGGTGAAGTTGGGTAGAAGAAGAGATCATTTTATTTTCAATGTGGAGTCTGTTGGGGCCATGGGTCCTGAGGAGATTTTCTTCAAGTCGGTGCGTGTGTTGAAGAACAAGATTGAGTATTTGAGAAATTGTCCTATTTCTCAGTAAGCCGCGAACGAGGAGTTGATTTATGTTCATAACTTTGAACTGGTAAGCCTTACAAGATAAATAATGTTAATAGTGAGGTAATGTAAGATTCATTAAGATAGAGCGAGTTGATTTAAGTTCATAAGTTTTTGGACTGGCAAGCCTAGATATGATTTTAGGTAATGGAAGATTCATTAAGATTTGTGATTCTTCTAGTGTTCTCTTACAAGGAGTAAAGTATAAAATTTGCAGCTAAAGTTACTGTTTTTATATTATGATAATCCACTATTATATCTACTATTATAATTATCTTTCCATCCTCTATCTCTTTTATTCTTCGTACTATGATTATCATCAATTACTAATTTCTATGGCCATGTAGCTATAATTAGAATACAAGATCAATAGAAAATATCTTCTCTCGCTAACTCTCGCTAGGGCCGATGGAATCTCGCGAACATCTCCAAATATCCCGCTGCGCTCACTATTTGCGATGTTCGATGTCGCTAATTCAGACCCTGCGACCCTACATCAAATGTCATCGCGAAAAAGGGATTTTCCATCAACAATGTCAGGGTATCTTACCGACGATTTGGGAACGGACCAATCGTCCGGGGTGCTGAGCCCGATCCATGTGATGCGACCCGTCTTCAGCGCATTGCACACTGGTCACAAACAGAGATCGTTGCTGGTGTCCACAACAACAAGCGCTGGAGCCTTGCAAACAACGCCGATCCCGCCGCATATCCTGAGCGCAGTGCATACGCCCAACAACGCACGAAGCATGTCGATCGTGAGCATGAGCATGGAACTGCCGCTGAACCTGCTTGTGTCCAACGATGAGAATTTCATTCGACCAACACGCAACAATAGCAGCACAAGCCTCGCATCTTTAAGTAACGGTATGACCACCATGACGATTCCTGGTGCTGACTCGAGTGGGTCTACCATTGCCACAACACCAGGCATCCTCCCTGACTATCTCAGCAACAAACTCAAAAGCATACCTAATGCGATTCTCTCGGATGACGACTCTGAGCTCGAATCGTCCACGCCCACGAGATCCATCATCAAGCCTGTCTACAGGCTAAAAAAGCGCCCCAAGGACATCAAGCCCGACTTCAAGATCAGGTATCGTGACCCGTTGGGCTTTGAGCACGATGGCCCTTCATCCCCAAAGGCCATCGGCAAGGTGGACGACAAGAAGATCAAAAAGAAGCAGCTGGGCGGCGTGGGTCTGCTGAAGACGTATCTCAAGAAAATATATCTGAAGGAGCTCCAGTTCGAGCTTATGCATAGTAATACGTCTCCCGTGCTAGGCCCCACCGCCATAGAAAACACAAAGTTCGTGGTGCCTGCGTGGCCCGCCGTGCTGTTGTCTTTGTCACCAACTCCTCCGCCGAAGAAGCATGACATTATAGAGCAGAATAAGCTTATTACGAAGCTTAACCAGAAGTGGAACAAGCTGATGTTGAAGGAGAAGAAGAAGGTTATGCATGAGGTGTCACGGAAGAGGCTGCGGGGGAGTTCTTTTGATGAGGTTTCTGATTTGGAGTATGAGGATAGTTATGATGATTATGAGGGTACGAACTATGAATCAACAAATTATGACGGGAATGAACGGAGTGAATGACGTATTACGACGATGTGTTATGACGGGCAGTTACAAACGAACAATAGTAACATATTACGAACGAGCAGTGATACAATATTACGCACGAACAGTGATTACGTACGAACAGTACTAACATATTACAAACTAATCAGAATAATTAACAATTACAGACGAATAAGAATTACCAAATCAGAATCACCAAATCAGAATCACCAAATCAGAACTAACCATTACTAACTACGTTCGTAATGACAACAAAGTGGACTCTTTTACTAATATCTACATTAAAGAGCATAACTACACCACTTGAATTACAAAATTCCATGAGAGATCACCAAAACAATTAAATAGCATCGCATCGTGCAAACTATTATAGAGTAGATAGTACAGAAACATTCATTGATAGCGTGTAGTTGGTAGCTATATTTTTGTATGCGTTATTACATGATATGCGTTGGTCTATGACTGATATGGGTTGGATCATTTCAAGAATGATGATGCAAATTAGGTGTGTAGCGAATAATGAGAATAGTTCTTGGAGTTAATAATCTTGAATAAGATCGTAGACGATCTTATATAAAAAGACAAGCAGATAGACGCTGGGATTAAAGGAAAGAATTTAGCTTTGTGACGGACTTCAACAATGTCTTTAGAATATGATTATTCGACCTCAGACATTTAAATCTTGAGAAGGTGTACCGGTCCACTTCAGCCATTGGCCCCAGGATTCCGGCTGACTTCAACCGTGTCAATAGACAGTTACATTAGTGGTTTCGTACCGGTCCACTTCGACCGTGGCCTCAGGATTTAAGATTGATCGGTCGGCTTCGACCTTTGGTCTCAGATCTTAGAATAGTACATCCTCATCCCCATGCAGATTCAACTCATGAAAAAAAGGCAACTTCAAAATATCCCCAGCACTCAACCTCTTATACGGATCCATCACAAAACACCCATTCAACAACTCAAACAAATTCTTATGATCCTTATAATTCAGCAACTCCATCTTATACGACTCATAATCCGTATCACTCTTCTCACCCGGCTTGACCAACTTCCCCCCATCAAACAACCCAAGAGTATCCCCCACGACCGAATCAGATGGAAAACACCCATTCTCCACCTCATACGTAAGAAAATCATAAACCATCTTATGCAAGTTCCCATTATAAGTATTGGTAGGCTTGGACAAACTAATCTCAAGCCCACACCCATGCAACTCAGCACCCTTACGAAGACGATCCACCCCAAACAAACAAGAAATCTCGATAAGAGCATCAGTGTCATCCGGCGAATTGAACAAAGGAAACTTTCTCAAGAGAAGCGAAAGCCCTATGATCCCCGCGGACCATATATCTATCTTCGTAGACTGATTTGTACACTTGAATAAAACCTCAGGCGCACGGAACCCTCTCGTTCCCGCTCTGTTTGCTCTACGCGGAGGGCGCTGGTCCTGCTTTGGATACGCCTTAATCTGAAGACGCTTGAGTTTTGTCGACCCAACAGGCTGCGTGCAAGGACATGTCTTACTACTTGTCGACACCGAATACTTTTCAGCCAACCCAAAGTCCACCAAAACACCCTTCCCCTTGAACGGATCATATAAAAAGTTGGTGGGCTTTAAATCCCTATGCATGACATCTTTTGTGTGTATAAAATTGAGAGCTTGGAACATCTCCCACAAGTACTTTTTAATCCCAAGAATAGGCAAGTCTCTGTAGAAGTCCCTAAAATCCGCGTGCTGGTAGAACGGCATGATGGCAAGCACCTGGTCCTGGTGGCGCAAAACATCGAGAAGAGGCGCCACGTACGAACTGCCCGAAAGCATATACAACAAGTTCAACTCGTTGAAGATTCTGTTCGGGGACGACGTGACGTAGATTTGCTTGAGCGCTACAATCGGGTTTTTACGCGCGGCCGTGGCGCGCTTTTGCTTTTTCAACGGCGGTGACTTCCAGATGTCTGCCCCTAGCTTCACCACGCCGTTTAGCGCTTCGGCCTTGTACACTGTTGAAAAAGTGCCCTCTCCGATTTTATCAACCAACCGATAATCCGACGCGAGAATAGGAAAACACTTTTCTAGCTTGTGCATGTCCTCAAGAACCTCCAATGGCACCTCGTCATCTTCGTCCTCTTCGTCTTTCGAAACTTCTTCGTACACTTTTTCTTTATACAGCTTGGAAAGGTTCTGCGTCCGAATAAAACTCTCCTGAACAACCTCATGCGAATCGTTAAACGGATCGTCCACTGCTACCTTCTGTGACGACCCCATGAAAGATGCACGGCTCGAACTCCCAGGCGTAATCTTCTCCTTCAACATCCGTATGAGTTCCGCTCGATCTGACATATTGTTGTTTTGAATCCAAGTACTGCATTTTACCCTGTGCACCCAATGTCCGGGTAACGCTCATTCCCTCGAAAACCACCAAAAATTTTTTTCGTATACTGAAAATTTTTAAACATGTTGAAGTTTAGTCGTGGGATGCGTACTTTGGCGTATCCAAAGTACTCTCCGCAGCACTCTCCCAGAGCCTCGGGCAAGAAAGACCACTCGTCGTACTTCAACCGTGCCATGAGGGGCTTTTTGGGCCCAAAAAATGCCCGTGGAGAGTACTACAGAAACATCTACTACTACCCCAATCAAGACCATTCGCCAAACTATTTGGTGCCTAACGGTCAATCGGTGCTTGACCTGTCATACAGGGAGGGCTCCAGAACCAACGTCAACACCGAGGTTAGACCCAGAAACCCCAACTTGAATCCGTTCCCTTTGAATCCTGCATGCCAGACCTCGTTCATCATCCCAACCAACATGAAGGAACAGATCTGGTCCGAAGTCCAAAAAGGCGCTTCGTCCCAGCAGGTGGCTCAGAAGTTCGGCATTCGTATGGAGAGAGTCGACGCCGTGTTGAAGTTGACCGAAATCGAAAAATCGTGGAACAGCTCCGTAAGTATACATGATGAGATAAAAAAAAATCGATTAGTCTTGAAGACATCATAATGGTTAGAAACTTTTTATGTTCTGATTATACTAACACACCTAGGATAAGGACTTGGACAAGTTTGCCGATGTCATGTACAAAATGTTCCCTGTTTTCCTGCGTAGTACCCAGGACAACTTGACTGAAATCAAGACCCCACACAAGATTCTCCTGCAGAGATTCGCCACCATTGCCGAGTCCGAGCCTTTTGGTCCTGTCGACGCTGCCCGTGTTTTGGACTTGCCTCCTGCTGCCGATGTTTTGGAGCTGTTGAAGCAAGAAACTGACAAGAAGGAAACCAAGTTGAGGACCGTGGTGGTTGCTCTGGTTAAGCAGGGTGATAGATCTCAGTTTAAGTTTACTCAAAGACTGGTTGGCGATGTTGGGTTCAGATATGGTGCATCCAGAAGAGATACCAAGAAGGATAGAGCCATTGGTTTTGATGCTGAGGGTAGAATGATTTATATTTAAGTTTGGGAGAAATAGTTAGGATATGATGAAATTATCTGAACATCTAGAGATCTGATTATCTGGAGTATTAGAATATCTAGAATCTGAATATCTGGAATATTAGTATATCTAGAATCTGAATATCTAGAGGATCAATCAGGATTTGATTGACATGGCATGGCATGTATATAGTAAATACTAATGTAATTATAGAAGAAAGTAAGATAATGAACAGTTTACTTCAACAACGAACGAGTGGTTGTGAGCTACGTAGCTTGGTTCAGTTTTTGGAAGAGTTAGATAAACCAAAAATAATAGGAAGTACATAAACTAGTGATGGAATGTTTCTATTAATCATGAATTTGATAATTGTTTATGATGATTGTTTATGATGATTTGTTTATGATAATCGTTTATAACAATTTCCATCCTTAAACGCTACAATGACATACTTCGTTATGAGCAAAAACCCCCACACACAATTTCTTTCGAAAAGTCCGTGATAGTTTAGTGGCTAGAATCTCCGCTTGTCGCGCGGAGGACCGGGGTTCAATTCCCCGTCGCGGAGCTTTCTTTTTCTTTTTAAAAATTTTTCCGTTAAAGTATTCTTATTAAAATTGTCAACTGTACTCTCGTAAATCTTTTCACCTTGTTCCATAACAATAACCGATTGTTGCAATTTCATCGTTTCGCACTCGCACTGCACTTCGCACTCAATGAATTCGCACCCAATGAAACATTTTTTCAAAACGACACGTCTCAGATCAAAACAAAATCATCCACTATGCAATTCAGTGTCTTATTCGCCTTCATTGCGTTGATTGCACCATTCTGTAATGGTTCTGCATTCACCTTCAACTTAGAAGCACACGAAAGAACATGCTACTACATCTTCACACAGAAGCCTAACGTTGCTTTGTCATACTACTTTGCTGTCCAAAGTGGTGGATCATTTGATGTTGATTACACCATCACCAACACCCGTGGTCAAGTCATCGTCTCTGAAGACAAGGTGAGACAAGCCGAGTTCACCTTCAACGCAGACAATGTTGGTGAGTACGAGTTCTGTTTCTCCAACGCTATGTCCACGTATGCTGATAAGGTGATTGATTTCGAAATCAAGTTTGAAAACGACGAAGACGAACACAACCACAACTTCAAGGCTAACATGCCTGCCCAACCAAACACCAAGCCTTTGACCCACGTCCAAAACATGCAAAATACCGTCGACAAAATCGACCAACAGTTGGATGGTTTGTTGAGAACTTTGCAATACTACAAGACCAGAAACAACAGAAACCAAGACACTGTCAAGTCTACTGAACTGAGAATTTACACTTTCTCCATCATCGAGGTTCTTTTGATGGTTGCAATGGCTTTCTTGCAAATCACCGTGGTTCAATTTTTCTTCAAGGGTTCCAGAAAGCAATTGGTGTAGGAGAATAAAACTGTAAGTAGAGATATACGAGTGAGTGATATTACGAGTGAAGTATTTGTGAGTTGTAAGTTGTAAGTTGTGAGTTGTGAGCTGAGTTGTGAGCTGAGTTGTGATGAGTTGTGAGTTGTTGTGAGTTGAGTTGTTGTGAGTTGTGAGCTGAGTTGTGAGTTGTGAGCTGAGTTGTGAGTTGTGAGCTGAGTTGTAAGTTGTCAATTGTTAGTTTGTTTGTGAATTTGAGTCATAAGTTTATGAAGCACCAAAGAAGGCTAATAACTATCCACCATTGGAAGTAATGAATCTTTTTGCGTATTAATCTATTCGTCTTTAACAAATCGGCGTATGATTATAGCGTGAGAAAATCGCTTTCGTGAAACTCATAAAATCATCACTATGGAACACTTGCCAGAATTAATGTAGTAGTTCTTAATAAAGAGATATGATTACACAAAACCACCTAAAAAGAGGTTTGACTTTGTAACATAGATCTTTCTTGTTAATGATTTGTATGGGTTTTTTCTGCTTAAGATCATTCGGTCTAAGATTCTGGATTTTAGTCATTACACTGTAAGTTCGATTTGACTTCTTGTATTTTTGACTGTCTACAACATCTATTGATGATAAGATTTAACGATTTATTAATTTCTAAGTATTGCAAATAAATTTGAAATTATCAAATTTATATCAAATTAGAACAATTTCATATATATTAGATAAACTACACAGTGTGGTCAAATTATAATAATTACTGATTGTGTTCATATCGAGCGAAGAGAGTCCCTTTTTCAACAATAAATAAAGTAGAAATCATGAGCTGATCGTTGAGTCCTGTAAATATGGTGACGGATGAAGAGTAATTGTAGGAATATGCAACCATGGCATAAACAAAAATTAAGGCTAGAAATACAGAATGTTGAACTAAAAATTAAAGATTGGACTCTAAAAATACCAAATGCTCCTATTAAAACAGGCATAACGAAAAACGTGAATTTGTCGGTTGAGGATTGGCTGCAAATTGTTTTTCCACCGCTCAAATCTCTTTCTGTGGACTTAGATGACTTATCTCCAACTGTACTCCAGCCTCACTTTGATTCAAGTTTATCTGGATGACAAGAGTTGAAAATAGATTGGGGTGACGAAAGTTGTACTAAAGAAGTGGTGTTTCCCTCATCTCTAAGGAAACTTTTTATGAGAGACACTTTTTGTAATGCAAAGGTTGGAAACTTAACACATTTAATCGACTTTGAAGGTTCACTTTCCGGTTATGATTCCCCCTCATTAAAGTTATTGCTAATAAAAATTTCGGTTCCCTTGAAATCTTTACATGTCTCCCATTTGTTGCAAAAATTGTTCATTCCAAAGTGTAATGAAAAGTATTTAGATCTTAGCCAGTACAGTGAGCTCAAAACTTTGCATGCAGAAGGAGCGATGAGAGATATTCTCTTACCCGAGGGCTTGCGAGTCCTCAGTCTTGACCGTTGCAGAGTGGTTAAATTTCCAACCCTAACAAGTTTAACCCTACGTAGTTGCAGAGATTATGGAAACATTACACTCCCTTCTACTTTAAAACAGTTGACAGTTTGTTCAATGCTGGTTGATCATACCTGGACATTCCCGGACCTGCTTATCAGTATTGACTTACGTGATTGTATTAGCCAATCGTTACTAAACTTCAAATGGCCCGACTCTTTGTTGTCTTTGAGCTTGAAAGAAAACAAACTTCTCACCCTTGAAGGTAGCAATTTGCACGAACTACCACATTTAGTTGCTCTTAAGGTTGCCGAGAGATCCACCAAATGTACTGTCAAATCATTGGATCTTCCATTGTCTCTTCGAATGGTTGATTTTGATATCTTAGCCGTTACGACCAATACTGAAATGTTGGACTTTGTTAAAAGTGACTATGGAGTCTTGACAGGTAAGCTGTTGAGTTTGAGGCCGGTTCAACACAACGAAGGGGTCTCTACATACACCCTTTCGACATCATTCTATACCCCAAAATGGAAATATATGATTGCTGATATTACAGAGTCGGTTAAACATATCAAGTATTGGATGGGTAACCCTCCTGATGAAGAAATTGGGACAGTACCGGTCATTTTACATGATGTAGACTTTCCTAACCTTATCTCACTCAACATCAGCAATTTACCTTCGATGTTTTATTTCGATAGGTGCCCGGTATTAACGGAGATTGTTATTGATAAGACCCCAATTGAAACGGTTTACTGGGATGCGTTTCCAGCTTCCGCAAAGGGAATCACCCTCACCAGCACTGGTACTAACACTTAGAAGGTACCATCCCTTCTTCTTTACTTTATCTTTCTATCAAAGGCAATGATTTGAATGATCACTTCCAGGCTAATCCTTTGGTACTTCCAGAATCCCTCCAAACTCTTGATTTGTCTAATAACAAGATACTGAGTTTCATGTCGCTTGAAGTGGGTCCTGAAAGAAGCATCATTTCAATGGACCTCAATTCTATTGAATCTATTTATACTGCATGTGAGAGTTTGATGAGTTCAAATTCTCCTTTGAAGTATGTATCTGTACCTTCTATTAAGGATTATAAAGTTGAAAAATATTCTGATATGATCTTTGAGTGTGGTGACAAATCTAATGATGAAAATTCCATGGTTAATCTGTAATTACTCTGTGAATTGTTTAAAATTCAATTGTGTAAGCTATATACTCAATGGCTGCAAATTTGGAGAAACGCCAAGAATCAGAAGTAGGGTGAAAGGGACCTAGTACCTTTACGGTGACGATACATATATATATAGCTTTAACTGACATATAAAATTCGCATTCACCCTACTGGATTATTTCGCTAACAGAACAATCTATTAATATTCCATAACTATACACCATAATTTCTTCTCAATAATTCCCTAGAATCAGCATCAACCACCAGAATAAGAGAATCCCATCCATCACCCAACATTTGCTTATAACTAGCAAGCAACTCTTGAAATAAACCATATAATCTCTCCAGAGGCTTTTGATAATTGCCGATACAGGTGATAAACATCAGCAAGTTCTTTCTACCTTGTTGAGTTTCAAGACCACCAAAACCCTTATCAGGATTGGAAGTAATAATATTTACAATACCCTGGTAACTTGTGTCTTTTTCATCGTTATCCACCAAGTAAAGCATAATTTGACAATACTGAACAATATACTCAGGCAAACGGGCCGACAAAGAGGAGAGACCTTGAGAATCACAGACACCCATTCTTCCCAAGCAGATGGCGGCGTTGTCCAAGACGGCAGGCTGCATGTCTCTGTCGTTGATAACAGGAATGATCAAGCTGGCCAAGTTGTCGAGGTATTGGTTCATATCTGCGTAGTTCAGGCGGAGGAGGATTTCACCCAAGGCCCAGATGGCGTTGTTGTAGACAGGGTACGAGTAGAAGGTACGGTTGTTGATTTCGTTGCCGATGGTGACAAAGATCAGGTTGAGGTATGGGGAGATCAACGGGAGACAGTAGATGGCGAGGTCTCCGAGCAAGGCAAACGCGGACTGGCGCACGTCCTCGGTGATGTCCTCGAAACACACCATGACGAGCGGAATCAAGTCTGTGTTGCCGATCAACTCGTGTGCGTTGTCGCGCAAGCCCTGGATCAAGCCGTCAACCAAATCCAACGAGGTGATGATGAAGTCCTTGGAAGGAGGGTCGATAGATGGGTCCACACTAGCCTGCTGGTCCATCTCAATGCAGTTACGCAATATCTTCATGGCCCTTTCGAAAACAGGAACTGCGTAAGGAATGAAGACATCTCCCATGGTGGCGGCAATCGTGGCCACACACTCAAGAAGCGGCCAGAGAGCTTCATCATCATCACTCAAGCCTTGCCAGCGGTTCATGATTGGGGGTAACAAGATGGTATTAAACTGGTTGGAGTATTGGAGTGCGAGAATGTCATATCCTAACTTGTCAGTGAACGTTTGAATGCAGTCGTACAAGATGATCATATTCTTCTTTTGGTAGATATTGAAGCACTGTGCGAAGAGGTTGAGAACAGGCTCAACATAAGGCTCAAGAAGAGTCTGGTCTGCTTCTTCAATAAACGAAGAGAGCGCCAGGCACGCGGCTTCTTGGACGGCCTTTTTATTATCCAATGCACATTGCACAACTCTTTCAAAAACTGGCGAGAAGTACCCTTGTTGTTGGCAAATCCACGAAGAATAACGCGATAACGTCCAGCAGTCGATTTGTCTAACACGGATTTCCTGATCTCCTAAACGGTCAACAAGGAATGGAATCAACGTTGGTAACTTATCACCGGCCAACTCAATGCAGCTCTTGGAAATGGCACCAAACGCAAGAATCGACGCCTCACGCACCGGCCACTCTTGCACCACAATCTTTTCCTGGAGAATTGGAAGTGCTACATGGAGCACATCTCCGGGTAAATTCAACAGGAGAATGTCCAAAGTGGCTGCACTACACTTTCTGAGCGACCACTGGTCGAGTTCCGAGTCGGAGTCGAACTCATCGTAGTCATCCTCATCGTCGTCCTCATCGATGATCCTCGTTCTCTTGCTCGATCCATGTAACTCCTTAGGCTTGGCGTTCTGGGGCTTGATGTCCTCATCACGATCGGCCACATTCGATTCATCCTGCTCATCTTGCATCTCCATCAAGAAGATCTCTTCCTCGGAATAAACCATTCTTGCTAACAAAATTGGCAAGATGTCCGGCAACTTTGGAACAAACAAATGCTTATTCTCCTCCCCAATGCTTGAACTTAAGAGTGCAAGTAAAAACTCGCACGCTTCCAACGCAACCTCATCATCGGCGTCCGCTTGCATCAAGTGCAAACAGTAGTTCACCACTCCATCCAAGTGTGGTAATAACTTATCTGGTCTCGCCTCCAACAAGTATGCAAAACTCGAGCAGATGACCTTGCGCACCTCATCGCTGGTATCTTCGGCCAACGAGAAGATGGAGTTCAAAAACTCATCCAAGTGCACCAAGAAACTTTGCGTGCCGATCGGAATGAACTGGCAGATACAGTGGATCGACTTGGCACGGATCTTGGAGCTGTCTGCACGTAACATCAACCGTAATAACTGCGGGATCAAAAAGTTAAGTGGTCTTTCTCCGTTATGTTCTTTGTCCAAATCATAGTACGAATCTTCACAGATCTTGGCCAAAGCAGAAATCGCTGCTTCGGCCGCAGCTGTGTTTTCTGTAGATGACGACAACTCAATCAAGTGGGACAACAGTTGTGGCCATCCCTGTAATCCTAACTTGGAAAATAACGACGTGATGACGTTACCTGTGATATTACGTACCAACCCATCGTTCACCAAGAGTCCCTGGAGAACGGTCTCGGTAAGATACTCGTAGTTTTTGCCTCCTCCTCTTATAATAATATTCTTCAAGTTGACACCTGCTGCTGCTCTGACATCTGATTTGGCACTTTTATCAAGAACGAGAAGGTACATTAAATAGTTTTCAAACTCGGGTTGGAGCTTGGCCTGTGAAAGAGCCTCGTTCGCCTGCTTTCTTTCGTTGTTATTACTCAGAAGCGTCCCTCTGAAGATGTGCTTGAGTTGTTCAAGCCCATTGGCATCGGCTGTCCACATGGCGATAAAATTTTGAAAATTTCGTTGTGAGATGATTTTCTGTGAAATTTTAGGTGAAGTGCGATTGTAGACTGGATAATTAGTGAGAGGGTTAAGCGGCCGTGGGTTGGGTTTAGGTTGGTCGGCGTGACAGGGTGGAGTTTACTTGGACGTTTAGCGAGCTTCATCGGAGAATTTGAAGGGTTTCGTAGTGATGGTTTTGTGCGTTTTTACTAAAGTGGTTATGATTTGCAGCCACCAAACAAACGCAAACGACAAACAACAAACTACAAACGCCAAAATACAAACGACATATGAAAAAAGAACGAACTGAGTTTGAGAGTTTCACAACATGTTTATGGTTCAGATGATCTTAACTACTTTATGTAACTCAGAAGTTTTACAATCAAATATAGTTTTGAATAGTTCTGGTAGAATATTGAATTTACGTTTGTATGTTAATGTAGTGACAAGGACAATGAGCTAAAAGAACACTATGGTTATGGTCTTGAATATTCGTACATTTCATTATATAGTTTTCTCGGATGTTAACGCTTCAATTTCTGATATTTTCGTGAGATAGTCAATATCTCAGTATTTCAGGTAATTGATGTTTCACTTTTCACTTTAACTTTAAACTCTAGTTTAAGATTTCTAATGAACATAGATATGGATATAAGGTCACTCAATACCTTATACTTTATACCGAGCGAACTTAACTTTGTATCGAGCAAAGACTTTATATCGAGTAAGACTTTACTCGACTTTGTATCTCAGACGACTTTACATCTCAGCTGACATTATATCCCAGTCTAATCTATACCTCAATCTACTCTATATCTCGCTTCGTTCGATATAGAGTCTAACACCTCTCAAAAACTTTATACAACCCAGGCAAATCAGCAATCTGAACAATGTCCCCAGCAATTTTCTGAGTTGCAAAAAACCTCTCACGCATAGCAGGAAACAACGTATTCCTCAACAAATCATCCAACAGATCTGAAAATACAGGAGCAGGAACATAAAGCAAAGCAATTTCCCACATTATACTCTCCAAACACAGCTGCTCATCCTCAAAATTAATCTTCCCCAAACGATACACAAAATATGCTAGTTTAGTTGGTTCCGGATCAACATCCTTCACAAGCAAAGGAAGGGAAGATAAAACCAAATCATCCTCCTTACTAAACCTAATTTGAAAATATTCCTCAAACATCTCCAGCATGTCATCAAGATTATTCATGATATCCTCCATCGCAATCAAGTTATCATTCTCTTCGTACAACGTCGAGAGGAGTTCTGCCACATTCTGCAGAGGAAACTTGAGAGTTCCATAATTGCAAAAATCCCCGAGAGCCACTTGATAGTAAAACTCCGTTAAAAGAGTGGAATAATCACAAAGGTAGAGTTTTACGTCGTACTGAAAACAACATAAACGTCGTTCGTAATCCACAACCCCGATATAAACTGCATTGTTGAATACCCGAGCCAACGGTTTGTGCACAGAGTCTGCCGATAGCTGGCGGAGATTTTGGATACTAGAAAGAGACACCTTCACTCTCTGGGAGCCACCAGGCGACTCTTCAGCGGAGTCCTCTGCTATCGAATCATCGTCTATAGAGACATCCGAACTGACCGGCTTTCGCTTTATAAACTCATGGATCTTTTGCTGCTGGGAATCAACACGCACCAAGAGCTTATCAGTACGATACTTCTTTTGCTCCGGAGCATCTTTATACTGAACCATCTGTTGAGTATGAAAAACACGAGAAGTATCCACAGCAGACAAAGTGGCATGAACCACGGAACTCACCTTCTCGACGATTTCATCTTCAAAGAGAAAGTTGACTTCTCGCTTGGTGGGGTGCACATTGACATCCAAATTGCGTGGCTCGATCTGCAATGCAAGATACTGGAACCCAGAAGTTTTCTTTGGAAGGAAGAACAGGTACACTGCGTTGACTGCGCGACGAATGGCATCGTTGGTAACCAAGCGCAGATTAATGAAAAGCACCTGGGGAATCTTCTTTTTGTTATCGTAGTTGGGAGAGGTGATTGCGCCCGAGAAACTCACCACGCCAAACTCAGGGAAAGCACGCGGTTCGATGAAGAGGAGTTCATTGGCAATGGAGGAGCCGAAAATCACCCGGATCCGCTCTTTCAACGGGTGCGATGGTCTCGTAGAGAGTACCTGGAACGACTCCCCGTGTTTTTTGCAGCTAATGCCAACGCCCTCACTGTGCACGGCATACCTACCAACCACATCTAATATCCGCGCAAACTCATCACTCTTTGATTTAAGCGACCGGAGTCTGGCGGGAATGTTATAAAAGAGATCTTCGACTATGATCTGCGTGCCGTCGCGGCCCGCCACCGGTTTGGGGACCCCTTCGTCCCTGTAATTGGCCGCAGTAAGCTTTCCATTAGCATAGTACGCTTTGTAAGCCAAGGTGGAATCGCGAGTCTTGGTGACCACCGCCAAACGCAGAATGTGACTGATACTAGCGAGAGCCTCGCCGCGGAACCCGTAGGTGGAGATCGAGTCCAAGTCCTCGAAACGCGTCAATTTCGACGTTGCGAACCGCTCGCAAAGCAACCCAAGATCCCCCTCGTTAATCCCACACCCGTTATCGGTAATCTGTAATAGCTTCAACCCTCCGTCCTTGACCACTATCTCAATCGAGGAGGCGCCAGCGTCAATCGAGTTCTCTAGCATCTCCTTAAGCGCGTTTGCGGGCTGGATGATGATTTCCCCAGCCGCTATCTTATTCACCGTGGCAGCATCGAGCTTGTGGATGGCCGGTGCTGTGTGATCAGACCGTTTCATTGTAGTGAAAAAAACATGTCCGAGAGGAAAAGAACGAGGGAGGAGCTCATCCAGTCGTACGAGCAGTTGCGGAAAAAGACCAAGGACGTGAGTGCCGCGTACCGCGGCCAGGCATTGGACGACGGGTTGGATCACATCAGCGACATCCACGAGTTACATGCGATAGTGCAGCACGATCGTAACAAGGATACCAAGGTCCACTTGAAGGATTCCGAGGTGCTTCACGACGTGAGTAACTTTGTAGCGATCAACGCGCGCAACCTCAAGTTGGAGGACGGCGGGGTGTTGCTAGATAAGGGGGATGCGATGGATCGCTTCAAGAAATGGGTGGCTGTTGATGAGTACGAGGACGGCGCCACGTTCGACTGGGCGCGCCTCGGCGTGCTCTACGATCGCTGGAGCGACAAGGCCGTGTGCGTGGACTCGTTGAACGGCCCCATCGTCACCGAGCGCGTGGTCCGTGCCGCCAGAGCCCGTGCCATCGACGACACCGGCGGCCAACAGGCCACCACCGCCGTCCAGATGCGGGCCAGTGACTTTTCCGCCGATGAGCTGAACACGGCTACAATGGTCCGTAGCGTGTATGATACCGCCATGAACAAGGAGGTCCCGGACGACGGAATGAACTTTCTTCGCTTTTTCATCAACCCATGGTCCTTTTCCCAGCTGGTGGAGAACTTGTTCTATGCTAGTTTTCTTATCAAGGATTCCAGAATGAAGTTGCATATGGTGGATGGCGAGCCGATGATTAGCTTGGCTGCACCGGAGGAGTATGCGAGTGCTAGGAAGTCGGTTGATGACACAAAGCATCATATTGCTACTTTTGATATGGCTACTTGGAGGGCATGTATTGATAGGTATGATATCACGGAGCTGTTTTTGGGTCATAGGGATGAGGTTGAGGATACGATACCTCCTGAGGATTTGTAGTTGCTGGTCAACGACACGAACTCACACGATCGAAGTGAGTTGTGGGAGATATTACGTATTCTCAGTTCTCACAGAGATCTGATTGTATCATGTGATTTATGTATTCTCAGTTCTCACGGAGATCTGTATTGTATCATGTGATTTATGTATTCTCTTATCCTTCTATGATGATCTTATTCTCCTATTGTGATTTCACTTCCTTCATCTCTTGTATTCGTTCTCTTTAGGTCTACATTTTTTTACAAGCTTTGCTTTCTTCAACAATTTTTTAGAGGAAATAGTTTGACGGGATTGAAATGGAGATGGTTCATCCAAGATTACTATCAACTTCTTTATCCTATCAAACCACAAAATTAGATCTCTGGTAAATTTACGAGATCACGTGCTCATACCATATATCCGTTATCAACAAAGCATTATAATGTTCCCTTCTGACATGAACAATCTGATCCTATCAATGAGGAAATCCCTGTGTTTTTCAAATCATTCTTACACTCGATCGTGATTATGTGGTTTTTGCGTTGCCTGCTGATAAGAAGTTGATGGTTGATGGTGGGATTGTCCAAGACAGGTTTTATAACTGGATTGAAACATATATTCTGAAAACAGAATTTGATGGTTGATGGTGGTATTGTCCAAGACAGGTTTTATAACTGGATTGAATAATATATTCTGAAAACATATTTTGGTGCTTATCAAGAAACCTGGGGCTTTTTCAATGTTTCTGGTAAGACTGCCCAAACATTTGATTACACGGAGTTTGTTTCTATATTACAAACATTAGATGATCTTCATTTTAATACGCAGCTACTTAATGGCAATGCCGATCACACTTTGAATCATTATGATTGTTTGGTTGTTAGTCATACTTTCAATTCATTATCTGACCTGCAATCACTCTATTATAAATCCCTTGGTTTAAAGTATCTTATAGGTATGGAGGCGTGGTCCGCCGTTAAGTTGGCTGTTGATGCTGCAGGTCAAGAAGAGGTCATCAAGGCTATACTTGAGAGACGTAAATTACCGACCTCTAAATATGACCAGGGAACTAATGAAGATGGCATTCTCTTTGAAGAAATTGTAAAGGAGCACACAATTCGTTTGAATAAAAATCGTAAATTATGGGAACGGTTACAACCTGAAATTGAAAAACTTCGGATGAAATACTCTACAGAGTTTTACGGCATTGAAGATAACGAGTTGATATTAAAGGCTATGATGTGATTTTTGATCGGAAGAACATCACCGATTGGAGACTTCTGGCTCAACATCACGATATTGGGATGAGGGAACGGTTGCAAACAATTTGTATAATGTGATAAATTTGATTCAGAAGTTAGCATGGGGAAAGATAGAATAATGAGGGATTATTTAGGAGAATGGATAAAATACTTTTCACTTCTTTCTATATACAATTGTGTAGTGTAAACTATATACATTTGAATTCAAACTGTTCAAAATTTGGTGAGTGGTGTTGTCAATGGCGATCAATTTTTACATTCGTGAGTGGTGTTGTCAATGGCGAGTCAATTTTACATTCGTGAGTGGTGTTGTCAATGGCGAGTCAATTTTTACATTCGTGAGTCGATCTCACATTCGTGAGTCGTGCTTCGCACTTCTCACTCATGTTTCGCACTCTTCCACCCTCCCACAGATAACAAGTCCCCCATAGGCCACTTTGCAACAGCACTAATCCCCAAATCAGAAACCAACCCCAACTTCTCATAAATCTCGATCCCAGCAACCCCAATCATAACCGCATTATCAGTACACAACTCCGGCTCCGGAAAATAAAACCTCACATCACCCCTCATCTCTCTCATCAACTTCTCACGTAATCTTTTATTTGCAGCCACTCCACCCGAAACCACAAAATCCTTGACACCAGCAAACTTTCCATCATTCACCACCACACCCTTGTGCTTGACCTCAACAACACCATGCTTCTCAAAAGCTATGTTGATTCTATCAATCATATGGTTAAAAACAGTCTCCTGCAAGTAATGTGCCATCTGCATATGTTTCTGCGCATCACTCTCAAACACCAGTCTATACGCCGTGAAGCGGCTCAAAAACAGGGCAAATGCAAACTCGATCTTTTTCGGATACTTCAACGAGTGGGGTCCCTTGAACGGAAGCTCGATTTTGAAAGGATGCGGGCTGTTTTTGAGATCTTGGGGCACATTTGCGACGTACTGCTCCAACACCGCACCACGCATGTTGCCGTTTAGCCCCAATTCGCGCGCGCACTTGTCGATCGAGTCGCCCACCGCAATGTCTATTGTGTCTATGATGATTTCGTGCTCGCTGACCGAGCGCAGCAACACCAACATGGTGTGTCCGCCCGAACACAACAAACTGAGGAAGGGGTACTGAGGCACGCCATCATCGGGAGACTGTGGGAGCTGTGCTACTAGCAAGTGCCCCAACATGTGGTGGACGCCCACCAACGGCCGTTCCCACGCTATGCTCAATCCTTTGGCTACCTGGAGCGAAGCCGTCAACGAGCCCGCCATGCCGGGGCCCCGCGTGCAGCAGATCAAGTCGGGTGGCGACGCCGCACCCACCCCATGCTTCTTGCAGAACAGCTGGATTAGCAGCGCCATGTGCACATTGTGATGTTCGTAAGCTTTTGTGGGGATGATTCCCCCAGTGTGCGATGAGTTGAGTGTTTTTTTGACATGATCGATGATACGGGTGTTGTTTCCGTTTCTTTCGAGGAGGGCCACGCATGCGTCGTCGCATGATGACTCGAGCGCTAGCACTTTATATGTTCTTTTGGAGTGGTGTATTAGTCGTTTGAGCATTATTTTTTGAGATGAGAATAGTGGAAAGATTATGATTGGGAACATAAAGGGAACATAGAGATAAAAGACATGGAGATGATTAGATTAAGGGAATATAAAGATTATGGAAACATAAGGATTAAAGGAACATAAAGATTATGGAAACATAAAGATTATGGGAACTAAGATTAAAGGAAATCATGGTCAAATGGGAAAGATTAAGATAATAAAGAGCCCAGCATATTAAATATTACAATTCAACAGTAGAATCGATAAAATTATGAGATCTCAATGAACATTTCACTATTAATATATAATTCCCAAAATCATCATTCATATAAAAATTGTTAAAACGATTTTCATTCGATAACATTGTTCGATAATTTTCAGTGAGAATTGAAGATCGATACGTCAAACGAATTATCTCGTTACAGTCGATCGTCGTTTATTCGTCACCATTTCTTCGTTACTACAACTATCACGTTCATCACTCACAGTGAATCTCGCTACGCTGGATTCTTTCATCGATTCTCACTGAAAAATTCTCATGTCACAAGTCTTCACTGGACTGATACCCATCCCGTTCGAAACACCGTCGGTTAACCCCTCGGTTAACCCCTCTGTTCTCGGCAAAGAAGACGAACCGCTGCCCATCCTCCACTGCTTCATCGCAGGAGGACTAGGGGGAGCAGTCGGAGACACACTGATGCACTCTCTAGACACAGTCAAGACTCGACAGCAAGGGTTCTCCACTAACCCCAAGTACCGTAGCATGATCCCAGCATTCCGCACGATACTAAAGGAAGAAGGGTTTTTTAGAGGACTCTACGGGGGCTACACACCAGCCATCTTGGGATCGCTTCCCAGCACAGCAGCATTTTTCGGCACGTACGAGTACACCAAGCGAAAAATGATTGGCGAGTACGGCATTAACGAGACACTCTCGTATTTTGTGGCGGGGATCCTTGGGGACTTGGCGCTGAGTGTGTTCTACGTGCCACTGGAGGTTTTCAAGACCCGCCTCCAATTGCAGGGCCGGTACAACAATCCTTACACCGTCGGATCGGGGTACAATTATAGAAGTCTTCGCGATGCCATCCAGACGGTGTTGCGCACAGAGGGCCCCCGCACGTTTGTGTTTGGATACAAGGAGACACTTATTCGTGACTTGCCTTTTAGTGCGTTACAATTTGCATTCTATGAGAAGTTTCGCGCCTTATCCATCTCGTACAATCATTCGACAGATCTCCCAGTGCATCTTGAGTTGGCCACCGGCGCGGTTGCAGGAGGCTTGGCTGGTACCCTCACCACCCCCATGGATGTGATTAAAACAAAAATCCAGACCAGTAATATTGCAAATGTCACTACCCTCAATGTAATACGGTCTATATATAAAAATGAGGGTGTCTTGGGTGCATTTGCAGGGGTTGGGCCAAGATGCATATGGACTGCAGTACAAAGTCTGATCATGTTGTTATTGTATCAAACTACTTTAAAGGCTTTGAGTGGGTGGGGCCCTAATTCCACTTTTTGATGTGAATATTTAGTATTGATGCATATGAAGGTGTTCTTTAGAATTTAGTGTTAACTGTATATAACTGATAAGTATGTATAATAATAAGTATGTACAACTAATAGGTATATATAATAATAAGGCTATGCAACTAATAAGTATATAATAACTATATACAACTAATAACTATATAACTAATAAGTATACCTAACAAATAACTATATATACCTAAACTGTCTAACCTGTCCATTTCTACTTCTTAAACACTCAACATTTTCACTCCAATCGATCAAGCTAAGTCCAACCCTTGGATGGTTCTTCTGTCATCCTTAAATTATCATTTGCAACCGCCCCTCCTCCGTTCCACACCCAAAAAATTTCCCCATGAAAATCACAAAAAAAAATCACACGCTTCCTCGGTGAAAAACTCCTCTCCACATTATATAAATACCTGGATTGCTCATTATTTTTCATTAACTATACAATGAGTACTTTAGACCAATCCTTCGTTACCAACTCTTCATGGAAGCCAGACCTTTTCAAGGGTAAGGTTGTTTTCGTCACCGGTGGTGCTGGTACTATTTGCCGTGTTCAAACCGAAGCTTTAGTTTTGCTCGGTGCCGACGCTGCTATCATCGGTAGAAACGAAGAAAAGACCCTCAAGGCTGCACAAGAAATTGCTGCTCTTAGAAAGGGCGCTAAGGTTATTGGTATCGGTAACATTGATGTTCGTGATGTCAACTCTCTTGTCACTGCTTCCGACAGAACTGTCAAGGAATTGGGCCGTATTGATTTTGTTATTGCCGGTGCCGCTGGTAACTTTTTGTCCAACTTTGCCAACTTGTCTTCTAATGCTTTCAAGTCTGTTGTGCTGATTGACTTGTTGGGTTCCTTCAACACCGTCAAGGCCACTTTCGAACAGTTGAGAAAGAACAAGGGTGCCATTCTTTTTGTCTCCGCAACCTTGCACTACTACGGTGTTCCTTTCCAAACCCACGTTGGTGCTGCTAAGGCCGGTGTCGACGCTTTGTCCAACGCTTTGGCTGTGGAATTGGGTCCTTTGGGTATCAGATCCAACTGTATTGCCCCAGGTTACATTGAAGGTACCGAAGGTATGTCCAGATTGACTCCTCCAGGTCAAAAGCCAATGCACGAAAAGGTTCCTTTGCAAAGACTTGGTTCTACTAGAGATATTGCTGAAGCTACTGTGTATTTGTTTTCTCCTGCTGCTAGTTATGTCACTGGTCACATTACCGTTGTTGACGGTGGTGCATGGCACATTGGTGGTTTGATGGGTGATTTATATCCATCTCTTATTGTTCAAACTAACGAGGGTGAAGCTAAGTTGTAATTTTATAGTGAATGAACGCTGGAAGTACGAGTGACGAATGAACGGGGTGAGTGAATGGACTTGATAAAAAACAAGTACAGAATGGAGTTGTTGAGTATAGAGTGTTAACGGAGTTCAACAAGTCTGTAAGCAGAGTTTTTCAACAAATATAGAGTCTTAATAGAACCGTAGAACAAATATGGAGGTTAATAGAGCTGAGCAACAAATATACACTGTTGATGGAATTGTGAACCATAATGAATACTCACAGCAGAATTATCTGCTAAATTCATATTTCCTTGTTCATGTATATGCAGTCCTCTCCGACGTTGACCCGACAATAACCTACCGCAAAACAGTATCCAAGCAATGAAGAATGTAACAATCGAAATAATGAATACCAAGAAACCACGAAACTCCAAGTACAAGTGAATAACGAATAACTGCTTATCCAAGTAACTGTTCATCATCCAAATAACTGTTTATCATCCAAATAACTATCTTTAGTAGGAGCATTACTCGCTCCGTAGTGATTGTAATGTTACCTAATCGTGGCATGCAGGAAACGCAGCCATCAGATCAATCACGTGCACTGATGTATATCTACATCCGTGATGGAAATAAAAATACACACTACATGGGTAAAGAGAAGCTTGGAACGTTGCTGTGCATCTCGCTTATAGTCAACAAGATCATTGGCACAGGGATCTTCCTGAATCCGTCGCTGATCTTCCAGTACTGCAATGGAAACGTAGCGTTGTTTCTCTTTCTCTTCTTTCTTGGAGGAATCATAATCTTCTGTGGGCTTCTAATCTACTTGGAATATGCCCTCAACCTCCCCTTCAAGAACGGAGGTGAGAAGAACTACTTGTTGCGGGTTTTTACCAAGCCTCGTGGGTTGGTAGGGTCTATGTACGCATTCACCATTGTCATCTTGGGCTTTAGTTCGGGCAATTCCTATGCTTTTGGCAAGTACGTCTTGTACGCTGTGACAGACCACCGTGATGGTGACGCAATAGACGACACATGGGTCAAAGTGATTGGTGTGGCGTGCATCACTTTCTGCACGTTTCTCCACATAAAGTTCCCGCTGCGCGGAACTCAGTTGTTCAGTTTCTTGGGTGTGTTCAAAGTCTTGATTCTCGTGCTTATCATAGTGATCGGCGCGTTGGTCCTGCTTGGTGTCTTGGAGGTGCCTCCTGCTGACAACTTTTCCAACATCTGGGCTTTCGAAGGTCTGCCTAGTCTGTACAACATAGCCGTGGGGTTACTTGAAGTGATTTACTCATTTAAAGGATGGGAAAACGTCAATTACGTTTTGAATGAAATCGAGGACCCGATCCACGTGCTCACTATAGCCGCTCCTGCTGCCGTGCTTGCGACCACCGTGCTTTACTTTTTGGTTCTCATTGCATACTTGGTGGTTATCCCCAAGGATGAAATCTTAAATAGTGGTGTGCTTGTTGCAGGTATCTTTTTCACCAAGATCTTTGGCGAGTCCATCACCCTGCGCCTCTTGCCAATTTTGATTTCCCTTTCATGTCTTGGAAACGTTCTTGTGGTGTCTTTTGCGCATAGTATGGTTAATCAAGAACTTGCATTGAGTAATTACTTGCCGTTCTCTTCACTCTTTTCCGATTTGAACTATTCATTACTCCTTCATTGGTTTGTCACTACCGTGATCTTGATTGCCCCTCCTTCCTCCGAAATCTACGAGTTTATCGTCAACTTGTACATTTACCCAGGTACCTGGATTAATATTGCAATCACCGTGGGCTTGATATACCTCAAGCTCAACAAAAGGGCTGAAAAGTGGGGTCCATTCAACGAAATCTCCAGATTGGACCCGGATATTGAGTACTCCGATGATTTGTCTTCCGAGTCTGACTTACTTCTTAAAGCTCCGGCTTCCACTGACAAAATCATTTCCGCTCCGTTTGTTTGTATTCTTATCTTTTTATTTGCAAATATTTTCTTAGCATTGTTTCCTTTCGTCCTGCCGCCGAATGCTGCCGAATTGGCTATACCTTATTGGTGTTTTCCTGTTATTGGGCTGCTGGCTTTTTTTGTGGGAGGAACCTTTTATTTTTTGCGTCCGTATGTTTCTGGTGACGTTGAATATGGTGATGAATGAACGAACAACTCAGGGGCGAAAAACGCACGAGCGGAGTGAGTGAGTTTGTGAGTTGTGCGTTATTGATTCAATCGTTTGCTTAATCCAATTAACAAAGGGATTTTTTTATTCAATTGAACGAACCAACCAACTGATTATTTATTCGAATAATGACAAATCAACTGATTATTTCATTCGAATAATGACAAATCAACTGATTATTTCATTCGAATAATGACAAACCAACTTATTGTTTCATTCGAATTATAACAATCCAGCTGATTCTTTCGTACCAAAACGACATGTTCCCTCACACAATCACACAAGCTAGACAATATCGCATTTCATTCATTTAATCAAATGAATGTTTTAACATCTTCACATTTAATAAGAAATGCTATTGGCCCCAATAACAAAGTTAACCAAAAACATACTAAATATTCAATTTAAAGGATCCAGTAACTATTGATTAGTTATTAGTTATTCTTCAACTACTGTAATATTCTTTTATTTTTTATTGTAAGATAATAAAGGTGATATGCAACGTTACAGTTTCTTAGAACTTTACCCCGTCAGGTAACTTCCGTTTAAGGACAAATATCTGACTCTTTGAATGATAACAGCCTTGAATTAGTTCAAAACACAAAACAAAATGTTTCAATAAGAACAATAAGTATTTTAACTGTCACTAAATATCATGTATTGTTAATACGCCAATTTCAAAAAATGTTTAATTGTATCCCGACAATCTTTAGCAACGTACACATTGGTAAAGGAATAGCATATACGGCACCCAAGATATCTCTAAAATGCCTTTTATTATTAAGTGTTTGTCATATTGGGAAATCCTTGACTCCCAGAGTTGATTGTAAAGTTGAGTGTCGCGATATCCGGGGTAGCCACATATCACAATTAAAAAGAACAATACACGCCACTGTTGATTTCAACCTTTGAGATCAAAGACAATTGATTACAAACTTGTCCAATATTGGTCAGACCCCATGTGGCAATTCCATGGATAATCTGATTGTGCTTACATAATACACGTATTTGCAGCCACCCGTTTCGGGTCAACCTGTTTCTCACAAGGAATCATGACGTATGAACGAACGCAACAATCACTTGATAAGGATGAGCAACTTAAATTCCTCGGTTCCTATTGTTCATCGTGTATTCTCTTAGAAGGCTGTCACAATGCTGTAAAGCTCCACAAAATGATCTACAGAGTACCATATCAGTAAATTTGCAGCCACCTTTACCAACAAGATTCAAGTATATAAACAGCTCAGGAATTCTCTTGAATCAGTATCAACAACAACTAACAATGAACACTTTCAACTTTATCGCTCTCGCTCTTCTTTCCACTTCTTTGGCCGCTGCTGGGTGGACCAACGGTATTGCTACCTACTACAATCCATCTGTTGGTTATGGAGCTTGTGGTTGGATGTCCAAAGACCTGGACTACGTCGTTGCTATTCCTCATGAAATCTACGACAGCCGTAACATTAACGGTAACCCAAACGACAATCCTCTTTGCGGTACTCAAATCCAAGCCCACCGTGGTAACAAGTGGGTGCAAGTGACTGTCGTTGACGAATGTCCAGGCTGTGACTGGAACCACTTGGACTTGTCTCCAGCTGCTTTCCAGCAACTTGGTTCTGAAGAGGAAGGTGTCATCCCAATTACCTGGAAGTGGGTTTAATTTTTACTATTCCTTGAATCGATTGTTTAGTACACCGAGTGTATTCCATGATTTCTAGTTATGTTTAATAAAAATTACATTAGTCAATTTGTACTACTCAGTTTGCAGTATTCCGTGATTTTTTTGCAGTCAAACAACAATGTATTTTCTTATAAAGTGGCTTATTGGTATTTCATCGTCTACAATTTTTCGATATCTACCACTTAATAATACTAAAATTTAGTATTATTTTATAAATTAAAATAAAATGTTATAATTGATTATCAAATGTATTTTATAAAATTATGAGCGAGTGCTCGTGTATTCATGTGCTTCGTAGTCATACTTTCAGTATTATGCAGTGGATAAGAAGGGAAGTTAATGTGAGTAGAAAGGTTTTATAATCCGTGAATAAGATATTTGAATATTCTATTCTTTCGTATTTCAGTTATTTGAATTGTTTAATTCATCAACGTGAGAGTAATGTATTCGTAAATCGATTGAATAAAAATTCAAATCGATAGAAGAATTCTTATTGTAATAATATTCTTTAATTCTCAGTTTGCGCGAATCTCTTGGAAGAATTCTAAATTATGCTAGACGGATTCATTAGATTGAGAATTCGCTGCGCTCAATCTTGAATCACCACAAAACAACCTTCTTCTTCTTCTTCTTCCCATCCTTCATCTCCAAAGCCCTCCTGATCACCTCCTCTGTATCCCAATCATCCTCCTCCTCCTCAACCTTAGGAACCTTCGTACCCCACACAGACGTCGTATACTCAACTCCCGGAAGCTCAACCTCCGGAGTATAATCTCCCAAAGACAAGTCCGAGAACGAAGACACAGGATACTCAGGTTCCTCCACACAACCATTTTCCCGCTCGTAAAAATTCCTCGTCCGAGCCTCCTCCAAATCAATGGCACGCTTTTTATCTCTATCCTCCTTTTTCATCTTCCTATGCGACAGTTTGGTTCGCTTCACCAAATCCTCCTTGAAACGGCTCCACGTCGCACCATCTAGAAACTGATTTCCCAGCCAGTTACACTCCAAAAAACCCAACTGCGTTCCGGTCGGTAAATGCGCAAGATACTTGTACTTTGTGAGAGAGTTCTCCCTGGTCAACTCCTCATATCGAATATTCTCAATCTTCGCAATAATCGACGACGGAAGGTTGGCATACTCCGAGTAACAACTCTTAAGCACTTTGGCATCCAACGGTGACAATATATATGTGGTTGGGGTGTTAAACCCAGTTTGATAGTAATAAAAACAGGAATCAGAAGAGTCATCAAACTTTCTAAAAGGTTCGCGAGCACTCCCCAACCGCTCAGTCCAATGTGCGATTTCATCGTCAATATACTTCACCGCCATCTTCACAAACGTATCCAGCTCGTTATACAACACCTTTTCCTCCTCATACAAATCTAAAATGGCCTTTTTCTCTTCACTGTACAGACCAAGGACATACTCAAGGTGACCTTTGAATATCCGGGAAAATGGCGAATAACTATCTATGCTGGGGAATTCGTGAGTTTCCGCTACCTCCATGGCTGCCGGAAACGAGTTGACACTACTGGTGTGGCGTTTCATCAACGTCAACACCGCATCCTCGTCGATGCGAGGCGTTTCGAACCGATAGTCAACATTGTTCACCATCACTGGCTTAATCTCATGACGTCTAATAATCAGCAGACACAACGGACATTCCCGATACTTTTCAACAATCACCTTACTCTCCTTCTTTTTTGCTACAGGCACTTCACTTTCCAATAGCGAAAGCAAGCACTTTAAACACACTATATGGCCACACAGCGTCACCATTCGAGGCGCCACAGGCTCATCACTCAAGCAAATGGGACATGCATTCCCCTTTGGAACGATGATCCGCTCGATATCCTCAGTGGCAACCGTCATGTTAGGGTCCAACTGTTGCGCACGGTACTGCTTGTTGCCATCCACCACAAACTTATAGTTGACGTTGATGAATGCCATCCCCTTGAGCTGCTCGCGTGGGGGCCGGCTCTTGACCTTCCGTTTGGGCTGCTGGCTGCGGTGCTCACTTCTATACTCCTCCAGATGCCGATAGTCTTGAAATGATAGCAAATCTATAGGGGCCTTGGTTCTTTTCTCGTGTTTGGGGGTCTTGGCACGGCTGGCCCGTGCCCCCGCTCCTCCCGTCTCTCCTCCCACGGCCTTGGTTGGTTCCTTGGGCCTATTCATCGTTCATAGCCAACGTGGTTGTTGCACTATTTTTTTCTGGAAAAAGACAACATGTTAAAGAAGACCAACTTGAAGTAAGTTATCGTGTGATTCCGTAGTAGTACTAACCTTTAGCTCAATCCAAGACTTGCGCCAAACCACAGATGATAACCTTGCGCTGGCTTTCACGCAGCTCGGTTATGATGAATCGTTTACTCTCATTGATCTTAAGTTGGCTTTGGGTTACCTGACTGTAGCAATTGCTGCTGGCTTGTTCTATCTTGACAAGAAGTTTTCGTTCAAGGAGACTTACTCGGTTGTCGTGGGTGCTGTGGTGTTGTACTTTGTTATCAGCGGTGTGTTGTTTTTGGTGAATCACTTGAATAAGAATGTTAAGTACGTGGGGTACAAGGGGAAGAACAAGGTTGTTTTTGCTGGCTGGACCGATAAGTATGCTCCGTTTTATAATTATCTGGTTGATGTGGCTGGAGTTAAGCTGACTGGGAAGTTTGCTTTTGGTGAGTTTTATGATGGTTTGGGAGGGTATAATCTGGATGTTTTTGTTAGTTTGTTAGGGGGAGCTTTGGAGAAGAAGACGTCATGATTGTATAAATTCATTGAGCCATTTATCGAGCGGTGCGAGATGAATCTGAGCATAGCGAGTTAATAAAATGATAATAACGGAATATGTAGTGGTTTGAAATCAATATCAGATCTATAAAATGATTAATAGATACATTAAATGATTAGATCTACAAAGTGATTAATTGATCAGAGGTATCCTATAAACAACAATGTATTGACAAAATGATTGCAGAGCTATGACAACCGTGGTAGAGTTAATCAATGAATGATGCGTGTACATTGAGCGCGATACAACGTAGGGACATCCCGTTAAGAATCGCTGATTCGCTAATGCAAAACGACCTACTGTTTCTGTAGGAATGAATATCATGATTTGATTCGCATTTGCAGCCGCGTTGGAACATGCATATCAACCAAATGATGCCAAGAATTAGGATTCAGTGTCGTGTGAGTTTATGAAACGACGAAGTAAGTAAACGACGAAGTGAGAAAACAACAAAGTGAGTAAATGACTAAGTAAGTTTATCAAACCAACTGTTAGGGAGGTTACTTGTTAATGCAATTTATGAGGGTAGTGATTATTACATGTTTCTACATTTATTCATGTGTCATGTAGATCACAATGATCTGGTAAGTGTATAATTGTTTAAATTGTCTAAAGACAAATACCATGAAAAAGAGATATTCAATATGTAAATGTTCATATCAAACATTTTGCTATCTTTAATTCTATCCCAGGTATATTAGAATGATTAAAAGATCAATTAAACCAACCATTCTGTTATTCCTTGGATACTATTCTAATTTGATAAAATCACATCAAATATCGAGCGTAGCGAGGTGTTCTGAATAACCAACCATTCTGTTATTCCTTGGTATGCTATCCTAATTTGAAAAATCAAACATCTCGCTACGCTCGATGCTTTACGCTCAATGTTTACGCTCAACGTTCAAATCTTCTCATCCATCCCCAGAAACCACCTCGCAAAATCCTGCAACCAAACAGGCATCACCCTCACCACCAGCAAAAAATTAGCAAAAGCAGGGACACTCAAAACTCCCCTCTCACCTCTTTCAATCTTCTCTACAATTTTCCCAGCCAACACCTTATGGTCAACAATGGGTGCAAAAAACTGATTTGGCTTATCAATCTCCGCAAACATATCAGTATCCAATTGACCAGGAATTACCAATAACGGACGCACCGACTCTCTGGACCGCAATTCCTGCGTCATGGCCTCATGCATGGCCATCGTAGCAGCCTTTGACGCCGCATAAATAGACAAGTTCTTGGGCGCCAACAACCCAAGAACCAGCGAAACCGTCACCAATGAAAGCTTCGTGCTGTGCGCAAGCACCAACTTATTCACCCATACATGAGACATGATGTTCACATTCATGATCTGGTTAACCTCGTCGACACTCAACTCGGTGAGTGCTTTTCCATGCCGAATCCCCGCGTTATTGACCAAGATGCTTATTTCACCGTCCGCGAGAATCCCCTCCACCGTTTCCTCCACTTTTTTGTGGTCTCCAACATCACACTGTTTGAACACGAATCGGTGATGCGAAAATTCACTTGCTCGCACGTCAATGTTATAAACAGTGCATCCTTTTGCGATGAGGAGCCGGGCCACCTCGAGCCCCAATCCTCTAGAAGCTCCCGTAACTATCGCACGCTCTCCACTCTGAATGCCGCCCCATTTCCCTCGCCTCACGTATCTGGTGTTGAGTTCGCGACATACATTGATTGCAACCGCGCACGCAGCAATCAACCCAATGATCCAATGCGTCGTACATGTTCTGAGGTTAGTTTCGTCAATGTCTTCATATCTACTTACAGTATGAGTGTGACCAACGTAATCCGGGAGTCAACCAAGTGGATTATCGAGTCTATTGTGATCATTTTTTGTTGATGCGCAGGTTCACAGTCGTCTTTTTTACTTCTTCACCGTTTCTTCTAACCATAATTTCTCTTATCGTCAATATTTCTTTTATCTTCCCAGACCCCTTTAATGTATCTTCAACAACATTTTTAACCAGATTATCTCCGAGTTTGTTCTGGTGTTACACACATAATTTGAGTTGTTAACATTTACGACTTTCCGCTCATCTAGGTAATAATTCCGTCGTCGCAGTTTCCTTATCTTAACTCCATCTCCATGTATTGCGGTAGTTAAATATCTCCATGTATTGCGGTATTTGTAAATCTCCGTTTATTGCGGTAGTCCTCAGTAATATCATATGCAAACTCGTAGAGTTCCATCAGATACGGCGCTGTCACAATTTTTGTGCTGTGGCCGTGCAAGCAAGCCCCAAATATCAAAATGTATATAAACGCGAAATGCCCATTTATACATTATGTCGTCTGAAACTGATCATCTTATACTTGAAGCACACGAAGTAGAGTACGGTTCAGTGAAAGCTCCACTACAGAAGGATTCATGGTGGAACACACCGTCCTTCCCAATGATATGTGTCAGTATCTTCTTTTACTCTTTTAGTACGGCTCTTGCTATGTCACCGCTCGCTGCCATCCAAACAAAAATGTACTGTAATACAGTATCCAAGGATGGCATTACTTGTGAATTAACAGATGCACAGGTGCTCTCAGTAAACAACGACTTGTGGTTCTCCTTTGTCAATAGCATAGTTATTTTATTGAGTCTGGGAAAGATCGGCTCTTTGTCTGACAGATATGGCCGGAAAAAATTATTGGTTGCAAACCTTTTAATTTCGTTTCTTGGGGATCTGATCCGGTTGGTGGTGTTCGCCACTTCGTCAAGGGTTATATTCTTTCCATTTTTGATTGCTCAAGTCTTCTCCAACCTTTTAGGTGGGGGCCTCACCATGACTACTTTGGTGCGTTCCTATATCAGTGATATCTCTGATCCAATCACAAGAATCAGCCGTTTTGGTATTTACAGTGCCATTTATATCACTTGTATCATGATTGCAACCCCTTTGAACAACTTCATTATCGACAGACCTCCAGCAAAGAACAACGTTGCGGGAGAGCTTGACCGCTCGCTCTTTTACCCTCTTATTCTTTCTTTGTGCTTTTTAGCAATTGGATTACTCTTCTCCATTTTTGTACTTCCGGAGTCCAGATCTAAGGAAGCAATCAGGCGTACTAACGAAAATCACCAACAACTGGTTATATTACAGGAAAGACAACCAAACTTCTTTACCGTCGCAAAGGTGCTCTGGATCACCCCAGAAACTTTGGCTAAAGGCCTTGACGTCAGTTACATCAAAACATACCGCACGGTTGTCCTTGCCTTAGTGGCCATTGAAGTAATCTTCACTTCTGCCATAGAAAATTTTGACAATTTTTTGGTTAATTACGGTTTCTTCAACTTTAACTGGAGCGAAAAGGAGTTTGGCGCATGGCTCATGGTCAGAAGTGTTTCCAGGTCTGTGGTGTTGTGGCTCCTCTCCCCATACCTCACCATTTCCGTTCTCCAGGGCTTCTTCCGTTTTGAGTCAAAACCTAATAAGTTTGATATTATTGGTACTATAATCTGCGCCATTGGTCTATCGGGTGAAGCCATCTGTGCTACCTTTGTCACTTTTGCAACTAAAAACTTACATATCATGATTGGTCTGGCTATTTCTAGTTTGAGTTGTTTGGTATCTCCAGTTTTAGCGGCTTCTTTGTCCAAATACTTCTCCAATGATCATATTGGTGAGATATTTGGTGCTTATGGTTTTGTTAAAAGCATCTTCGATCTTATATCTCCTTTTGCCATCACCCCATTCTACAGCTTTACTTTGACTACTTTACATATGCCAAGTCTTGTTTTTGCTATTGCTGGGTTAATCAATGCATTTTTGTGCATCTCTGTTTTTGTTCTTGTTAAGGTGGCTAATGTGCCGGACATTGTATTATAATTTGCAGCCATTCTAATTAACTAGATGTTTAATTGGAATTGTTGGTATATATTAATATATATTAGAGTTTAAGTATGCGAACTAGCAAAGTGTTAGTTATCTAATTTTGCGATTCTTTAGTGGTTTGTTGTGTACTAGATAATTTGACTCCTGAATTTAAACCTATTCTTTAAACAGAAAATACTCCACATTAGGTCCTCTACATAATTTTCATCCTTAATGGTCATTAAATTAGGAGTAACGATAACTAAAAACAATTAATCGAAGAATAACAAATATGTGAAGAAGTCAAAATTTTGGTATGAAAGAGAACGTTAGAGGTTAAAAGAGAAAAGAGAAGAGAACCATTAATCCAAATGAAATTCTAGATACAACTTGGATTGGTGCAGCTTGTTCGAAGCTGGAGAAGGTTGGTGGTGGAACCGCAGTTGATGTGGTTTGGGTTGTAGCGGTGGTTTGAACTTCTGGTGCTGGTGGAGCCCCATTGGTTGGATTTGGAGGGTTATCGGATGGTGGATTACCAGATGGTGGGTTATCGGATGGTGGGTTACCAGATGGAGGGTTACCAGATGGTGGGTTACCAGATGGTGGGTTATCGGATGGTGGGTTACCAGATGGAGGGTTACCAGATGGTGGGTTACCAGATGGAGGGTTATCGGATGGTGGATTACCAGATGGTGGGTTACCAGATGGAGGGTTATCGGATGGTGGATTACCAGATGGTGGGTTACCAGATGGAGGGTTACCAGATGGTGGGTTACCAGATGGTGGGTTACCAGATGGTGGGTTACCAGATGGTGGGTTACCAGATGGTGGAATTTCATTAGTAGGACCAGCAGGTGGAATCTCAGATGTTATACAACTAGTTGTATCAGTTGTAGTGTGAATATTAGTGGTAGTGACAGTGGTGTTTTTCCATGGGGAGCTCGTAGTTCCTTCAGTAGGAATGAGAATCTCAATAGTCTTGGTATGGTCAGATGTTGGATTGAATGGGAAGGTGGAAGTGGAGGTGGTAGAACCGGTCCAGGTGGTGGTGATGGTCTTAGTATCAATCGATGGGTTTGGAGTAGGAATAAGAATTTCAATAGTCTTGGTGTGATCAGTACTTGGGTTGAATGGGAAGGTAGAGGTGGAAGTAGTAGAGCCAGTCCAAGTGGTAGTGATAGTCTTAGTATCGACAGACGGAGCAGGAACAGAAGAGTTGGTCGTAGGAACGAGAATTTCAATTGTCTTGGTATGGTCGGAAGTTGGGTTAAATGGGAAAGTGGAGGTGGAAGTAGTAGAACCGGTCCAAGTAGTAGTGATTGTCTTAGTATCAATCGATGGGTTTGGTGTTGGAACAAAAATCTCAATCGTCTTGGTGTGGTCGGAGGTTGGGTTAAATGGGAAAGTGGAAGTGGAAGTAGTAGAACCGGTCCAAGTAGTAGTAATAGTCTTTGTGTCAACAGATGGAGTTGGAACAAAAATCTCAATCGTCTTGGTGTGGTCTGAGGTCGGATTGAATGGGAAAGTTGAGGTAGTGGTAGACCCAGTCCAAGTAGTAGTAATAGTCTTTGTGTCAACAGATGGAGTTGGAATAAGAATTTCAATAGTCTTAGTATGGTCAGAGGTTGGGTTAAAAGGTAAAGTAGAAGTCGAGGTGGTAGACCCAGTCCAAGTAGTAGTAATGGTCGTAGTATCAAGTGAAGTTGTAGGAATAAGAATCTCAACTGTTCTGGTATGGTCAGATTGAGAGTTAAAAGGCAAAGAGGAAGTTGAAGTGATAGAACCAGTCCAAGTGGTGGTGATAGTAACAACAGCCTTACCATTGGAATCATTACCACCGTCAAGAGGACTGCTGCCCCATAATATACTTCTGTCATGGTTATAATGACACCCATCGCTACAAACAGCGTTGTTGTAGTACATGACGGGTGCTGCAACCTTCGTAACCTTGGCAACACCATCAATATATGGACGGAAACCAGAAGGAACATTCTTGAACAGAACATTAAACCCATGAGGGTTACAAGTGAATGTGTAATCAAGCTTGTCAGCACTAGTAGGCATACCCCAGTCGTTCAAACTCTTGGCCATGGCCGCTTCAACAGAGCTACAGTCAAAACTATCATCCTGAATAGTCACACCCAATTGACCCAGCTTGTATCCAGAGGAACAGTAGCCACCAATAACACGGTGCTGGGTCCAACCATCGCGATTCAAAAGTGCCCTTAACCCTATACTCTTGTCGTCCTTGTGGTCAGCGTCAAAGCTGACAGTAGTGGAAAGATCTTTGTCGCCATCCTTAAAAGTCACAGTATTGGAGCCTGCCTTATAACGGTTAGCAGCATCGATATCAACTTGAGAAGTACTTCCGCCGCTGTTGAAAGCAAACGAAAATCTAATGTTACCCGAAGCGTCGGTGTCGCTTTTGACCAATTGAGAAGCCGTACAGTCAAGTGTGGACGTAACGGAGGAGAATCCAGCCTTGAAAACACAGTTGGCCCAGACGTCCTGACCACTCACCAAGTTGATGTTGTAACTACCTGGAAAATAGAACACACCAGGCATGTCAAGTCTGAAAGTATCACCTGGGGCAATGTTATTATTATGAATGGCCCAGGAAAGCGATGCCTCCCAGTCCGTGTTATCTAAGTAAGCGGCACCGTCGTGTGCATGATCACGCGATACTATAGAATCTAACAGTGTGAATATACCTGTTACTTGTTTTCCAAGCGCAGCACCAGCAATGGCTGCAAAAACAATAGCTTCTTTCATGGTTGAAACCTAATTAATGATTCTCAACAAGGAAGTCCCACCTCTATTTAAATCATTCCAGAAGTGACTTGACAAGTCTGCCTGTCATGTGGTTGCAAAAAACGCCAAGCAAAAAAAGGTTCCAGGGCACATCTTGACATCACGAAACGAGACATAATTTCATCGGCCGTCTTGAATATAAAACATCAACACGCGACCGAATAGTAGCAATCCCGCATACAGAAGCGTAGCAAACACTCAATTCGGGTTTATCTTCGCTTTAATGGTCTTCGTCTATTTCCAGGGCGTTATTGTGTAAGCTGAATAAGCATCTGGAACATATATCCTAAAGCAACAAAGTCTAAAATAGAGTAATCGATCTTCTATTCATCGTTCCTGATTTCCACAGGGGATCAATATTTTGTTGGAAAGATCATTTGAGTTCAACTAAATTCCTACCCTCGACTGTTTACACTCAATAAAGATAGCAGAGTGGCTTCGCCTTTTTTGACACTGTTTTCCCGTAAATTTTCCGTCACAAACGCCTCACTTATGAAGTGACAGTGGAATCATAATTCCATATGTATAAGGCGGATTTGTACATTTCCAGACTATACGAGGAAATTTTTCGTATTAGGGAAGAGAAGATTGGAACATACGAGAGATGTTTCTACGAGCGTGTACTCTTTTTATTCACTTTATTTGTTTTATTAAAAAAATACTGATTGCTTAGTCTATAAATCTTTGCGGATTTTGTAGGATTTCGGGTTTGAAAGAATTGAATGCACAAATTTGAGGATTCGTAGAATGAATAACTAGTTTGTACGATAATTCGTAGAATCATGGATGACTGACGAACGAAGTGAGTGTGAACACTCAATAAACCTACTCGCTTCGTTCATAATCCTCAATAAACCACTTCGTATGTAATATTTAATAAACATACTCACTTCGTTCGTAATCCACAATAAACTTACACACTTCGTTTGTAGGTTACTTATCATATCCCCTAGCAATCCCCCCTCTACCCTCCTCCAACTCAGCACCCTCCTCTCCTTCAACATAATCACTCCCCAAACCAGTCCAATGACGACTCTGAAGGTGTCTGGCAGAAGTCGAAACCGTCCCCTTGATAGCCACCTGGGAAGAAAACTTCTTCACCAAAGCATTCTCATCCAGCTCCTCAGTAGTGATCGACAAATGATTCAACTGTCTCAAAGGACGGGAAGTCGACACAAATCTCCCAGTGACAGGATCAAATTCCGGCTCCTCATCACTATCATTTTCCTCGCGCACCTCAGGCTCCTCATCCTCGTCCGCGGCCAACAACGTCTTAAAGTTGGTTTCCCACTCGCCAGTCCAGCTGATCTCGCTGCCCAAAGAAAGTAGCAACTCGTACGGCGTGACAACAGGCTTGAAGTAATCCCCATGCTCATCCACAATAATCCCCTGGTTATCACAACCAAGAATAACCCACACGTCAATCTCCTCAAAGTTCGCCAACTTGGCCACATTCGGCTTACCCACCACAAACATGTAGTGCTTCTTGCCTGCCGCTTTAATCTTGGATGCAAGCGAGTTCATAAGAGTTTTGGTATGCGAAAGCGAAAGCGTGTTGACCAAGATCCCCACGGTTCCCGCGGTTCTGGCCACATTCATGTACCTGTAACGACGCATCAAGTTGGGGAACGGCCCGTTCACAACCCCGCCGGTGCTGGGGTCGAAAACACTCACCGATCCAAACTTGGTGGTAAGATAGAGAAGCTTAGGCGCGGCCGGACGGGTGATGTGGAAAAGTGCATACTCCTTGAGATTGTCCTCGGTGACTTTTCCCATCACTCTCCTCATCAATGGAGGGCCCTGCATATGAGGCGTGTATCCAATACTATGCACACCGTCCGCATGCAAATCACTCCACTCCAAGTTGACATACTCATTCAATTTGTCTTTGATCCCGCGCAAGTATCTTGTATGTGGTGCGTCTGCCATAAGCAACACCTTGGCGCTGGTATCATCATACGTTTTTCTGAACTGCTCAACCAAAGCATCCTCATCTATCACAGGCTTTCCAAACACATACACTGCTGGAAGTTTGTCTACTGGGTTCAAACATGCATCTCCAAAATGTATCACCAAATCACTGTGCACATGTTCTGCTGCCACTTCATCTATACAACATGGAGAGTACGAGGTATCAGCCAAGATCCATATTTGGGAGTTTTCGCTGGTGGAATCTTGTGTTCCATTGCAGCTTGTTTCGCTGGTGCAATCTTTTGATCCATTGCAGTTTGTTTCACTTTTGCAACATGCATCGGAGGTACCCACATTTCCTTGGCTCATCCCTAACTTGGACTGTAACTCGTGAACAATAGTTGCTGAGTCTCCAACCAACTCATCTGGGAATTGCAAGGTGACTTTTCTGTAGGCATTGGCTCGGAGATATTCAACCATCTCATCGACTGAGTAATATTCGAAGATGGCTTTTTTGATCTCTTGTTCGGATGCTCCGGCTGGTAGCCCGAGGTAGCTACGGTTGATCTCTGTTTTGGTCATTTTGGCGAACGTGACATCGTCCTGGTGGGTAGATAATGATGGTGCTACTTCGGTCATGGTGTTACGTAATTTTATTTTTCAGGTCATCACGATCGAATTCACGAACGAAGTGAGTGAATTAGTGAGAAGTGGGAATTGAATATAGAGTAGTAAGAGTGAGTATTGAATGCAAAGTAGTGAGAGTGAGTATTGAATATTGAGTAGTTATTCAGATAGAAGAGACCTATTTATGAGATAACTGAATTTAATTTCACCTGTTCGTCTTAGAAAGAAGCTTCGTAACTATTAAGACTCACTTCGTTTGTTGGTTTAGTAGTTTGTGAGATAATGAGCGAGATATTAAAGAAGATGAACTAATTGAAGTGATCAACTAATTTATGAAGTCATATATATGCGAATTCACATCATCATTGGTGGACTTTATGGTTAAAATCCATGTTTATTAAAAGTGAACTCTCTTTTTGTTACTTCGAAGACCCTTTATCAGATATGGTCACTTCATTATCGATATTCTTAAAAATACTATAAACAATAAAGAAAACCCGAGCAATTCCAGAAGTAACTCTAAGACTTTATCTCTTTCTGTCTCCTGACTGTATCTCTTCTAGTATTCAGAATACGGTTTCAAGAATTAATAGTACTAATCATTATCATATTCATTAACATGAAATATAAAGGCTATGTTCTTCATTGGTTCTTGCGATCACATTCACATTCACAAACAAAGTGAGTTAACAAAGTCCTCGTGGTTTCGCATAAATGTGGTGAGAGAACTGTTTGAATACTGAAGACAAATGAACAAACGAATGCGAGTGAGATCTGTTATTCGTCGTTCCTGAGTAAGAAGTGTTCTCGATACACACTCACGAACGAATTCATTACAACCTCCCCGCCCAATCCACCGGAACAGGCCTATAAATCGTCACCCTCCCATCCGTCAACTCCCTCAAACTTATCCCTCCTCTCACTACAAACCTCTTTCCCCCAACATTCTGCTCAGCAATCAAAATCTTATTGCCCGTATTCTCCAACACAACCGACGTATGGTCCGGCTCGCCTGCAGTCAGCCATCCAGCAGGCAGACTGAAGGTGCACTGGTAGTACTGGACAATATCTCCCCTTCTAACCTCGTCGGCCTGCTCGCGTAACGACAGCACCACACCGTCCGTAGCTTCGATCTCCAATATCGGGTACCCGTGGTGAACATACGTGGAAACCAACGCATGCTTGCCACACCCCTTCTCGAGCGCATCATGTGCAAGGTCCCAGCACTCACCACGGCCCACCTGCTTGCCCTCGTTGTGCTCCGCCCACAGCGCAACGTACGCGCCAAACTGCTCGTGGTACTGCAAGAGTTCCTGTTTGGAAGGTTTCTTAGTGTCGATGGGCGAAGGCTCCCAGCCCACCACATCGACCGTCGCCCCAGATGTGTTGTCCCCGCTCCACTTGAACACATACCGCACGATCGACAAGTCCTTCAACCGGAAGTTAAACTTCAGCTCGTGGTGCACCACCCCGCCGCGGTTCGAGTTGCTCGACGACCAACTGTAGTTGAGACCCTCGAGACTAGGTGGAAACACCATGTTACCTGTGCTGGAAAACCACCCGGTGTGCACCTGCAAGTCGAGCTGGGGTGGGCCTGTTTGAGTTGGAGGCGCTCTGTAAGTTCTTGAGGGAGGTGGAGGTGGTGCTGCTGCAACCGCTGTTCTGGTTACTCTCGGAGCAGGCACTGGAGGAGGCGTTTTCTCGTTCTTTTCCATCCGTGGTTTGGGAACTGGTGGACTTGCCCTTACTTGACTGAACTGTCTTTCCAATTCGGCAGATACAGATTGAGAGCCTGTCCGTTGAGCAACTGGCTTCAAGTTGCTGCGAAAGTCAGTATTCTCTGAAAACTCCGGTTTTTCTGGTTTACTTGGTTTCGCTGGCTTTTCTGGTTTAGCTGGTTTCGAAGGTAATTGCTGTATTTTCTCGGATGAAGGTAATTGCTGTACTTTCTCGGACGGCTTCTCAAGTTTACTTGGTTTTTCTGGTTTACTTGGCTTTTCTGGTTTGGTTGGTTTCTCTCTCTCCTGTTTTTTTAAAGCAATCTGTTGGGCAAAGTTAATTGTATTAGATCTTTCTTGGTTCATTCCAACTCTAAATGAACCCTCATTCTCAACTGGCCCCGTAGCGTGATCTCTTCTCTTTGGAAGCACAGGAGGTCTATTTGGTAACTCAGGACCTGGCTCCTCCTCCGTATACGCTGGAGGTGGATAGCTTGGTTCTTCTGTTTCTTGTACAATTGTTGTAGACTTTTTTGCTGGCTTTGGAGGCGCTTTCTTGAACCCCGCCAATGGTAAATCTCCAGTGTTACGGCTTGGTAAAGATGGAGGAGCATTCTGTTTCACTTGCTCGGTCTTCACGGCCTCACGATATGGTTTAGGTGGCGGTGCAAACTTGGTATCCACTTCCATCAAAACCGCTTTTTTGGGCACATCCACGGTGACTGGTTGTGTCGAAAGAATTGGGTTGCTTTGAGAACTTGAAGTTGCTCGATCTTTATGAACAGCCGGCGGTGGAAACGATCTTGGATCCGGTAATTCCTTTTTGGGGACTTCCACGGTTTCCGCTGCGGTGTACGGTGGTGTTTGTATTTGCGATGGATATGGTTGGGCCTGAACTGGTGCCTGAACTGGTACTTGAACTAGATCTGGACCCATTTCATGAGGCAAAGGTGCTCTCTTCCGTTCAAATGCTTTTGGTGCTTCCCTTTGGGGTAAAGCAGGTTGGTCTCTAACCGGTAAAGATGGATTCCTGTTTGGTAATTGAGGTCCTGATTGTCCGTATGCGGAAGGTTGTGGTGCTGGTGTGTGTTGGCCATATGGGGCATGTTGTCCATATGCACCAGGTTGTCCAGCTGGTGTTTGATGTCCATATGAAGCATATTCACCCGCTGGTGTCTGTTGCCCATATGCACCAGGTTGTCCAGCTGGTGTCTCTTGTCCATATGCACCAGGTTGGACAACTTGCCCCGGCTGTGGCTGTCCAGGAATTGGTTGACCATATTGACCAGGCTGTGCAGATTGATCTGGCTGAGTATACTGAGCCTGAACAGGGACCTGTTGAGCAGACTGAACTAGTTGAGCATGAGCAGGCTGAACTGGCTGAGCCTGCTTATACTTGGCCATCTGCTCAGCATACGCAGATGCAGCACCAAACGCCGGGACATCGAAAGCACCAACATTTCTCTTTGGCGGAGGGGGCAACGCCGCTAACGTGTTTCTATCAGGGAGAGGCTTCGCCATTGACGGCCGTGGAGCCTCCTCGCCGAAGTTGGAGGGAGCTGCTGCGGCCGTAGCCTCGCTGGAGGGAGGAACGTACGTGGTTCCCTTTCTCTTGGCCTCGTTCTTCTTGTACATCTCCATTCCTCCTTTGCCGAGGGCTTTGGTACTGCTGCCAATAGCGGTTGCGGTCTTCTTTCCTGCGGAGAGAATCCCATCTTTGTTGTTGTCCCAGAATGAAGACATATTTTTTTTGATTCACTGATTCGAACCAAATCCTACGAATCACTAATCTACGAACGAAACTTGCCTACGAATGTAGTGAGTTGACTTGCCTACGCAGTGAGTAGGGAAGTTTTAGGAATGAGGAATCATCAGTTCACTTTCTAAAATCCAACATATAACAACTTTTACTAGTTTGACTAATCTTATATATTATCTGCTTCTATACCACGCCCCTCTATCGGTTTAGGAGACACACGGTTGTTGATCCATTAGTCACCGTATCATTTTCTATTATAATAAGAACTACTTGCACTATATTCTAGAAACTCCAATCATAGTACTATGATCTTTTGAATGTCTACGATTAAGTATTGATGTGTGGGGTCAATGCCTCGCCAAGTGTGAGTATAGTACAATCGCCACAACCAAGATATACCCATAAAAATCACACATGTTTTTGGATCATCTTAGTGGGGACTTATAGTTAATCCCACAGATACAAATCAGACTTCTCTAAAAGTGCCTACAATGGTAATCTAATAATTCATGCATTCTAATGATATTTTGTTATTAAATGAGTAAAATGATTTCCAATCAGTTATCTTATTAGTGTGAATTTTTGGTGTGTGTTTATGAATCGCAAGCTGGCCATTTTGTAAACCTTCACTTGCTGGAATCCTCATAAACTCACGAGAACGAGCAAACGAACAGAACACTCTTCTGTTTTGTTCTTCGCTTGCCGGAATCCTCATAAACTCACGAGAACGAACAAACGAACAGAACACTCTTCTCTTTTGTTCTTCGCTTGCCGGAATCCTCATAAACTCACGAGAACGAATAAACGAACCGACCAAACTCACGAAACTCACTTCGTTAGTTTCTTTTCGTTCGTTCGCTCATCAACCAATATAAACCACCAAAACATAACTCATCAAAGATCCAGTAGCCAACCCAAGAGACAAAAAAACCGTGGTAAACCCGCCAGCAGCCTCCTTCTCCCCATCAGTATCCAAATGATCCCCAACAACCATAAACGCCGACGTAGCCAACTGCCCGTTCAGCAAGCCGAACAAAAACTGAAGCAATACATACCACAAATCGCTATTCACGACCGGCGCCTTGTCCTGCTCCGGATGGATGTTACACGTAAGAAACAACGGAATAAACAACAACCGAGCAACCGAATACCAAAGCTGGACCTTGGAATTCCGAATAAGAATCGAGTACTTTGTTCCACACAAAATGCGCCCGAGCAAGTCACCTATGTTCCACATCAAAAACGCAAACGGAATGTACACCTTCTTCTGGAACACGGCCAGCAGCGACTCGTAATGTGTAGATTCCACCTTCAGCGCAAACACAGGAAAGCAGAGCGTCACGCAGAACGTGAGGAAGATGGTCAGAACAACGTACGCGAGCTTCGTCCAGAGCACCACAAACGGCACATGTTGCTTGGGGGCCTCCTCCTCGTCCGCCACCTCCAAGTACTCGTCCTGGAGGTTGCTTTCGAGCGTCTGGTTCAACTGGTTGTACTGGTTGTCCACGCTGAACCGGTTGACCCAGTAGAGGAGCGCCATGGACACCACGGAAATCAAGCATGCCGTGAAGTAGTACGCAAACACTCCGTAGTTCTTCTCGGCCGTCTCCACGCTGGGCCTGTCGATGAGCAACACCGAGAGGATGAGCACGCACGCAGGCAACACGCCTGCGACCGCCTGGCCCACCATCACCGCGTTGGCGTAGATCCCGCCCAACACATTCACCACCGCCATGGTCCCGTTCTGCGCCAAGCACGTCGCCATCGCCGACGCCAACACCATCGCCATGAGCACCACGAAGAACGGCGTGTCCGCCATCGTGAGGAACACCAGCGCCACGCACGTCACCGCCATCACCAAAAACACCCCGATCGTCATCCAGAGCCCCACCGCCATCCGCCGCTCGTAGTCCACCCCCACCTGTTTCTGCGCGAGGTAGAAGTTGTATCCCGCTGATGCCACCAGCGACACAGACATCATCGTCGACGAATAGATCCGGATGAGCTGCGGTGACTTCTGGAACCGTTCGTCGTAGTACGCGGATGCTGAAAGAAAGCAGTTCCAAGGCCAGAGGAGCGCTAATCCGATAAGTGTGAATGTTCCATACCGCAAGTGTGAGAGTTTGATACGGTGTTTGTTTGTTATTTGCAACACCACTGGGTCGTATGTTTCCCACGTCATGTTGATAAGAAATTTAAGCGCACAATGTTATATACAGAATAACAATATTGAGATTTTGTAGGATTTTAGTGGAATAGGTGATTGTATAGGGTATGTTAGAAATGTATGCTTTGTAAGAATTGTAGGTTATGCTAGAAATGTATACTTGGGAAAATTGTAGGTTATGTGAGAATTGAGGTTAAATATGTATACGACAATTGCTGTAAATGGATAAATACATAACATAATAATACATAAAGAAATAAAAGGAATTGCAAGTGTGGTGTTTGTGAATGACCATGTGAAGAGTTTCGTGAAGTTGAATATTCCAGTTGAAAGTTAATTTCTAGGAATTCCAAGGGTAGGTATTCTGGGATTCTAGATATAGTTATCTAGAATTGACCAGAAAAGAAAATACTCTAACGAGTTTAGATTGTTAGTTAGAAAGGGTCTTTTCTGAAAAAGAGTATAGCTTCGATAATATTCATCTCTTGGATGTCATTCTGCAAATGAAAGACATTTTCTAGACTATAGCTATTATAGAATCAGATGACACTAGTTCTGCAAACAAGATTCTATGGCTCCACACCTCACTCACTTCGTTCGTGAGGTTTACTCATCATCCTCCCATATATCATCCGAAGCTGCTCCCTCTCCTCCCTCGACAACTGAGCCAACCTCGTAAGATCCTTCTCTATCTTAAAAAACACCCGCATGATCATATAATTCGGCTCGTTGATAGGCAACCGCAACGGCGACTTGTCGCCCATCCAGAACAACTCCTCTTTCTTGTTCTCCTCCGGCGTCTCGTCCGCCGGGATCTGCGTTTCCAATCCGTCCATGAAATCCGCCCATTCCTCGTGGTCGTACCGTTTATGCGGTTCATCCAACGAATCTGCAATCAACGGTTTAAGTTTGCTAAGAAAAAGTAGCAAATGTTCGAATGTTTCCTGTTGAGCTTTCAATTTGTCGTTGGTTTTCAGGACAAATGATTGTAGGTTAGTTTTTGAGTTGCTGGTGATTTTATCAGAGTCTTGCGAATGCACAGATTCGGGGTCTCTAGAATGTAAATCTGTTGCTTCGGAGTCTCCAGAATCTGAATCCCTGGCACCTCCATCTATAACACTCTCAATATCCCTCATACTCTCAACATCTCCCTCTATATCCTTCTCCACTTCCCTCTCTATTAATGAACCTTCTAACGAACCCCTCAATGGAAACTCAAACCCCTCATCACATCCCGCATCTAAATCCTCAGCTATGTCCCCCTCATCATTATCAGCGTGACGCTGCTTCCTCCGGAATATAGCATTAATGTACCGGTTGTAATCAAAAAGTTTAGTGAGAAATACAGTAAACCTCAGTGCACTATCAAAAAGCTTATCGCCAACATTAGATATTAATATGGTCATTAATGGAACTGCAGATACCGCCCAGCACACAAAGAAACCTCTGCCAAAGGACAGCTTCGGGGAGAAGTCCCCATACCCAATGGTGATCAAACACAAGAAACAAAAGTAGATGGCGTTGAAATAGGACCAGCCCTCAACGTAGTGGAACACAAGAGCACCCACAAGCCAGTAGATTAAGAAAACCGAGAGCGTGGTTCCCAACGATGAGTTCAACTGGTGGTACTTTGCTCTTTTTCTTAGGATCCGGATTTCGTGGAACATTTCCTCGGATTCCCAGTGGGTGTCTGGCTGGTTTTGCAACTGCTTCAAGCGTTTGATGCGGTGTTTTTCGATCTGGTGCCAGAACACCGTGGGCCCGCTGGATTGCAGAACCACCTGTCTGATCATGGCGATGATCAACCCCATGATTAAGACTCCGATGAACGAACACACAAGAACCATCGCCTTGGCCGCGTGTGTCTTGGGGAGAATATCCCCAAGCCCGATGGTGAGAAACGACACAACTATGTAGTAGAGGGCGGCCGCGTAGGAAACATCCTCGATGAGCGCCTCCATGATCGACGTGCCTACAATACACCACGCGGCAAAGATAATCGTATACACCATCAATGTGCGCTGGTTCGGACCCAAGTTGAAACTCGCAGGATACTTCTTCAACTTGTACCCCAACAAGTTGACGGAAAGGATGAATGCACAGTTGAAGTAGAAGAAGCACGTAAAAACGGCAAACCAGAAGCCTTCGGAAAGCCGATATTGTGCGTTGGGTGCTTTGCATAGGAGGTACGTTAGCACGATGTCCGCCAACAACAATGCACTGGCAAAGATCCAGAAGAGAATGGAAATGCACTGAGTGATGAGGTACTTCGCTTTGCCCGAGAAGTTCATCAAGAGCGAGATGTTTCCGATGATCCCGCATGCCAAGCTCATCGCGTTGATCACCACCAACTTTCGGGGATCTCGCACGGACTTCCCGGTCGTGAGGTCGATCCGCCAGTGTTCGACGAGCGCCACCACTGACACCATGTTGGCGAGCGGCGCCAAGCATGCTGCCATGAGCGGAAAGAACGTGGAGATGTAGTACCACATGAGAAACCACCGGTCCCCGGGTTTAATTGTGAGGTTGGTTACCGCGGTTAGCGGCACGTTGAGTGTGTGTTTGATTGAGAACGGGGCTTCTTTGTGTTGGAGGAGGTGGGGGTTGTCGTGGTAGCTGTTTTGGATGATGGGTTTGAGGAGTTCTTCGTGTTTGAGGATGTCATTGGGGTTGACATCTTTGAAGAGGGTTGTCATGTTTTGGCGGGCGAGAAAAGAGTGTAGCGAGAATTTCAACGGCGTACCGAGAATATCAACGAGCGCAGCGAGAATATCAACGAGCGCAGCGAGAATATCAACGGCGTACCAATAATATCAACGGTGTACCAATAATATCAACGGCGTACCAATAATATCAACGAGCGCAGCGAGAATATCAACGGCGGACCGAGAATCATCATCTACCAAGAACACCTTCACCCACCAACTTCACCCATCAACTTCATCCACCAACGCCTTCATCTACCAAGAACATGTACGATCCATTATTTTATCAATCCCTCTCTCCAGTAAAATACCAGTAAAATACCAGTAAGTATAGAGTATCATGTCTAAATTACTTCATGTCTAAAATACAATCATCTCATCTCATCTTTAAAACTTTCAGAATCATCAAAAGTCAAACTTCAATTCTTTTACAAGATCTCTCACCAAGCCTTATTTTTGACGGAATCTCGTCAAATCCATCGTATGTATCTTTAATGAACTCACTACATCATTTTCAACTAGTGGAGAGTGATAACATTTTGTCACGTCTTCCGAAATTGATCTATATCATTTTGTCAAGTCTTCCGAGAGTGATCACAAATGATAAAAACCTACGATCTAAAATACTGTTAGGATCTACGCGCGATCAAAACATTTGCTGTTGTCTGTTCAACGGTTAGTATAATCACGATGGTTATCGTATCATCTCTCATCATGCAACATAATGGCTCGTCACTAATCAATATAAATATTCAATTGCAGTTGGTCCATAAAGGCAGAAAAGTTCATGGAGGATAAAGGAAAAGAACATATTAGTAGCGGAGCCATCTTCACTCTTACTGTGCTCCATCTATTGCAACTGTATGATATTCACTAGAATAAGTGCTTTTTATATTCATAGAATAAGTCAAGGTTCATTTGAATATACTAATAAGTGCTTCACAAACAGTTATTATCTACTTTACTCAACGAGTTAAGTACACTAACATCGTTATTATTTACTCTTATTCAACATGCGCAGCGAATTGAAGCACACTAGTACTTAACTACTTCCTTCAACGAGCGTAGCGAGTTGAATTACACCACAGTTCTATCTAATTTTATACAACTTGCTACGCTCGTGAATTACACCACAGTTCTATCTACTTTATACAATTCGCTACGCTCGTGAATTACAGAACAGTTCTTATCTACGTTTACTCAACTCGCTACGCTCGTTGAAATCGTTATTATTTACCTGTATCAACTCGCTACGCTCGTTGAATTACACAACAGTTCTTATCTACTTTTATTCAACTCGCTACGCTCGCTGAATCTATATACATCACTGAGACAAAAAATGCTTTCTCAAAAGATTCTTCACGGTATGCTTCTTCAAGCCCTCCACCGGAGTCTTCGACAAAGAAGCCAAAATATCATTACGTTTCTCATCATTCTTACTCAACAGAATTTCCGCATAAAACTCCTCGAATCTACGCAAACTCTCCTCCTTTTCTGCAACCTCGGCGGAAATCTCATTCACCTCCAAAGCCAACACAGGTTCGGTGGAAGGCCATGCCTTGAGCCCGTACTTGGCCTTGATTCTGTTGATTTCACTTACTAGTTGATCACGCTCCTCAGCGCTCTCGGAAACCTGGCCCCTAAGAGACAAATCAGTCAAAGCTTTCAAGTCTCCGATCTGGGTTATGGTTTGTGCTAATTTTTCTTTGTTTTCGATGAACTGCTTGAACAACACTCTACCGGCCTTCATCAGCTTCTCCTTGGCTAACGACTCGTACATTTCGAACTTCAGACCTTTGTCGTCTTTGATCTCCGCAACTGCAAATGTTTTGCGTGGGGATATTCTGTCAATAGATTCTATACGAACAATATCACCTTCTTTGCAGAGGTTACCTTCATCGTGCACAAGGTAGTCTTTTCTTTTGAGAATGTCCTTATGGATTTTCTTGTCGTAGATCTTGGTTTGAACACGGACCTTGACGGTTTTGTTCATTTTGCCATGGGACACTACGAGTCCCACAAGGTTTAATCTGGCCATTGGTGAAAAGTTTTTTTTTAATTGCGAATTCATAATGAGCGACGAACGAGCGAGCGAACGACGAGCGAATGAACGAGCGAACGAAGTGAGTGGGTGAGTGGGTGAGTGAGTGGGCGAATTTACATGTTATTCTACTTTAGTAGTGATACCTTGAATGAGCGTTTTTTGTAATTATTTTTATATTGATAGCGTGGATTTCACGCAAATTGTAGTGAGTGTTGAGAAGTTACCTTGAATTGGTATTTTCTGTATCGATTCTTTATCTGTGTAATGGCATTAATGTGATTGATACCAAGTTGAGCACCGGGAGTGTATGAATAACCTATTGTGAGTTCAACTCCACCGAGAACTATGTTAACTTACTATTTCATTATTGACGAAAACCATCAAAGAATGACTTTAAGGCTCTCCTGATACTTTTAGTGACTATTCACATCAATAGTACAAATTACTTTTAAAGCCATCCAGTAATGAATGTACAATTCTACCGTTCTGCTCTTTTCATCGAATTTCCAGTTGCAAAAATTACCGAAAATTGATTGAAGAAACAAGATTTAGGATGGTGTACGGTTACTTATTAATAGTCTTTATTTTAATTGAGAATCTTATTAAGAGATTCTAGTAATTTTATAATGTATTGTAAGCAGAATTGAAGCAAACGAGTTCTCATTACCTTTGATTCAATTGACAAGAAGTCAACTAATGTAGTTGACTAAGAAAATCAAAACGTTAACCAACAGACTCACCACCAACAACTCACTTCGTTCGCTTTTTGCTTTTCGTTTATTGCTTTTCGTTTATTGGTTTTCGTTTATTGGATTGTTCGTTTACTGAGCACCTCCCTAAACCTCTCCACCAAAACCTCATTCTCCTCCCTCGTACCAACCGAAATCCTCAACCCCCCAACACAATTCAACTCATTCCCGCGATATCTAACCACCACCGCATTCTCAACGGCCAACGTATTATACACCCTGTTCGCAACCTCATTCGAAGGAATCCCATCCCCATCCAAAACTTGTAAGAGAATAAAGTTGGCATCAAGCCCGCCAATATTCTCTCCAATTCCCTCCAACTTCTGTAAATTCTTCAAAAGAAGATCACGCTGGTCCTTAATAATATCAACATACTTTCTCATCACACTCAAGCCCTCCGGATTCGTCGCCCTCGTAGCAACATCCGCCGTCAACGACGAAATATTGTAGGGATACTTCATTGCATTCAAGTATCCGGACAACTCCTCACATGCATACGTCACTCCCAATCTTATTCCCGCGAGGCCAAACGACTTCGAGAGTGTTTGCAACACAACAAGGTTTGGGTGCTGGTTGACCAACGTCGCCATCGACAGCCCGTCGTCGGTGAAGTCGATGTACGCCTCGTCCACCACAACCAACCCGTTCCACTCCCCCGCGAGCCGCTCCACGAGCCCAACCACCTCCTTCACCCCAAGCAATTGCCCGGTCGGGTTGCCTGGAGACGTCAAATACACCAACTTGATCCCTCCACCAGCCACCTTCGCTGCTACCTGCTCGGTGTCCACCTGGAACCCCGGCACCGTCAACGGCACCCGCTCAATGCCCACGTCGTTCACCTGCGCGCAGATCGAGTACATTCCATACGTTGGAGGGCAGATAAGCATCTTGTCCTTTCCTGGCACGCAAACCGCTCTAAGCAACATGTCAATGCTTTCGTCCGACCCCACCCCAAGACACAAGTTGCCCGTCTTCAACTCTCCGCTCTTAAAATACGCATTCTTGTGCTGGTTGCGGAACGCAACTATCTGCTGCTTCAAATCTGCTTGGTGCGGGTCGGGGTACCGATTGAGCTCCAATTCGGCTTCCCGCTCACTTACCTGGGCGAGTGCTGGACCGTGTGTGTTCTCGTTGGCATCGAGCAATATTCCTACCTTAAAGTCATCTCTTGCACACCGATAAGGCTGGAGATTTACAATATTTGGTCTTACTATTTGTTTTAAGTCAAACATATTTTCTATGACTCACTGAGATTTCATTCTTATCTGAAGTCGTGTGTGGCAGGAGGATTATGAGGATTATGTGATGAAGTGACAAACGAACAAAGTTACAAACGAACGAAGTGAGTTTGTTGGTGTGAGTTTATTCGTTGTGAGTTTGTAGACTTTTTAACTTTCTTAGTTAGTTGACTTTCTTAGTTGACTTTCTGATCAATTGAATAAAGTGAACTCATTCGTTAGTCGAGTGGATTGAAGTGCTGTGGAGATCCAGAATGACTTTGGGTTGATGGTTGGACTTCTATTGGCTGCAATTTTTACTACGAACACAGTGAGTGGAGTAGTAACCGTAGATTACAAATGGATAAAGATAACGATTAACTACGAATAGGTGAGTAGTAGAGTAGTAACTGTATAATACAGATATTAAAATGAAAGAATATAACTATCAATATAGTTTCATGTGTTCTAAGGAACTGTATCAATTTCCATTGATCGTATTCCTCCATCTCCATCTTGTATTGTTCCACTTATCTTTTCTTCCTTATCTTGATTCCATTCATCTATTTTCTTGCTGCAAAAATTTAAAAAAGATGCTTCCCCACCAGGACTCGAACCTGGAATCTTCTGGTTCCAGAAGTGGTTACTTATCGTAGCCAGACGCCTTGACCATTGGGCCATGAGGAACGAAGCAGATGCTAATTGTTTTTCGGATGTGTCCAAATTGTGTATATATTAAATGAAAGTTCTGTAACTTCTAACATGTTATTATTCATTATTTGTTAACATATAAACTGTTCATTATTTTCATCTCTTTGTTTAATAAAAACTTATACACAACTCACCTCGTTCGTTTCTTAATTATATATACTGTTCATTACTTTTCATCTATTTGTTTAATAAAAACTTATTCACAACTCACTTCGTTCGTTTCTTAATTATATAAACTGTTCATGACTTTTCATCTATTTGTTAACTCACTTCGTATTAATCATCATCATCCCCAGTAGTAGGATTAAGATTCCAAGTCTCAGTCTGAGAACCAAAAATCATTCTCGTAACAAACCCATTAAACTGCTGCGTCAACCACAACTGATTAAGAACCTTATATCTATACTCATGCAAAAGAGCTCGGCCCTCTGTGGTTGGCCTCTTGTATTCTCCATGTGTGGTCAAGTAAGGTGCAGGAAGATCCACTCCAAGTGGAGAGGTTGAAATGTATATCGCAACCTTCAATAAATTCAAATGTGGTAAGAAATAGATTCCAGTATGACTGGAACAATACGGCATATGCAGCAATCTATTCAGCTCGGGAAATTTGGATCCACAATGAAGGCATATCATATTGTGGAGAATTTGCAGAGGTGATGAACTCTCGATATCAACCATACAAGAATGGTAGTCCGTTGGAAGGTCAATAAGCTTAACCACCGCAGGGTAATCAAGAGATAACACTCCATTGATAACACGGCTATCTCTTGGGATCTTGGTGTAGAGAAAGTAATTGTATGTGTTCTGTATGATACTTCTCTTAGTTTGCGTATCCAGAGAAATCTCCAAGATGAAGTCATCGTAGGAAAGCACCCCAAGGGCCTTTGTTAATTCGATTGAAGAATCCTTGTACTCCTGTGCAGCAATCTTCTCCTCTAACTCTTGCAAAAGCGGTGTACTCTCGTGAACGTTTTCCTCGACAATCGACCCGCTGAGCAAATCAAGAAACAATACGGTCTGTCTCAAAAATGGCAACAACAATCTTTCGATGCTAAAGTAGAACACATCGACGATTTCATCTGTGATGTCGTTCACCTTGATACTAAAGGTGTTGTTCAGCGCGATTTGCTGCAAGATTCTCTTCAAGCCATGGGCTACGTTTTCAGGAATGGTGGCGCCTGGATTCTTTTTCAATGTGTCCAAAAGCTCCTCCCTCAACGCTATCCTTCTCAACAATGATGTTCCTGCAACGGCGATGAGTCTGGAAATCCCCACGGATACAAGTGATTGCAAAGATTCGTCAGTCTGGAAGAAAAGACACACCAATTGGTTGAACGCACCATCGATACGTGTGGTGAAGCTCCACATATCCTCCATATTTTTACCCATCACGCTCCGCAAATGTACTGAGGACTTTTGGCTTTGAGACAAAAGAACCCTCAATTGGATCAAAGACTTCATGAGCAACTTGGTGGACCCTGTGATGCCTGTCAAAAAGCTGGATAATCCCTCCTCCCCATCAAGTCTGGTTGCTGTCTCATTCATCCGAATGGTGTTTGCAAGCAAAACAGAAAGACTGGTCAATTGGTTATGGAACACTACCTGTTTGTTTGCAGCTGGTAAGAAGTCGATGTTCACCATTTCGGCAACTTCACTCAATGCTACGTTTACGATCTCGGCCCTGCTTTCCGCGTCGCGATACTCGTGATTCACCAACACATTCTCAAGAATACTCATTTTGAATGTGTTCACCAGACTCAACAACTGTTCATAAACAACATGGATGGTCCGTCTCTTCAACGCTGGTTCTATTGATTGTTGTGTTTCCGGCATAATACACGAAGGAACAAACACCATATGCAAATTGTGACAGAGTGGACATGTAACATGATTGAGACGAGATGCTGTCTTTAAACTTTGGAAACATTTATAGTGGATCCCATGCCCGCATGTTGTGATTACTTCGCTCGAAATGTACGTGTTGTCATCCGAGTCCCGGAAGAAACCATATCCGAAAACATGGTTTTCTTTGGTTGGAGTTTCTTGGCTGTCATACGACGCAAACGCTAACCGCATGTATGGCATGTTATTTGGAAGTTTCCAAAATGTCAGCACTTTGCTCAAGGTGGCCATCACTCCAAACGTCTTCTCCACAGACTCAAGCTCCCCACAAAACACACAAGTTCTCAACCCAGCCTTGGAATCGTCTGTATGTGTGTGTGAATCCATCTCTTCATGCAATTGTTGGTTCTGACTCAAAAACTTTTCCCTCTGTTTGGCAAACTTCTTCATCACCTTCTTCTTTCTTTCCTCGTTAAGTCTCTTCTTCTTCTCAGCTTCGGATTCTGGTGAGTTCAACTTACTTCTCTTGTAAGAAATTATAAAGTCTTCGCCAAAGCTATCATTCATGTCTTCAATGACTCTCTCGTCCTTTTTGATGAACTCTCCAACCAAATAATCTGCCTTGCGGACGATACTCTTGGACATTTTAGATTCTGCAATGGTTAATAACAAATCTCCAATAGAAATGTTCACAAAATGATCATTCAAGTAGTCTTCTCCGAACAGAAGTTCGTCATCGATCAACACCGCGTGTAACAAATGTAAAACTTGTGGTAAATAAAACTCAGACTTGGTATCAATCGCAACTTGCAACAACTTATAGATGAGTTTGGCAAACTCCTTGGTTTTGGTGAACTTCCCAAGATTCTGATTTACATAGTCAAACAGAGACAGGACGATTTTTGGAACCAACACGACTTCTTCCTCTTTTATCTTCTGATGTTTGGCTGCACTTTTGACAACAGCATCATTTACAACTTGGAAAGCACTGGAATCCAAAAAGAGACTTAACGGATCCAACGTCTCATACACCTCGGGTTTCAACCGATACAACCCAACATCAACTAACCCGGTTGGTGGCAGGTAATCGGCAAACTCTTTCAAAATATCATCAAGGTCAATATGATTTTCGGCATCCACGTATTTTAATAACTGACTGTAGGACCGTGGCTCGACGCATAACGCATACTTCACCGACGACTTCACAAAGTGATACAGTGCGTTATTATGCTCACACGAAATAGTTTCTCTTTCAACAAGCAAATTAAATAAAAAGGCAATGAACTTTTCGGTAATTTGGAAGAAACGATCCTCATACACCGTTTTATTGTACGAGGTCTCACCCTTGTACCAGCTCGACAACTCCCATCTATCCAAAAGATTTAATAAACTGGTGGTAGGGTCGTCATAACAAAGAGAAATTTGAACCAAGTGGAAGTCTCTCATGTAGGATGCATCACTCAATGGGAAGGTGTAGTAGAGCGTGGCCTGTCTTGATGAGTTGATACCGTTTCTAATCCAAAGCCCGATTTTGACTTGAGCTCCCAAAACAATACTTCTCAAGGAAATATCTGAAATGTTCATAAAAGGCTTGGGAAGGTTTTCAAGAAGATCACTGTAAAGTTCTAAATTATGCGTTTGCAACAAGTACGATAAGAAACTGTTGATGACATTGATAAACGAAGCTCGGTTTTTGCTTACGGTGAACTCTGCAATGCCTGGTGAGCTCTGCCAGACATCTCTCAACATTAAGAAGTCAATAACTTGTTTGATTGCTTGTCTGATTAGTTGTTTGTTTTCCGACATGGCGATAATTTTCAAAATTGAAAGAATTGGAATAGACACTTTTAAATGTACCATGAACTCATAACTCTCTACCTCCACATGATCACCTGTTTTTCTTTTCATTGTTGCAAAACCTTGGAAGTTTCTTAACAAGAGCAAAAGCATCGTTAAGTTGTTTGGTTCAAGAAAAGTTTCAATATTTGCAATGCTCTTGTCACCTCCAGTCAACAACTTTAAATCGTAGATTGCACGAATAATTGCATCTGAGATGGTGGTGTTTGCCTTTGGCTTTCCACTCAATGACATATCCAAAAAGCTCTGGTGTCCACATTCATTATTGAGCTCGGATGAATAGTCCTCAATCAACCTGATGACCGGACCAATGATTTGACCAAGTTCATTTCTCTTCATAATACCATGGATGCTACTTGGACATGTGAATACTTGGACAGAAATATGAACAAGTGAATTGAGGTGATCTTCCCGGTCCACCAATGCCAAAATGCTAAGTAGCAGAGGGTATATCTCCGTCACTTGTTGTGAAAAGGTTTCTTTATGAACAATATCTGCAAGAATTGGATTAAGAAGAAATTCGCACAATTTCGATCTCAATGTCAGGGTGAACCGGATCTCGAATGTCAAAAGGAATTGAATTCGCGAATGGGCCACAGTAATCTGCTTATGATTCAAGACAAATTTATGATTCCGCATCAAATCGGATGGCTTGGTGAGTGGATTCACCTGTGTGGGCGCGTACTCGCTAAACTTTCCATTCACAGGAATCCCATTTTCAAAGAGACTACTCTGTTTGGCCTCCCCTGTATCAGGCCACCACTCGGTGGGAAAATTACGCGCAAACTGAAAGTCAGGTTCCAACAAAACTTTAGCCAATTCCATGCTACACACCTGGCGGAAGGTAGAATTAGGAAACTCCAAGAGCTCACCCAACCAGTAGAAAATGTGATCGCAAATCGACTCCCGGATGAAATCCCGCAATGACATAATAGTGGCCACCAACCCATTACACTGCACTTTAGTCTGAGTCTTCATGAGCGAAGTGTAATTAGGAGCACGCTTAAGGATGGTACGCCCGTGCTCATTCACATCCGATGCAATCTTGTGGGCCTCCACTTCCGTGCAGTCCAACGCTGCTATGATCGCAGAAGTGGCCTCCGGAAAGTTGTGATGCTCGTCATTCAAGAGAAGTAACAACCACGAATCGTCAGTGTTATGGTCCAATGCCCCACCATAAACCTTTGGAGGTAAGTTCAGGTACTCCAGGAGCCGTCTCGATGTAAACATCCCCAGCGCCTTCTTGTTCATGTTTTCGTGCACAAACGGCAACGCCTGCACGGAGTAGTTGGTCACATCCAAGATGTAATCAATGCAGATCTTGATGGTTTGGTGAACAGCGCTGGTATACTTGGTTTCCCCAGTCACTGGTTCTGTTATGCACTTACAATTGAGTGGTTTGAATGCTTCTAAATCTCCGCAGTCGCATGTTGCCTCTCCTTTGGATGTGCGCAACGTTACATCGTGCCCAATATGGTCATCCTTGTTAAAACAGTACGCACACAATACACACGTCTCGTCCAATCCACACTCCCGGCAGTAGTACAACGCTTCCTCTCCGACAATCCGTCTGGAACATACTTTGTTGGCGGGGTGTGTGTATTCCGTGTCTTTACCTGCCGTGTACTTGATTTCCTTACTGGATAAGGGGAAATCGTAACCGTTGATCGATGGAAGTGTCGGGAAAAGTTCCTTCAAGTTTGCTCCTTCGTCACTGATAGCATAGTAGAGTCCTTTGTAGAGGTTGGCGGGTATCGTGCTAACGTCATGGTCAACCTTTTTAGGTAGTTCAACGAGAAACCGTTTCAATAGATCTGGATTCATGGTTTTTTTCATTCTATAATTTTCTGCGCTTTTCTATGTGCGACACTACGAAGTGAGTAGTGTGAGTATTCTGAGTAATCTGAGAACTCCGAGTAATCTGAATAATCTGTTCATTCTAAGGAGTATAAGCAATCTGAGTCGTATGAGTTCTCTAGCCGAGTAATCTGTAATTTGAAATCTGAGTAAGCTGACCAATCCACTATGTGGCTCCCGTTCCGGGCCTGCCTCACCATTGTACCATTTGATAGACTGAAATTATATTTAAGCTCACACTACTCACTTCATAGTGTTCGAGACGTAATTTTGCAATCATGATTTATTAGCTATATACATCACAACAACAAGGCCAAGGCCGCAATCACTGCAATTTCGATTTTTGCTGTTGCTGCATAAGCTTTGGAAATCACACTCACAAGTGTGTTGGTGGAGTTTGATGTGTTTGCGATTGTGGTGTGCACCGAACTGTAGAGGGGAGAAAGGATAAATTTGCTGTTTGTAGAAGAAGCAGGACTGTGGACGGTTAACGTTGGGAAGGGTGAGCATTCTGTAATGTAGTAGGTTGTTTGAATTGTGACTGTAGTTTTAGTTGGAGTGGTGGGAGTTGTGTTAGGAGTAAAGGTGTTTGAAAAGGTGTTTGAACTAGAACTGGAGCTGAAACTGGAGATAGTGATACTGATTTGAATAGTAGGACTTGTTGGACTAGTAGTACATGGACTATTAATACTGGTACTAGTAGAACTAGTACTAGAACTCTTCGTAGTTAAAGTAGAACTAGTACTAGTACTCTTCGTAGTTAAAGTAGAACTGGTGCTAGTTGTTTTCATTGTTAAAGTAGAGCTAGTACTACTGGAAGTTTTAGAACTGGTGGTACTGGTACTGGTGGATTTTGTACTAGTTGGTGTAGAACTGGTATTGGTGGTACTACTAGTTTTCGCGCTGGTACTACTAACTTTCGTACTGGCACTACTACTCTTGGAACTACCCCGCAAAATATCCCGAACAGACTCAATATAATTCTTACTGTTCACTATATTCGCAGCACCAAAAGAAGCATCCCATAAAACAACACCCCCAAAAGGACCGTTCAACGAAGCTACAGTGGATGCAACTTGATTCAAAGTAATATACCCCTGGATACTATCCGTAGCAGGTAATCCCAAAAACAACTGAATATGGGGCCGAGTGCTGGCAAACTTGACCCAAGTCTGCCAGTTGAAAAAGCCGCCGGTGACGGAACAATAATTATTGTAGAATTGAATGAAAGCATAATCGACGTCTGCCTGGTCTAAAATCTCACCAAGCGACGCATCGGGAAAGGGACATTGGGGGGAAACAGACAAGAAGTAGTTTCCACCCTGGTACAACGACTTCAACTCTTTGGCAAACGCGACGGTTCCCGTCTGAGAGCCGTTCTCCAAGTCCAAGTCAAACCCATCAAAAACAGCATCGTCAAATGGGCGGAACGGCGCGGTGCCTGCACCGAACTGATTCCACAAGGTGTGTGCGAACGCGCGGGCATCCAGGTCGGACGCAAACCCATACGTGCCAACAGCACCACCGAGCGACAAAAACACCTTCTTGCCCAACCGCTGGCACTCCTTGATGTGCTCCCCAATGTCCGGACAATGGAGGAGCGACGTACCTGGAAAGTACGTCCCACACGCATTGGCAAGGTTCAAGCCCACGTCGGGGAAACTGTTGAGAAACGACACAACAAAGATATCTGCGTCGTCGTTCTGGCAGTATGATAAGAGCGACGATTGACCCCCTGATGGGTTCTGGCCCCAGTAAACAACAAGCTGTGAAGTAACGAGCGTAGAGAGAAGAATTAACGAAAGAATCATGTTTATGATGTGTACACTATATCCTGCTCTATTTATAGTTTGCGTGACCCTTGGTGGCGTCATCTATTCTTGAATCTTTCAAGGCGGGCTCACTTTGGGGACTTTTGGTATAGATCATTTTTTGGTACTTGGTTTTTGTTGTTTTTTGGCTGCAAAAAATGGTGAGGCCAAAAAAGGGAGGAATGGAAAAAGGAAGGACAAAGAAAAGAGTGATATCAGAAGAGGAGTTGGTTGATTTAAACAGAAATGAATGCATTGGTTAATAGAAATGAGGGAAATGATTTTTGATATTTGTTAAAAATTGTAAGTTTTTAAAGAAATTGTGAAAGAGAAAAAAGAAGAGGTATAAACTTTTCTATATTATGATTTCTTCTAAGTTTAACATCCTAATAATAGGCCAATACCCTGTCCTGTTCTGTTCTTATGAAAGTATAAAAATTGGGATCGTTTAATCTTGGAAAACTCTCATAATAATTAGAATGATGCTTTCATCTCTTTCATATGAATACAAATGTGTGTATCTAACTAATAATAACCCATTAACTACTTTACAAGATTCATTTGGTGTTTTCCTAACTAAAAAGTTTTAGCCGTTTTATCATTTCAAATATATAAGAATTTCTGAAAGCATAGTGACTGTTTGTTTGGGATTTGGTAATGGTATCTTTGGTATCTCGGTCGTATTTGTCGACAAGTGGTGTATCCCGGTTGGTGTGTTCGATAGTTTTTGAACAATTGTTGATATTGAAAAGCAGCGATGTTTGGTATTGGCTAAGTTTTCTCACTTGATCCTTAAATAGGTGATAACTGACAACATACAGATGATCAATTGAAGATATTAGGTGAATATTGAAGTGAATAAGTGAATATTGAAGTGAATAAGTGAATATTGAGTGATTAAATGAATATTGATTGATTAAATGAATGTTAAAGTATCAATTAAAATACAACGAGCCAGTTACTTCGTTGGTTGTTGCTCGTTTTGTTGTATAATATCGTCCTTCCTAGGGAAACTCTAGGGAGAGACCTAGAATAGGGGGAGGTTTGCAGCCAAACCTCCGGGTCTATTATGAGTTTCCCAGATGCAGGCGCATATAGAATATATAAAGACCTAGATTATCTATCTAGAGGAACTAGAAGTTCTTACCTATCTTACTCCATAGATAATCAGACCTTAGATACAATATACATAAGGACTAAGAGATTGGTCCATATCTGTTGTAAAGAGTTGCACATCAATTGATACCGCTATCAATTGGCCTTACTGGATTAAATACCAGACCTCTCCGGAATTCCCAGCCTATTCTCGCTAAGCTAGCAGAATCGGCCATTATATACAACACGTTTTCAATATTTGCCTTTATGGCCAAGTTGGTAAGGCACCTCACTAGTAATGAGGAGATCGTCAGTTCGACTCTGGCTGAAGGCATTTTTTTACACCCCATACATATAAAGTGAAAAAAAAACATCCAGCAAACCATGGAAAACAAGAACGGACGGAGCCAGTACATACCGTACGTGCCAGAGAAGAAAAAGGGAAACCAGCAGACACCCACGCCACCTTTGAATGACGGCAAAACACGAATGAGAGTCAGCAAAGCTTGTGACCGATGCCGCAACCAGAAGATTAAGTGTTCAGGCACACAGCCGTGCACCAACTGTATCAAGCACAAGAAAGACTGTATCTATCTGACAACGTTCACGCAGGCAGCGGTGGCGCCGGAGAGTCCGCATCCAATAGATATTAGCATGGAGATGCCTGCAGCAAAGAAGCAGAAGGTGATACTTAGTTCTGTGGAACCGTTTGGGTTGCCAGTAATCAACCGCCTGAGGGAGCAGGGGTACATCACGCACTTGGAGAACCGGGTGCAGTACTTGGAGAACTTGCTTTCAGACAATTCCAAGAGTGTGTTCCGGGAAGTCAAGAATTACGAACCGCAGGTGAAGGAAGTGGATGCATTGTTGGTTTCGCCAAGCAACAAATGGCGGTATTCGCGCCGACACCAGAATAACCTTATAGTGGAGCTCTGCAGACTGATGTACATCAATCTCCTGCCCAACTCACAGCAGCAAGTGAAGCTCCCTCGAACGCAGTACTTTGGGTGGAACTTGAGTGGATACCGGTACTTGAAGCAAGAAGACCTCCCGCCCGTTCCGGAGATCATCAACTTGAATACTTCGTGGTTGGTTGACTACTTTTTTGTAGAAATCAACCCATTGTTTGCTATCGTCCATGAAACCGTGTTCCGGGAACAGGTGGACGCATACAACCAGCTCATGACGGCGGAACTCGCGAGTGCGGCGGACCATGATCTGAAAACTCACCAAACAAGATTGTTCAGTGCTATATTGTACTTGGTGTATGCGCTTGCAATCCGGTTTTCGGAAATGTCCAAGCCTAGGGGCCCGTCGTTTGAAATGCTTCAATTAGAAGAAACCCTTTTCAAGTATGCATTCAAGGTGATTTCAATTCTTTCATTCGAGTGGGAGTCATTCGAGCTTGTGCAGAGTTGGTTGCTCATCACGTTATACTTGCGTGTATGCCATAGACAAACGTCATCGTACCATGCGCTCGGACAAGCCATTTTCATGGCCAAAGCCATGGGGCTCGGCCAGACTGTGCCGCCGCTCACCACCTCCACCAACTATGAGCGCCTCAAGGCCAAACGGATCTTCTGGAGTTTGTACACAATGGACCGCTTGATGGGGCTCCAGACTGGCCGTTATTGCGGTCTCACCGAAAATGACCGTGACCGTGAATTCCCTTCTCTCGACTTGAAAGAGGAAACAAGGAAAGACAACTGGATCACCCCGGAAGCGTTTGCCATGCTCCACCTCGCCCGTATCAGCAACTACATCCACACCATGGAGGACGACAACCCCGACGTCGTCAAGTACCAGCAAATCAACACCGAGGTGTCGAAAATGCGCAACTGGTTTAATGAAAACGGCTTCAACAATGACGACATCTTCAACAAGAAGGTGGAAAACGCAAACAACTTGGTCAAGGTTCAGGTGAAGTTGAATTTCTACGATATGCTTATGTGTGTGCACGGAAAACTCATGTTTAACTACGTGGGCCGCAGGGTCACCAACCAGGGTCTCCGGATCGAGTTGGTGCTTGAGGCTTGTCACGGAATTGTCGATCTTATCGAAAAGTGCCATAAAAATAACGTCTTGTACACTCCTTGGTACTTGGTGTTGTTGCTTTTATTCAACACAGGGGTGTACTCCATCACCATGATTAACGGCGGGGTGTTTGTGCAGCTGTGCAGGGAGATTCTTCAAAAGTGTATTAAGCTTATAGGCTTGTTGAAGAATGCTCCTGTCAGAAACGACCAGAACAAGATCATCTTCAAGGAGAGATTCAAGATGGCTAAGGAGTGTTTATGGGCTTTGAAAATGGCCAATAGAATCTTGATTCTCAAGTTTGAGGAGGATATCAAGGCTTTGAGTAATATTGGCATTGATCATGGGTCTAGTGATGTGAATAGACAGGTGTTTACTCAGCTTGGTTTGGATACGGATAGCACTGCCAACGAGTTTAGTAAGTTATTGGAGGAGCAGAGAACACGCTCTGACGACCACCTTCCAGAACAGAAGCTGGATGATCCCATGGTTTCTCCATTTGATGTTTTGGAGGTTCCGGGGAATATTAATCAGATGGATACGTTGAATAATGGTGATTATGATCCGGCCGATTCTTTGTTGGGCAATTTGCAATGGTTTGATAGGTGGATGGATTTTAATTATGATTTTTAACCTACAACTGCATACTAACCTACAACTAACACGAACGAAACGAACTAAGTGAATTTGTGGGTTGTAGGTTCCGCGAGAATGAATTTATAATTGAGCTTTAAATATAAACCAGTTAAAATTATTCACCAGTTGGCTTTCTTTATAACTATTCGGTATTTCGAATGATAACTCAAATTAGGTAAAGCTCATCTATTCTTACAGATTCTTGTGAATATTAAATAGACAAACACAAATATAGAACGACAAATATAGAACGATGTGACCATACGTAATCATAAATTGCTTCGTAAAAAACCAGAATTATTCCTCTGCTTTAGGGCCAAACCATTTAGTTTCTATGTCGATTTATTTCGTTTAAGGCGTTTCTGTTAGTGCTTAAACCCAATGTGATGAGCACTGATGATTTGTACTACTCCATAACACTCGTTTACAACACTCCGTACACTCGTTTATTACACTCCGCACACTCGTTTATTACACTCCGCACACTAGTTTATAACACTCCGCACACTCGTTTATAATCGTTCGACACAGCAAACAAACTCGTTTTGTACGATTACCAAAAGCAATCAAAAAAGAAAAGAAGGAATAAACGAGGAACACCAAACATCACATGAAGTCACTTCGTTCGTTCATGCTCGTCTGTCGTTAATGTTAGTTGGCCATGCTCCTCTTGTATGACTACCAGTCATCCACCTTTGTGGCTTCGGAGTAAAACAAAAACCAAAACATGCAAAACAGGCTAAATGGTTTTGAGACATGGTGCCAAGTGCTCCATCTCAAACGTTCCGACAGCGGTACAAAACAGTGCAGCCTGAAAAATGCAACATACTGACAGGGCTGGACCAGATGCTTGAGATCTGCGAAAATAGCAATATTGGCCGTGCGATGCCCGCGGGCACAATAATCGAGAACAATCTCACCCCACGATCTGTTTTTGGAAGGTTGGGGGATGTCATCTTCTTTGTACGATAAGTTCGATGGTTTGTGGGGCAGGAAGATGGAGAATTAAGATGAGGAGTAAAGAGATGATTATTGATGTAAATAGGAGTAGATGATTAAAAAGTTTGATGTCAATTGTACATATTCAAAAATGATGAAGATACATTTCTTCAAAAAGATATTATGCTGACATTCTTAAAGGTTAAAGGTGGTGAAGGTGGAAATGTTGAAATGTCAGAGAAAAGAGAAGGTAGAAAAGAGATGGTAGAAAGAGAAGGTATAAAAGAGATGGAATAGAAATGAGTTGGTAATAGAAATTAGTTTGTCTTGTGATAGAACTGAGTTTGTTATATGACATATAGGTGATAAAATTGGAAGTTGGTGACAAATTGACATTTCATGGTTAAAATGACATTTCATGGTTAATACGACATGGATGGTTAAAATAACATTGACGGTTAAAATAAGATTGATGGCTAAAATAACACTGATGGCTAAAATAACAAACATCGATGTAAACATCTCTTCATCTTTAAAACATTCATTAATACTCAAATATCTACAAAACAAACTAAACAGACATTAGTAATTTGTATTGTAATCACTTGATGCTAAACAATAGATCATGAACTCCCCCACAATTGCAGCCGCATCCATTTAAGCGCCATCTTCGATAACCGTTCGCATGCCAAGTGAGTGGTTTGAGCACTGAGAAATGGAACGATTGGTCTTGTTGGATTGCTCTCCATCAAAGCGAGCCGGGGTTGCTCCACACTTCTCCACATTTGTAGGCAGCGCTAGACTTTGAGTAATAATGGAAAGATTGCGAAATTGGATTCGGTGCGTTCGTAAATGTAAGATTGTGGGTGTATTGTGGGTGAAACGTATTGTGTGATTGTGATGGTTTATTGTGAAGAGATGGGGGAAGAGGAAATGAGACACTGAATAAGATGCTGAAAGTGACACTGATTACGACAATTAATAAGATAGAGATAGTAGATAGGAGACCGGATCAGCTCGCAACAATGATCGACAGAATCCCGTGATACATTACGTGAATCATTCCGATACGATTACCCCATTGGGAACAGTCCCCGGGTGGGAGCGGAAGACGCCGGGTGGGAGGAAGCCACTGGAGAGGGTGAATGGGCTATGATAGAGAGGAGAGGGAGCACCAAGATGTGGGAGGATGAAGGCAGCAGAGGACATATGCGAATATGAGAGAAATAGGGGATGGAGGTCATCGGGACCTCGGAAAAACTCTGCGTTTCACGCACAAACCGAAAGAGGTAGTGTACGCAGTACAGCTCACGTGCGGAAGGCTCAATGCACATGCATTTAATACCGACTATGGGGAACAAACCGTTTCTTTTCAAACGCACGCCTTTTTTCTTTTTTCCATTATAATCCCCGTCTGTTCCCCAGTCCATATCCCCCCTCCTTTATTTCACCCCCAAAGGCGCCAAAAAAATAAACGCAGCAAAAAATATTAATTTCTCCTTTAAAAAGAACGATATTCCAAAAATTTTTTTAAACATCGATGCCTGTAAAAGAGAAGAGAAACAAAGAAGATAGACCGTACAAGTGTACGTTTTGCGAAAAGGCGTTCCACAGGTTGGAGCACCAGACCAGACACATCCGGACACATACCGGCGAAAAGCCACATGCCTGTCCTTTTCCCGGATGTCAAAAGCGATTCAGCAGGCTGGATGAGCTTACCAGACACTTGAGAATCCACAACAACCCGTCGAGCCGTAAAAGGAAGAATAACTTGGTGGAAGACAAAGAGATGCCTGTGCAGGACATACATGCCTTCAACACGGTGTATTATGTAAATGGTTTGTCAGCGGCTGCAAACTCGCAACCTCACACTCAAGGTGTACATACCCCACTCACACCTCTTACACCACAGAATGCCCAGAGTGTTCAGAACATCCAGAACATGCAAAACATGCAGAACATGCAAAACATTCATTCTCATGGTATCCATGCTAACCCAATGAACATACGACGGGAAGCTCTCTTCTCGCTTCCTTCGTCGCCTACAAACCGCATGCATGAAAGCCCTCCAAGCAAAAGCGCAAGCAGCACAAGCATACTGAGTGGAATGGTGTTTAGTAATCATGGTACTATTTCGACCGCCAACTCGGCTGCTCCTTCGTTATCCACGCTGCCCGAAGGCAGCTTGGTAAACTTAAAGGCGTACGCTCCCCCAGTTAGCATACCCGCGCTGTTGACCAACCTTAACGACTACTTTATGAATAACCAGAAATTCTTCAACCTGTCTACATCGCTTAGTCTGATGAACAGAGTTAAGAGTACAGGAAACCTTGCTCGGTTGACATCCCTCAAGCAATCGCCTCCTCATTTCCCTAGACAGCATTCATCCACTTCGTTAAGCTTGGAATTTCATGTTGCAAAGAAGAGCAGACCAAACTCGCCAACTTTTAGAGAGTCTCCTGGTGTGACTCCTTTACAAACTCCTTCTGAGAGTCCCAAGTTGCATCATAAACCTTATGATGGCTTGCATTTGTTAACGGCTGCAAGTGAGAACTTGAAGGCTGAAGAGAGTATAGCTGGACGTGGAACTCAATTACCTCCGATTAGACTGGTTTTGAGTTTTACTGGGTTATCTTTTAAGAAGGATGGGAAAATGGATGTAGCTAATCTTGTTAGTTAACGAACAAACGAGCAAACGAACGAAGTGAGTTTGTGAGTTGTGGATCTGCGTTAGTAAATTGTTGGTATGTAATTTGTGAATACTATATTTACTATCTAAAATGTATTATATCTATTTGTATATTTAATTGTATGTTTAATATCTAATTGTGTAATATCTGTATTTCTGTATATCATTATATCTATATCTAATCTCAACAACTCTATAATTTTATAATTCTATCTCTCTATAATCCTACCATCTCTCAATAATCCTACCATCTCTCTATAATCCTACCATCTCTCAATAATCCTACCATCTCTCTATAATCCTACCATCTCTCTATAATCCTACCATCTCTCTATACTCCTACCGTCTCTCCATCTTCCTTCCCTTTACCATTGATTCATTTTATTCCTCGGCTCTAATCGGTAGCATAATTCCGACATTATCACAAGACCCGCCTTTGTACAGGCTCAAAATCTTGGTGAAATTCGGCCCTCCCACTGACGCAGATAAGCACAGAGATCCTGTCATGCCCGACCTAAGAGCCCTGCGTCGTTTCTTCACATGTGATGCGCCTGCCGAGGTTGTTTTGCACCCACAATTGAATATTGCGTACTTTTCTGGTGATTGTTAACAATAGATAAATATGTTAAATTAACAAGTAAGCATTAGAGGTTTCTTGTTTTTAATTAGATATAGAATATGTTGGCAAATCTTCAATCGGCAAGCTATCAGAAATTTTTGATAACTCAATTTGATTTCAATTTTGCTCAATTTAACACCAAGGACTATTAGATATGTTTACAAAACTTCAAATGTTTACTGTCATAGTGTTTAATGGAACAGCTCTTGGTTTCAATCAAGTTTTTCTCTTGTCCTCTACGCTGCACTTCGATAACCATTCTAAAAATTAAATGGTTGTATTTTTTAACGACTTCTTTGAATTTTCTACCATGGGGACGGTAATAGGTTGGATACTATTTTGGTATCACTCCTTTGTCGAAAGTGCCGAAGTTTCATGATCTGTGGCCTTTCATCTATATCCTAATACAATTTGAGCAAAGTGGTACGCTTTCACCGCATCGAAGCCTTTATGGCCAAGTTGGTAAGGCACCTCACTAGTAATGAGGAGATCGTCAGTTCGACTCTGGCTGAAGGCATTTTTTTGAGTGTGGAAATGCACTTTTTTGGTTTATTTCACAATCAACTGAAATAAATGTTTGTACTACTGATTTTAATTTTTATGGACATTCTTAGAATGAAATATGACGGTGCTTGGATAAAATATTTTGACAATAGGAATAGTGATTTTGGTTAGGATACATATGATGCAACTATAGAGTGCTGAATTGTGTAATAAAAATTTCACCGGCAATTCCAGTGGAGAAAATATACTTAATCTTCTGTATGACTGTAATGCTTCTTTGTGATGCGTAGTGAAACGAAACTGGAAACAATCCGTTCAATTTTTCTTATTTCATGAGTTACCGTTGACTTAAATTTACAAAAGGTAATTGATTATCAGTGGTCTCTTACTTGGCACCAACGAGGACTCTCGATCTAATCCTCTGTAAAGAGTGAGGACTTAACTTTTTGAGGATATCTGAATACTTCGAGAACCCTGATTTTTGCAGCCAGACTTGTTTGGTCATTTAAGAGAGCTCACGTAGTGGTGTATATTGATGGAGAATTCTAATATGCATTTTGATAAAATTTGAACTGAGGACAATGTTTTTTGGACACTATTAGGGGAAAGTGGTTGTACTTGAATTGGAATGCACAATTCACACTGTGAATACTGAGACACTGAGAACCGAGCAAACACTGAGATCGCTACTTTTATCAAAAAATACATTTATTTTGAGTGCTTGAACAACAAAATCAGTTGCGAGATGTGATTAACGACTAACTTTCGTATTATTGTATTTGTACTGAATGTATTTGTATGGAAATTTACATTATCAATAGTGAGTCAATTGAATGAGTGATATTTTCCTACCGTCTTCTATTTCTATATGTCATTCTCATAGTTGTATCATACACAATTATTGAGTATACGTTGTATCAAAATGAGGGAGAAAGTTCATCGAAAGCTACCAATTTACCTTGCAAGATCAGATGAGCTTGAATTATAAAAAATTAGTATTCTGGTAATTACGTTCAGACACTTCTAGCGATGGTGAGAAATTTTGTCACACAGGACTACATTGTAGAACAATATGTTGAAGGATATATATCAGTTAGAAACTGCGTCACCATGAAAGTATATTGCACAGTGATTGCACTTGTAAACACTAATTTCACCGTTTATTCACATACAAATAGGAATACTACAAGCGTGTGCAATGTTCAGAAATGTCTACTTAGGAGATTTTTTGGGAAACCATATTATATGCAGAATCATATAGATCGAAAGTCTCAACCGTTGTAAAGTTACCGCCTACGAATACCATACTTCCAAAAGAGTTTTGGAAAATATGAAAACTTCATTTAACTGGATTATGCTCATACCCACCACCATCACCCTAGCCCCCATCAACAAGTGGAGGATTAGTAATCCCTACAAAAGAAACACAGTCGCCACCGGACAACTTTTATGATGCGGCTGTAGCATTGCCTAAAGCGTCAAAGGTAAAAATGTAACCACAGAACCGTAAGAGCATGGTCACGTGTCACGGTACTCACACAAATACCTAGCCGACTTCTACAGCAAGAGTTCTTTACTCTCGCAGTAGAACGTTACTTTACAACGCAGCATGGGTGATAAAACACGTAAACAAGAAACAAGAAACATATAGACAATTCAAATTCTTTAAGCATCCACACATTACGCTTCCTAATTTAATGTCCGACTATCTAACACAAACCGTACAAGACTCGATTCAACCCCTCCTATGAATAAACGCCACAAAAAAACTGTGTGTTTTCACCTCGTTCAGTTATAATGTACTAATAGAATATGTTAATATACAAATATGCCAATATACCAATATACCAATACATCAAAACACCCAAACTAACAGTTATTCAATATACCCATCAAATTTGTAGCAGTTTGCCAAGAAATCACGTAGAACATCCAATGAGTACCTCAATGAGACTTCAGTGAGTGCCCCTATCATTATGTACCCCGATTATCCCCCAATAACCCAAATTAGTAAGAGCAACTCCTCAGAATGCATACAATTGCTCTCATATAAATAGCGAATCTCGGTACAAAAAAAAAGCAAAGATGTCAGTTACATTAAACTCAGGATATGAAATGCCACTTGTTGGCTTTGGATGTTGGAAGGTGAACCAAAACACCACTGCCGACCAGGTTTACGGAGCCATTAAGACCGGGTACCGTTTGTTCGACTCCGCAATGGACTACGGAAACGAAAAAGAGGTTGGAGATGGTCTTCGCCGGGCAATTGCCGATGGGTTGGTTACCCGTGGAGACTTGTTCATCACTTCCAAGTTGTGGAACACGTACCACGAGCCGGAAATCGTTCCTAAGGCGCTCGACAAGGTGTTGGGCGACTTGGGCTTGGAGTACTTGGACTTGTTCTTGATCCACTTTCCAATTGCGTACAAGTTTGTTCCTTTTGAGGAGGTTTACCCAGCAGGACACAACACAGGCACCGGCGACAAGATCACCGAGGCCAATGTGCCTATCATCGACACCTGGCGTGCGTTGGAGAAGTTGAAGAAGGCCGGTAAGATCCGTTCCATCGGGATTTCCAACTTCACCGCTGCTTTGATCCAGGACTTGTTGAGAGGTGCGGAAATCAAGCCTGACGTCTTGCAGATTGAACACCACCCATACTTGCAACAAAAGGTTTTGGTTGATTACGTGCAAAAGAACGGAATTGCTATCACTGCATACTCGTCTTTCGGTCCTCAATCCTTCATTGAATTGAACGTGGACAATGCGCTCACCGCCGCTCCTTTGTTTGAAAATGACGTTATTAAGAATATTGCTGCTGCTCATTCTAAGACTCCTGCTCAAGTTTTGTTGAGATGGGCCACTCAAAGAAAGATTGCTGTTATTCCAAAGAGTAATGATCCAAACAGGTTGCTTCAAAACTTGCAAGTTCTTGATTTCGATTTGAGTGCTGAAGATTTGGAGAAGATTGCTGGGTTGGAACTTGGTTTGAGATTTAACAATCCTACTTCTTGGGGTACTGAGGGTGGATTTCCTATTTTTGATTAATTCAATTAAGCGAAGCGAACTTGAATTGGAAATATTTAAATGATGTTTATAGTTTTAACTGTTCAATTGAATTGGAAACATTTGAATGATTGTAGTTTTAACTGTTCAATTGAATTGGAAACATTTAAATGATTGTTAGTTGGTACTTTACTCAATTCATTGAGTAACTTTAAATGATAATTGTAGGTTAATCGGGCAATAGTCGATTCTTGTAGTTTTAACTGAAGCAATATGTGAACGTTGTTATATTCAAACCTCAATTGGGAATTATACTGATCATTGTAGGCTTGAACTTCTATGTTCAATTGACAATAAATAATCGGTAATTAAATTAATTGCCAAAATGATGGACGTTTGTTCTTTTACTCTCAATTGAAGTAATAAATGAATGCTGTAGACAACAAAGGCTCAATCGTGGGTAATATCTAATGATCATATACTTCTATTCTCTCACCTTGAAATGACTTTAAACCACTAAAATCTAAAAGACTTTAACACTCACTTGAATCTAACAAAAGATGTAAATCAGAAACATCATTTTAAGGCATCATTTGAATGATTGTATTGGATGCAGATATGAGTTATTATAAATCGATAATGCATTATTGGTCAATACTAGCAAACAATACAACTCTCAAAGTATAGTTAATCTAGCTGTGATTCTTTTGTGTTTATCATCATTAGTAACCCACCACTATTATATGTGTTATTCAAATTTGGCTAACCATTATACTCTTTTAGATGTGATACTCTTACATGCAACTGTCAGTGTACTTTCAAGGGTGCACTCTAGTCATTATACTCTTTCAAATGTCCCACCATTATACTGAACCCCAAAATCCACATTGATGACCATACCAATCAAAAATCCTAGTACTGCGGATCGTGAGGTTTATATAAACAGTTATCCCCGAACATTAGTAGCACTCTATTATTAGACCGTCATTTTTGATAATGAAAAGTCTTGTGCCAATAAACCTTCTTATCTAGTACTTACTAACAATACAACCAATCATCTTGTCTACACACCATGCCAGTAACCGAACTCTACATTTTAATCATCTTCGTTCACTCTCCCATCAATGCGATCGTTTTTCGGTTGCAAAATCATTCAGATCTGCAAACTTTTTCGCTTTAGGCAATTGATACGGCTGGTAGCTTGCTACCAAAAATAGATTGTTAGACTTCTTTTACCCCGGTTTCCGGTTGCCCGAGTGGTTGTCAGGTGTTTCCGGTTGTCAATTGGCTTGGATATTGGTATGAGACGTGTTTCACTGATCTATTTCTATTTCCTTATTGTAGTCTTTATTATTTCCATTATTATATTCCTAGCTGATCTTCTCTCTATTTCTTTGTCTCTTTCTTTTCTATCTCCAATGATAGTTGCTGTCAGTTTTGGACCTCTGCTTGACATATTCATCTGCATATTCTAACCCAGGTTGATATTTTATATTTTACGTTCTTCTTTAAACCGCCAAACCATTGTGTCTGATTTCTCTATTTACTATCTACTTACTCTTATGTCAGTTGCACATTTTATTGGAATTTAGAGTTCTTAACAAACAAATTAAAATTGTTGGTCTGTTTGCAAGACAATACCCCATATTCGTTTGAAAGAAATATCACTCAGACTCACAAACTCACCTCGTTAGTTCATTCGTTTGAAAAACTCACCTCCTAAATTCACAAACTCACTTCGTTCGTTCGTTCGTTTGAGACTTCTTATAACGACCTCAAAACAGCCTCCCTACCCAAAACCAAAATCTTCAACTGAGATACAAAATCATCCCTATTAATATAAGCCCCACACAACCGTCTCTTCCCCGTAAACTCAGTTCTCAGGTGAAAACATCTCCAGTTATCGAAAATCAAAGCCTGGCCAGGCTTCAACTGGTAAAACAATTCATTTTCAGGACTCGAAATAATAGCAATCCAATGTCTGATAGCCTCGTAGAACTTTGGAATGTCCGCAGGGTCATCCCATGAGTCCATTGTGGACCGGTCACTCTGGTTCCATCTGACCTGGATCAACTTGCCCTGTTGGTCCAACTTGAAGATAGGTTGCGGGATGTCAGGTTGGATGCACACCAATTCCTCACCAGCAGAGTGCGCTGGGATGCGGATCCGGGTGAACAACTCGTAACTCTCCGGGTGCTGTTCCTTCAAGATCTCAGCGGCCTTGAAAGCATCCACCAACGAGGTAGTTCCACCCTCTCCGTCGTGGTACAAAAGATGGAACAATTGTAAGCCCGGGGTATCCGACCAGTACGTTCCGTCCGTGTGCGACAGAATGTCAATGTTGGTGTACGCAGTGTCTGCCTTGGCCAAGTCACTGGTGAAATCCCAGAACCCGCCGTAGTGCGTTGGACGGATGTACGACAACTTCTCACACAACACCTGCGTGTCCTCTGGGGTCACAGGCACGTTGTCGATGAGAGTGAACCCGTGGCGCCAGATCTTCTCCGACCACTCCTTCACCGCCCCGTGGTCCGTGGCATTCACTATCTCGTTGAAATCGACCTTTGGCATCTTCTCAACGCTCATGTCCTTCACCTGCCACAATTCTTGCTCCAAGAGCTCCACCCCGGCAAGCTTCTGTTCCAAAGGAACAATACGGGGGTTGTACGCGTGCAAAACCAACCATTCCTGGTCATACTCACTGGAGTGTGCGTCCTGGCTCCATTCTACAACCAATTTCCCGTCCTCGAGGCTGTATTTTGTGGGGAAAATCTGTGGATCGATGATTGCGGAATTCAAAAGTCTTTGCTTGGTGGCTGGATAGTAGCATTTGGAGCAGTGACAGTTGTCTCTTAACCAAATGTGGTGGAACGAAGTTTTTTGTCCGTTCAATTCAATTGTGAGTTCGCTGTTGGTGATGTTCATTTTGACAAATGAGAAAATCAAAAAATGGAGAAATTTATATATGACGTCAGAGTATGGTAGAATTCGGAAAGTTAATTGGGTTAGAGTTTGATGCATGATTACAGGTGGGTGTTGGGGTTGTTATCAAGATAACGAGTGTGCCACAAAATTAAATCCGTGGAACGACAAGACCACGAACAAACGAACGAACGAAGTGAGTTTGTTTTGTCTTTTTTATAATACTGTTCATTTGTTTGTCTCTATTTCTGTTTCATTTGTTCTTGTTTGTATCTAGTTTATATCTGTCTCGTTAATAAGGTGTAGAAAAATGATAAGCCAACCGAACATGTAACAATGATCACGACATTAGTCTATTGTTAATGAAAAGAAAACATTGTAGTGTTGTAGCAAACTACGAACACTATTGATAGAAACCTAGAAACCAAGAGATATAGAGTACATAGTTTAATGGTATATTAGTGAACATGCGTTGTAAATGGCGGATGTAGTTTCTATGAGTTCAATTCTAAACAGGAAAGAGAAGTGAAGTGAACGTTATTGAATGGCTATGAGATGAGAACGCGATTTAAATGAAGTTATTGATGATTGATGAATAATTGAGATTATTAGCTGATTAATTGAGATGGTTGAGATGGTTGAAATGTTTAATTGAAATTAAGATCATCGCGATGATTATTAAAGTGATGATGATGGTTAATTATGATACTTATGATAATTGATAAAGATGATGGTTATGATTTCCGCAACGACTAATATAACTAATAATATAACTATATATGAATAATATAAATTACATAACATAAATATCATAATTACATAACATAAATTACATTACTCCAATTACATAAATGAATACATAAATAACAATGATCATGATTTATATTAAAATGGTCAGATAATCTTTACAATTAAACATTCCCATCTATTATTCTTCAACTTTAACCTTCACAAAACTTACAAATCGAAAAATCGCATTAATGACATCATCCCTGAGTGAACAAACACTACCCGACTGGGTGAGCATGGACGTAGACAAAATCAGTAAATCCTTCTACAATAGCGACGAGCAGCCGCTCAACGAGCATATTCGTGGTCTCAAGACCAAGGCGATGTGGGCAGCAATCGATAAGGGAGCACTGTTGGGGACGATGCGGGAGTATCTGCGCACAACAGATGGGCTAGTGAACAACGAGATTCGAGCGCGGGTGTGGCGCGAGCTCTTGGGAGTCCGCAGGCGGACAGTCAACAAGCTCGCGCTGGGCGGAGCAGATGGGGTCTTTGAGTGTGCGGACCTCCCGGCACACAAGGACGAGGACCAGGTCAAGCTTGACATTAAACGGTCGTTTGCGGTGCTTGCGCCGGTGCAGCAGGAGTCGTACACGGCGGTGTTGCTGTCCGGAGACGTTGCAGAGCTCAAGAAGAGGCTTTTGGTATTGATCACAAGGGTGTTGAGGCGGTATCCCCAGCTCAACTACTACCAGGGGTACCATGATGTGGCAGGAGTGGTGCTTTTGGTGCATCAGAATAGCACGGACGACGGGGCGTTCGAGGTTCTTGAACAGCTTACGTTGTGCCACTTGCGTGACTACATGATCAGCGACATCCATCTTCTGGCCAACCACTTGCGGTTGATTCCTGCGTTGATCGAACAGGCGGATCCTGAGTTGTTCACAGTGTGCCGGTTGGCAGATATGCTGCCCGTGTATTCGTACAACTTCTACCAGGCCATTTCCCTGGTCTTGACCCAGCATAGCCATGACCTCGACCAGCTCTCGCAGATCCTAGTGATCTGGGACTTTGTGTTGGGGTATGGGTCTGTCCTGGTCAATGTGTATGTGTATGTGGCCGCGCTCGTAGTGTTCCGGCTGCGTGTGTTGGAAAAGTATGCGGATACAGACATGATCCATGCTGCGGTGTCGCCTGGCACGCTCTTTCTGAATCTTTCCGATGACGATGTGGTGCGTATTCTCAACAAGGCAAAGCACTTGATTGAGGAGTACCCTCTTGAGAACTTGCGGTGCTTCGACACTTGGTTTGGCGCTTATAATCAGTCTTCTGTGCTCTTGAACACCTCTCGTTTGGGCGCTCCCTCGGGTAGGGACACCATCGCCGCCAACTTGCCGTATATTCTCGACAACCAGGAGGCGGAGATTGCCATCCAGTTGGCGGATGAGCGTGCGGAACAGGACAAGTACGAGGACTCGGACTTTGACTCGTCGCCGCTGTTGTCGTCGTCCATGACCTCGTTGAATAGCTTGGTTTCTTCCCGGCTTTTTAAGAGGTTTTTTGGGTCTGAAATTGATGATAAGCCAAACACTCCGAAGAAGAATAGTTTGTTTAGGATCGGTATGGCCGTGGGATTGGTTGGAGTTGTGGTGCATGTTTTGATTTCCAAGAGGTTTCCTAGTTTGTATGGGGGGACGTTTAGGTGGTTGTTTGAGCCGTTGTGGAGGGTCGATGTTCGGGAGGAGGTGATGAGGGTGGGAATATAACGCAAACGAACGAACAAAGTTTGTTAATAAATATTTATTGATTATTCAACACTTATTGAACAAACCAGCGAAGTTGTGAATGATTACTAGTGATTTTGGAGTTTTATTATTCAGTGAAACGAAGATTCACTCAATCCACCTTTCATTTGTGAATTATTCAACTCCTTTATTGGTGTTATTTATGTTCAGTTTGAACTGTTTATTTATTTAGGGTTCTCCATGGTTATTTATGTAAGTCATTCTGTGACTGAATGTCAGTTGCCTAAAGGCGTTCCTAAGAATGTGTCCTAAAGATGTTACCTTTCGTATAATAGAAAGTGTGTAAATACCTTCATTCATCACTACACATTACAACTCACAACTGACTTCGTTCGTTCGTTCGTTCGTTGTGAGTTGCACCTCCCCATTCACCTCAACATACACACTATCACCCCGAATCACCGTAACACTACTTCCAATAACATCCTTTGGCCTACTCAACCGATAGTACTCACCCATAAGACCGTGATTGGCATAAGCACGAAGAAATGCACTCTTCAACATAGGAAATCTACTCACTATAAGATCCCATTCTGGTATAATTCCTAATGGCCGTGTGTACCTGGGAAAGGTGGCATCAGAAACACCGGTCGGTAAAAGCCCTCTGGTATCGTCCTCCAGGTAACTTGCACTCAAGATATGTAACGACCGCGGAAGAAAGTCCAACTCAAGCGTCCCAAGATTCACAAAACACACCAGAAGCTCATCCAAACGCAGTGTGTGAAAAAGCGAACCAAAGCGTAGCTGTCGATTGAGACTTAGGTCGAGTTCCACAAGATTGACCTGAGTATTGACCTCTGAGATCTGGTTGCTGTCAAGAAAAAGAACGCGCATGGACGGTGGCATCACCACGTCCGTTAGCTGTGTAAAGACATTACGTGAGGCTCGCAAATACTCCACGTTAGTGTTCGACAAATCTATGTAGCTGATGCCAGTTTCCGAGACGTCCAAGACCCTGAGTGACGCAGGAACATCGATTCGAGCCTTTGTTCCTGTGAGGTCGAGCAGCACGAGACGCGGGAGCTGTGCGACGTTTGTATGGAGCCGCCGCCGCAAGTTTCTGAGCTCAAGACTCTTGAGCGAGTCGGGCAAGTCAATTTGCAGCCCAAAAAAATTGCTGCTGTCAACGCATAAGTGGACTAGTCTGGAGAACCGCACTGCAGCCACGATTCCGTTTGTGTTGGACACGGTTAATCGTTGGAGACGGGTGGGGAAGTGCACTTGTACACCCAACGAAGCGCCGTTGGGGAGAAGACGGCCGTGGTCGTCGCACCCGTCGATATTCCGCATACTCAAGACTTTGACGTCTGGCCAGTGGAAAAACCCTTTGGATACTCGGCAGTCAACCAAACATAACTCGTCAAGCGGAACCTCTATGGAACGGCGCACGCTCGCGCGACGGATCACCAACGTCTTCAAACTGCTTGGAAAGTGGAAATTTGCACCCAAAAAAACGTGATGCGGCTCATGGAACGAAACCACTAGCTTCTTTAACACACTCAAATATCTCAAGTCCGTGTGTGTGTTCTCGCGTACACTATTCAAACACAAATGTGTGAGCGTATCGGGCGGGTTGACGCCTGCTTTCACTTTTAACCTTCTCAACGACCGTGGAAATGCCCTCTGATTGCTGAGTGTCCCAAGAACACTCAACTCGATAATTTTTTCTGGTAGTTCTACCTCAGCCATATCCAAATTTTTTACTGTTAGCTTGGAATCGATGTTGTACCCACAATTCTTCAAACTCGCACATATGTAACCCAAGTTCTGAGGAAACTGGGGCCAATCTGCTTCAAGAATCTCGTCCTCTTCGTCTTCCTCATCACACTCCTGGAATTGCAGGTATTCTAACCGCTCAATGCCCGCAATCACACTTGCATCCACCTGCAAGAGCTTAGATGGATCGTAAAACCTTAATATCCGTGGTCTAATGTAGCCGGCCTTGACAAACCGCTCCAAACTCTTGGGATGCATCCACACACAGCTCAATGGGTAGTGGAGAATCGGTACAAACAAGCTCTCACTCTGCTGCTCTATCCCGACAACCTCAAAAATCACATTCATCGCTACCCTTGTGAAAAACGGTTCCCCATATAAATGCTTGACGTCCGCCGGCTTCATGAATGAGAACACCGACTCTAGAAGCTCCTCAGGCATCTGCCTCAAGATTTTCATCCCAATTCTTTTTTCTACATTTTATTGGTTGAGGCGGCGCTTCTTAATCTCTTTATATTTTTGCAATCATTCTTGTGACACAAAATCACAGCAATGTAATGACGAGGGGTTTTTATATGCCAAAAATGGACATCAACTGGTGGTGTACCTGCGTAACGTTATGTTCTCGGCGGTCTTAGCCTTCATGTGAACCCATAAGCGAATAAAACAACGAACAAAGTGTGTATAGAATTATTTGAAAGTTCTTGGTGAGTTGTAATGATAATCAAAGTTTCATTAACTGAAATATACGCTCATGGTTTAGTTTCGATTCATCTTTAGACTAATTTTCTTATTTTCTTGAAGAATTAAAATGACTCTAATTATGACTCTACCAGTAATAATATTTATACGAGCTTTAAACTTCTAATAATACTTATTTTTGAATAATACATACTCTTAAAAAATTTCTACTTGAAAATATGCTTGCAATTAATATATTTACTGAAATATACCAAATTGAGGATCCCGATTTTTTCAATTTCATCAATTCTTCAACATCTTTCTGTTTTGTCATTCTTCTAGAGTGATTTTTATTACAATTCTCATCTTTATTTATTGCCTTTTTCCTCTCATCATCTTATTAATTGTTACCTTTCATCTTATATATACTCAACATATCATCATATATCACCTTCAATTTCTAGACTATAATACACACCTAACTCTCAAAATCAATTTCATAGATTAAAACTGAATCAGTAAAAGCAGATTGACCCCAACCTCTATTTCCACTAGCGGAAATCATAAACCTACCAGTCTCATCAACATGCAAATTACTAAGAATACCACCTTGATGACCAGGAATAATTAAAAATGGAGTGGCCTGTTTCTTCAAAGAATTGTTAAGAGCTTCTTCATATAACTGCAAATTGTAAAGTCTGATATTATCGTTAGAACCACACAAAAGAAAGTCACTGTTTGGCATGGTGGATAAAGCACTGACAGGACCTGAGATCTTAGGGAAAGTAAGAGTTTTGCACACATTAGGGACCAGATGGCCCTTTACCTGTTTGTGGGGCATTCTGATAGAGAACTCTTCAACTATACTGTTTCTTCTTCCTGCGTAGATCAAGTCACCTGAGTTGGACCACGTCAGAGACATACACCAGGGCGGCACGCCGTCGGAAACACCGTAGCGGATGACGGGGGCGGCCACACGAATATCCCAGATGTTGATGGCGCCGTCGATACTGGAGCTCATGAACACCTGTTCGTTGGGGAGCGTTTTGGTGGAAGCCGGGCCGGGCGAGGGCTTTGACTTTGCGGGCTGCTCGTCGTCGTCACTATCACCAAACAACGAGTCCACGTCGCTGTCGGGCCGCGACTCGTCCAAAACAACGTCTGTGAGGCCGTGCGGACGGAACTGAATGTTGGAGATCTGCCCAGTCGACTTTTCAAACAACTGCAGAAGCTTGCCCGAGTTTAAGTCCCACATACGGATGGACTTGTCCCAGGACCCCGAAATGAGCTGGCTCTGCGAGTGGTTCAAGCGAAGCACGGACACCGTTTCCGAATGACCAGAAGACAGGAAACGGGCGTCCTTGAAGTAATGGTGGATCGCACCCTCGTTGTAGCGCATGGTGTACAACGCAATGCCTCCGCTCTTTAACCCAGACACACACCACAACCCGTTTTTCTCGGCCTCCAACGAGTACACCGGGTTGGTTGCGGGCTCGTACGTGGCGGACCCCGCCGCAAAGTCCGCGGGCTTGAGCTTGGAATTGGCCTTTAAGAGCTCGCTCTGCGTCATGGGCTGTTCGTTTTCCCAGTACGACACTATCACACCAGCCTTGGTGACGGAGTCCACCAAGTTGTGTTTCTGGGCCATTGTCAACGGCGACTTGCCTTGGATGGACGAAATGAAGTCGTACTTGCGGATGAACCCGTCCTCCCCTCCCGTCAAAATCCACTTGGGGCCCTCCGTGAACGCTATCGCGTGGCATTGCCCCGAGTACGGCATCGCCACTGACGGCACTATATCAAACACCGTCGTTATCCTCGCTTTGTTGATGGTCTGCTCGCGGAACGTCACCGGCGAGGTGCCATCGGCTTCCTTCTCGGCTGGTCGTACTTCCACTGGCGCGGTGTTTGGCTTGGTTTCGTTCGTGGTTTCGTTCTTGTCCTCGTTTTTATCTTCGTTTTTATCCTCCTCTTCCTCGTCTTCTTCCTCTTCTTCCTCCTCTTCTTCCTCTTCTTCTTCTTCACTACCTTCTTCCTCTTCTTCACTGCCTTCTTCGTTGTCTTCCATGTTTTCGTCTTCCTCAGCTACCTCCTGGGTTGCTGGTTCTTGCAGTTGCATCATGTCGTCCTCCTGGACCTCGTCCATCATGTCGTCATCTACTGTGTTGAACAAATCGTCTTGTTCTATTGATGTCATTGTTGATTTTTATGTCGCACGAAACATTACTACGAACCTACGAACACTAAGAACACTATGAAAACTACGAACACTACGAACACTACGAACTATACGAACTATATGAACACTATGAACACTAAGAACAAAGTGAGTAGAGTTGATTATTATAATAACTACAAACGTAGTGAGTATTATTATGAATCTACAATGTGAAATAAGAAATGATACGATTTCATTCGTCATTGTTAAATAGTGTAATGGTTTAATAATTTGATAGTATCTTATAGTGTACCAGTATTGTATAATAATATAAGACATATTGACTTAATATAATATCATAATATAGATGATGGATCTATAGCCCTGTTTTATAATAATCAATAGTATGTCTACATATTGAAACTAAATACCCAACTTTTATGAGTAATACTCAATCAGTGTCTATGGAATATCAGTAAACATCTCCATCATCATACCTTTAACTCAATTATTAGCATTATTTATTTCTCACTATCTAAATTTTTTGCAACTTTTCTGAAAAATCACTGAACCAATTCCACCAGTTAAAAATTGGTTACTTTTTTATTTAAGAATGGGCTGGGACTATGAAGAGTATAGATTTTGTAGAATTTCTTGGAGAATTTCTTTGTACAATTTCTTTGTATGATTACTTCATATGATTACTTTATATGATTACTTATGATTACTTTATATAATTTGTACAATTACTATACGAGCAAAAGATGATGTAGAATTCGATTCACAATGAAAATTCGTTTGAGAATATGTGTGAAACCTTTCGGACCTGAAAGAATCTACTTTGTGAATTTTCAATTGTTATGAAGTAGACTTATTACAATTGTTTTAACACTCTGTAGGTGAAACTGATTGCAATAATACAAAATGCCGATTCTCAGATAGTAGGGAACTAGATACTCAGATAGTAGGGAACTAGATACTCAGATAGTAGGGAACTAGATACTCAGATAGTTAGGTGCTCAGATACTTAGATAGTTAGGTACTCAGATAGTTAGGTGCTCAGATACTTAGATAGTTAGGTACTCAGATACTTGCACTACGCAGATACTCAGATAATCACACTACTCACTTCGTTCGTTGTGTTCGTTGTGCTCGTTGTGTTCGTAATCTACAAATCAATACAGATCGTATTTATTAAACGCAAGCTACTTTGTAATCATGCACTTACTCGTAAATCCAACCGTGCAAAGCTGGGGTGTACTCAGCCAATTCTTCCTTCTTGAACCACAAAGCAATTTCCTTGTTAGCGGATTCAACGGAGTCGGAACCGTGGCAGACGTTTCTACCCATGTCAACAGCAAAGTCACCTCTGATGGTACCTGGGGCAGATTGCAATGGGTTGGTGGCACCCAAGATAGCTCTACCTTGCTTGACAACGTCCTTACCTTCCCAGACGGTGGCCAAGACTGGACCAGACAACATGTAGGACAACAAAGATGGGAAGAATGGCTTGGATTGCAAGTCATCGTAGTGTTCTCTCAACAAAGCTTCGGTTGGGTGGGTCAACTTAATGGCAACCAACTTGTAACCTCTGTTTTCGAATCTGGAGAGGATAGAGGAGATCAAACCTCTTTGGACACCATCTGGCTTAATAGCAATGAAAGTTCTTTCAGTAGACATTTTTGTTGTAATGATTGAATTTTTGAGGTTTTATATGAAAATTTTTCATGTGTGGGGCACGACTGGACACGAGGACGCTGCGACTGCGAACTCAACTACGAACGAAGTGAGTAGTTGGAGCGAGTAGAGGGAGGGAGTGAGGAACAACTAATCTTTTTTGGGATTTACTTACAGTGTGTTGATTTGTAAATTGTAGTTATAAGCTACGATTCTCTAATAATGATAATTGTTGGACAGATAATAAAAAGATAATAGATAATAGAAAGGTGATAGAAATATAATAAAGAGAGAATAGAAAAGAATAGAAACACAATGCTCTTGAAATGACTGATCTAGTAATTGATAGAGCATTGAATCCCATGTTTTATTGTTTTATTGTTTTATTGTATTGGTTTAGGGCTTGATCTCATCGATTTCATTTTTCAGGCAGATTAAGACGCACAGGTTAAGAGTCACGGCGTTGATGACTACGCGGATTAATAATTTAGGCATTATCATAATAATTCAGGCATTGTTACAATAATCTTTAAAAATTCAGAAGGCGGGATTTTAAAGCCTTAGCAGATTTCTTATTTTGCGTAAATAAATGAACAATTGTCTAATTGTTGGACCAATAAAATCAAATCTGTTTAGATCGCTAAACAAGAATACCCTTTTTGTTCTCCAATAGTTAATATGCGCAAAAACACTCACAAGCTCACTTCGTTCGCTTGTTTCGCCTGTTTCGCTTGTCTTCAATTGTCAATACACTTAAACTCACACAAGCTCACTTCGTCCGCTTGTTCGCTTGTTCGAGTTAGAAGAATTTGCCAACAAAATACCATCTCTCCTTCACCTTTCGATGGTGTCATTCAACGTTCGATGAGCCATTTCCTTCAAAATACTTATTGACTGATAATGATGATATAAAATTAAATGTGGGAATTCAACTGCTTAAAACGGAGACCATACTCTTTTAAAAGGGCTAGTCAGTGAGATAATTGTGGATATTATATTCAAAACATTTGCATTGAATTTACCTCTTTCATCAAGGTTTCCCAAATCACTCCACTATCGAGTTCTACACTTTGATTGTCCCATCTTGGCAGTCTGACCAACGCCTTACATAAGCCCGATATTCAGCGTAAGATTCGCGACGTTAGGTTTAGGGTTAACTTAAAAGTCTAAAGTTTTCGTTTTATGTTCCAGCTAGGAGTAAATGTAAGTTGATTAGGATATATTTTATAATTAAGGAACTTTAAAAGGAGGTTTGCGAGATTGAGAGATTGCGAGATTGCCAAGTTTAGCGAATTAGAAACGAACTTTAGCGAACCTATCAAGCAAACTTTACAAGCAACAAACTATACAAGAAAACTTTACAAGCAAACTTCACAAGTATTTGCTTAAAGTTTCGGAAAATCCGGGCTAACCGTGATTGTTTCAAATAGTTTCAGATTAATATGTACACAAATACACAGTCTCACAACAAAAAACTAATACACTCTATACTAGTCAAATAATGCAAATAATGAAGAAAAATGCAAATAAGGAACGTGACACAAAACACGGTCGAAAAACAAACAAAGACACAAAACACACACCAACAACACATCAACACCCAATTACAAAACAAAAAGTTCTAACTACACCAGGTATACAGCGCTCGTAGTAGAAGGTACTCAGACATACCCAGAAAGCATCCAAGTTAGCATAGGGAATTTTGGCACACACACAAAGACCAAAAGCGAAGAAAAAAAAACATCAACTCCCCTTTTATTAGATCATGTCTACACTTGTTCAGCAGCAATCGCACACGTCGCATGCGTCGCTGTACGAGTACGGATCGCAGGTATCATCTGTGAACAACGTCGACAAGGTTGTGCAGTCCGTGACGAACGCAACCAAGCGATTATCACAGATATCTACCAACACAACGAGTTCCAATAAGAAGCGCAAGTCCCAGAATAAGATCGGGCCATGGAAGCTAGGGCGCACGTTAGGTAGGGGGTCCACTGGGCGGGTGCGTTTGGCGAAGAACGTCCACACTGGCCAGTTGGCGGCGGTCAAGATTGTTCCCAAGCTGAACTTCAAGCTTTTGGAGAATCCCAAGTACAAGTATCCACAAACAGACGAAAACAAGGATAGATTACCGTACGGAATTGAAAGAGAGATCATCATTATGAAACTCATGTCACACAACAACATCATGGCGTTGTATGATGTGTGGGAGAATAAAAATGACTTGTATTTGATTTTGGAATACATCGAAGGAGGGGAGCTTTTTGACTATTTGATCAAAAGAGGAAGACTACAAGAGTCTGAGGCGATCTCGTACTTCAAGCAGATCATTCTTGGGATCAGTTACCTCCACCAGTTCAACATTTGCCATAGAGATCTCAAGCCAGAGAATTTGTTGTTGGATTACAACAAAAACATTAAGATTGCTGATTTCGGAATGGCGGCCTTGGAGATGCGCGAGCGTTTGCTTGAGACACTGTGCGGGTCGCCGCATTATGCGTCGCCGGAGATTGTATCGGGGAAAACATACCACGGGGCACCATCGGATATCTGGTCATGTGGGATTATATTATTTGCCTTGTTGACCGGGCACTTGCCATTTGATGATGAGAACATCCGTAAGTTGCTTCTTAAGGTGCAGAGCGGGAAGTTCCAGATGCCTTCGTCGCTTTCGTGGGAGGCCCGCGACTTGATTTCCAAGATGTTGGTGGTTGACCCTGAATCTAGAATCACCATTGATTCGATCTTGGTGCATCCTCTTATGACAAAGTACCCAGACCCATCGCCATTGGTTCCGGAATCGTTTGACTTTAGGAACATGTCGATCCATCCAATCGACAACGTGGATAAAATCGACAAAGAAATCTTAAAGAACTTGCTGGTTCTTTTCCATAACTGTGATGAATCAACCATCACCAAAAAGTTAACATCTTCTGTGAACTGTCCAGAAAAGATGTTTTACTATTTGTTGATGAAGTACAGAAATGTCCATGCGGATTCTCCATATTCATCGGTGGTAAATCTTGAAGAAACCCCTCAAACGATTCCTCGTTCTGCATCCATCGTCAAAACAACCGTTTACGATGAGCTCACCGGTGAAGAGCATGTTACTATTCAACAAGTTGCACATTCCCCATCTTCCAGATCTCTTAAACATTCGTATTCTTCTTCCAAATCTCTTAAACGAATGAAGAGCAATAGAGTTTTGTCTAATATAACAAACACACTGTCTAGAAACTTTAAGGCACTGAATTCATTTAACAGAAAGAAGTCTCGAAGTAATCTGCAAAAATCATTAAAGGAGAATAGAAGAAGGGTTCATCCAGAAGAAGCTAAAAGAAGGGTACATCCAGAGGATTCCAAGAGAAATGATGATTCCAAGAGAAATGATGATTCCAAGAGAAATGATGATTCCAAGAGACATGAGGATTCAAATAGAAATATATATCCAGAGGAACCAAAGAGAAAGGTACATCCAGATACTCAGTTGGATGGCAAGAAAGGAAAATCATTATTAAACTTTGAAATGATGATTGATGAAAACTTTAATGAAGATAGGTTACTTTCGCTGACGAATGCTCCTACTGAAAAGATCAAATCTCCTCATGATTTGCGTGCCCATGAAAGACAATTGGCTGCACAAGTGAAAGCTAGAAATGTCGAAAGGGAACTTCTCCTCAAACAACAAGAAACTGAATTAAAGGCAAAGGAAGAAGAACGTAAAAGACAATCGGTACTTTTACAAGAAAGACAACGTCAAGCATTGGAGAAATTAAAGAAACATGAATCTTCAAAGGACTTTGCAGATATCGCCGCCTCAGCTTCAAGCCGTAGGTTTGCTACGGACCCAGGTAGATCATCACTCGATCCTAGACTGCGTATCAACTCTCCTCTCATGAGAGTTAAGAGTTTGGCCCTGCCAGGAAAGAGATTCCAGGGTAAGTTCGAATCTCCTAGAAGATTAAGCAGCAACTTGAAAACTTCAAGTTCCAAGAATTTATCTAGTTACTTGAATGTTGAAAAGGATGACAACTTGAGTTTGAATAAGTTTAATGAGAAGGAGGGCCACCGTCGTAGCGAGGCTGGCGATGAGGCTGATACCTCTATTCAGAGCTCCTTTGCTTACAAGGGTGCTCCTGCAAACTTATCTGAGATAATCACTGAAGAAAACCCAGAAGAAGAAGAAGCGTCGATGATTCCAAACCCATACTTTTCCAGATTTTCTTTTGGAGGTATCCTCAAGGAAGAAAACGTAGGTAACCCCATTGGGGACTTAGAAATCAGAAACTCTTTGGCTTCTTCAACTGGTACTGTGATCAGAAAACCAGAAAATAGAAGAAAACTGGTGGATCCTTCTGTGCACGCTCCTTCCATCAAGGAAAGAAGTAGACATTCTTCCAAACAAACGAACAGCACTAGATATGTTTCTGGAAACACATTTATGGCTGATGATGAATATCAACATGAAATCGATACCGATGAAACCATGTTGGATGACTCGGAATACCCAGCCAAAGGTGCTTATCAAACTTTCGATGGTGATTACTCCAACTTTGATCTTATTAGTACGAGAATTGCTGATGTAGGAATGTTGAATACTGCTAGACCTAGTATTGTTGATACTCTGTCTACTGAATCTCTTGTTGAGATTGAAAATCCTCAAGCACCTCCTGCTCCAAGAATTCCTCAAGCTGCTACAATTGATCAAGTTCCAACTCTGACTCCGATGATAAGACAATCTGAAATGGGTCAAACTCCAAAAGAGGCTGCTAGAGTTTCGACAGATAAAGCAAGAACTTCATCAGATAAAACAAGAACTTCATCAGACAAAACAAGAACCTCATTGGAAAAGAATCCAAGAACTTCTTCAGATAAGTCTAGAACTTTGGAAAAGCAATCTATTGAACAATCTACAAAGAATGAACTTAAAACTCCAAAGGTTCAACAGAACCCAATGATGCATGTTCCAAATCTCCAACAATCAAAGGTACCATCCCAACACCAATCGCCAAAGTCTCACCTTGCAATCACCTCAAACAAGCTTCGCCTGAAACCTGCAAGCCCAAATAGGGATTCTAACTACGAGGTATGGGACTCACTGTCGATTATCGAGCCTAAAGAAAGGACAAAGAAGAAGGAACAGCCTCCAATCAAGGAGGTTGTTTCCAAGTCATCCAAGGAGTTGCGTATAGAGCCTAAGCCAAAGGCCCCAGAGCAACCAGCAGATGTTGAGGACGCACTTTTCAGAAGATTCAGCTTGAAGCCCAAGAGAGAAGCTCCTCGTGCCCCTGGCGACGAAAAGCATACAAACCGTACTTCCACCATCACAGTCGACTCCGAGAAAACTCACAAGAGTGGGTGGTTCAAGAAGTTCTTCCTGGCGATTTCATCACAGGGTGGAAAGAAACGTTATGCTGATGACGGTAGCTTCAGCACTCTTGATTCATCTTTAAGTCTGGCTGAATTGACCAGAATCATCAAGGCACATGTCCAATTGAAGAAACTTGAGGGCTCCATCACCCAGGTCGAATTTGATGACGAGTTTGGCTTGATCACAGGTGTGATTCCTTCCAAGTTTGCCCATGGCAAGAAGTTAAAATTCAAGATTGAAATAATAGATTTGATAAACACTTCATCTTTGCATTTAACCAAGGTGAAGGGTAACTCCAAGGGGTTCAAAAGTTTGGTTGAGATTGTTCAGTTTGTCATTAAACAAGAGGAGGAAGCTTCAGATAACAGAAAGTATCAAATTTTGGGTTATCAAAAGCATCAGAAGTTTGTGAAGGCTTGATTATAGAGTGATAGAATGTGTAAGAATCTATATTTAACTTAAAAGTATAAAGTAGTAATGTATTAATGGAATTGGGGTGTGTCCTTTAACGTTTATATTGAAAATATCTAGACTTAGAAGTTTATGGCAAAAAGGTGGTTTATGTAAATGGCGAAGTCGATTTGAATTAATTGAAGACTTTCATGTACTATGTACACGAAATTGATTGCAAGCTGACAACAAACGACGTCATAAATAACATCAGAAAGATAAAGATGAGATCAACATCATAAATTAACATCATAAGATCAACCTCATCAACATAAAAGACTAACCTCGTAAAATAAAATCATAAAAGATCAACTTCACAAACTTACAACTCACTTGATCGTTCGTTCGTCGTTCGTTCGTTTCTTCACGACCTCAACGCCCTCAACCTCTCAGCCAACTTATCCTCCTTCTCCTCAGTCATAACTCCAACCTGCGGAGCAGAAATCTCTACCTTTGTTTCATTCAACCCCTGCTTCATTTCAATACCAGCCTCATCAGCAACCTTACTCAACAACTCATCGACATCTTCCTGAGGTGTGGTCAAAGCATTCACGTTGTTGGTGGTGGTTTCATAGTAATTGGTAGAAGCGTCCAAGTCCTCAAACTGTGTCTCAAACTTGTCCATCACCAACGAAATATGCTCCAAGTTCATTGTAGCAAGCGCCTTGTCCATTCCACGTATCACCTGCGTCATGTTCCCGGTCACAGAGCGCATGGTGACCGCTGTCTGAACACGCAGCGCAACAGCATCGATGCGTGATCCTAATCTAAGCAAGTTGACCCGTTCATTAGCTTTACGAATAGCGTTTTGTGCGTACAACTGGGCAATATCATTGTTTCCTTGCGACAAAGCCTTTTTGATTTTGGCCTTTTCTTGAAGTTCTTCTTTAGCTGCTTTCAGAGCTTGTCTGTTGAGTTGCTTTGCTGTGAATTTGAGTTGAAACAACGATTGTTCTAATCCTGCCATGTTCTGTTGTTAGATTTAGTGGCGGAGTCACATGACCGAAAATACACACGAGCGCCGAACTACGCACGACGAACTACGAATGACGAATTACGAACGATGAACTAAGAACTAAGTGAGTAGTGAGTCAATTGTGAGCAATAAAATGAAAAGTGAGTAGCCGGTATCTTCATTTTGTAAATAACTAGAGATTTTATTTATGTGAATAACTATAGATCATTGGTTCATAAGGAATTACCATTAATTCGCAAATTAATGATAAGGCAAATGGTAAATGTTAAAACATAGCAAATGGTGAATTAGTGAAGATACTATATGATAAACCAACAAAGTTTTAGTTAATCGTTTACTTTTTTGTAAAAATGTAATTCGCTTAGCTGCAAATTCGCTGTTATTTGTTTGACATTCTCTATTTGCGATTCTTTGCTTATCCTCACCTTTCCATATTACGTCACATCTTATTTTTCATGCTTCTATTCTGTATTCCCCGATCAGGAGTTTTCAAACAAAATAGATATTTAAAGATGAAATGTAGAGTAGATAATAGCGCTGCATGGTAGTATCTCTGTGTTATCTCTGTATTATCTCTGTATTATCTCTGTGTTACCTCTTTACTTGTGTATTCTCTCTCATACCACCCACATACAACCTGTCATTAAACAGTAATAATAACCGCATAAGTCAAAGCACGATGAGAATATTAACATCTTCGGCTATTATTTGGCGCAACACTATAACGGATTTATATTAAATGATTACCTAATCACCAATAAATAAATATGGAAAAAGAGTTCAGCGACAAGGATCACCCCGCCAACATCATCTGTGAGCTCTGTAGGCTTTTCTACGATAACAACTGGGTGACCGGGACCGGGGGAGGAATCAGTATCCGCCAGAACGGCATTGTGTACATTGCACCAAGTGGGGTACAAAAAGAGAGAATACAACCATGGGAAATGTTTGTCGTGGAATACCCAAGCGAGAAGATATTGCAGACGCCCAATGAGTACCCCGTGGAGTTGACGAAGCTGTACAAGTACAAGCAGTCTGCGTGCACTCCATTGTTCATGAGCTGTTACAAATTAAGAGATGCCGGCGCGTGCATTCACACGCATTCGCAGGCCGCGGTGATGATTACTCTTCTTCAAGAGTCTCTGCATTCGCCTCACGAGTTTCGTATCAGTGGCATCGAGCAGATTAAGGCGATTCCTAAGTTTGTGTACAACGACCTCACACACAAAGTCGAGCGCGCCGGGAACTTGGACAACTTTGATGAATTGGTCATTCCCATCATTGAAAACACACCCCACGAGGAGGATCTCGTTGATACTCTCGAGCTGGCCATAAAACGGTATCCTGGTGCTTCTGCCGTGTTGGTCAGACGTCATGGAATATATGTTTGGGGTGAAACCATTTGGAAAGCAAAGGTATACAACGAAGCCATTGATTATTTATTGGAGTTGGGTGTGAAGATGATTCAAGCTGGAATTTCTCCTGTTAGGAAGTAGATATTGAGAGCGAGCTCTATGCGATGGTGAGTAGATGTGAGTATGAGTAAATATGAGTAAATGTGATAATTATGAGTATATGGTGTGATTATGATGATGAGTGTATGGGTTTATAATATGATGATGATGAATGTGATGAATATGATGAATATGGTGAATATGATGAATATGATGAATATGATGAATATGATGAATATGATGAATATGATGAATATGACCAATAAGATGAATATGATCAATAAGATGAATATGATGGATATGATCAATGAAATGATATAATATATCATATAATGATATCGTAAATCACTATCAGTCCATCATCATCAACAATCATCAATCCTTCCTCTACAAAGGATTCCTTGTCCCCTTCAATTCCTTCCCTCTCACACTCAGCCAATCAACATGACTATCCAACTCCTCATCAACAAGCCCAATACACACCACAACAGTCCCCCTCATAACATAAAGACCTTGTGGTATATCCTGATTCTCATCCTCCTCTTTTTCCTCAATCACTCGTTCAATACAGTCGCTCAATATCACATTGGTGGACTTGTCGTAGCCCTGCAAAACCCCTTCGAAAAGGCGGCCATCGGTTGTGATAATACGAACCTTCTCTTACGTTTGTTAGTACTGTCCATTCGTTTCTTCCTCCTATACTTACTCTCCAAGAACTGGTTAAGATCAAACATTGTTTTTTTTTCACTTCGCTGCAAAATGCAAGATACAGATTACTCAAGCAACGATGAGTCCAGACTGGACCCAGACGCCGCCAGACTTGTCCAATGGGCTGCCAGATTAGAATTAGAGTCAATCACCTTAAAAGAACTCATTTCAAATGACTTGATCGACTCTATAAACAAAAATAAATCTATCACAAAAGACCTTCTGCTAAAACTCTCCAACAGCTTCTCCTTGTTGGAATCCCAATTGTCGGGAACAGTTGAACAGTTGGCTAATTTTTCTGTAGAAATGTCTAAAATAACTGATAGTCAGATCCAAATACAGAATGATGTAAATCTGCTAAAGAGTATAGAGGAGAAGATGCTGACAATGCTGCAAAAAGTGCTCCAACACGACAGCTATTTAGCTGAAATAGAGGGAAATTTACAAGAAAAAGTCAGGCATGAAAAGGAGGCGCCCAACGATAGTTTAATGGAAAAACTACTCCAGCTGGAGAACCATTTGGATCAAGTACGACAGGAAAACAGTAGTTTGGTGCAAAAGGTGGCCCAGCAGGAAAATGTATTGACTCAAGTAAAGAATGAAAATTATACTCTTCTGCAGAAATTACTTGACCAAGAGAAGTCATTGGGTGATATGAAAGAATTTCTCCGTTTGTTATTACCGAGATTGATCCGATTAGAGAATCGTGATGTTGAGTACTATCATTCTCCGAGTTCCAAAAAACGGCGGCGTCTATAAGTGCCCAACCAAATGATTTGAAATAGTGTAATTCTTTAGATATGATTGGGTGTGTACAATCTATATATAGGCAACTCATTTCGTTCGTAATAACACTAAATGGAATTCAAAATCGGTTCATCGGGCATTTCATCTTGGTCTTGGGAATAAGCTGAAATTTTCAACTATTGGGAGTCTCCTAGGGAGTGAAAGTGATTGGAATACGTCTCCTATGGTTTCTTTGTTTAAAGTCAAGCAACTTCGTTCAAACTTTCGAGTCTAGAACTTTTCAGATTTATAATTCATGATCCATGACTTGTGTTATATTTAGTTTTTAGCTAGGTCGATGAAGTTAATGGGTTCATATAGTTAATTAGATAAATTTTCACATTTAAACTTATAACGTGCCAACTCTTTGGAGAATTCCACTTTGCTCTGTTTACGGCGATTATAGCCCGTCTTAACTTCGTTAAAGCCCTTTGCTTCTTTTTTGAAGTGTACAACCTTGCATCTATTTTTTCTTGTGTCCAAAGTTCAGCCGTCTGTGTGAACTCATACATCCGAAGCTTTATGCGCTGTTACATCAGAGTCTTTGTCTGCTGATGTTCACTACTTCGACCATTGCTCAATGACACGTGCCTTCACCTTGGATAACCTATTTATCAGTTCTTAATATTTCGTAAATGATTAACACTTAGTCGTACAACGACAAAGTGAGTCGTTGGTTATTGGTTGTTCGTTGCTCATGGCCTGACCCGTTGGGCCGCCGTGTAGCCCCATCAGATCCTGAATAAGTTTCAAAAAGATATTTTATGATATGCAGAAAAGTCGACACAGCGCCGCATGGTTGCAAACAAATATTCCTTGCAGGGAGAATCTCATCGAAAATTATTTGTCTTCTTGTCCACTTTTTGTCCATTTTTTTGACAATACTAGATCAGTTATATTGCGAATGTTTAGCGGAGCTCTTATTGAAACAATAAGAAGATCAACTAATGATTTTGAGGTATTCGATAGCTATTTAATAAATCTCTTAAATTAGTGCTCTTTTGTGGACGAGAACTGGTATAAAAAAAATAGCATTCCACGTCTTCTAATCAACATTTCGTCTTCTAATTGATAACTAATACGATAATTAGTGTCTTATAGTTAACTATTCTAACCGATAAATAATATCGAATAGTAAATTATTCTAACCGATAATTAGTGTCTGATCGTTAACTCAATAACAAGTAGTCTAATCGATAACTAGTAAGGTTTGTTCTCTCAATAAACATTCAAATACTCCTAAAGAACAGTAAAACAGTTTCTTTGTGATCTTGGTCGGTCAATTTTTTGCCGCGCAGTTTCCTTTTTAGGTAATTAAGTAATTCTAATCGGACTGAAGATCTATGATTTTGTAATTCTATAACTACATCTCATCAGAATGGTGAATTGAATATTTAATAATACTAAATACTATATTGAAATCTATCAACTGATAACTTAAAGCCATTTCCAGACAATTGGGATGACACCTTCCTTTTCGTTACCAAGACGAGTGAAGGCACCTGGAGACAAGTCCAAGTGGTTAGGGTCACAACCTGGACATTCATCAACAACCTTGACGGTGACAGACTTACCACCACGAGTCACCAAGATGTTTCTACCACAGAGAGTGTTGTGGTTTGGGTTTCCACCTGGAGTGTACTCATCAAAGGTTTGGTGAGGAACAGCAGCGACCAATTGCAGGTCTTGGTTTTGCCATCCACAGGCACCGAGACCAACAGATGGGTTGTAGTAAGTAGCAATACCGTTAATGGTAGTACCTGGCTTAGTGGCATAAGCAGCAGCAGGGGCGACGAAAGCAGCAAGGGCAATGGAGCAAAGAGTGATAGGGTTCATATTGGAAAGATTGAGTTGTTGTAGATAATGAATAAGAATTAGGGAATTATATAGCTCTTATATAGTTTTTAATTCTTGCTGAATTTGATACAGCGTGTGGCTGCAAAGTGTTCCAAATAGGCACAGTATAACTACTATTCAAATCTGGAGAAGCCGGTTGTATTGTTAGCATTTGTGTCACATTTTATGTTCTGATCACTTCTTTCTGTGTTGGTAAACTATACACGATTCTAAGCATTTAGCAGTATGCTGACTGATGGGAATTCCAATCAGATAGTTTTTTTATTGCAGGTTTATGGTTTCATTTATGATGTCTTCATTTTTTATAAGCTAAGTTAGGTTTTTGTTGGATCTTTAAAATAATTTGTTGTTCACACAAACTGAAAACGGCCCGCTACCTCCGTCATAATACTATGTTTTTTTTGTAACCAACTATAGAAGAAGGTGAATGATTCAGTCCATCCTGGCCTCGGATATTTGCCTTCTAAGTTATTCAACTTGTTTTTGTCGAATATTTCGATAGATTAAGCACTCTTATCTTGAAAGTACTATCTGCTTCCATGCATATTAAATCTGGCATGCTTAAGAATATAATTTTTGATTAGGGGCTAGAGCATTACTTCTCAAGAACTAGACACGGCTTTAAGTGTCCTGGAGATAAATAACTTTATCATGGTTTTTCTGCATTCACTATGTTTGAAAAGTTTACGGAAATAAACCCTATGACAGGTCCGTCACTTTTTAATCCCTGTATTATTACCTGTTAGATGTCACCTAATGAACATCCACTTAATTTCTCGATTCATTTTCGCTTCAATTAATACAAGAAGTAGCAATGTTTCTACTGAAGCAATACAAAAATAATCATTGAGATATTTTTCAGTTTATTTGAAGTATTTTCAGCCGTCTCTACATGTAATTTAAACGAGGGTATATTTTACCTAAATAAGAAATCTTGTACCAATCCTGTAGGTACAGAAGTACTAAAAGCTTAGAGCCACTTCCAGACAATTGGGATAACACCTTCCTTTTCGTTACCAAGGTGGGTGAAAGCAGCTGGGGACAAGTCCAAGTGGTTAGGGTCGCAACCTGGGCACTTGTCAACAACCTTGACAGTAACAGACTTACCACCACGGGAGATTTGAATACTTCTACCACAGAGAGTGTTGTGGTTTGGGTTTCCACCTGGAGTGTACTCATCAAAGGTTTGGTGAGGAACAGCAGCGACCAATTGCAGGTCTTGGTTTTGCCATCCACAGGCACCGAGACCAACAGATGGGTTGTAGTAAGTAGCAATACCGTTAATGGTAGTACCTGGCTTGGTAGCATAAGCAGCAGCTGGAGCGACGAAAGCAGCAAGGGCAATGGAGCAAAGAGTGATTGGGTTCATATTGGAAAGATTGAGTTGTTGTAGATAATGAATAAGAATTAGAGAATTATATAGCTCTTATATAGTTTTCCACTCTTGCTGAATTTGGTACAGCGTGTGGCTGCAATGTGTGCCAAACAGGAATAGTATATCTCCTAATCGAATTTTGGCTCAGAAACATGTTCTATTGTTGGTATTTGTGTCACTTAGACTTTTTGATCAGTTCGTTCTGGAATGGTAAACTATACACGGTTCTGAGGCTATTATTAACAGTTTATTAATTCGCTCGTGTGTTGGGCATACTATCCTAGTTCGAAATATTGCGGGAATATACATTTTCTATGATTTCATTATTTTTAAAGTAATTATTAGGATTTAATGTGCCATAGAATATTTTTTGGGTTTAGAAAATAATATGCTGTTTTCACACAATACCGAAAAACCGCCCGTTACGTCTTTCAATAAAACCATTTTGTTTTGTAACCTATTATAGAATAAGGTGGAATGATTCACTAACCCCTCGCCTCGGACACAGTTCTCCTCTACGCTGTCCAACGTGTGATAATTCTAATCTATAAAATTAATATAGTTAATAGCGCCATATTCTTATCTGGAAAGACTATCTGCTTCCATAAATCTTAAAGTTGTCATGTTTGTCAAAATATAATTTTATTGATGTTATTAGAGGCTAGAATATCACTTCTCTTTGACTAGACACGGCCTTAATTATCCTAGAGATAATTACTTATCATGGTTTTCTTGCATTTGCTATGTTTGTGAAATGCAAGGAAACAAAAATGAGCCACCTGTCCGTCTGTTCATAAAAATGTGTCATATGTACATTAAATCATAATTAATGTATAAATGTACCAACTTGTTTTCTCAATTCAATTCTTTCATTATATAAAGTAAATCAATCTAGGACTGAAACATTTGCTCCAAAAATTTCTCGCCCAATTCGTAAAATGCTCCTTGAGTATGAAGAAAACCCAGTTAGTCGGGTTTTTCTTAAAGTATGTCAATTGTGTTTTGCTGAATAGTCTAACAAATACAAACAAACCTTTTGATATATTTTAATCTGTTAATTTGAAGTATATTAAGCTGATTCTACACGTTATTTAAACGGCGAGTTATTTCATCTAAACAAGAGGTATACTAATCCTGTTAGTACATTTAGAGCCATTTCCAGACAATTGGGATGACACCTTCCTTTTCGTTACCAAGACGAGTGAAGGCACCTGGAGACAAGTCCAAGTGGTTAGGGTCACAACCTGGACATTCATCAACAACCTTGACGGTGACAGACTTACCACCACGAGTCACCAAGATGTTTCTACCACAGAGAGTGTTGTGGTTTGGGTTTCCACCTGGAGTGTACTCATCAAAGGTTTGGTGAGGAACAGCAGCGACCAATTGCAGGTCTTGGTTTTGCCATCCACAGGCACCGAGACCAACAGATGGGTTGTAGTAAGTAGCAATACCGTTAATGGTAGTACCTGGCTTAGTGGCATAAGCAGCAGCAGGGGCGACGAAAGCAGCAAGGGCAATGGAGCAAAGAGTGATAGGGTTCATATTGGAAAGATTGAGTTGTTGTAGATAATGAATAAGAATTGATGAATCTCGTAGTTTTTATATAGTTTTTGGAGTGAATGAACAATTTTGCTCGAAGGTTATAATATGGCTGCAAACCAAGTATTATTTAGACGCACAATTATTTTTTATTTACAGAAAAACGAATTCAGATTTCTAATTGTTTATGTTTTTCGTCAAGCTCGAAAGTATAGCAGGTTTAACGTCCTATCTAGTAGCGAATGCTGCAGTCTAATTTGTTGATAGTACAATGTATATAGCTTATTAAACCATAGTAACCGATGTCTATCAGTTGTAAGCCAAGCGTTTTAGGACCTGGATTGTCGATCTCTATTGTTTTATGCAGAACAATGCATTTGCGAGGAGAGGCATGTAAAGTTCTCCGAGTAGTGCAACAAGAGAGAAAATAATTTCGATTTCGGTATCTTGATGACATAAATATTTGTGTCAATTTTTAACTAGAAGGTGACGTTGAAATAATAAAATCGTCATCTTGAAATCATTCACAAAACTTGATGTTTCGTTGACCTTCCAGATCATACAATTATAGGGAATATGAAGGACACATGACTAAGCTAATTCTTCACAATTTTGTTATCGATTCGATTTTAACTATATACTTTCAAAGAATCAACAATTAAGCACTTTTCAGTAGAATGATTTAAAATAAAAGATTCTAGAACATATGGTTTATTGGGCTATCATGCTTTGCAATCGCACAAAATAAATGATTGAACGAATGTTGCTGCGTTTGATTTGCTTCAGGGGTAACACTAAAAGAACAACGTGTTTCACGTTTTCTATGAGGAAGTGGAATTATGAGGTAGTTATTGTAGTTATTGGGATTCCGCTTATAATTGACTATTGTGTTACTGAAAGTCTGTGCACTTTGGTTTTTGACTGCGGAGTTTCTGCAAGAAAGCCACATGTCTCGGTTTAACGAGATGCATGTATTCAGTCTATTTATCTTGAAAATGGTTTCTATTGTTCATTCAATAATCACCCTGAGTAATGAAGTCAAATGGATGAGTTTTATTGACCAGCTTTGTCGTTGAACTAATGGTGGAAATAACAACATCGTCGGTTTTTATTGACAATAAGAGTAAAAAGTTCTGGATCTTACTTCTGAGATTTAATTACTTACGCCATGATTCTAATTGAAGTATCTAATTTTTGAAATGAATATAGAGTATAACAACTATAAGCATTATTCTTGATACATTCTATTTAAAAGGATGATTTAAAATAGCTTCAATTAAATATGGGCTCAGCTATTTTTATAAAACTTCATAACTTTGGTAAAAATAGGGAAAAACCTATAGTTGTTATCAGGTATTTTTAGATTTTTTAAACGGCTTTTCATTTTTGTACACAATTTAAATAACTTGTCAAATTAAATTCCTCATTTCACTGAAAGTGGTCGCCGAATATACAAATTTACAGACTAAAGGAACACATGAATGAGATTGTAATATAGGGAATTGCTCGGAAAGAACAAACGTTATCCAATCCAGATGTGCGTCGTTTTAACTGACCTTTTTCTTGGAATTTTGAGACAATTTAGCGAATTTGTGTATATTGGTGCATTTAATGTTAGTAATGGAACCAAAATTCATCATATTTTTTCAACTACCTACTAAGAGCATTGAATTGGTTAAAAATGAAATTATTTTAGCGAATTGATTTTTGAAATCCAGATATAGTCTAAGAATTTGTGCGATTTGATTAATCAAATTAACAATAGTAGCAAACCCTTCAGGATAGGTATATGATATTATTTTCAATTGAGAAGTTTTCATTATAGCAGAAGTTTTAAACTACACCGAAAAAGATATCTGATGAAGTAGCCTAGGAAATCATATACTGAATTCTTCCAGAAGAAAGGCGATTCACTACAAAATTAGAAAAGAACTATATGTAATATTAGAAGACGATATGGTAAAATTGTTTATTAAAACTTTTTTTAACATCAATTTGTGTGCACTGGAAGATTTAGTTTTCTTAAAGCATCAACAAATTTTTTATTCCTCATGAGTGAAGGCTGCGAAGAATAGAATACACGTTCTGAAATACACACACGTATAAGACATCAAAATTGAAGTATTTTATCTATCTTTTGGTGATGATATATTTCAAAAACCAAAACAAACAAAAATCACAAACACTCTAATATTATTAACTGGGGAAAGTAATGTTTAGAGACAAACAAAATTTGCGGTGTCATTACCAGGATATCAAACATTTTTCTAGAAGCACATCTCAAGTTCCATGTTCCATAAAGCCACTAATCAGTTCCGTGAAACTAAATCCTAATAGCTGATTATTCAAAAGTAAGTATTGAGAGATTAATTACTAAAGTGTAAATGAAAATTAAATATGTTAGCGGATCACTTAAAAAAACAGCGATATCGGGTTAACTCAAACTTGTGAGCAGTTTATTATTAACGAAATTAAATACTTGGCACTGAAAGAATAGTGATAGAGTAAAATTAATATCTACATTGAAAATAATATATATGCTAATAGTGATATCTATGGTAATAGTGAAATCTATTGTACTTGAGATTTTTCAAACATACAATTACGATTTACAATCAATCCTAGAAATTTTTTGATTCAAGTAAACATTAATTTAAAACATAAAGAGTACCAATCCTGTAGGTACAGAAGTGCATAAAGCTTAAAGCCATTTCCAGACAATTGGGATGACACCTTCCTTTTCGTTACCAAGACGAGTGAAGGCACCTGGAGACAAGTCCAAGTGGTTAGGGTCACAACCTGGACATTCATCAACAACCTTGACGGTGACAGACTTACCACCACGAGTCACCAAGATGTTTCTACCACAGAGAGTGTTGTGGTTTGGGTTTCCACCTGGAGTGTACTCATCAAAGGTTTGGTGAGGAACAGCAGCGACCAATTGCAGGTCTTGGTTTTGCCATCCACAGGCACCGAGACCAACAGATGGGTTGTAGTAAGTAGCAATACCGTTAATGGTAGTACCTGGCTTGGTAGCATAAGCAGCAGCTGGAGCGACGAAAGCAGCAAGGGCAATGGAGCAAAGAGTGATAGGGTTCATATTGAAAAGATTAAGTTGTTGTTGTAGATAATGAATAAGAATTGATGAATCTCGCAGCTCTTATATAGTTTTTGAAATCACTTATTTCGTTCGAAAGTTATCATATGGCTGCAAACCAAATATTTTTTAGTTATCTGAAAGAGGAATTCTAATACAAATTCTTTGTTGCTCGGGTTTGTGTAATCACAATATCCAGAGTTGGTGATAATTTAAGAAACTTTATTATCTTCTAAACCTTTATAGGATTTCAATTATACATCACTGATCCAAGTTGAGTATACTGACATTCTTTCCAGCTAAATTTTAAATGTGTTTTAGAGATAGCTGGATAGAAATGTGTGTGATCCCTATTGTTAAGGTTGGGGGCAATTGGAGTTTCTGCAAGATTTCCGAAACGTTCGGCTGAACAAAAAATAAGAAGTCTAGCATGCTTTGTGGATGCAATAAAAAAGAGAAAGTGTAAGAGCTAACGTCCATAAATTTTACACAAGTTGGGTTGTGATTTATTATTATACCGTCACAGTATCAAAGAACATTCTATCTAGAAAAACCGTTTGATGATAAAATATTTCAAAAGACTATATTTGTTGCTTATATATAACTTACAAAATTCAAAGGGGATAAACACCAATTAAATTTAATTACCAGCGAACAGCTATTTACACTTTTTCTTTGTGTTTGTTGAGCCTTCAGAAGTCATGACTACTTTTGACAAATTTGTGACATAAGTCTATGTCATAACACAAACATATGTCGACAATAATGCACGTGGAAAGAATCCTTTAGGAGTACAGAGACAATAATGTTACATTTTTGATTTTGCATAACATTTGGAATGGCCTGGAACATTAATTAAAGGAGTAATGTTTATCTATACAGGAAATGTGTATCGCTTATAGTACTATAATAGTCACCGTTTTTGTTATAGGGCAGAAATCCGGTACAGGCGTAATACAAATGGGTTATATCTATGATTTGACGTTCCTGTATCTGTCTCTTTCTATTGTTCAAGAAATATGCTCATATTTCAATGGATGATATCAGATATTTTTTCATGTTAGAATCGGTTATCATAACGAAGTATTGCGGTACATTTTGTGGTTATCGATGATGGTCAGATACGTGTATGTAACTGGATGACGTCTACCTTGTGGGTTTGTCAATAACGTGTGAAATTTAGTTAACAACGTCCACAATAATTTAGTTTTCTTCAACAACGAATAATGAACTAAATTTCAACTAAAATGAAGAACGTTAGATATGAAAGGTTTAATAGAGGGAGGCAAAGAAGATATATCACATCCTTGAATCATACTAATGAATAAGAAATACTCACTTTTTGTTATGAAAATACTTCATAAATCCGGGGAAATTGAAGAGTGGACTTACAAAATAGGCGATTTCGTGGCCATAAACAGAAATAGCTGTAGATAGATTCTATGAATGTGGCATCATCATAAGAACAGCGGTAACGTCCGTATATGATTACGTTCTTCCCTGATGACTGAGACTTCACCAAGCAAGAATCGCAACTTTTTATGTTATGATTAGTTTTGCTGTCAAATTACACTGACGCATACCTTGGGGAACATCTATTGGAATGTATGAATACCGGCAGTCACAGATGGAAACGGTTGGAGAATGTGCCTGTATATAAGACCAGAGCACACGGCTACCATCTCGATGATGGAAAATTGTGTTCCGCAAACATGCTTATGAAGAACTCATAGGTTGAGTTAAAACCAAGGATTACTCATTAAGTTTCCGCCGTTAATTACTATATTAGATCTCGCCTACTGTTTCAATATTGGCAGTTTTTTTGTTGCGACTCGTTTGGTGTTGCCTTATGGAAATAGTTCATGTGACTCATTGAAAATGCCCTTTAGGATTTTAGCTCTGCAAGGAAGAGTTGACAGAATTTCTTTTTTTTTTTGCTTGGTTTTCTCGAACCCTTTGTACATTTAAATATGGAACCAGTTCCAATGTAAAAGCATCCATGAGCAAGAAAGAAGAGTATTGTATAGGTGAATTAAAGAGCCAGCCATCAAATGATGAGCCAAGTAGCTCGTGGAAATCATTTAAAAATTCATTTAAACCCGCTATTCAAAGTCAAACTCTCACTCAGGTAATAGTAGATGAAAACAGAGAGTTAAGTGATGTGGAGAGACTTAACATCAATGCAGCCAATTCCAATTTATCAAGAAAATTGAAGGCTAGACATCTACAAATGATCTCCATTGGTTCGAGTATTGGATCGGGACTTTTTGTCGGAACAGGTAGTGCATTGCGCACAGGTGGCCCTGCAGGGATAATGATCGGATGGGTGTTGACTGCAACAGGAGTATATGCAACCATGCAGGGATTGGGAGAATTGTCTGTTACATTTCCAGTGAGTGGGAGTTTCAATTTATTTGCATCCAGATTCATAGAACCGGCCATTGGGTTTGCAGTGGGATGGAACTATTTCATGCAGTTTTTTGTATTGTTGCCATTGGAGTTGGTTGCCGGGGCCATTACAATTCAATATTGGAATACAAGCATCAACCCAGATGTGTTTGTCATAATATTATGGGTTTTTATAGTTATGATTACCTTACTCGGAGTTAAAGGTTACGGAGAATCTGAGTTTATCTTCTCTATGATTAAAGTCATTGCAGTGGTTGGATTCATAATCTTGGGCATAGTATTAATTTGTGGAGGAGGCCCATCCCAAGAATATATTGGAGGAAGATATTGGAGAAATCCTGGACCCTTTGCAAATGGCTTTAAAGGTGTTTGTTCTGTTTTTGTCACTGCTGCTTTTAGTTTCGGAGGAACTGAAATGATTGGGTTGACTGCTGCAGAAACCGAGAACCCCAGAAAGTCTTTACCTAAAGCCGTCAAGCAAGTGTTCTGGAGAATTTGCATATTTTATTTGGTATCGTTGGTTGTGATTGGATCTTTAGTTAGTTACAACGATGAGCGGTTGATGGGTTCTTCTTCAACTGATGCAGCATCATCCCCATTTGTGATTGCTATAGTAAATGGGGGAATAAAAGGGTTACCAAGTGTTATCAACGCAGTTATTTTAATTGCTGTGTTATCTGTTGGAAATGCCTCTGTTTATGCAACATCTAGATCTTTGACATCGTTATCAGAGCAAAATATGGCTCCAAAATGGATGAGCTATATAGACAGAGCAGGAAGACCTCTTGTTGCAATTCTAATAACAGATGCTTTTGGATTAGTAGCTTTAATTGCAGCCAGTGACAAACAACAAGATGTATTTGACTGGCTCCTCTCATTATCTGGTCTTAGCTCGATCTTTACATGGCTTTCTATCAATTTAAGCCATATTCGGTTTAGACGAGCCTTGCAAGTGCAGAACCGTTCTCTAGGTGAATTACCGTATACTTCTCAATGTGGAGTTTGGGGTTCATATTATGGATTCTTCTTGAACTTCCTCGTGTTAGTTGCACAATTCTGGATAGCATTATTTCCACTTGGGTCTAAACCCAACGCCAAAGACTTCTTTTTAGTGTTCTTGGGTTTACCTGTTGTTTTAAGTTCCTGGCTTATTTACAAGCTTTGGAAGAGAGATTGGACGGTGTTCATCAGAGCAAAGGATATTGACGTTGATACGGGAAGGGCAAATGTTGATTTGGAACTTTTGCAACAAGAGTTAGAAGAGGAGAAGATAAGAATTGCAGAGAAGGGATTTTTGTATAGAGTGTATTCTTTTTGGTGTTAAAATTAGCATATAATGAATGAATTAACGAATAAATGAGTGAGTGAAGTGAATGGGCTTGTGAGTTCGTTTCAAAATTCAAGACTATGAAACGATGAGTTTGGCCGCTCATTTGTAATTGAATATCAAGTTTTACCGAGTACATGTTAGACATAAAGAAACAATAGGAAATGTCAAAAATAATTTACTGTAAGAGGCTTGATTATATCTGTGATTCAAATCTTTTGAAACTACTTTTCGATATGTGATCTACTAAAAATCTATTTAGCACAAAGTCATATTGAAATAGGATTGCTATTTTTGACATGATTAGAATGTGCCGTGTCAGTAGTTCTTAAATATTTCTTGGACGGGTGTTTGGAGTGGAAGTTAACTGAGAAATATCGACAAGACAGTCAAATGCTTGGATTATAGTTTTTTCTTTGGATGTCTAGACAATTTAAGTTGTTCCTGGAAACTCAGCTTTATTTCTTATTTGTGTGGAACCAATAAAGAGATAACTTAAAAGTACCATGCATCACCGAATAACTATTAACGAATGTTTCTTAATGATGTACCTACTTGCCAGATTTCTTTTGCAGCTTTTCATTAAATAAGACTACATCATAAACAAAGTAGAGCGATATCAAAATAAAAATAGTATCAGTAATATACCATACTGAATCAATACATGTTAGTGAAACTTTCCTTTTCTGGAAACTATTTGGGTGAATTCTTAGCACGTAATCCATTGTGTCTCCCTCCAAATTTTGTCGAACTTGACTTGTATAATAATGGGATCATTACATTGGTAGGGTTAAGATTGGGTCGCCGTTTGTCAAAGGTCATAATCACAAATACCACACTTGAAACTGTTCGCGTTGTTTGTGAATCGCTGGTGCACTTAAGCAGAGGCGAGAAGGCAGTTGTGGTTGATCAAGGTCACATTGGTGAATTGGACCAATATAATGGTTTAAGAAGCGTATATTCGTAAGACGCATTCAGTAATAAGGCTTACTCAAGCTTGCACTATAATTTAGCAACTATTGATAATCGATTAAAAATCCAATTTCTCCATTTATGTAGCTAATATTTTGAAGTTGATAAATAGATATATTATTGTAGGAGAGAATAAGTACAATTATAAATAGTCTAGAACTGGTCATGCTCCTTCAATTTATAATGAAAAAGTACAATTTTTATCATTTCACATTTTAAAGAACTATGGTTCAGATTTTCATAAACAAATACTGCATTCGTGGCTGCGAATCCATGCAAAAATGTATTACTACTGATACTCGTAAATAGAGGTAAAAAATGACACAGGAACTCATATTTACGATTGTACTACATTTAATTAAAATATATGAACTATACTACTTCAACTGTTAAATATTTGTTTAATCCACGATTTTACAAAATGTTTAGTAGACGCTACATACATAGATTCCTATTTCACTGCAACTTTAATCTTCAATATCATTTATTACATTAATAATAAAATATATTCGATGAACATTATTACACGAATTTTCACCACCTTGCATACTGCTTGTTTTTGAATACGATTTATATTAAATAATAATTTCATTTTACTATTCTTTAATTTCCCCTCATAATATATGGGTTCAATTATGCCAAATTTCAATTACTCCTACGATTTAGTCCTTTCCAAACGAAATACAGATAAAAATAGTCAAGTTTCTTTGCCCTGAACATGAAGCAATCTTGCTATCCAATCCAATTCCTGGACCTGTAGTAATGCATAGCCACTTTCCTACAGTCACATTGATAAAAACTCCGGATAGGAACTTCGGTATTCAGATCTGATTGAATTCCCATTCATGATGCAAAATCATACATATCCTCGGTTAACAATGAAGGCTCAGTGTTATTGTTCAAATCGGTTCCTGATTTCTTACTCTTTTTGAGAGACGAAAATGGGTATATTCCTACAGCATTGAAGATAGATACTCCATCGAACTATTATCAATTGAACGAGAAACATTCTGATATATGACGCAAATTTGAACACATCTCAATTACGTTTACTTCCAATGACTATGAATCCCCTGATACACAACTAGCAAAAGTATTCACAGAGTGATGCCACCTCACTGAATTACAACATGAAAATTGAGATATTAATTGGCTGCAAATTGATTTTCCGCGGCTTTCTTCCCTTATTATTGGTTCGACGGGAACTCCTGCCACAGTTCTCCAGAGACATTTTGTCACCACTCTTTCGGGTTTACGTGAGTTGAAAATATATTGTTTGTCTATACAAACGCTTCGGTAAAATTACCTTCGTCCATTACCACGCTAACTTTGTCACCCCTGTATTCGTCTGATCCTGAATACAATACAATCTCCGTATTTGATTCGGTTGGAGGACTTTCTGCTTTTCTAAATTCCCTGCTTTGAATACCTTGAATTTGCTGACACGGGCTCCGTTCAATTACGGAAGTGTAGACCACGCTTTAGAACATTTACGCTATACAATTCGGAATGTTATTTACTTTGATCTAAGTTATTCTGTGAAGCTCAAAACTTTAGAATTGATTGGAAAAGGCGATAATGCTAATTTACCTAAATGTTTGCGATATCTTATTCTTGTCGGATGGTCTTTTTATTCGATCATTTTTTCACGACTTGATTCGTTATCTGTGAAGGGTTGTAGATTTTCTTCTACTATCCTGCTATCGCCTAATTTAAATGCACTAGAAGTCTTTAGGATAAAAGTTTGCAAGGACTGAAAATTGCCTGAACTGATACAAAACGTCAAATTTGGAGACCACCGTATCACAGATTTAAAGGGCTTCAAACGACCCAAGTATTTGAGGTCCTTGGACCTCTTCGTAAGCGAAATACTGTCCTTGGGTGGTACTAAATTACACGAATTGGAACATTTGTCACATCTTCGTGTCATAAGCCGTCTAGATGCATGTATAATAACCCCAGCAGATCTTCCATCATCAATTTGGAAGCTTTCTATTTTCAATAAGGAAGTAAGCCGTTTTCCCATATATTACTATAAAGGTAATATGTTCATTATGAAGAGTTGTTGAATGAATTTCCAAAGTGTGGGAGGAGTCCACTATACGATTCCAACAATTATTACGCCTCTAGTTCAAGAAACTGTCTGTTTCCTAAAGCTTGAAATCCTGAAGATTTGGATTATACTCGTTAGTCAATTGAGCATCTAATCTTGTTGAATGTTGGAGATACTTGGAAGAGAGGATATCATCTCCAGGTCAACGAAACAAACTTTCCGGACCTCAAGTCTATTATTATCGACCGCGACCATATTAAATCTTTCAATGACTTCACGAAGCTAACGAAGATCGTTATTCGAAACACGCCAATCCCAACACTGCGATGGAGTGATTTTTCACCTTGCGCCAAAACGGTTACTCTTTTTCGTACTGAAACTGAGGCCTTTGAAGGATTTATTCCTCTGTTATTGCACCTTTCCATTACTTCCAACAGGTTGGGTCAGTACTTTGCATCCAATGCATTGATTATTCCTGACTCCCTCATCACCCTTAATCTTCCTACTAACAGAATAGAGACATTTTTATCCTTTGCACTGGGTCTGAACTTGTCATTAGTAAAGTTGGATAATAATTTGATCGATGCGGTTTACAATGTTTGTGATAGTTTGATGAAGTCTCCTTCTACTACTAAATATGTTTCTATTGATACAGACGAAGCCACTCGTGCGGAGAAGTACCATAATAATCATATCCGATGGCTTTTACCCAGTGTAGTAAAGATATGTTGCTCTTTATAGGTTATTCAGCGTTTGATACTGAATGATGACATGCTTTTTAGGTAACCACTTGCGTATTTGCAGCATACACAATGAAATTTGCACATTCCTTTGTATCAGGCTTCAATTGTGCATTCAATAGTGCTAACATTAATACCTCATGTCGGTTCATAGTTTGACTTTCACTTTCAGTGAAATTCCTCTCTTTAACAATAGTATACTTTGGTAGAAGTAATACATTTCACTTTTTGATAATAGAACTTTATCAGAAGTATTATTAGTATAGATAATAGTAGTCAGTTCTACAAGCTATAATACACAATCTACAAAGTATATAAAATATGACTATAAAAAACATATGGATTAACTACAAAAATATTTCACTAACCACAACAGAACCTAATTTTGAGTATGGACCGACTACTATTAACACAGAGCAATTAATCTATAGATGCTGTACTTTAAGTTTATCGTCCCACTATGCAATAATCACCTTTAGATTTTTCATCATCTTAATTCAATTCCCAATTCACTGGAAACTCACAAACATATAAATTTTCTAGTTACGAACTCACAGCCCATTGATGGTGTATTAACGAACTAATTTCATTTGCAAGATCATTCGTTCTTCATCACCTTTTTACATTGAGTTTATTCATTTATTATCGAAGTTCCCAAACAAACCGAAGGCCTTTTGTAAATGGTGGATATTACCTTTTCGTATATAATAAACAAATTTAACTAAGTGGATTCTTTAGAGATTAGCTATTATGTAAGTCTACGAGTATGAATTTATAGTTTTATAAGCGCACAAACAAGTGAGAGAGTGAAAAGTAAGAGGATTGGTGGATAGCGAGTTCATGTAAATATAAAACTCCAAACTCACCTCGTTCGTTTGTTCACTTTAATTTTGTTAATCGTTGTTTGTTTATTTTTAATCGGTAACCTATAGACAAACCAGTCTGGTCATTCATAGTCACCAACTCACAACTCAGCATTCGTTGGTCATGAGTATGCATTATTCGGACTTCTTAAGATCATCAGAATATATATCCGAATTAGGAGTGGAACCAAGGGCACCGCCCTTTTGGTTATGCAGAGAATTCCAAGTCATCAAGGTATCATTTCTTGAAGCCACCTTTGGAGATGACGATGCAATATGTTTTGGTAAAAGAAGATCCACATCATTAAAACTTTCATTACCATCCAAGAAAGTTTTAAATTCGTCCGAAGACTGATGAAAAGGAGATGAAGGCATGACTGCAGCCTTTTTATTGTTCAATCTTGTTGGAGAGGAGGAAAAAGGTTTTGGTTTGTTATCATCGACCGGAGTCTTTGAGTCCTTGGAAGGGGATTCAATAAACAAGTTATTAATCCACTCGTTTGGCGACGACTTGTTAGATTGAAAAGACTTAACAATCATGCTTTCAAAATCATCAAGCTCATCGATTGGAGGACAGTTCTCTTTATCCTCCTCATTTTCCGGAAAGTCATCATAGTTAATCACACGGGTGTTAGTTTTTGTAGCAATCATTGGAGGGGTGACGCCAGTTTGGTCACTAGGCAACGGATCGATATCAGTGAGAGGTCCACCAAAGGTATTGATTTGGTTCATGAACTCATTGAGGTCGTAGTTTGGAGTGGATTTCTGGTGTGCCTGCATGATGACTTGATTCACGGCCGAAGGAGTATGGCTGGGAGTGAGAAACTTGGACGGAGCCGGCGGAGGAGCCATCAATGGCAGCGATGCAAATTGGTTGGATTTTCTCATGGCAATCGCATAGAGCGACTTTTCGTTTCTAGACTCTTCCTCCTTCTTGTCATCATCCTTCTTCTCGCCCTTATTCTTGTACTTTTGCTGCTGGAGGTACTTCTTCACCACATTTTCCGGTCTCATGAACCCTTTGTTTCTCAAAAACAAGTAGCACGCGTTACAGAGAGGTCCAAACATACCCTCATAGTTCTTTTTGTTAAACTCCTTTTGGATGTTGAAATAATTGGAGTTAAATTCAAGCTCAATATACTTCCAATTCTGCGAATGCATAGTAGCACAGTTATTATTCATACATGTCAACGCCTGGTCACGCGGAATCTTGGTGGCGGGAATGGTGTGAATCTTCTTGCTGTCCAACTCCTCCAAATCAGGTAAACTCTCAAAGTTTTGCTTGGTTTGTGGGGTGAACGGGTACTCGTCAAATTCCTCATCTTCTTGCTCATCCTCAGAAATCAGCTCCTCGTTGATCGGCAGGGAAAACATAGGTGCATTGATCATCGACCTTGTGCGGACAGCACGGTCTGCATGCTGATATGCATTACTAACAGGAATCGTCTTGCGGTTGCGCTTCACAGGCTTATCCACCACCTTTTCTTTAAGAAATGGAGCCAGTTTGAACCGATCCTGAATGCTCTTACTATCGTACTTAGAATTCATGTTCATCTTATCATGGTTCATGATATTGTACATGGTTTGACTAGGAACATTGGTGAAGATGGGCAAAGACTTGGTCCGCGTAGCTTTAACCGCGGCAACCTTCTGTTTCTTATTACTTTCATAAGCCTTTACCTGACTCCGCTTCTTTTCGGGTCTTTCTGTATACTTTTCAGTGTACTTTTCAGTATATTTATCAGGTTCATCTTCACTCTTATCCTGAGTTAAGTCTGTTATATGCAATTTTAAACGAATCTCCAATGTTAATGGCGACACGTTGGACTTATCTCCAAACAAATAGCTTGTCGACAAGTTCTGGCAAATTCTGCCAGGGATGAGGTATTGTTTGTTCAGTTGAACTATGCTAGTCAAGTTACCATTCAGCACAAATGGTTCGTCGGGTTGTTCTGTTATATCTTTATAATACACAACATAGTCTTCCAGATTTAACTTGAAGTTTTCCGGCAGCGACTTGGTGATTTGTTGCACGCAACTTTTTAAATCAAACGCCCCCAACGTGATGGTTTCCGGTTCCTCGGTGGTTCCTTCAATAGGAATCTGTGCTATTTTAACAGCATATTGGTTCTTGGATCTGGAGAGGAAGACTGTAGGATTGTTATTGAATGAATACAAAACCTTAACTTGCATACGCCTGGTTTCTTGATCTTCACTCATCCTTAATTTCTAAAATTCAGGCTTCACACTATTTATATATCTTTACTGGCTTGCTAAGAAAAAAATTGAGACGTTCTTTGTGTAAATCGATTAAAGTCACTTTTTAGGCGTGTCGCGTTGTTTTTATTTCATCGACGAGACGTGTCCGGGTGAGTGCGACTTGAGGTGCGAAGAGTGAGTGTTGGTATGGGAATTGGGAACTGGGAAGGGAGGAGGCAAGAGAAGGGGGAGTTAGTGGAGTGTATAATCAAAGGGATCAGTAACAAACGAACGTAGTGAGTTTGTGAGTTGCAAGCTGTGAGTTTTAAGTTGTAAGCTGTGAGTTGTAAGCTGTAAGTTGTAAGCTGTAAGTTGCAAGTCGTGAGTTATATGGGTTAAGTATCCGAGAAGTCTTTTAGATAAGTCTTGAATAGGTGGATAAGTGGAATATTATTGGATAAATTCTGTAAGGTCAAGTTTATTTAGGATATATTTGATTGAGAGTGTTCATCAATTATACTTGGAATGTTTCTGGTTAATGGTGGTAATTTTTCATTTAAGGAATCCCAACTGGGTTAGCTGATTTCCTAACTGGAAAGCTAGCAAACGACATTACATTTTGAATTTGCACCCAAATGTTTGGACACAAAGAGGACGCGCGCGAATCACGTCCACGTCTCATGACGGTACAACGATCACTGGTGAACAAAGGTAAAGATGTTTAAGATTTTGAAGATGCAGTGAAGTGTTAATAAATTTAGTGAAGTGTCAATTGGTGTAGTATAATGTTTATAGGTGTAGCATAATGTTTATAGGTGTATTGTTTGTTATATGTGTAGTATAATGTTATATGTGTAGAAATTTTAATAGGCGTAGTATAATATTAATAAATATAGTATGCTGTTAATAAATGCAGTGAAGTTCCAATAGGTGTAGTATGTGTAGTGTAAAAAGATACACTGATAAGTTACGAATTAATGGTAAAGATGAAGAAAAACACTGTAATTAACATAAGAGTGAGTGATAATAACAACTGGATATGGAAATATGAGAATAAATCCACTATTAAAAATCCACTGTACATTGAAGTGTAAACGGTAACTATAACATTACTCACCAAACAATGTTAATCTGCAATTTCCCATGTAATTTAAAGATAAATATTGAGGATATTTCATCTAAGATAAATCTTGAATGTTTCCTATGATTGTAAACATAAATCTATGTTACTTATCTATGATGAGTATTCAAAATTTGCTAAATATCAATAATTGATACGCTCAGATCTTCTCCTTTATTTCCTATTATTCACTTCTCATCACTTATCATAACCTCCTCATTATTGTTTTCTGAATCTCCATATTATCATATTTTTCATTGTCAAACATGATAATTATCATTTTTGTCTAATATCATAAAAACAAAAATTAACTTAAAAAAGTCACCCAAACTAATTCCAACCCTTACAAATGTTACTCATGAAATCACAGCCTATCCACCAAGCGAAAAACCCCGCTCTAAATCCGATTTTCAATAAATTCAAAAGTTGGAAATTTTATGCTACAGGGTTCTATTTTTCACTAGATGCAAGATTTTGCATTATTCATAAGCGAAGAACAACTACACAATGAGCCCCCAAGAACTTACAATCTCATTTCTATCTATTTACAAGTTTAGACAATAGTCACGGAAGAATGGGAATTTCAGTTCAACCCCATAATCTTTCTTACTTCGTTTATATTTCCCAGCGCAATTTGCCTAGCCTTATCGTTACCAATGTTAACAATACTCTTCAAGTATTGTTTGTCATTAGTAAGGGCGGTGAATCTTTGACCAATAGGAGTGAGGTTCTCGACAAGAACGGTAGTCATGTAATCTTTTAACTGTTTATGGGAGGAGAAGTCGGAGACCACGGCGATGGTATCTTCTAGAGGGGTTTTGGAGAGCCCTGCGATAATCTCGATCATGTTGGCGACGGCCGGTCTGTTTTCGGGGTCGTAAGTGATGGGGCCCTGGACCGAGTCAGTGACCAGCTTGCGGATTTTCTTGGAGATGACGTCAGGCGAGTCTGTGATGAAGATGCTTGCGTTGGAGTCGGGATCGGACTTGGACATCTTCTTTTGTGGGTTCCTCAACGACAACACCTTGTTGGTGCCGACGTTGAGAAGCGTAGTTGGCTGGGGGAAGAAGTCGGTGCCGTGGGTGTGGTTGAACGAGGAGGCGATTCCCCTGCACAACTCCATGTGCTGGGCCTGGTCCTCGCCTACAGGCACATGCGTCGAGCGGTAAAGCAAAATGTCCGCAGCCTGGAGCACTGGATACTGGAGCAAACCGGCCTTTGTGTTCGCAAAAAACAGCTCGATGTCTGTAGATGCGCCCGAGTGCTGTGCGGCCTTGGACTTCCACTGCGTCATTCGGTGCAAGCTGCCCATCAGGGTCACACACGTGAGGTACCAGGCCAATTCGGTGTGTTCGGGCACCGCAGACTGGTGGTACAAGATGCATTTTTCGGGATCCACGCCGGCGGCTATGATGCTGGCAATGGCCTCGTAGCGGTTGGTATAGAGGTCGCCCGAGCGGTACGGCACGGTGATGGCGTGGAGGTCGGCCACCCCAAAGATGAAGTTTGTGTTGGAGGTCTGGGCTTGTGTGAGCGTCTCCCACGAGCGAATGGCCCCGAGGTAGTTTCCGATGTGGATGCGCCCGGTTGGCTGGATGAGCGAGAACACCGTTGAGTTGTTGGGAATGCTTCCCACAAAGTTCTGGGTGTTTTGGACTGTTCGTGTGAGGGTTCGTGTGAAGCGAAGCATTCAGTTTTTTTTGGTAGTGAGCATACGGCGTAGCGAGAATATATATCTGAAGGGTGAGTTTGTGATCCGTAGTGTGTATAGTTGGATGAATACCATTACCACATAAAACGAACAATACGGAAATCCTTGTTACGTAGTGAAAAAGGTCTGATGAGAATACTTGGGATAATTTGCGTGGGAATACTTGGGAATTGGTAAGAATGATTGGTGAGAATTAGCGACCTCATGAGAATCTGAATAAGAAAATGTAGTGAGAATATTTAGTGAGCTTCTGTGATCGGCTATCTCCTTCTGTAATATTCTATGATCTTCTTTATTATGTCGTGCCTTCTTTAAATTCCATATTTGTTCTTTTCCTACTATGGTATTGCTTCCACCTTCTGCAGAAAGAATAGTAGACAAACAAACTACCGATTTCATAAGAGTTTTTTTCTATCTTATTGTTGATCAGATTCAGTGTGAAGCGTTTCTAAGTGTATGAATTTCTAATTTTGAGAATTCAGGTGAGTTCTTATACTAGAGATTAATATATAATAATAGAATTACATGATTGAATATTTAAATCATTGAATATATACACGATTGAATATATACACCATTGAAAACAACTACATAGTTCAATATTTACTTGTAGTTACATGATTTGACCACTTTTACTAAATCCGTCATTAATCAACAATCAACTTTAATATCTTTTACAATTCACAACATAATGTTCATACTTAGAGAGTGACATTTAATGTCGAACAATCTTCTTAGAATTGTAAAATAGCTTTACCAGTATCCTGTAGACTACACCCAGCTCCACAATTTATATGGCATTCCACATAGGCATTTTGTTTATGGAATGATAGCTAATGATGCGTTAAGCTATATAGGTATCAATGTAAGAATGAATCTTCCCATATATATCAAGAGTAGAAATCTTAACTCATCTCACGGGACTCATCAGGAGTGTTCCCTTATTTTATGCCATAGTCACCATTTTAAATTGGCAAGGGAGATAGATAATCTGCAGTCAAAACAGATGGTTGCAAAATTACGAAAATAAAAAACATATGACTGCAACAATTACTAGTACCGAAGCCGATGAAGGTTTGTTCAGTATTCAATAACTTTAGAAGAACCGTTATCATTTACTGAAAGTGAAAGACGTTGTCGCTTGTTTGATGTATACAAAGTTGACGACCATGTTGTTAATCATTATCATTGATATCAAGAGGGCTTATATGGCTTAAGCTACAATTCAATTGTCCAAGTATCTTCACGGTGACCCCTCTTCCAGCAATTGACTTCGAAGATAAGATCATCAGGTTTGCAACTAGGGATTGATCGGTTATTTATTAACAATGATTGATTCGAAAACTAGACTTCATTTCATTCTTTAGAACTCCGTTGTATACTCAGTTTTCACATATGAAGGTTCCCGTATTAATGGAGTTGATGAGAAACAGAATTACTAATTTTTGTAAACTTCGAAAGGAAGGAAATATAAATTAAAATCTAGATGTTGTAGTAAGGATATCATCGAAAACTGCTCGTTTTTATCACAGGCATGGTTTGAATAGGGATGTCCCAATTTTACAACAAATCCGGTGTTATCTTATTTTGCAACTTTCAAGTCTAGTGTAAAATTTGGACTAAAGAGTGAGTAAGTGAATCTCTTACTTGAATGCTTTATGGACTGATTCTTGAATCCGGAAGAGATTTTGGGTTATTTTCTTAATTATAGTAAAAGACATGTTGTAAAGAGATAGGCCATAGATAGCATGGCAGATTGGGAAGGAGAACGAATAATTGATTTTTTGGAAAAGTAAACAGAAACGGAAATCTTAGCATATGATTTTCATTTACAGTTCAGATATGGGAAAAGATTGATGTACGATTATGGGGAGAATGACTAAGTTTCGAGACATTTTACAAATCACTCTTGTATGGATAATTTGACACCCAATGTCAATCTCTCAATGTCTAAATTCATTATATTACACTCGGACTTTCTATTCTTGCTACGTTTGAACAGCTTTCATATATAATATTTGCTATGCTCGAATGGATCATCTATTATGTTCGAGCAAAGCGAGAATGAAACTCTTCAAATGTCGAACGGCTCGAATGTTCTCTTGAATATACATACATTCTCGCTTTGCTCGAATGAATCTCTTCGGAGGTACCTTACATTCTCGCTCCGCCCGAATGCTCCTCGAATGTCGAATGGTTTATTAATACAATACATCAGCTACTGCGTCGAAGGAACTGATTGATGCTCATCATCCTCGTCTTTAAACCCCCCAACAACATTATTAATCTCAATACCATTCCTAACCAACCGCTTCTCCAACTTTATTCTCTGCAACTCTCTCCATCTATTCAACTTCAGGTACTCATGCAACTTGAAACCAAACACACGGGGTATATACGTCTCCTTCGAGTGAACTGGTATAGTCTGCGGAAAGTTCTGGAAGAACATGGCAGGGAAGGAAGTGCCGAAGTACGCACCATCAACAACAGCATGTCTCAGCAGCTTGGGGTTGAAGAGATCCTCGCACTTGGCGCAGTAGAGCTTCACCAGCGTCAACCGCGGCTGGTCGTTCAACCCGATGGGCAATAACGGATGCAACTGGCAGTGCACACGGGGACAGTAGCCAAAATCACCGTTTCTGTACTTTTCAAACATCTTATTCAAACCACGCAGCGTCAAGATGTACCGCGCGTGTATCAACCCGTAGAGCACGCGCGCATTAAGCTCGAGGTTGTCGCGGATCGACTCGGGCTGCTGCTCGATGTCCACCAAGTCTGTTATTATGTCTATGAGGGTGGGAAGTTTACTCACCTCCTGATTCAACCCAGTGAGGTTGAATCTATCCCGTATGTAGTCGTCGTCGATGTCGCAGAAGTATTCATTCCCCTTGATTCCAAGGAAGAGGTCTATCCAGTATTCCGTAAAGTCAGAGCTTGAGTCTGTTACGTATTCCTCGTTGGCCATGTTGTGTTATCTTTTTTTTTTGAGATGCGAAAACAAACGTCAAACGACGAACCACAAACCACGAACGACAAACGACAAACGAACGAAGTGAGTTGGTTGGTTGGTTCATGGTTTCTGAAAGAGTCAGCGAAACGAGTTTGGAAGTCATATTTCTATTTGTATAATTAAAAGATTTTTATGTAGATGTGGTTAAGAGATAATTCAAGATACCTAGATGAAGCTCATCAAAGATGAAAGCTTGATATACACATGGAAAAGCACGTAATAAAGTGAAAATAAATAAAGGGGAAGGCTTAACGGATGAGCATAATTTACTAAATGCCAGTGATATAGTAGATTAGTAATTATTATGTAAGAAGTGATATTATATGTCAGCTTTAGATTAGGAGATCATTTATGAATAATTGAAGAGTAAGTGAGGGTCCAATAAACATGAAAAGCACTAATTAAAGGTTTTCGAAAAGTGATGAACATTGTGATTAACAGTAGTGAATGTAAATCGACACCTATATTATATCCTCCAATACTAGTTATCAGCAATTTCAAATACTAGTATCTATTAGTATGAGCTCATAAAGTAGAAAGTAGTATAAAGTAGTATCAATTAATCAATAAGATAAAGTATCAAGCATTTGGAAATTATGTATTATCATACACATTACCAACAACTCATTACCTCACAAATACACACCTCACAAATTATCATAAAGATATAATCTTCAACTAATAACTCCTAAAGCTTTATTCTGTCTTCTAATGATATTCTAATTGATACTCAAAGCATATTATTGATACTCTAAGAATACTCTAATGTTCTATGATGTTATCCATGTGAAATCAGAACGTGACGGTTATCTCATTATCTCAATAAATGATTTCTCTGACTTATGGTAATGATTTCTTAACTATTAAGGATATATATCTCTGTTCTCGTATATAGCTGCATTCTCATATTTAACTTTAAAACGAAGAACTTCACTCACAACTCACTTCGTTCTAAAATTCATACAACTCACTCGTTTATCAAAACAAAAAAACATGAGATTCTTTAAACTACCAAAGGTTCTACATGGAGGAGAGATCCATTCGATAGATGTCAGTAGTGACAATAGTGCAGTTGTTACAGGAGGAAAAGATGGAGGGGTGCAGATATGGAGTACATCGCAATTGGTTGGACTTAACACGGACGGTGGACAGGTGGATGCATTAAAGATATATACGCAGAGGTCGACGGTGAGTAACGTCAAGTGTTCGCCAGGGCACCCCAAGGTGTTTGCGACGTCCAATACATCAGGAGACATCTTTATATACGAGATCGGGGGACAGGGACGACAAATATACCCGTTTGCAACAACCAGCGGTGGAGGGGAGATAGTGGACATGTCGTGGCTGGCGGACGGAAGGCTTCTTGCGTGGTCGTCAGCAGATGGCAAGCTCCATGTAGTGGACGTGCAGCGGGAAACGTACCAGGAGCTCACAGCGTCGGAGAAGCATTCGGTGTACCGTAGTATAGCGTTTGACCCCACGAACAACTTTTTGGTTGCGTTGGACGACGACACGGTTGTGTATGTGTACCAGTACAAGTATTCGGGTGCGGACGGGAACTACCAGGTGCGGATGACGCATAAAGTGTCGAAGCTCATCAACAAGGGCTCGATGAACGTGCACTACAAGCGGATTGGGTGGTCGCCGGATGGAGAGTTGGTTTCTGTGCCGTCGGCCAGCAAGAATCAGAACACGCTTATTTCGTTGGTGGCCAAGCTGAACGGGTGGCAGAATAAGGTGAGTGTGGTGGGGCATGGGCTAGCGTGCGAAGTGATTCAGTTCAACCCGGTGGTGTACAATGCGATGCCCAACGATAATAGCACGCTCTACACGGTGATTGCGACGGCGGGGGCGGACCGCTCGTTGTGTGTGTGGAACACCACCAAGCAGGCGCCGATACTCGCGGTGCACGACCTGGTGGACAAGCAGATTACGGATTTGGCGTGGGACCGCACGGGCTCCACGCTTTTCGTGGCGTCCTTGGACGGCCATCTCGGCGTGTACACGTTTTCCGCCGGCGAGCTCGGCGTGCCGGTTAGCAAGGCCACCTTTAATGAGTTGTTGGAGCACGGCCTGCAGTTTGTGAAGCCGCTTAATTACAAGCATGATTCCGAGGTGTCGGGTGCAGCAGCCATTGCAAATGCAAAGAAGGGGAACACCGTGCAGATCACTGATCAGAAAGATGCGGTGCTGTTTGCAGACCTCAACAAGGTGGAGCCTGCAGTTGTTCCTGAACCGCAAGCTGTGGAAACGAAGGCTGCAGCGCCTGTGGTGACAGAAAAGAAGGGAACGATAGTGCCGGACGTTGAATCTGCGCCGGACGTTTCCCAACCGGTTTCTTCCCTGGATATGCTTCTGCTGGTGATGCGCAAGCCCAAAAAGGCGGCTGCAAAAGAAAAGGCGGAGACACCTGAAAAGACTCTTGACAAGCAGAAGGTGACCACTAAGAACGGTAAAAGGAGAATCCAGCCGTTGCTTATTTCAAATGGGTCTGCTCCGGCTACAAACGGCACCGTGGCACCTGCTCGTATCACCGCGGACACCGCCAAGTCGCTCATGGAATTTGACAAACCGTCGTATGCGGTGTCTGACGATTTCCACAAACAAAACAGACGTTACAAGGCCGGGCAGGAAGAGCAGCCAAACAAAAAGTTGAAGCGCGAGCTTGAGCCCATAAAGTTCATAGGCTCCACCATCGTCAACCCGCTGACCGCGTTTGCCCGTCTCCGACTCGCCGTCCCCAAAACCCGCTTGAGCTTTGAGATGGTGGGCAAACTGGAGCAGGACGAGGTGTTTGTGTTGGATGTGCGCAACGGCCTGGGGAACGAAACGAAGCCTTCCAGGATTACATACTTTAAAAAGGATAAGCAGCTTTGGAACGATTTTGTGCCGCGCTACATCCAGTTGGCCACCGAGGGTAGCACTCTTTTCTGGGCCGTTTCCACCTCAGACGGTCAGATCTTGACGTATTCCCACAATTCGGGCAAACGTCTACTCCCTCCTTTAGTCTTGGGCTCTCCAATTGCCTTTTTAGAAAGTCATGGCAAGTTCTTAATGGCTGTTACCGCGGTCGGCGAGTTATTTGTATGGGACCTTGAAGCCAGAAAGAAACTCTTGAGTGCTAATCTCGCTCCATTACTCGACTTGAATAGTAAATTTGTCGAGGACGGTTTATCCAAGGCTGATAACATCACAATGTGCGCAATTACCTCCATCGGTATCCCTCTTGTCACTCTTTCAAACGGTTCGGGGTACTTGTATAATAACGACATGGGCTCCTGGCAAACCATAACAGAGTCTTGGTGGTCGTTCGGGTCTCATTACTGGGATGGAAATGCAGAAAGTAAACCCCAGAGCTCGTCTCTTTTTGGTAACGAGCTCTCTATTGTGGAGTTGCTTGAGCATAAAACAAACGAGGAGATTGTTAGAAAGGCCAGAACTGGTAGAGGTAAGCATTTTAACAAAATATCGAAGAATATGATTATGAAAGAAGGCTTTGAGAACCTTGAAAATACCATATCTCTTTCGCATTTGGAGAATAGGATTCTTTGCTGTGAGTTATTAGGTGAGGACAAAGATTTTCACAAGTATTTTATTACTTATGTGCAGCGTGTGTGTGAGTTAGGCTTCAAGTCGAAATTGTATGAAGTTTGTGATGATTTATTGGGTCCTGATTATAATGATGAACTGGATGATGAGGATGTGAAGGTATGGGTTCCGAAGATATGTGGTTTGGATAAGCATGAATTGTTGAGGGAGGTTATTTTACTTTCTGCTAATCATCGGGATGTTCAGCGGGTTCTTTTGCATTTTGGGAAGAAAATAAAGCTTGTACAAACGAACAATGAAGAAATGAACGAAGTGAGTTTATGAGTTGTGAGACAAGAGTGAATCGTGAGATGTGAGTTCAATGAAAGTGAATTTTGATTTTTAAGCTGATAACTTAATACCTATGAGTCTATGAGTGGTTCTTAATAACCAAGGCACAATATATCCTCTTACAAGTTCATAATAACAAAATTAGTGGAATTTAAACATGGAATATTTTAATATACATTACTAAGAAATCTTGTAGTATGGTAACATTCAAATGATTAATTGTTAGCTAGTGATTGAAAACTAGATAGTAAATAGTTTGAACAGTTCAAATTTGATATTTCATTCAAAGATTAGGAAATGTTAAGCGTTTGTTGAGTGAATGGCTTTGATTCAGCAAGTGGGTTTAAGAACACGTAATTTATTCGACTAGATGGTGTTTTTCCTTTGTACTATACCATTCTATATCAGTTCTTCATATACTTTTTCCCTCCATTACCTTCCTTCTACTTTGGGAGTCTCTGTCCCGTTTTGGACGCAATTTTTGCTCCAAGACTCCAATTTCAAGCCGGCTGTCACTGTTGCAGCCTTCGTCTACTTGAGTCGTAGCCAGTCTCAATTCGGCTGGTTTCTTTCTCGATTGAAGTTTACCATTTCATCATTTTAGCCATCATTTTAGCTTCAGCGTTGAATTAGCCACTTAATTGGCATAGTGCCGTTTAATGAGAGTCCATATGCCTTGCCAATGCCTGCTATCGTAGCGCTCGCAAGCTGACAGGAATTACTAGTCCCTAACAGCAATGAATTTAAGTATTACCATAATTGCCATATAAGAATGAACTGTACGGTCTCTTAATCTATTACTTTTCTTTTATCAAATAGATTTACAATTGTGAATTTGTGATTGAACAGTTCCTCATTAAGTAGTAATTTGAATAATAGTTCAAGCAGAGTTGAATATCATCACTTACACCAAAATAAAATGATTCCCTCGCTCAAATTAATCAGCAAATATACGAAAGTAATAGAGAATTTACGAAAGTTAAAGAATTGAATTTATGAGTTCATGAGTCTTGAATCACATCACTTCTTCTAAACGTACACTTAAGAAGTTTAACAATGTGAATAGTTCATACCACTCAATTATTCCATTGCTTAACTAATTATTTATCGTCTCTCTCACAGTACCAGTTTGTTCGTGGTTCCTTGACAAGTTATAAGTTACTCAACCCACTAATCATAGATCTTAATTACATAATCTTGTGCGCGTTCTAATTGCGCCACACTTTAGAACCATTTTAACTACAGCTGGTTATCCAGTCACCATGCCAGCTTTTAGCCATACAAGTGACTCACTTGAGGTATTTTCACTCAATTTGTGATTCCAATATTCTATTATGAATTGGTATATATATATTCATATTTACTGTCTATACTCTTGAATTCTGGGCGTATTCCTATTTTCTGTATGCTATTACTCTATTATTCATTTGGCATCTTTTTGATTTTATTATTCACATATATCCATTTATTCATTTATATGACCCATATATAATTATTTTTATTTAACTATCTATTCAATTATTCATTAATAACCATTCATAATATCATGTTCATTTATAATCACTCATAATCATTCATTTCATAGCCTTTACCTTTATTGATACATTGTATACTGACACTGTATATTTCATCATAACCACAGATCTCTTTGTAATGGCCACAAAACCACCAACAAAAGTATGGCAAATAAATAAATTATTAATATGTCCTTCCAATTGAATTCTGGGTATGAGATGCCAAAAATCGGGTTTGGGTGCTGGAAAGTGCACCCAGACGTTGCAGCTGAACAAGTGTACGAAGCTATCAAAGCAGGATACAGACTTCTTGACACTGCTACTGATTATGGGAATGAAAAAGAAGTTGGCCAAGGTATTCAGCGTGCGATTGCTGAAGGGATAATTACCCGTGAAGAATTGTTTGTCACTGGCAAGTTGTGGAACAACCACCACGCTCCTGAAATTGTGCCTCAAGCCATCGACAAAAGTTTGAGCGAGATCGGGTTGGAGTACTACGACTTGTTCTTGATCCACTTTCCTCTTGTGTGGAAAACAGTGGAAATTGCTGAGAGATATCCTCCATACAACGAGGAAAAAACTCCTGCTGATATTCCGCTCAGTGCCACCTGGGGTGCTATGGAGAAGTTGGTGGAACTGGGCAAGGCCAGATCCATTGGTGTTTCCAACTACAGTGTTGCTTTGCTCCAAGACTTGTTGAGATACTCCAAGATTAAGCCTGCTTCTTTGCAGGTTGAGCTCCACCCTTACTTGCAGCAAGAAAAATTGGTTGGTTACGCCCAGAAACAAGGTGTTGTTGTCACCGCCTTCTCTTCGCTTGGCCCACAGTCCTACGTTGAGTTGGACCACCCAATGGCCAAAAAGATCACTAACTTGTTGTACCACGACATCATTAAGGACATTGCTGCCAGCCACGGAAAGTCCACTGCCCAGGTTTTGTTAAGATGGGCCACTCAAAGAGGTATTGCTGTTATTCCAAAGTCTAACAACCCTCAAAGAGTGATTGAAAACATTTCCGGTCATGACTTTGACTTGACTGCTGAGGAAAATGAAAAGATCAAGCTGCTTGAGCTTGCTTTTAGATTTAACGATCCGATTTTCTGGGCTGGTCCAGAGTTTCCTATTTTTTACTGATCATAACGAGTGAGTTATAAGTTCTTTAGAAAATGAATAAAACAAACAAGTGAGCTGCTTAGAAAATAAATAAAAGCGTAAATTACTTAAATAATTCTAGTGAAGAACAAATTAAGCTCTTTACTTGTTGAATAATCACTCACTTAAGGATTCGTTTAGTCGCTCTATATCTTTAGGACAATTGAACAATTCGTGACGTCAGCAATATATTTGTAGGATTAGTCTTCCCAAATAGGAAGGTTGGATGCAAATGGGGCTTGGAAGTCAAAGTGGAAGTAAGCCATCTGCGTCTCTGCTAAGGTCTATTATTCGTTGATTGTGTAATTAATGCGTTTATTATCACCGGATTTAAAACACTAAAGCAGGGTCAGTACATTAGGATACAGCAGACTACAGCAGGGCTTTCGAATCTCAAACAAGGGTAGTTCATGGCTAAAAATCAAAGGGGGATATTGGTTTCCCTCAGGACATAAGTTTTTCTCTTACGCTTTGATCACTTACGATCGGTGAAGATCATAATGAGTCTTTACTGTTGCGACAGAGGCAATGCTCTTAGATCTAGCGGTATCATCGGAGAAGGTTTATATCCCGAACCTCGTTTATCTGACGTGTATACACAAAACAATAGTCCTGTCAATAATTCACCAACTGTAACCAGTTTGAGACTACAGAAGCTGATCATTTTGTTAACCATGATTAATAATAGATCGGTGGAATACAAAAAAATTAAGAGATACAATTTCTTGATTCTGATTCTACATGGTAAACCAGTACAACTTCAAATTCTTCGAACGAATATAGATAAACAAAATCATAGAAATCATTTTCTCTCTCTTTCTATAAGACAAAAACTTTAATACTATAAGATTTGAACTAGGGACACCTGCCAAATCTCGAATCATGTCTCAAATTTGCTCACAAAAATGTCCCTCATTGTGAAGTATATAAATGGCGATCTTCTTAGAATTCACAGTAACTATGTTTGAGTATCAAAACGACTACGTCAACAACATATTTCTCCGCTCCAATGTCTATGGCTACTACGATAATTTTTCGGTGACGGCTGCAATTAATAAACCCGTATCTAAGGAAGAGTTATCAGTTGCAATTCAAAGATTAGTTAGAAGATATCCTGTTTTTGCGTACTATACGTACCAGAAAGAGGGCTCGAGTATTGAAGATGATGAGAAACTTGGGTTTAAGAATTGGCACCATAAACCATCACCAGAGTTGAGATTTTAAGATGTTTTTGAAACCAAAGAATTAAACAAGCCATGTGACGAAGATTTCTTTAACGAATTGAATAGAATCCATTTTGAATTGTGTACTGTTATTCCATTTTGGAAAGTTATTCTTTCAAAATATGGCGAAGAACAGAGAATCTCATTTATCACAGATCATACGTTCTTTAATGGAAAATGTCCAACATTCTTTTTTGACGTCTTGGTGGAGGAATGAGCCAAAACTATCGAAACTATTGCAGCTATAGATATTCTCTTTACCGACACTATCCCACACCATAAAATCAAATTCACTAGGGAATTATGTGATGTGTACACTGACAATTCACCTAAAGTCGATGTTCCCGCAGGTCGGATAATACTGGAGCGTTATATGATTATTAATTTAACAAGAAAGGGGGCATTATCAAATTGATCAAGTTGGATGCGGCAAAAACTGGAAAGATGATGTCTGGATTAAGGCTGAAGAAGCTTAAGTTCACCTCCTTCAGTAATGCTGTTATGAACGAAGCGTTTTTGAAAACTTACTACAAAGATCTTGAGTTATCAGGTCCGATTTTGCATATGATTCATTTGGATGTACGTTTAACGTTTAAGAAGATTACAGAGGAGTTGAAGTTTAACCTTACATTTGGTATGCTGGTTGCTGGTTTTAAACCTGAAGATGATTTTGACGCTGTGTACAAGTCACTTTCGGAGCATTTAGCGGCATATATGAAGAATAGAGGTGCTTTCTGCCGGATGAATGATTTTGACCCTCCATTGTACCCAGAAATTGATATCTGTAACTCGAATTTACTTTTGGTTGACATCAAACACGGTAATTATGTAGTTGAAGATCTTGTTTTCTCACAAGATTTGAATGCTCCAGCGTTCTTGAGTACTTCGATAGCTTTCACTCAAATTGGTGGTATGACTATTATCATAAGTGTTAACAAGGACTTTTATTAGTTGGCTGATAAGCATGGTTTTAAAATATTTGAGAAATACATTAAAGAAACCAAAAGAATGCTTATAGATATTAGTTAGATGTTGCACCCAAGGAACGAACGAACGAACGAACGAAGTGAGTGAGTGAGTATGCGAAGTTTATTTGTTTATATGTTTATATGTTTATATGTTAATAATCTGATATTTAACACACGAACAAGTGAGTTGTTTGTATTGACTATTTATTTCTCACTAATATTTTCACAGAATACTGATTTTTATTCATACTCACTTTGTTCTGTATTATTCTAATATTCATTCAGTCCACTTCTACGTTCTAACTCACCTCGTCGTCTGATTAACTATTTACATTTTATACACATTATCAGCATCCCAACCCTTCTCCCCCAAAAGTCCACCAACATCTCCCTGCTCATTTCTTACCCTATCCTTTTCCCCAGCAACATAATCCACATACCCATCAGGACCACACACTATGGCCAAAGCAGGATTCTCCTTCACAATCCCACTGGTATGCTTAGCCTGCTCTAAAGCAGATTCATATCTAGGACCGGAAGCCTCCTCAACATCCTGATCCTCCTCTTCCAATAAACGCATACGCAACTTAAGAGCATCCTCCGAAGACATGTTTTCAGTTTTGGAAGCCAATCTCATTGGACTGAGATAATGTGTTTTGGAGGGAACAGGCACGTCATTCACTGACAAAGACTTTCCCTCATGTCTAACCAACTTTACACGGTCCAACTTCTCCAAGAAGAAAAGATAACGGTCAAACAACAGCAAGTCTGGAGAGGAGGAGGAGTAGTGAATGGTGATAAACCCTCTGTACGGGTTGCGGGACAAGGCCAACTGCAAAGCCGGGGCAATACCTGTACCTGCGGCGTAGAAGACCAAATTGTCGAATGGAGCAGTATGCGGGATTCTGTTTTCTGGCTCAACCTTGGAAGGCAAGTCACGGAAGATGGGTCTTTCGTGGAGGTCCTTCAAAGGATGGTGAGGGAAACGGTACTCCGTGGACGGACCACGAAGTTCCAACACATCGCCAACGTTCTTAGACGTGATGTACCGGGATACTTCTCCATCGCCATACTTCTTCACATACAAACAGAGCACACCCTGTTTGTCGTAGTCATTAGCATCACTGACCACACGCAACAAAGGTTTACGTTCACCAGAGCGAGTATATTCGGACTTCATGAAGTAGAGCGGAAGCGGCGTATACAGACGAACCACCATGATCTCTGGATGCTTCACTTCAACGGACCAAAGACGGTCACCATTCCAAATGGACTTTTCTGCGTAGTTATTGTAGTAACTGTACTGCCAGTGGAGGTTTTGAGGGTGCAACTCTATAATCCAGTGGTCTTTATCCACCTGTTCCTTGTATGTAACCACAAACTTGTGGAAAGCGGCTGGATCAAGTAGATTTTGGGAGTCGGCGCCATCGTGCTCATCAAAGTACCACACCTTAGCGGTATAACCACCCCAACCTAAGGCCAAGACCGTCAATGCCATGGGGATGTAACGCAGCCAGCGGTTGACCACGCGTGGAGCCTTCTGCTGACTGCTGAACTCATCCTGGTTGGGAAGTCCGGGGTATTCGTACGATACACGCTCGTGTTTTACGCGGGGAATATACGGTTTGTTATTCTGCTTCATCAACTTGGTGACTTCGTTACTGAGCGGAGCCGGAGCCAGCTTCAGCGTAGCTTCCTTAACCTTGAATTCGTCCGGCATGTTGCCGTCATCTTTAGGAACAAGCAGCGACTGCGCGCGGAGCGCGTGCAAGTTGACGGAACAGGCCGTGCCGCGGGCACCTCCGCGCTGCACCATCTTTATCACCGATGGCATAATTCTCACCTGGAAAATGCCCATCGTTTTAATTGATTGATTTTTCAACACGAAAATTAGTAATGAAGGTTGTTAGCTCTATTAAGGCCCACGACGATAAAATCTGGAGTGTGAGTGCTCATGCTACCATGCCAATGATAGTTACCGCTCTGAGTGATCTTTCCAGTAAGATCTACCGGTTGACGGGCACAGAGAACGAAGCGTTGGTGGCCACCTTGGAGGGCAGCCACAAACGGTCGGTGCGCAGTGTAGCGTTCAAGCCGCCCATGGCTGCAGACGGGTTCTTGGACTTACCTACGGTGGCCAGCGGGTCTTTTGACTCTACGATCTCGGTGTGGGGAATCGATGAGCCATCCGACCAATACGACGAAGATGAACTAGTTGCAAATCAGCGCGAGATCCTCAGTGGCCAGGGTAATGAATGGAACTTGATGGCCATCATCGAAGGTCATGAAAACGAAATCAAGTGTGTGGACTGGAACCGCCACGGAAATTTGCTTGCTTCTTGTCTGAGAGATAAGACGGTGTGGATCTGGGAAACCGATCCAGAGACTCTCGAGGAGTTCGAGTGTATTGCAGTGTTGAATGACCATCTGCATGATGTGAAACATGTCACCTGGCATCCTACACAAAACTTGTTGGCATCTTCGTCTTATGATGATACTGTAAGATTGTATAAGCAGGATGAGTATGATGATGAGTGGGCATGTGTGGGGATTTTGGATGGTCATGATGGAACTGTGTGGTGTTCGAAGTTCGAGGATCCAGAGCTGTCTAATGCTCAGCCTGGTGTGATTCGTTTGGCATCTGCCAGTGATGATTTGCATATTCGGATTTGGAAGAGTGTAGAGGTGGAAACTAAAAGTGTAGATATTCCTAGTTCCATAAAGCTGGATAATTCAATGGTTTGGGAGTTACAGGCTGAGTTACCTGTTGTGCATAAGTATGCTGTTTATTCGATTGCGTGGTCAAAGAGAACTGGGAAGATAGCTTCGGTTGGGAGTGATGGAAAGGTGGTTGTGTATGGTGAGGTTGATGGGAAGTGGCTTGTTGAGGATGAGTTGGATAGGGCTCATGGTGTGTATGAGATTAATTCTGTGATTTGGGCTGTGGATAGAAATGGGGATGAGGTTTTGGTTACTGGGGGGGAGGATGGGTGTGTGAATGTGTATCGGCCTGAGTAAGTTTATCGACCTGAGTAAGTTTATCGAACGAAGTGAGATAAACTTACGAAGTGGGATAAACTTACGAAGTGGGATAAAGTTACGAAGTGGGATAAACTTACGAAGTGGGATAAACTTCAAAGTGTGATGGACTTACAATGTAAACTATAAAGTGAGATAAACAGGATATATCGGGATCAGCATTACAAGAACATGCTGCACTATGAAAATCAAGATATTCACGAAATACACTCAAATTCAATTCACCATTCAAGAGATATTGTATCATTTCACATCAAAATACATCGCTACCAAATATTCAAATCATATTTTTGCAGCTATTTATTATACTGTATTATACAAATTTGCGACTAATTTTACATATCAATGATTATAGATTTACAGTATAAATATATCATTACGCTTCCTCTAATTAGGAACCGTAATTCTGATGTCGCTAGTAATCTATGTGAATAATTCAAGCTAGGTGAGTAATGTTAAAAGTAAAGAATTAAGAACTGATTTCAACACTTGGATTCACAATCATTTCATTTCAGGTCTTAATCAAAACATTTGAATGTCAAACTCATTATCAGCGGACCACTCACAGGTCACTTCGTTCGCTGTTCGTTGCTGTTTGTTGTTCGTCAAAAGATAACCCCCACCAACACAATCAACCCTAAAACACCCAAAAGAATAACCAAACAACAAAACATCCTACCCCCAGACCGCTTCTGATATCTCTCGGCGCGGCGCAATTCCAGCAGCGCCCCTGCGACATTGGTACTATAATTAAAGATGTTGTTTTCAATCAGGTCGATCTGGAACTGCTGCTCATTAACGATAGACAGCAAGCTCTGAAAGATGTCGTTGATTTCCTGGGTATCCTGGTGGATCTGGTGGATTTCGCGCTCGCGCTCCTGAATTAGCAAGGTCTGCTGTTCCAACTCCTCGGAGTTGATGGGCTCGTACTCTATAAGCACCTGGTTCTGCGGGCCCTGGGAGGCCTGGGGGTTGGGGGGGTTGTTTGTTTCCTGTGCGGCCTCGGAGTGGCGGTGCTGGAGTTTCTGGAACCGCAGCAAGCTGTCCTTGGTCATGGTGACGAGAATGGCCTCCTTCTGTTTGAAGAAGGCCACGATCTCAAAGTCTTCATGCAGCGCCTCGGTCGAGGCTATGTATTCGTTTAATTTTTGGATGGAGGCGTTCACCTTTTTGTATGCTTCCGTAAGCTCGGTGTATTTGACGGGATCGTAAGCATCTTTTAGGGGCACAAGGAGTTTATTGATGTGAATGAGTTGGTTTTCGATTGCTTTCGTTGAGCTTTCGAACTCAGGAAAGTCGGTATATTTGGTAGAGGTGTTTGTTGGGGCTCTTTCGAGGTCGTTCCAGTCGTTGAATGACATGTGGGAAATGTATTTCTGAGCGTAGCGAAGAAAAAGTGATGACGATATTACTGAGCGTAGCGAAGAAAAAGTGCTGATACATGTTATTTACTGAGCGTGGCGAAGACAAAGTGCTGATGCGCACGGTATTTCTGCGAAGGTAAAGCGCACGGTATTTACTGAGCGAAAACTGATGATACATGATTATTTACTGCAAAGATGAACTGCGCGCTCGGTATTTACTGAGCCAAAAGTGCTGATATATTTACTGCACAGCAAATATAAACTGCTGATGCTCACGATTAGCGTAGCGAAAACAGTGTGATATAGAATTACTTACTGATAACTAAAACAATCTAATACACGAATATTTACAGCTAAGAACTGACTAACGAATATTTACTAATAATTCCTACTGATATTAATATGCGAAGAATTAGAATAATTACTGGCCGTAGTAAAGGTAGAAAGGCCTTTCCACACAAAAAAACTATAGAACAATGTTGATTTACAAACTGAGCCATAATTTACGCACTCAACCAGGGGGCGAAGTACACCAATATAATAGATAAATATTAACACAAACTTAGCAATAACTCAGTTCGTGGTTGAACAGGCTTGCTTAGTAAAAGCCTAGTTCCGTGAAGAACAATGCGATCCATCGATTCGACTTTCTCTGCGTTACCGATGTACCGCACTGTCGAATGATTAGTAATGTCATGACAACCACTCAGTATCAACCATTATTAATGTTCATACCCAGAATATGTCAAATTTTCCAGTCTAGCCTCATCCATTACACAAATCCAATGTGGCTTTATCCAATTGATTGCAAATGCGCATCGGAAAAGACCTCGGATTTGTAAGCACAAAAGAATTCCGTTGGCTATGCAAGTTATATAGTTAATTTATCATTTATTAAAAAAACTTCTAATCTCATAATACGTTCGTTCTATGAACAAACCTGTTCTTATTCGTGTTTGTTTTTAAACAAACTATTCCAACTCTAACTCAGAAATATAACTCTCAGCCTCAAGTGCAGCCATACAACCAGTACCAGCAGAGGTAATAGCTTGTCTAAACTTCTTATCTTGAACATCACCAGCAGCAAAAACACCTGGAATAGAAGTTTCAGTACTGTCTGGCTTAGTAACAATGTAACCAGTGTCATCGGTCTCAACAAACTTGTCGAAAATGTTGGTGGCAGGAACGTGACCAATAGCGTAGAACAAACCGTTGACAGCCAAGTCGGAGGTTTCATTGGTCTTGTTGTTGAAAATAGACAAAGCTTTCAATTGTCTACCGTCACCCTTAGCTTCCTTTGCTTCGGTGTTCCACAAGATCTCCAACTTGTCGTTGTTTTCGACTCTTCTTTGCATGATGGTAGAGGCTCTCAAGACGTCTCTTCTGACAAGCAAGTAAACCTTGGAAGCGTACTTGGTCAAGAACAAAGCTTCTTCACATGCAGAGTCACCACCTCCAACAACAGCCAATGGGTTGTTTCTGAAAATAGGCACGGCACCGTCACAAACAGCGCACGCAGAGATACCTTGTTGCCAGTAGGTGTCTTCGCCCGGCAAGTTCATTCTCTTAGCAGAGGCACCGGTGGCGATGATCACGGCATCGGTAGTGATAGGCTCAGCATCTTCGTTCCACTCAGTCCACAACTTGAAAGGCTTCAGGCTCAAGTCAACCTTGGAGATGGTTTCGGTGATGATCTCAGTACCGAAACGCACACTTTGTTCACGCATTTGGTCCATCAAAGTGGTACCATTAATACCTTGTGGGAAACCTGGGAAATTTTCAATGTCAGTGGTGGTAGTTAATTGACCACCAGCAGCAAAGCCATTGGCCAACATCCCTTCATATAAAGTAGGCTTGATCTCAGCACGAGCCAAGTAGATAGCAGCGGTGTGGGCGGCTGGACCGGACCCAATAATAGTGACTTTGTTGTGAACCATTCTGTGTTGTGTAATAAATAGTCGTTGCAATCTCTGCATGTAAAAAATTTCGTGGATCCTCGTTTTTTATATGCGGCCAATTGCGGTGGAATTTTCGATCCGAGGATCACACGCCAATCGGGCAGGGTCTACTAAGCTGTGCGTTGCGATGTTCTAGACATTTGTTATATGTAATCATCTTTGCGCTTACAAAGGAGCGTAAATTTCTTATATTCCTATAAACTCTTTTAATGCCGGGGCCCCACGAAGCTTGGGATTTAGCACTACATTACTAAGAAACCACTGTAGACCTTTACGACGTCGTTCGAGCCATTCATTCGTACTTAACAATTTGGTTAGGTTGAGGCTATCTTTGGGCGGGAGCTCCGGTATCACCACTCCTGGGTGGCTTCTACGTAGTTGGCGATGGAGTCGTTCAAACTCGCTGTATCGTTTGTATATAAGCATCGACCCATAGTCCATGTCATTGATGATGATTTTGACTGCCCACACCACAAAAGGGTTGCCGGTCTCGCCCGATATTTCGTGATGCTCGCCGATTATTACGTTCGTGATGCATCCCTGCTCTCTCACGGCATCTGTGCTGTCGAGTTGGATGGGAATCGGGAGAATTCGGTTGAGCTGGGATACCGAGTCCTGTCGCTTCCTGCTCATTCTTAAAATTGGTTCCGCACGTGATGCGCCCGAATCTCGATGGATCCTCTCAAGAACCGCTACACCTACTTCCAGCGCCTCAAACACCAGTTCCAGGCCCGCAGAGACATCCCTTTTCGTCGCAAATTCTTTGTCGGGTATGACTTGCATGGAAACACCTACTGGGAGTTTACCATCGATGGCAATATGCAAAGATTAAGAAGGAAAATGGATCCCTACAAACCTCTTTTGTTTAAGGCTGACTACTTTTCTACAGTGCCTCCTCAATGGATGCAATGGTTGAGAAGAACAAGAAATGATGTCCCGACCTTAGAGGAGTTAATTAATGATCAAGTTAGACAATCAAAGTTGAAGGTTTTAGCTCAACAAGCTGATTTAAAGTGGCAAGCTGAAAAGTTGAGACTTGAGAATGAAGAGAAGATTAAATTGCATATTGAGTTGGAGAGGGCTAAGAATGAGAGTGGTAAGGGTATTAATGAAGTTTTGCATGATTCTGATCCTTGGAAACAGGCTGAAAGAGATGAGAATCCTATTAAGCTGAGTGAGATAAAGCTGAGAAGGTGAACACGAACAAACGAACGTAGTGAGTTTGAGTTGTGAGTTTAGTAGATGTGAGTTGTAAGTTGTGAGTTAGTAAGTTAGTGAGTTGTAAGTGAATTAATGAGTTAGCAAATAAATAAGTTAAGAAGTACTGAGTTATTGAGTTAGTTAATAAGTACTGAGTTAATAAGTTAGGTAAAAAAAACGAATTGATTACTATAAAAGTGCTATCCTGGTTCGTAGAAGAATGAAATTAACATGGATAGCCATTACAGTCGGTATACATTTGCTCAAGTAATGAACTCACTCACTTCGTTAGTTCATTCGTTCGTTCCTTCTATTTTTAACTTCCTTCCAACCATCTCTATCAACCTCTCACTATACCTCTCCAAAACATCATCCCTCCTTCTATCAGGTTCAAGCTTACTCAATAACCCTTCCAACTTATCATAAACCTGACTCCTCTCATCTCCAGTTAAACTGTCTGATAACTCTTCTATACTAGAAACCAATCTTAACGTTCTCTCCAATGAATCCTTGGAAAAGTCTATCAGCAGCCTCCGGGAAACAGGCCGTGACGGCACTCTAGGCTTCACCGGGGAACTTGGAGTCTTCACAGGAGCTTTCTTCACAGGAGAACTGACTCTCAGTGGAGTGCTTGGAAGTCTCATTGGCGAACTTGGCCGTGATAAATCAGGACTGGGCAGTTTGCTCAAGATGGTGGACTTCATTGGCAGCATGCTTCGCGTGGGGTATAAGATGGGACGGATTTCCATGGGCTTGCGTACAGGGCTCTTGGGGGGCAGCACCCCGCCGTTTCGTTCGATTCGCTTGAGTGTGGCTGCGGTGATTCGGGAACCAGCTTCGTTGGTCTCACTCAAAATAGGCGCCTCCTTGGGGGTTTCTCTAATAGTGGGTATGATTTTCCGCGTCACCTTGGTGTACAAAGGTTCTTCAGTCTTGGGGATGTCCTGCACTGGCTGATGTCTCTGGATTGGCTGCAAATTCCATGTAAACACGCACCCGTCGGTGCCCAAAGAAATCAACTCGTCCTCGGACTTCAACTCAATGTTGATGATGCTGTCCAGGTGTCCCCAGCCCACGTTCAAAGCGGCGCCCGTGGAGTACAGAAAACTGCGCAATGATTTGTCCGAACAACTGACGATAATTTTTTGGGATTGAATGACAAGGTTCTCCACCAAGAGGCGGTCGCCCAGTTTCTCGTTGATGAGCTTGAGGACTCTCTTAACTTCGTAGTTTTCATCATACACCACTATCGTTTTGTCGTTGTAAGAAACAAGAAAGTCGTTCTCGTGGAATCCCATTGCAAGTGGGGTGGATTTAGATGTGATGATTTTCTCTTGGTACACTTTCAACACTCCATCCTCCACCACGAGCTTGTGGATGGACACGGTCCGGTCCGATGAGCACACATAGATGCAATTATTGTGGTGCATTATATCAATCAAACTGGCATTGTGTACGGCAATAGTCTGCAACAAATCCCATTCGGAGGTTTTGGCAAAGATCTGAATCATGCGATCCCGTGCAATACTTGCTGCGACAGAAACACCGTCTACTATGAATACTACCACCTGGTGCACAGCAGAAGCATGCGCTTTTGTCTGGAAAACCAATTTGTTATCTGTTAATATATGCACATTACCGTACTTGTCGCCTAGAACCATTTCCAGGTCGGACTGATCCACACACGCAAGCCCGTTTCGAATGATCCCATTGAAGGGAAGTGTAAAGGAGAAAAACGGAGTTGTATCGTGGATGCGTTGTATGCTTGCGTTGTTGGAGAATATGAGAAGATCGCCGTTGTATGCTTTTTTGATGCCAGCGATACCGTTCAAAAGAGAGCCGGCAAGGGTAGATGAATTGGCGAGAATCACCCCGTCCTCCAAATGTATGATTGAGCTCTTGACCACTGATAACTTAATTGGAGCCAGTGCTGGTGGTGGGAGTGCGACAGTGGGCACATTGGTTGGCGTCAAGCTCGATATAGGAATGGAGTTGGCGGTGTCAAACCGAACGCACTCTGCTTCATGGTCAATGACAAACGTGCTGAAAGGAAACGTCAACGAGTCCAGCTTCAAAAGGACCAACTTTAAAGAGTCGGAGATTTTCAAAAGTACCAACTGGTTTTGTGCAGTTGTGAGAAGTAGCTCATCATTGTTCAAAACATCGATACATGTAAACGTAGAATTTAACAACGGCCCCAAAACAACGTTCTTGCCTTTAAGCTTGGTAGACTTTTGTTCGATTTTCCATGCTTTAATAATACGCAATCCAATGACGAAGATGGTATCTTCATGCCAGAGCATCTGGTGGATTACCGAAGAGCATCTGTTTGAAGCCTGGAGAGAAACCAGAGCACCTGAAATTTTCCAAACATGAATAAACCCATCATTAACCAAGCCCAACGAACAGAACGATTTCAGATCCGGCGAAAACGCTAGTGACATCACCCCAAACGAGTGCTCGTGGATCGCAACAATCGGTTTCAAGTTCAGCTCGGGGGCTAACGAAAACACAAGGATCCGTGGTTGGTACCCAATCTCGCCCACAACCAACAACTGCTTGTTAGGAGACACTGCCACACAATTGACACTTCTAACCTTATCACGAAGTTTCAGCGGGGAAACGAGATCATCGTCAGTGTCCAAGTGCGACACACATGAGCCCACAAGCAAGGGCTCGGAGAGAATTGGAAACCCAAACAGATCTTTGACCACCGACTCGACGCGCTCGAGCGCCATGTTGAGGTACGCATTGGCTGACGAAACCAGAGAACCCACCTGTGTGTTTGCACAAAAGAAGCGCTGGTGGTCAATTGAAGCGTTGACGGTCCCAACAACGACACCACCGCTGGCGGTATACGCAATTACATCGTCCTGTACATACACTTGTTGTGGGGTTCGCGCGGAAGTCCCGATCACGCTGGATATGCTTAGATCCTCCATCAAAATAAAGTATTTTTCACCATGCTTTTGTTCCTTATCGGTGTTGCGTCTGCAATGGAGATGGACATGGACGGAGACCGTGTGGAGTTCCACCCCGTCAACGCCATGTCCAAGTCGTTCCACTGGATCTTCGCCGTCGTGCTTCTCTTGTTGCTTCCTTCCGCGGCTGCCGTCTTGCTGTATGCAAACAGACTCAATCTCGCGCTCCTCTTGCAGTACGCAGCCACTGGGTATTCTGTGTTTGAGTCGCTTTTCCTCGACTTTCCCGACTCAGACAACCACGAAAACCGTACCTCCAAGGGTACCCTGTGGTTTTTGAGTGCACTTTTGGGTGCAACCATTTTTGTCGGGACTTTTATTAACGGCTCCAATTTAGTAATTAATAAGTGGTACCCACACCTCAGCAGCTCCGAACATGGCGCACCCACAAAGCTCTACCGTCTTCTTTCCACGCTCTCCGTGCTAACCGGCTGGGTTCGTGTGTGCTTGGCCCCAGTTGCGCTTTTTGGCTTCTGCTACGGAAAACACACCGGCCAATGCATTGCGCACGGCATCATGGGCCTGGCGTTTGTCGGCTACCTGTTTGTTCTCTTGATGGTGTTGGTGGTGCCGTGGTTCCGTAAAAAGGACCCGGGGGCTACCTCCCAGGAATTGATTGATTCGACCGTCATGTGTGTCTGGGGTATTGTCAACACCTTTACCGAGCACAGATGGGGCGAGGAGGACTGGTCCATGGGCGACTACCAGCACACCGCCATGGGAATCATCTGGTGGGCCGGTGGCCTTCTAGGAATCTTCTTATCTTTAAAAGGAAGAAGACTGTTTGTTCCTGCTCTCTTATTGATCTTTACCGGTTGGTCCATGTCCCAACACTCTCAGCATATGCTTATTTCTACAAAAGTCCACGGTCTCTTTGGAACCGCTCTTATGAGCGCAGGGTTGACCCGGATCATCGAAATCCTGCTTTTCCTCAAGGATAAACCATGTCTGGAGCTGGGTCTGATCTTATCTTTTCAGTATATTCCTCCATTTTGTTTGACATTACTGGGGATTTTATTTATGTCTGCTAATGAGGAGCAGTTGCAATTGGTGCATGATTTGGGTCTGGATCACCTGGCTTATATATTGGTTGGGTCGCTGGCGGCTTTTGTTGTATTTTTATGGTTGTTGTTATTGATTCGGGGGTATTTAAGGTTAGTTGGGTGGAATGAGGATTCTCAGTTAGGGTTTGATTATGAGGGTGTTGATGAGTTTGAGTTGGATGAGATGGAGGATAATGAACTAACGAACTAATAAACCAACGAACGTAGTGAGTTGGTTTATAAGTGAGTTGGTGTATTAGTGAGTTGGTGTATTAGTGAGTTGGTATATTAGTGAATTGGTGAGTTAGTGTGTTGTTTGAATCAATCATAAATCACTAAATCACAAATCCATGCATCACGTCGTTTCATCACAAACCACATCGCTATATCATCACCTGATCATTATCAATGATTTCACTAAATCAATTGATCCTTAAATCAATTACTGATTAATAGATCATTGATACTTATCAGCTTCCTATATGATAAACACAAAATTAGAGAATACTTGAAATACTTTACAAAATTCTGGGATAACAACCCTTTTTATAGTACAAAAATATTATACATCAAGAAAAATAGATGATAGATTCAAAAAGAATTCATATCTACACTCTTTCTTTCACATAATTTCATCGTGTAGATGATCTGAAATTACCACAACCGAAAATATTGGCGAAAGACGGTTGAAAATAGGTTAACGGTAAATTGGTAATAAAGTAATACTGATGGAATTGATCATTCAGGCTCTTTAGACTAAAATGTACGTGATTAAGACTCTCATTTGGGAAAGCTGATATGTATTCTTCGGAATTCATGTTGCTAGAAATAACAATGTGAATATATTAAGAAGATTCAAGAAGATTCATAACATAAATCTTATATAAACTCACTAACAACCTCGCAGACAACCTCACAAACTCACTTCGTTCGTTTATGAGTTAGTCTGTTTGTGAGGTTATTTCCTTCAAAAAAACATGTCAGAAGAAATCACCCTATCCATAGAAGAAACCAATAAACTACGAGCTTCTATAGGACTAAAGCCAATCCCCAACCCATCGCAAGCCAACGTAAATGAACTCTCCATCGCAGAAACCAACAAACTCCGAGCATCGATCGGACTCCGGCCAATTCCAACCACCATCACAGAAGACGATGCCGTGAAAAACTACAACAAACACCAGGAGCAGGTAAAGAGGCAGGAACAGGAGGCCCAGCTCAGACAGCGGCTCGAAGAAGCCAAGACCAAGAGAGAGCACCGAAAACGGGCGGCAGGCAAAACATTACTTGATTTGGAAGAAGTGGATACTGATGACTGGTTGAACAGTCTTGGAAAGAAGAAACAGAAGGTTTCCAGCCAAAAGACGGTTGGGGTCGGTGCAGAGGGTGAGGATGTACGCATTTCACACACGTCCAAGCAGCTTTCCGGGCTCCAGGCGGGCGATGAGTTTGTGCTTAAGGATGTGGGGTTGGATGAGGAGGATGAGCTTGAGAATGAGCAACTTGCACAGAAGAAAAAGACGGCTGCGCAGCTCAAAAAGAAGGCGATTGCGGACGGAATCAAGTTCAACGGCCGCAACTACCGACCCGAGTTCGACGAGGAAGAAGAGGATGTGGTGATGCTTACAGGCAACACCATTGCGCTTTCAGAGGTTGTAGAAGAAAAGAAGAGCGGACAGATCCAAGTCGCCGCACTCTTTGACGACGACGATGAACTCACGTTCAAGAGCGACTATGCCAAACCCACCAAAATGAAGAAGCTCAAGAAGAAGAAGGAAAAAACAGTGAAGCAGATTGTGAGTGAGTTAAAGTCGGTTGATTTGGTGCCTGTTGAGGATGACCTAGATGATGATCTTCAGAATGTTCTTGATATTAAAAGACGGGCCAAACAACGTTTGAGAAGTGAATTAACTGCTGAGGATATTGCAAGAGAAGTTGCGATGCATGATCGGTTAGATGCTGAGGAGGAGGTGATGAATGTTGGGATAGTGTATGATGAAACCCGTGAATTTTTGAGTGTTATAAGTGGTGATTTGTTGAGTACGAGTAAAGAGAATGAGCATTCCAAGGTAAATGAGCAAGATGAGCAAAGTGAGCAAAATGAGCAAAATGAGCAAAATGAAGAGGATAAAGAGGATAAAGAGGATAAACAGAATGTGCAAAATGAACAGAATGAAAAGAATGAACAGAACGAGCAAAATGATCAAAATATTCAAACCTCTGATAACTCACCCTCCTTTAATAACCTCTCTTCAACACTCAAATTCTTACAATCAAGAAATATCATCTCATCACCTAACCATGAACAAGTGCAACAAAATAAAACCCGGCGTGAAGCAGCCAAACAAGCCGAATTGGTGAAAATCAAGATCGGAATCGAAGAAAGACATCTATTAGAAGAACTTTCCACAAATCAAAGATACATTGCCCTCTCCAAAGCAGATAAAAAGAGGATGTTTGATGAACAGCTCGATAGACGGCTCTTCGATAAAAACATCATCTCAAAAAGTAAACTCCAAAACTACCAGCCTCAGGTCAGTCTCGAATACCGTGACGATACCGGTCTGGCACTCAACACCAAACAGGCCTTCAAGTACATGTCGCACAAGTTCCATGGGGTGGGCCCAGGGAACAAACGGGTGGAGAAAACGTTACAGAAACGCAGGGATGAAAATGCCTCCACCAAGGAGAGTATTATTTAATGGTAATAGGATATTTCGGAATTAAATGTCTACTTCAAGGTTCGGATTTTGTCTTCAAATTGGGTGCAAAACCAAAAAGAGGTTTAAAGATCTTAAAAGTAAATAAGTATGTAAAGGGTTCAAGGATGAGTAACTATTATTAGAGCGCCAAATATGTACACACTACCGGTGGTGCATAATAGACCGATCTTCAAACACAGCCATATATTGTCAGTAATGACACCCATGCTACATGATCGACCGGAACACATAAAAACCAGTCCCCCACCCATCGCGCATATATAAGCACACATACCCAATCATTCTGTGCAACCCAGCACTTCCGACTCGGCAGATGGAAAAGATAAAAATTTGTGCAACCAATAAAAAAAAGATAACTATGACAGAAGTGATACTTCAAATCAGTGGGATGACGTGCGGGGCGTGTACAGCGTCGGTGACAGAGGGGTTGGAGAGTCTCGAGGGAGTATCCAATGTTTCTGTGTCGCTAATAACCGAGGAGGCCAAGGTTTCAATTAACCCATCGATTATTAATCCCGCTCAATTAGTCAAGACCATCGAGGAGTTGGGCTTCGATGCTACGGTCACCAAGGAAAAGGAGACCAGTGTGGAAACACACTTGGCTATTCAGGGCATGACGTGCGGGTCATGTTCTGCCTCGATCACAGAAGCCTTGGAGTCTGTTGCAGGGGTGATGAGTGCTTCGATCTCCAGCTTAACCGACTCGGGGATTGTGAAGCATTCTCCGCTGGTCACACACAGTGCAATTGTGGAGGCTGTTGAGAACTGTGGGTTCGAAGCGCAGGTGGTCAAGTCAATTAGCCAGCAATCCGTATCCACCATAGGTATCTCAGGCATGACGTGCGGGTCGTGCACAGCATCAGTGACCGAGGCACTCGAACAATTGCCCTCTGTTTCGAAAGTGCTGGTATCGCTCATCACAGAAGAAGCCCAGATAGTGCATACCGGACCAATAGGGGAGCTCGTGCAAACAATTGAGAATTGTGGGTTTGATGCCCGGATCATCAAGTCGGAATCCACTCAAGACCAAACAGATGATAATGACGAGGAGATAAACTTTGAGATTGTCGGCATAGAATCAAGCACAGATTTGTCTGAATTACAATACAACGTGGAGGCCCTTCTCAAGAGTATCGACGGCATTTCCAATATAAACTTTAAGCTCTTGGCGAAGACCAACTTCTCTAGGCTGCTGCTTGATGCTTCGGAGGTATCGATTGACCAGCTCTCTGTAAATATTAATACGCTGCTCATCGGTGTGAGGGACTTGGTTGGTCAATTAAACAGCATTTCCGCGGGCGTTTCCTTCCAGATCATCAACTCCTTGGACCAGGCGCTGCTGGCGCAGCTCAAGTTGTTGTCGAGAGCTAAGGACGTGGAGTACTGGAGAAACAACTTCATCAAGAGTTTGTTGGTCGGGTTTCCGGTGGTGGTTTTGAGTGTCACGCAGGAAAAACCCTTCTGGCTGGAGGTGTTGGTGTTGCCTGGCTTGTACTGGGTCACAATCGTGCAGTTTATAGCTGCTTCGTATATTTATTGGGTCTTGGGAAGTGTGTTCTTGATCAAGTTTAAGAAGTTCATCTCCAAAAAAGGCTCGAATGCAACCATGGATGTGTTGGTGTGCATTTCCACGCTGGTTTCGTATGTGTTCCTGGTGTTTTCCATGTGCTTGAATGTGTGGTATGGGAAAATGGAGGGACCCCCAAAGGTTTTGTTTGAAACAGTGGCAATGCTTGTTTCGTTTGTTTCGTTTGGGAAATGGCTTGAAAATAAAGCAAAGGGTGCAACATCCACTGCGTTATCCAAACTCCTCAAGTTGACTCCTACCAATTGCACTATTGTCACAGACTTGGAAAAATACAACGAGTTTATGGCCAGCCATCACGACGAGCTCATTGAGTTCCCCACCCAAACAATCAGCATTGATTTGGTGCAAACAAAAGATATTGCCGTGGTGCTTCCCGGCTCCAAGGTTCCTGCGGATGGTTCTGTTGTGTACGGGGAGTCGGAGGTGGATGAGGCGTTAATCACAGGTGAATCTTTGCCTGTGTTGAAGAGAGTTGGTGATAAGGTGATTGGCGGCTCTATCAACGGCCCCAACCTTCTCCATATCGAGGTGTCGCGCTCGGCCAAAAAGTCCCAATTGCAGCAAATCATCAACTTGGTCAAGGAATCGCAAGTCAACAAGGCCCCGGTCCAGAGGTTCGCCGACTACGTGGCTGCGCGGTTTGTTCCCGGCGTAGTCTTGTTGGCTATGGTGACGTTTGTGGTGTGGACTCTTTTGTGTTGGTTCATTCACGTGGAGTCCATGCCAATGGTGTTCCAACTGGAAACCAACGGAAAATTCTTTGTCTGCTTGAAATTGGCCATTTCTGTGGTGGTGGTGGCATGCCCATGTGCTTTGGGACTTGCCGCGCCCACGGCCGTGATGGTGGGGACCGGTGTCGGTGCTTCCAACGGTGTTTTGATCAAGGGTGGTGACGTTTTGGAAGAAGCCAGTTCTATTAACGTTATTTTATTCGACAAAACAGGTACTCTAACCACCGGGGAAATGAAATTGGTCAACTCAGAGGTCACCTCTGATGTTTCCTTGGAAACGTTCTGGAACTTGGTTGGGTCCATTGAACTTAATTCAGAACACCCTATCGGAAAAGCTATCACTAAAGCCGCCAAGTCAAAGTTAAACTTGCACTTTGATTCCGATGCCTTTAACACAGAAATTTTTGGTTTCAAGGTGTTACCAGGATTGGGTGTGAGTGGAGAAGTCAAACTTCCAAACGGAAAAATGTACAGTATTACTGTTGGTAACCAGAGAATGATTCTGGAAAATTACCCTAATATTCTCCAAGACGGTGAATTGTTGGACAAGTTGCGCAAGTCTGAAAACACCTTGGCTCACGTTGTTGTTGACGATGAATATCTGGGATATTTGGAGTTGACTGACGGGCTAAAAGAGAATGCTGGCCAGGTTGTCGATTACGTCAGATATGTTCTTGGTTATCAAGTTGGGATTGTCACTGGAGACACACACCAGGCTGCTGTCAAGATTGGAAGAGAGTTGGGTATACCTGAGTATAACATTTTCAGCGAGGTCTCTCCGATTAATAAAGACAGAGTGATTGAAGACTTGAGAACTCGTTTGGGAGGTAAGGGAAACGTGGGCGTTTGTTTTGTGGGAGACGGAATCAACGATGCTCCTGCTTTGGCCAAGGCTGACATTGGCATGGCCATCAGCTCGGGAACTGACATTGCCATAGAATCTGCCGATATTGTTCTTTTGGGCAACCAAAACGGCGACTTACAAGGAGTCATCAATGCTTTGGGTGTGTCGAACTCGACTTTTAGAAGAGTCAAGGTGAACTTTATATGGGCTGCTATCTACAATGTGCTCATGTTGCCATTTGCCATGGGATGTTTCTTGCCATTTAATTTGATGTTACCTCCTGTTGCTGCTGCGGGCTCGATGGCGTTGAGTTCGGTAAGTGTGGTTCTTTCATCTTTGATGTTAAAGTCATGGAATCCTCCTACTATTGATGGTCGTATTAGCGATTTGGAGCGTTCGTTTGGTGTGTCCAATAGTTTTAACTTGAAGACTGGGGATGTTATTGAGTTTGATATGGTGAAGAGGAATAGAAGTGCTAAGGGGAGTATTAAGAGGTTTGCTGAGAGGTTGTATAAGGGGAGGGTTGTACTTGGGAATCAGTATGAGATGGTACTGGTTTATGAGCATTAACCTTCGAACGATAACACTACCAACGATAACACTACCAACGATAACACTACGAACGATAACACTACGAACGATAACTCTACGAACTTCTCTCTTTACGAACGATAACAATACGAACGAAGTGAGTACAGTTAGCTTGAGTACTCGAATACCACAAATGAGGAGTACTAACTTCTTCGTTCTACTACTTTGTTCGTAGTGTTAATTTTAGTGATATCGAACACTAAAAAAACCTTAATATGCTCAACCATCAAACATCATGGACCATGAAATATTCCGAATCATCACCACTAATATCACAACTCTCACTACGGATCATCACAACTAATATCTAATATATAGCACATAATATACCATGGATAACATAATATATAATGGATAACATAATATATAACACATAACATACAAATGGATAAACATAATATATAATACATAATATACAAATATGGAAAATTATTGTGCTCATCATCAAACGTTCGCTTGAGCATAACCCTATTCATACCCAATTCCGCACTAAACTCCATATCTGGATAAATCATCACGATACCACAAAGCACGACGTTGACGAGAAAATTTGAGGAAGGTCAACGAACAATAGAAGCTTCGACGCACAAAAAGATTTTTTCATGTACGGCATAAAGAAACGTTAATTACACGATATCAAGTATCATAACCTACAATCTAGTAAGACCAAATTTTCTAATCGAAATATAAAATATGTAGGAGAAGGGTTTTTAAGTTATAATGGGTGGCCACCTCATTTGTTCAAAAACTAGTCAACTAAAAACCCAACTTGAGTACAAATTTACCTTCCGGGGAATCCAAAGTTCTAAAGAACTTACAAAGCCAACAAAGCACCGGCAGCAAGAGCAGCAACACCGACAGCGTAGTTCTTAGCAGCAGCACCTGGGGAAGCAGTGGTAACAGCTGGGGTGGTGTAGTTAGAAGCAGAAGAAGAAGCTGGGGCAGCGGTGGAGGAGTGGGATCTGTATGGACAGTCTGGGTGTTCTGGACCACAGGAAGTGATGGTGACAACAGTGGAGGAGTAGTCAGTTTCAGTGACGGTTTCAGCAGAAACGAAAGCAGCGGCAGCGGCGAAGAAGGCGACAGTGGAGAATTGCATAGCGAAAGTAAAGTAGTTGGAGATCTGTTTGATGATAAAAAAAAAATCAGGGAAATCTGGACCGCATTATATACTTTTTCCCAACGCTCGAGTCAGAGATCGCTCGTCTGTTTCTGGTTTGTGGTAATCTGCTTTGTGCGTTTTTCATGTAATTTTTTTATATTGTGCAGCCTACAAAAAGAAATTTGCCACTATAATAGGTGAATCATATCATGTATTTGTCCTCGTGTTTATCATTTTAAAGGGGGATTACTTAGTTGGTCTTGTGATCGGTTTGTTTTATAAAGGGATAATGCCTTGTTTAGTGGGTATAGTGATTATTCTACCTAATTGGGGTTTTCAACAGTTGATAGTGATTGTAATTATGAAATTTTTGTTTTGTAAACGGTCCGCCTGGTTGACCTTGTAGAGGATTACAAGATAGATCTCGCTGATTCTAATAATAGCTAAGTGGGCTTGTGTAAGAGATACGAAAAATTATCAACATGCATAGTAACTGTGGTTGTAAGTTTGCAGGTGCAATTTCGCGGATTCAGCCTGTTCAGTTAAATCCATGTAGTACAATACCCGTCACTTGCAAATTACTGGTGCTTCGAAATCACCCGCGCAAGGAAACAATACACAATAACTAGCCGATATCGTTATCTACAAATAATGAGTGCAATTGAAAATATGTGGAAGAGTGCAATTTTAGGATAGATTTAGAGGATGGTATTAGAATATAGCAGAGGAGAATAGAATATAGAAGAGGAGAATAGAAGTAGTAGAATAGAATAGAAGGCATACACAGTATTAAAAATTTACAGTGTTAAGTTTAGACTAAAGTCCCTAACATACAGTATTAAATATAGAATATTTATTCTTATAAATTATCTATTAGAATCCAGATCTAGGAGTAATATTCTTCCTAGAATACCAATTCACAAAATCTCTTAAACTGCTGCGAATTCTTCTATTATCTTTATTTGGCAATGCCACAGAAATCACACCAATCAATTTATCAATTTCTTTCTGGTCCACATTCGGTAAACCCATCACTATGTCTCTAAACATTCCAATGGTTTGTTCTTTTTGATCCAATACAACCAATAACTTCAACAACAAGTCATTAGCATCTTGGTATATATCAGATGGGAATTTGAATATAATTCCACTCAACACTTCATTAGCAAGGGTTTGCCAGTTGTTATCAGAAGTTAAGAATTTTTTAATGGATAATTGGATTGGGACTGGGTCTGCGTCGAAAAGAGAGATTGGGGGCACGGGCATTCCCCAGCTAACCAAATCAATCAAAAAGTGGAGACAGGTGGTCAAAGGATCGATTTCGTTGGCCACCTTCATGCTCATTATGCAGATGTCCTTGACATTTTTCATGAGGCCGTAGTCACTCGAAAACCTCAACGGGTAAAAGATCATCAAGTCCGCCAACATCCTGAAGAAATCAGCAAGCACATCCGGGAACTCGCTGATGTTTTCTTGGTTGTTGATGGTGCGCTCGAAAAACGATTGGCATTGAGACATGGCGAACTGGTAGACGGACTCCTTGATTTCCTGGCTGGTATACTCATCGCCGTACTCACGGATTAAGTGGCCACTGACCCAGAGATAACAGCCAAAGTTGTATTTTTTGAAACCTTCGTGCAATACCAACGCCATATCTCCCAAGATGCTGTTTAAGTATGTGCTGTAGCTCTGGATTCCGCTTTTGATGAGCTTGCACACACGCTCGCTGACTTCCAAGGAATTCCCGTAAGTGTTCAACAACTCCACACACACTGGCCAGATTTTGTTGATGAATAATGTAGCCACAGGGTACTCTGGCTTTTCAAAGTCATTGCATTTCAACACCTTGATAAAGGTGGTCAACACTTCGATGTTGTCCGGATTGGTGCCGACCTCCTCTAGCGTGGGGGCCATGAACATCTCGGTGGTTTTGTACATGTTCTCGAGAGGAACCTGAGAAATCACATGGGCCAACCCATCCACCAACTCAAAGTGCGACTCCGGGTCAAGTGAGCCCCGGATGCCCCCATACAACATGTACAATTGCTCCAAGTAGTTCACCAAGAGCGCAGAACAGTCCTGGCAAAAGTACATCAACGCGCGCGAAGTGGCCATGATGATATCCATGTTGGATTCGGTTTTGACGATTTCGAAGCCCTTGATGATGTAGTTCAATTGGGGCTCCAAAAACTGGGAGTTCTTGTTTGTCCATTGGGAATATCTTCCTAGAACCAAGGTAGCTGCGTATCTAATTTTTGGGTGTTCGGGAAGCTGCACCAAATACAGCATAATGCTGGGAAGAATAGTCTTTTCATTCAACGACACCTCCTTGGCCATTGTTCTCAACGAAAACAACGGCGCCTCCAACTGTTGCCAACTGGAAGACCCGGGGTTGTCGATCACATGTTGGATCTGCTGGAAAGGAATGCTCAACCCCTTGGTGGCCCCAACAACTGCACAGCAATCCTTCAACACATCCCCCATTTCGTACCGGAAGTCCTTGAACTTGTCTTCCTGTTCTTTATCCTGTTCCTCGGTGGGATACTGTAAATGCTTTATAAGAATGCGAATCAACTCCGCAAAGACATCTTGCAATTCAGCTCGACTGTCGCTGAACTTGCTGATTGTGAGCAACTGTTTGAGCAAGTCCCAAAAGTAGAATGTATACTTGAGCACATCCAACTCTTCATCGTAGCGCACAATGTCAAGCACCATTTGCACCAATGGTTTGAAGTGCTTGGGGTTCTTCACGATAAGCACATGCCACGACTCCCCAGCTTCCACGTACAACCGCGCCAACCCGCCGAAGATATCCGGGTCCTGGAACTTGCCCGCAGACACAATGTACTTGTTGAGCTCCACCAACTGCGCGTACAACGCATTGATGAGCTCGAAGTTGTCAATGTCCCTGGTTTCTCGGATGATCGTACACAAACAGTCCACTCCCTGCTCAAACAAATTGTCGTTGTTCAACGATTGGAAAATCAAACTGGTCAACGAGTCTACTCTCAAGATCGACTCCACTGGACACTCCTTGATCCAGCTGTTGAGTGTGCTTAATATCTGTCCTATCAACTGTTCATCCGTGGTTTGTGAGAGATTCTTCAAGATTACAAGAACCCCTTCCACGTTATTCGTAATCAACTGTTGTGTTCTATTATTGAACTCCTCATCTGTAAGCAGTGATTTTTTGACATCGCTTAGTTCTTCCGGCAAAATCTTCAAGAAATCAAGTAATGACGATGTAATAATCTCCTGCGTGTCACTTAACTTGCTAATGATCTCTTCTACTGCTCCATTCCATTCCAAGAATTGTAACAGAAGCTGCGAAAGCGATATGCAAAGCTGCGTACGAATTAATCTCTTCTCCCTGCTGGTGAATTTACGTAAAAACTCGATGATGGAGTCTTTAAGTTGTGGGTAGTTTTGTTGAGGGAGTTGGTTCAAGTCGTACGTGACTTTAGACCGTAATGTCTGAGCCGCAAATAATTGGTATTCCGTTGATTCCTCCCCGCCAAGGATATCATGGATCATTTGCCATGCTTCCTGTGATTTTTGAAAGCTTTCCAAGTATTGTGTAGCATTCATTTTGCTCTCACGGGGTGCGTTGGAGTACATTGTCTCCAACGCTTGTTTCAACGTGGTTTCTGACATGATGGTTTTTTTTTTCATGAAATCTCAGATAATCTCACAATGAACAATCTCACCACGAACGAAGTGAGTTGTGAGATTGTGAGATTGTGAGATTGTGAGTTATTACTGACTTTAAATCATTGTATTACTGAATACTGAAAAGGTAAAGTGAAAAGTTCTTGAAGAATTTATAATTTTGTAGTGATGAGATATTAAAACTAATGGTAATTTAGGTTTTAACATTGATTCCGGGTTTATATTGCTTTTTCATTGATAGTGAATTTATACAAATTATCTCTGTATATTAATATCATAGTGAACCTTATTGTTGATAAAAAAATCAGTATTCTGAATATCCACTATTGTATTTTCATCATTTCCTTTGCCGTATCTTCCTTTCTTTATTTTCTACAGTTTCTGTAGATTCCTCGTTTTCTTTCCGCTTCTTCCTTTTCTTCCATTCTATAGTTTCTACAGTTTCCTCAATTTCTTCGTCACTTCATTTCTTCATTTTTGCAACTTTTCTACAATTTTCTAGAAAACTGTAACACACAATAAGATGTATGACCTTGCTACAGGTTTGTTTGTCCTCTTCATAGGTTTGTTTGTCCTATTCAAAGGTCCTTGTAAAACTTCTCTCTATGTGGAATAGAGACAACTATAATTAACAATCAACCATATTCATAATCCACTGAGCCGCCTCAAGTAGATCTTGCATACTCGTCTAAATTTGTACGAGTATCTGCGCATATAAATAGATCAGATAAGAGTCATTTAATTAGATCATAGGAAGCTTATTCCATTAAATGACAAACAAAATGTTATCACAAAGCACATTTAATTGTCATTGTAATTGTTAGCAATATTTCTTAGTACACCGGTATTTTTAGAGAAAATCGATTTTGTCGTTAGTTAATTCTTATATTGATTGGAAATAAGAGTGTAGCTAAGCTAAATTATGATTCACTAAGTGAAGGCTAATGAAATATTGTCAAGAGTCAGTTTATTTAACAGAAATAACAAAGTCTGAAAGTCTTGGTCCTAAACTTAGTTTCAGACATTTAATAGAAAGCTCCCAAAGTCACTTCGTTGTTAAGTAAAAAGTCATGTAAACTCAGTTCTCGCATTTAACAGAAATAACAAAGTCACTTCGTTATGAAGTGAAGAGTCTTTTAAACACAGTTTTAATTGAAACTACAAACTTCCAATTTCGTTATGTTGTAAACTAATTTTTAGACATTGAATGGAAATACAAGCTCTCAAACTCTCAAGTTCCCAAGCTCACAAACTCACTTCGTTCGTTTGTCGTTTGATCGTTTACGTTTATTCGCTATGTTTGTTCGCTACGTTTGTTTGTTCGCATCGCAAATTTCAAATCAAAACACATGTCTAGACCGATTGTTATCTCAGGACCTTCAGGAACAGGTAAATCCACCTTATTAAAGAAACTCTTTGCCGAGTTCCCAGGTAAGTTTGGCTTTTCCGTCTCCAACACCACCAGACAGCCAAGAGACGGAGAAGTTGACGGAAAAGACTATCACTTTACCACAGTGGATGATTTCAAGAAGGCCATCGAGGAAAACAAGTTCATCGAATGGGCCCAGTTCTCCGGTAACTACTACGGTACCTCGATCAAGTCCGTGCAAGATGTCGCAGCAGCAGGCAAGCAATGTTTGCTTGACATCGATATGCAAGGTGTCAAGTCCGTCAAGAAAACAGACTTGAACGCCAGATACTTGTTTTTGAGTCCTCCTTCTATCGAGTCTTTGAGAGAGAGATTATCAGGTAGAGGTACAGAAACCAGCGAGTCCTTGGAAAAGAGAATCTCTGCTGCTTCTGCTGAATTGGAGTATGCCAAGACCGGTGCTCACGACAGAATCATTGTCAACGATGATTTGGAAAAGGCATACCAAGAGTTTAAGGAATTTATTCTCGAGTCCAAGTAGTTCTTGTGTAAATAAATTAATAAAAAAAAACATGTCTGAAAGACTTCCATCCTCGTTTGAGATAAACGACGAAAAGTAAGTGGGGTGTGGACGAGCGTGTGTGTACTAACTAACTCAGTGAGCTTAATGTATTGCAGAAGATCCGTAAAAAGTGTATTGAACAGCCCATCGTTCCTCTCGGCTCGATTGCTACAGGGGTCTGTGTTGTTCTTGCTGCCCGTTCGATGAAGAGGGGTGAAAAGATCAAAACCCAAGTTTACTTTCGCTACAGAATTGTGTTTCAGCTGATTACCTTGGTTGCTTTGGTTGTTGGTGGGTTACTTTTGCTGAAGGAGACTGAGCAGCAGAGAATTTCCAGGGAGGATCTGTTGAGAGAGAAGTCGAAGCTTCGTGAGAGGTTGTGGATAGAGGAGTTGGAGAGAAGGGATGCTATAATTCAGGAGAGGAAGAGGAGGAGTGAGGAGCTGAGGGAGGAGTTGAGGAGGGTAGCCAGGGAGGGGTTTGCGAGGGAATCGAGCGAATCATCGACATCATCAACATCATCGAGCGAAGCGAGATGATTGTGAGATGACTGTGAGTTGATGAGCAGATTATCCTTCCAATACTTGTTCGATCTCAATTCATCTCAATCTGATTTCTCTGATTTCTCTGATTTTTCTGATTTCTCTGATTTCTCTGATTTCTCTCATTTCTTCGTTCATTCAATATCACTTTGAACTTTCTTGTCAATAACCTTCTAACAATTAGTATCAAATGAAAGATCATTTCGCTTCGCTCAATGATGGTCGGTTTATGAACTTTATGATAATCCATAATCATTTGCTTTGTTGTCTAGGGATTATTTGTTTGATAATTTCATTTGACTTCGTTTGATCATTTCACTACGTTCAATGAACTCGCAATCATTCTCATGTCGCTCGCTCAATGGGCAATGATTTCTACACCTGTAAATAACCTTTATACTAATTATTAGATCCAGCAACTTTATACTCCTTTAAAAAATCAATAATACCATCCATCATATCACGAATCCCCTGATTCCCATTCAAATCTTGATTAGCCAAAGTCAGAGCGCCAGTCAGAGAAATCACTTGAATTAAAGACTGAACCTTGATTAATCCCTCTTGTGAAACCAAGTCCAGTAAGGTATTAATCAAATGGGGCGAAAAGTCCAGATACCATCTATGATTCCACACAAGTAATTTAATAACACTTTCTAAAATCTTCTCATTCAATTGATTCACTATCTTTGCATAATTATAAGTATAAGATTGTGAAACATTGGTCAGATTCTTCAGTAAAACCTTACTCTTTTCCATTTGATAATACTTTAACATTTCACGTTGGGACTTTGCCGAAAAACGGCCGACAAGAGCGTTTTGGAAAGCTACTGAACCTTCTTTAAAGTGTTTAAGACGGTAAGCAATCAGACCCAAGATTTCCCATTCCAAGGTTGTTTTCTTATATTCCATCTGCTGAGCTTGGAAGTGGAGCAGCTCGGCCTGCCACATGGTGTACGCACGCAAGTCTTCGTACAACAACATAAACAAGTTGTCCAACCAACGCTCACACAACCGCTTCATTTTGAATTCGTTGTGTTCGTCGCCCTTGGGGGATTTGACGGCGGTGGTTGAGGAATCGTCAGCTTCTTCGATGTTTTCAGCAAAGGTTGGTTTCTCGCGGGTGGATCCGTTTCTATCCTTGCGGTACTCCTCCTCCATCACAAACACCTTCGCACGGTACTTCAACAATGCTTCCCACCCGGTTTTGTTCACAATGTCGGTCAACAAGTCGTATGCACGCGCAAACGTCAGCTTGAGGTTGGCCGCAGGAAGATTGGACAACTGCGGGTCCAAGTTTCGCTGCTCATTGGCAATCTCGTTGCTTTGCAAGTTGGTGACTTCATCGAGAATCACATCTGTCGGAGAAGGAAGATGCAAGTCGTCGTTACCTCCCTTCAACGGAACCACTCTCTTCAATGTGTACTTTTCCTTGTGTGAGTTCATTGGACAAGAGTTAAGACATAAAAGAGCATTTTCAAAGTCGCCGAGCTTGGTATACACGGCCACCAAAAGTGCCCACGTCTTGAAGTCTGAAGGCGACGCCTTGACTGCCTGTTTGGCCAAGTCCAAGGCCAAATCGTGTCTTTTCTTGTCGCTGCAGAATTGTGCTTGCAACAACAAGAGATCTGCGTCACGTTGATTGGCAGAAATCCCTTCGTTCATCAATTGCACAGCCTTGATTTCTTCATCTTTCATCAACAACAACTTGGACACCAACGTCACCACACTGCTCTCGCGCTGTTCCAAGCTCTTCAATACTGTAATAGCATCATCGTACTTTTGGGTAAGCTCCACGCACTTCAAAAATCCGTCAACGAGGTAATTGGAAACAAGTGTAGGCTGCGGAATTTCCACTCCGCATCCCAACTTGGGCCCGTCAAAGAATAGCCTCTCGAAGGCGCTCAAGAACGCTGGCACCACCGCGCCATCCTTCTCAAACGGATTCACCTTGCGCACTTCCACCATTCCTCCCGCCTTGTGCACGTCATCTTCTTCTGCATTCAACATCGACCTGATGATCCCACTCACAAACGTCTCCAACCAAAGACGCTCCATGTCCTCGGGTGACACCTTGTCAGTGATAAGCTTCCCGTCCGCGCTAATCACATTGCTTTCGAATTTACCAGGAATGTGAACAGTAACACGCATGTCCACTTTGGAAAATGCATTGTAGGAACTGTACGTCAATTCTGGCACTTTCCAGTGTTTCTTTTCTCCAAACCAGTACTGTGATTTGGATGTCATTAACGTTGCCAACCCCTGCAATTGAGCGGCAATCGATGCTGAATTGGACGTGTTGACTCCGGTAAAGTAGAGAAACGTACCCATTTCCGATCCTTTCTTTGATCCAACAACTTGTTTCCGGATTGTGCACATGTCTGCTGGCCCCAAGTCTGAGAATGTGTGTAAACGACCGGTACGCTCGATGAGCGACGAGCCAATGTACTCTTCTTTTGCTTCGGGAATTGAGTAGAGTGTTGTGTGAAGCATGTTGTTTTTGAATTTTTCGACGTGTGAAAAGGACACAGTTCGCACACGAACGAAGTGGTGAGTGATGTGAGGGCATTTACTTTTTAGGTGAATGAATTGACATAGATGTAGATGATTACGGTTATTACTTACATATTGCGGTGAGTGTAAGGTGAAATGGGTGATGCGAGTAATATGAGTGGCGTATGCGAGTAAAATGAGTGCTGCGAGTAATATGACACTATTGGAGTGATTTATAATCTGAACGATGAAGATCAAGTACTGAATTAAACAATACAGATGGAATTGTAGATCAACTGATACTTTTATTAGGAATACATATCATGTAAATAACTATTACTATCCACAAAGTCACCAGGAACTATATGATAGAATTACAAGATCACTGATACGGCTGCATTGGCCATAACTCTGTTATGAACCAACTTTTTAAGGAATCGCAATAAACGAACGAAGTGAGAGTTGGATAAGTTAAAGAATTTCGTTCGCTTATTGTAGATTCACTGGTTGGAGAACCACCAAAACAAACTCACTTGGTTCGTTTGTTATGAGTTTAACTTCTCGCCCTCTTCACAACCTTCCCATTCTCATCAGGCTCATCATACAAATTATCCCAATCACGAGCAGTCAAACAATACTTTTCAGGCGGAAGATTCAAACCCCACTTGGGTATAACCGGAGGTAAACTCTTTGAATTTCTCTCCTCCGCCAACTCTAAAAGTAACTCCTTCGGAGGAGTAGGCTTAAACTGATAGTTTGTCCGCGCAGCAATGGCCAATCTGATATCATCGGTATTCACAGTGGCCGCAGTGTTGGGATTCCCCGAATTCACCACACGAGCATGGTCATTGTACGTAAGTGCGTCTTTCAACACTGATTTGGTGTATCCTGGATGTTAGTACGGACGGATTCGCGTCTTCTACTTACTGTGTGCAAAGTCCATCAACTGCAAAGGCACATGGTCTTGGTAGTTCTGAATGCCTTGGGTAGCGAAGATCAAGTGTAACAACCGCACATCTCTTGGAACGATGTTGGCCTGCGCCTGTGTGCCCGTTTGTTCACCGCCGTTGGACACGCCGTTCACACCTCCGTTGGATGGTGCTTTGGGTGCATCTTCACTCATGTTGTTTTTTCAGTTTGCAGTTTCGCGAAAATTACAGGTTAATGTCGGTTATAGAGCGTGCCAGTGACTACAGCGTTGAAGCACCCACGCAGCCACACAACCATATTAGGCCGTTTGAGTTCATCTCGCAGTTTCAACAACGGTCGGCGTTGGTGTTGTTGAACCAGCCGTTCCGCGACATCCAATTGACGCAGATCTGGAAACACTCGGAGTTGCATGTGTGCGCGGATGGTGGGGCCAACCAGTTGTTCAATTACTTTGACAGTGACGCTGATCGGTCGCAGTATATACCCGAGTACATAGTTGGGGATTTTGATTCTCTCCAGCCGCTGGTGCGGTCGTTTTACGAAAAGAACGGCTCGGTCATCATCCAGCAGTCTACCCAGTACAGCACAGACTTTACCAAGTCGTTGTTGGCCGTGCAGTTGCACTTTTATTCGGACGGGGCTAGGGCCCGGCTTCCCGGCGTGGATGCGGAGAATGGGCTTGCGGAGTTGTTTGATGAGTTGAGCGTTACCCATGCCGAAACCATCACCGTGAATGTGCTTAGTGGGATAGGCGGTCGTTTCGACCAGACCATCCACTCGATGACCCAGTTGTTCAAGTTGAATTCCGCCGCTCCATACTTGGATCTTCTTTTTATTAATGATGTCGATGTGATTTTTCTTTTGAAGAAGGGCTTGAACTACGTGAGCTATGGCGCTAAGTCTGATTTCTTTACTCCGGATGATCCTTCGTGCGGGCTTCTTCCGTTGGCCCAGCCCACCCTTTTGAACACTAATGGCTTGAGGTATGATGTTTGTAACTGGCCTAGTGAGATGTTGGGGGATGTTTCTTCTTCGAACAGTGTTTGTGGGTTGACTGGGTTTATTGTTGATACTACGAGTGAGATTGTGATGAACGTGGAGTATAATAGGAGGTAACTGATGGTCTTGAATTGTGGGTTGAGAGATGAGTGGTTGGAGATGTGAGAAAGAATCCAAAATACGAGTGGTTGGAGAGATGAATCTAAAGTGAATTAAACAAGAGATATAAGTGAAATCTCCAACCAATGTGCGAGTTGTGACTCTTCCAACAACGGAATGCTGTATTCAATCTTCAATGATTAAGCCATTTCATTGGACCTCCCCACCCACGAATACCTTAGATGCTGAAGAATTTTGATTGCTAAGATACCACTCTCGTTTATGAAAGAATACCAGAATACTCTACAATTTGGTAAGCCACCAAAGAAGTTTTACTTGAGGTCACACCTGAATCCACTTCTTCCAAAAGCGAATAATCACCCCATAGAAGCAAATCACCCTCATACAAAATGTAACTCGTACCGACACACGTCGTACCGTACAAATATAACCACTCCCACGCCCTCAATAAAATCAACTATACCCGATGGCAATCTGAAAACTTAGTATACCCGAGTTTAGTATGCCGAATGAATCACATATCCGAAAGAACTGCCCCACCGTATCTAGTGCAACTTTAGACGTTGCCAAGTACAACGCTTCTGAAAATAGGTTGCATGAATAAAGAATTGTCGTTGCTTCGATTTCTAGTTTACCCGAGTATTCCTTGTATGGTTCTTCCGTATTTTCGTTATTTTTAGCCAAGTTAGCCAAGTTAGCCAAGTTCAGCCAAGTTCTTGTTTTTATTTTCAGCCAAGTTTTTGTTTCGTAGCCATGGAATTTCATCTCCTTTGAAGATTCATGGACCCTTTAGTTCGTATTTTCAACGCTTTGAGTTATGATATTTTTTTAGGCTTCAAATTAACGAGTTTTATGTGACTGATTTTTGCACCCAAATGAAATAACAATTGACTATTGGATTTGTGTATGACCACAGAGGTTTAAATAGTACAATATTTTAATAAGGTTGCTACAGAATAAGTTATGATATTAATGATTTATTATTCACATGGTTTTTTCTTAAGATTTTGGAATGGTTTGGTATGTTTTTTCATATTATGTAGTTTTTTGATATTATGTAGTTTTTTGATATTATATAGTTTTTTCATATTATATAGTTTTTTCATATTATTTGTTTTATTATCTTCAAATTGATCCCCCAAATGATATACCAGTCAATATTCAATATTACCTTCAAATTGGTCCCCCAATATTAAATGCTGATAATCACCAGTCAAATAATTCTAATTTTCTATATTAGAATTAAGTGACCTGTAATCATTCTATCCATTTCTTGATTATTCCCTTTATTGATATTGCTAGTTTGTACTTTGCTCACAGATTGCTAATTTATTTTTACATATCAGTAATGCCAGCTATTATCAATAGTTCATTTCATATTAGTCATGTGTCCACTGACCATACAATTCGTGGCACTATTATTTGAGGAATCCTCTTATACTTCTCACTCGCACTCATACTACTCGTACTAGTTCGATAGTTATTCTTATTATTTCTCCAACTACTCCAACTACTCCAACTACTCAGACTACTTACACTTCTCCAAGTGCTCAAAGTACTCAAAGTACTCACACAACTTACACTTCTCACAATATTCACACAACTTACACTACTTACACTACTCACACTACTCACACTACTCACACTACTCACAATCTTCACTCAACTTGCACTACTCACACTCTCACACTACTCACTTCGTTCGTGGTGTTCGCAGTGTTCGCGCTTCCAGTGTCGTATTTTTCCTCATTTCACCTCCAAAAATTTTTCACATCATGTTTAAACCATCCATGATACTTAAAACCCTTGGAGGGCTCACCAGGGTGGGAAGTAGACTCGCCAGTACATCCGTACGCACCAGCATCGTCCCACCAAGCTTCAAAATGCCCCAAATGATCATCAACCCATTTGCAACCAACAATGTGATTGTAGACAAGAAGATTGTCGAAGACAGCATAATCAACAAAATCAACATTTCGTTTGAAACTCCAGGTAGCTCAGTTGATAACACCATGCATGCGGACTCAGTGCTTAGAAAGAGAAGATTGAAGATGAAAAAGCACAAGTTGAGAAAGAGAAGAAAGGAGCAGAGATCATTGATGAAGAGATTGGGTAAGATATAATTGTAAATAAATAACGTATTGGAAAGCTGTAGAAATTAATAAAAAAAGAGTCATCATGAGCACAATTACATTTGTCACCGGGAACGCCAACAAGTTGAAGGAAGTGACTGCGATTCTTTCTGGGGGCAGCGGCGGAGAGTCCAAGGTGGGTAGGTTCAACATCACCAACCGGTCGTTGGATCTCGATGAGCTCCAGGGAAGCATCGAGGAGGTCACCATCCACAAGGCCAAGTCGGCTGCGGACATCATCCAAGGCCCAGTGCTCGTTGAAGATACCTGTTTGGGCTTCAACGCCATGAACAACTTGCCAGGCCCATACATCAAGTGGTTTGTCAAGTCCATTGGCTTGACCGGCTTGGTTGATATGTTGTATAAATTTGAGGACAAGAGTGCTAATGCAATTTGCACTTTTGGCTACTGCGAGGGTCCTGGCCATGAAGTTCTTTTGTTTCAAGGTGTTACTGAAGGAAATATTGTGGACAGCCGTGGTCCAACCAATTTTGGATGGGATTCGATTTTCGAGCCTATTGGGTTTAAGGAGACCTATGCTGAGATGGACAAATCGGTCAAGAATACTATTTCGCATAGATTTAGAGCTTTGGATAAGTTGAGGGAGTTTTTGTTGTCGCAGTAGGCACACTACGAACACTACAAACACTACGAACGAAGTGAGTAGTGTGAGTAGGGTGCGCAGTGTGAGAATTGTTAGAAATATAGATAATAAGAATCTCACACGAATTAGTGTTAAAAGTGTTAGAAATACAGATAACAAGATGTGATGTTAGCAGTGTTAGAAAGATTATACTAAGAATTAGTGTAGAATATATATATATATATATTAATCTTACAAGTATTAGAAGTAAAGAATGTCACAATTGAGTGAGTAGGGTGAGAAGTACCTTACTAACTGAGTTAGTAGATTATTAGAATTACAAAGTAACTCACTTCGTTCGTCACTCACAAACTCACTTTGTTCGCTTGTGATTTGTCTACATTAATCAATCATTCCATCTCTAATTGAAAGCACCCTTAATCTTCTCTAAAATCCCCTTCTTTTCTCTCTTCTTCTCATGACTACTAATCGAATACAAATTCTTTTCTGCCAGAGAATTTGAAATTACATTACCAAAACCACCTCTTCCGACGGAAAACGTATTGTTGGACTTGACAGCACCCAAGTCCGAGACATCGACATCCTGCAACTTGCGAGTCAACTCGGGGTCGTCGTTGCTAACCATATTGCCGTAACCTCCTCTGCCGGTGGTGACGACCAGGGAATGTAACTGGGGAGTGTTGGACCCCTGCGGAACCAACTTGGGAGATGGTATTTCACTCAGGGATTGGATGTTGCCAGCACCTCCTCTCCCTGTCGAGTAGTAGACTTTCTTGTTCGACTCGCTGTCGTGCTGGATGTTTCCAGCACCACCTCTTCCTATAGTCATTAATTTTATTTTTCTTGGTATTTTGATTTTGCACCCATATCACACACATTCGGAGCAATGTTTACACTCGCCAGGAACGTGCATCACCGTGTCTACTGGCAGACGAGTCTCCGCCGGTAGGGTAACGGTGGAGTTGTTAATGATGTAAAGAAGAGATCCAATGGTGCGCCCGTCGTTTTCTTTCAAAAACCGATCATCTTCTGAAGTAAGTGGTTTACGTAATTGCAGTCTCCACATTCGAAACGAATTCCTAAGATTTGAAAACATATCTGCAGTTGAGATTGAGGCGGTTTCAGCCGTATTAATAGTGATAGATGAGGTGTTTCAGGATGGTTAGAAGGGTGACACGGATTTAGTGTTGCAACTTTGAAATGGTGCGGTCGCGACGTGCATGTTCCAGAGAGTTGTCATTACACAATATACGACACCCCACATTAGTGAAACAGTAGCGTGATGGTCAACCATCCATGAAATCCATCCGATTCCGTGTTTCCTCATGGTTCGTGTGTATTTTATTTATTGGATGGCAATCTCACTTTATTTATAGCAAAAACATGTCAAATGAGACGATTCTCATTCCGAAGTTCTCGTTGACAGCTTTCAGGTTGACGTACTCGACCCCGGAGTTGATATCGCGTTCTTCGCAGTGTATACATCTCGGCGCCATCCCTGATATCTGGTTTGAAGACAGGGCCAGAGGTATTTTTGCATCAACCACTTCGATTACCAAGAAAAGTATACGAAAGCGGTACCTGTCGTCCACAGCAACGGTGCACCATAGCATTCGGAGTGGTGGCAGTGGGGGAAGTAGTGGGAGCGATGTGTTGGAGGAGGGTGGTTTCAATATATACGTGAGATCGAGTCGAAGGAAGCCCAAGTCTTCTGTTTTGGAGTTGATGGAGTTTACTGATTCTGAGGAGAGTTCTGACGAGAGTGTTGATTATGGGAGGACTCCCATTGGGCGGGGGTATTTTCTGGATGATGGTTCGATTGGATTGACTAATCGTATGTTGTCTTCGACATCTTTGGAGGGAGATAACAATGAGAAGGATGACGAGAAGGATGACGAGAAGGATGACGAGAAGGATGACGAAAAGGATGACGAGAAGGATGACCAGAAGGATAACCAGAAAGATGAGAAAGCGAAAGAGAAAGATATTTTAAATGATAGAAAGAACGGCAAGAATAATCATAATACTCAAACAAAGCATCAATATTATGATATCAATGAAAAACAGCATAATGAAAGAAAACACACCGTTAATGATAAATATCCAGTGATTGATAAAAACCCAGTAATTGATAGACTAAATTATAAAGTCAATGATACAATCAATCATACAGTCAACAATAAAGTCGATACTGAACCACTCATTAACTCAAATGAATTTGGAAATATTAGAGTATCAATCGATAGCCCAAATGAAGAAAAATTGAAGACATCATCTAGGGATTCGTCTACCAAATTCAACTCAAACGAATCTTTGCATGTACCATATATATATCCAAAAGAACGTACAACTTCAAGTGAGTCTCTCCAAGTTCCTGGTTCACAAGAAACTCTCAGATTATTTAAAGACAGACCTCAGTTAAGCAGAGAGAATTCACGGGAATCGTTTGAAGATTTGATTTCAAAAGAGATCCTCAAGCAAACACCAACACCATCTGCACGCTCATTTAAGGTGCCAATACTCCAAGGATCAAAAGACCATTTGAATCCACCGAAAGTTTCAGGTTCTTTGGACTCTCTCCATCCACCAAGAAGTTCTATCGATTCGTATGGCCGAAGACTGCCCAGTCCCGAATTTATATGCCCAGATCTAAGAAAACTGGTCACACCCGAGTTGAACCCCGTTGGAAGCAGAGTCAAGTTTGACGTGGATGATACTCGCAAGTCGATCCGGTCCAAAATCAGCATAGCACTTCCAGTTCCGCAGGACGAAATCGAAAACCAGGGCTACGTGCATTTGGAAAAGGAAAGCCGCAAGTTTCTCAAGAAGCTCCGGTCGTTAACTTCCAAGGTGATCGCAGACTCGAGAACCGACGTGCGCAGGCGGGTCAACGGATTGCTTTTGAAACGCTTCAAGCCAGGGGAGATATTGAAGTCCATCCGGATGTTGGTGTTGACCAAGGAGATCCTCAGCCCTGGCATAGTGACGAATTTCACCGAGGTGGAGAACGCAGACTCGAGGGTTTGGGAACGGTGGACCGAATACTGGGTGGCTGTGCGTCGGACAAACACACACGAAGCTCCGATGTGTTTGGAGTTTTACGACGCTGCAGATGACCCTCTTGGGCTCTCCAAAAAGAAGAAGCCGGTGTTCTACGTCAACCTTTCTTCCCAGGTTGACGCTCACTTTTACAGTGAACTGGACAAGTCGTTGTGCATTACAGTGAGGAAGAAGTCGGGCACTTATGCCCATATTCTCAAGTGTGCGAATCAGATCGGTGCTTACAAGTTGTTGTACTTTCTTAAACAAAGCTTGGGCGAGGAGTACGATCCGAAGTTTTACATCACGATTCCCGATCTCAACACCCAGTTGAACGTGAAGGTTCCTCATTCGGTGTTGGTGCAGGCATTATCTCACCGCACAACCTTAAAGGTGGAGATTCTTCCCAAAGGCTACCGAGTTCAGTACTCTCCAATCATCCAGTACTTGAAAGACAATGTGTATCAGGAGTTGGCACTGCGCAATAAGGAAGTTTACAACCAGTGGATGGCCCAACAGATCAACCCATGGTTTTGTTTTCGGTATTATGACCGCATAGAATGGGTCATCAACAACAGTGAAGTCTTTTTCATCCAGAACCAACTTATCAGCAAACAGTATGCATTGGAATTCCGTGAAATGTCCCATTATCAGATGTCCACCAATGTGGAGGATGGAATCTTACACGAACCTATTCCAATCGAAGGCTTTTTGACTCGTATGACAAACACAAAGGGTAGGGAAAGTTCCTTTTTGAGACCTTTCAACAAGATTCTGTACTTTTTCACTAACGATCACCTACTATTTTTCACAAAGTACTATCGAGGTATGCCTCCGTCGCCTCGCAATGAATTGCAACGGGGGACTGGAAATTCGGAAGAAATACAAAAGTCGTATCCTCTTGTTTACCATCACAATCCCTATGAAATCGATGAAAATGAACACATTTCATGGTTGAACGATAAAGATTTCGAACAGCACGATCAGTATGCACTTGAAGATTTGGAAAGAAGATCCCAGCAGATCATCAAGTCCGAGGCTGTTCTTGATTTAGTCTTGGTTCGCGCAATCCGCCCTATTCCTCTTGCAAAGATATCAAGAACGCACAGATTGTTCTTGGGTATATACTGGTACTCAACCTCTGAGTTGATCACCGATGAAGCTATTGTAGACTCATCATTTGAGATTGAGTTGTTCAATGGGGCTATTTTCAAGTTGCAGGCACCCAACAGAATCGTCCGGGACGAGTGGATCAACCGATTGTGGGGGTTGAGAGAGTACTGGACAGCGCGCAAGCACGAGGACTTGATTCGAATGGTTAAAATGAGAAACAAAAACCAGAAGCGCTTGCATATCGATGAATTCGCTGATTCAAACGCTACTTTGGAGTCTCAATTGCATCATATGAGGAATTCCGTTTCGGACACCCATATTAATAACATCGACTCGATCGCCATGTCCCGGCCCATTCTAAACAGTGGTTTCTTATATCAAAAGAGTAAGAAACACAGCGACTTCAATAGGTACTATGTTGTGTTGTGTCCTGGGTTCCTCATCCTATATTCTATTTTCAAGAGATCTAAAACGAGTGGTAAATGGAAAAAGACTCCATGTTTTACCCATTATTTCACCATACCGATCTCTCAGTGTTATGTTTACTCTGGTCACACAACCGCTTTAGATTTGTTGGAGAGGGATAAACAAATCGATGCACTGCACCCAGAAAGACATGCCACCCCAAGAATCTATCCTGATGGGTGGAAGAGTTCTGAGGAGGAGGAAATGAGATGTTTTACGCTTTGGATAGGAAAGAAGAGAGAGATAAAGGTGAGAGAACTGGATTTAATGTCTCCTACTGCTGATGCACAAGGATTTGGAGAGGCTGAGGAAAATAATTTGCATAAAAACCCAGGATTAGCTACAATGATTAAGAGATTGGGTGTTACTGGTAAAAGCATTGTATTTATGGCGAGATCCAGACAAGAACGAGAGATATGGACCACCAAAATTCTTTCTGAGATTGATAGATATGCAACTTTGTGAAATTCGTCATCAAAATAATAATTCATATTTTTAATAATTAATTCATATTCATAATACTAATTCATATTTTTATTAATTAATTCATATTCATAATACTAATTCATATTCATAATACTATTCTTATTTATAAGAACTATTAATAAGTCATATTAATATCTTTTTTAATGAGTAATTAAAGCTTGATCAACAAGTGAAACTAACTCACTAAAACTCTCATTTACAGTTGAATCAACTAAAATATCAACAGGGGGTTGTATGTCACCATGAAGATTCCTAAAATTTAGTGGAACAAGACCCTCAATTGGCTCTTCACTACGAAGCAGAACTATCAGTTTGCTGAAAACATGATCAATTCTATTTCTTGTAGCACACCCACCCAAGGTTAATTTGATTAAATCCTCATCTGAGTCAATGTCACTTTCAGAATCATCAGAATCATTCATAACATGCATGTTTACCGAGGACGGAGAAAGATTTGATATGTTGGGGGAAAGGTCCAAAGTGGAATTGGTACGGCTCGGAGGATATTCCTGAACACTCTCAAAAGTAGTATCCTCTAAATGAATTTCATTGAGAGTAACCAGGACCTCTGAGTCCGACTCCGAATTAAACGAAACGGTATCAATTTTATAATTAGGCAAAGAAGGAAGTAAAATAGTGGAAGTGATTAAAGAACACGGGAATTTGTAGTCAAAGTCCGATAATGCAGCGACCCATTTCTGGATGACGTTGTGGGACTGGGAATTGAGGCATATTTGGTACTCGTTGATCTTGGAGATTTGGATGGTGGCTTGGTTTGGTGTGGAAATGTCTATGTTACCTAGCGGTAACTTCAAAGGCACGTTCCCCGTGGTGATGGTTGTATCGTTCATCATCACCAAGTAGTTCTCAAACAAATACACTATCTTCAACTTGTATTTGGAACCTGGCGAACTCACCAACAAACGATCAACCAACCTCAAGCTGCCCATGGTGAGCAAGTTTGTGATGGAGAAGTTATCGGAATCGTTTAGAAGTAGTTCGATGAAATGAGTCTGGACTTCTTCAGTGGAAACATCACTTTTGATGCTGGAAATGGGATCCTGTGTTAAGCAATTGGAAGAATCCGAATAAACTGTTGCATGATCAGAAAAGGTCCTGGTATTTGTGCTGAAGTTATCGCTGTTAAAAGTGTAGTTTTCACAAATTTCCCGTAGACTTTTACCTTTGAATTTCGCCTGAGGAACGGGAGTAGGCGTTACCAAAGGAGATGACGTATATACAGAAGAGGCTGAAGAGATTGGGTCAACCAGAAAACTAAGCGTTCTTTTCGGCGCAGGCAAAATCTGCACTGGAGTTTTGATTGAAAAAGGGGACGGATAAATCAGAGACCCAAGCGAGGATCGCGGTTTCTTGGGGGTGGTATCCGTGCTTGATTTTCGAGGCGTTAAAGTACTGGATAAAGCGAAGATGCTGGTGCTTTTTGTGCTCAGCTCCATTTCTTTAGCTAGTACGAAAGACTTGATAAGTATATCATCTTTTAATCTTTTATCTGAGGGATACAAAGCACCATGTGTTCCATTACGTGTACATAATTTCCCACTGCATGCACTCAATATCAATTTAAAATTTTGGTTTGTAAGATCATGATGTATTTTTGCACCCATTTTTTGGATGCAATATTCAACCTGCAAATCCAAGCACTCACCATGCAAATAATCCCCACACTCCAACTGAACCAAACATTCGTCATCCAACCTATTCATCAATAACTCTTGACAAACGAAACAAGCATCTGTAATGTGGGGCCTATCAATGGAGCCCTGAGTTTGGGTGAATACAAAGGCCTTTATTTTGGGACCCCTCTCTACAGTTCTTGGGGAATTGAAGATCTCGGACGAATTGATTGAATTTCGACTTGGAAGAGACCGAGGGGATTGGAAGATCGATCCGTTTTGTGCTGGAGACAGGAGGGCCTTTTTCGGGGTCTGGAAAATGGAATACCTGCTTTTGGCGCTTGTGACTGAAACGTCTTCGTTGGAAAAAGAAGGGAAAGGACTTTCAAGAAGCTGGGCCAGGGCCCGATTTAGCTTGAGCTTCCATGGCGACGACCGCCTGTTTGTCTCTTCGATATGTTGCATGGCTTTTGTTTCAATCCTTTCTCTCACATATATACGTTCGCACAACTAAAGTTTTGTGTTCCAACGATTTAAAATGTGGTAATTTTGATATTTTTTAATGCACGCCGATCCTATACCAAGATTAGATGGAGTTTTGTTGAATTGTTTTGGTATTTGCTTCATCTTTGTAGAAATTGCACGGCTTCTTTGTTTTGTGATTGTGTGGGAATGGGGTTTAAAGGGTTAATGGAGATTAGAGGGTTAATGGAGTTTTGAGAGTTAATGGGGATTAGAGAGTTAACGGTGTTTAGAAGATTAATGATTACTTGAAATCTTTCATGTTTCTATTACTATTTCTGCTACTTGTCTATTCAGTTTGTCGACTAAGCAACTTTGGAAATTGTGTTTTAAACGGTTAATTCCGATTTTTGAACTTTGCATAGACAACGTTGATGAAGACCAAAATTGTGTAAGTAACCTTTGGTTCATATTACATCGATCAGTTCGTAGTACTTGTTCCTTGGACACAATGTCCAAGGGTGCACTGCAGATATTTGGAGGATAAAGATCGGCACCAAGAATCAGCAAATGGTCTAGAGCTTGGTTGCAAAATAGTGATAACTATATGACGTTTTTTATTGGATATTTTTGTAATTATTGGATATTAGGATACACAGTGAATCACATTACATTAATTTAAACATCGATAGTTGCAATTAAATGTGAGCATATAAACGTCCCAACTAGTCATGTAACACAGAAGTTGCATTTAGGTACGAATGGTTGCTGATGAAAATTATGTAAATGCAATGTCGGGCATAAACTAGAGAATACGGTAAAATTATTAGGTATGAAGGTGTCATAAAATATAAGTAGAAATATCCAATATCAGAATAATAATCGTTAAAGAGTTATTATGGGATGCAAGGTTAGATAATATTAAATCACAGAAATAATCTACGAGATCATAAAGGAGTGAATGTCGAAATAGATTTTGAAAGGCAGTAAGTATGTATTTAAAAGGCAGTAAGTATGTATTTAAAAGGCAGTAAGTATGTATTTAAAAGGCAGTAAGTATGTATTTAAAAGGCAGTAAAGTATGCGTTTGAAGTTAAAAAGGTAGAAAAGTATGAAATGCCAGATGAAAAGGCGGTAAAGAATAATATGATAATGGAAGTTGAAAATGACAGTAAAGAATCATATGTAAATAATAACATGATAAGAGCAATGCATCAAGCACAAAGATATGAAGACAGCATAATATTTATGAAATATAGCATCACAAAGATGTATGCACAAAGAATTAGATAACAGTTAATATAGCATATAAAAGTTAGTTAATGCATAAGATATCGAATGCATAGCAGAGTTTCAACGGTACAGAAACCATATGTAGGGAACATAGCATGCAGAATTAGAGAATATACAGAAATACGAGATGATTATCATAAATATGATATCAGAACCTAAAAGCGATTCCACAAGTCTTGAAAAAGATTTGTCTCAAGTATAGTTAGATTAGTAATAAAGGTATAGAGTTAACAATTTTTAATTGAGTTTTAGGACTTGTGGATAGTTTTACTGGCAGTGTTCTCGTTCTTAGTGTTTGTAGTGCTCATAGTGTTAGTGTTATTAGTGTTCATAGTGTTAGTGTTATTAGTGTTCTTAGTATTCTAGTGTTTTTAGTGTTCTTGTTGTTATTGGTATTGCTAGCATTCTTAGTATTGCTAATCTTATTGGTATTCTTGGTATTATTAGTATTAATGTTCCCGTCGTTGCTTGTAGAATAGATTATAATCTCGTTCGCACAATCACGTGATACCCAAAACGGACTTAAAACCCCGACGGAAACCTACCCCCCGATGCCAACAAAACTCCCGGACTTTTTTCAGATGAAGATAAAAAAATTGTATCATCTTTCACATCAACAAATGATTAGTCGTTCCGTTGCTCGTTCCTTGGGGACTAACGTTATTGCAAAGAGAAGCTTGGCTTCGTCCAGCGACTTGGTTACCATTGAATTGCCCGAATCTTCCTTCGAAGGCTACAATCTCGATGTTCCGGCCTTGAGCTTTGAAACCGAAAAGGAGACCTTGTTGCAAATGTACAAGGACATGATCATTGTTAGAAGAATGGAAATGGCCTCCGACGCGCTTTACAAGGCCAAGAAGATCAGAGGGTTCTGTCACTTGTCTGTCGGACAAGAAGCCATTGCTGTTGGTATTGAAAATGCCATTAGCAAGGACGACACTGTTATTACTTCTTACAGATGTCACGGTTTCGCTTTCATGAGAGGTGCCTCCGTCAAGGAAATCTTGGGTGAATTGATGGGTAAGAGAAGCGGTGTTTCTTACGGTAAGGGTGGTTCCATGCACATGTTTGCTCCGGGTTTCTACGGTGGTAACGGTATTGTCGGTGCCCAAGTGCCTTTGGGTGCTGGTTTAGCATTCTCCCACAAGTACAAGGGTGAAAAGGCTGCCTGTTTCGCCTTGTACGGTGACGGTGCCTCCAACCAAGGTCAAGTGTTCGAAGCATACAACATGGCCAAGTTGTGGAACTTGCCTTGTGTCTTTGCCTGTGAAAACAACAAGTACGGTATGGGTACCGCTGCTGCTCGTTCCTCCGCTCTTGTTGAATACTACAAGAGAGGTCAATACATCCCAGGTTTGAAGGTCAACGGTATGGACATCTTGGCTTCCTACCAAGCTTCCAAGTTCGCCAGAGACTGGGCCATCCTGGGCAAGGGTCCTTTGGTTTTGGAATACGAAACCTACAGATACGGTGGTCACTCCATGTCTGACCCTGGTACCACTTACAGAACCAGAGAAGAAGTTCAACACATGAGATCCAAGCAAGATCCAATTGCCGGCTTGAAGGCTACCTTGTTGGAAAAGAACATTGCTACCGAAGAAGAAATCAAGTCTTACGACAAGGCTGCTAGAAAGTATGTCGATGAGCAAGTTGCTGCTGCTGAAGCTGACTCTCCTCCAGAAGCCAAGATGGATATTTTGTTTGAGGATGTGTATGTTCCAGGTGCCGAGATTCCAGTTTTGAGAGGTAGAATTTCTGATGACTCTTGGGATTTCAAGAACAAGACTTTCTTGAACAAGGTTTATTAATGATTAGAAGATGGTGTATACATTAAGAGATACGATAATTGACAAAACGCCACGAACGGACCACGAACGATGTGAGTGGTCAGATAATGTAGTAACTCCAGAATACCACGAACAAGTGATTGGTGATATAAATGTAGTGAAATAAATGAGAGCTTAAATTCTGCATCATGAATAAAATGAACGAGTTTCTATATGTATCTTCGCTCATGTTTCTATTTCATCTTATTCCAATTGAAGTTCATTCCTTTTACTCAATAAGATTAAGATGTGTAAACCATTTTGTAGATAGTAAATCATCATTAAATCACCTCTATTAATTGACAAATTCACTTCATAAATCAGCTCCATTGATTCAAACTACAACAAACTCACTCCGTTCGTTTGTCTTGGTTTATCTTCGTTTGTCTTCGTTTGTTCTCATCGCAAAAAAACAACATGGCTGATAATCAATACAGCTATGAACAAATGTCAAACAAGGTGGTCCGTGCCGATAAAAGGCTAAACGACGGACCAACCATCAAAGACGTCAGTTCTACACCAACATCTCTCGTTGGCCAACTCACAAGAAAAGAAATGGGCTCCAGATATAAATCAGTAGTGGCCCAGAAACCTAAATCTAAGAAAGTAGCTCCATCTTTCAACAACTACTCATATTCTAGCAGTCTAGAACACATAGGGTACCGTCCGAGTACCGAAGAAGCAGCACATATCTTTGATTTGATAATGGTGGAGGTTTCAAAGATGCTTCCCGAAACTAGTCACGATGTGGTGATATCGGCCGCGGATTCGATATTGGAGGTTTTGAAGAACGACACCAGCATTGGCGAGCAGAAGAAGGAGTTGAAGGAATTGCTAGCATTTGAGATTGACGATGGGGTTTTACATGAGTTGATTAATTTGAGCACTCGCATCACCGATTACACTCGCGATGAGGAGATTGTAGAGGAAGACCCGCACGGAGTTGCTGTTATTTTTGGCGACTCCGATGAGGAGGAGCCAGAGGAGGAGCCAGAAGAGGAGGTGCAGAAGGAGCAGTATGAAGCCCAACCCAGTGAAGACATTCAGAACGAGGCTGTCATTACCAACAAAGACGATGAGGCGACCACTCCATTGGTTGCGTTGAAAGATGTGGACGAGTATTATGTACAGAGAAAGATTATTGCAGCTGTTGGGAACGACGACCCAGCACGTATATCGCATTTAAACGGCGAGGTGCTTCGTTTGATGTCTGTTGAGTCAGACTCTCGGGACTTGGAGAATGAGTTGATGGAGCTTTTTGATTACGAAAACATCTCGCTCATTCAACACTTGATAGAGAACAGATGGAGAATCGTGTTTGCGATCGAGAACATTCGGTCCAAAGATAACAAACAAGAGATGTTTGCACGCATGAAGAGTCTCGGGTTGGGGGCGCTAGTGGATGAGTTTGTGCCGTCCACCAAGAGAAAGCTTTCTGACGGGGAGATTCCGACCGACGTCAAGAAGATAAAGGCTACTGCCGGAACCAGAGAACCTCGGTTGGTGGACTTGGACTCGTTGGTATTTGACCAAGGGTCTCACCTTATGACCAACTCCAAGGTTAAATTGCCTCAGGGCTCGTTCCAGGAGACGGGAAAACTGTATGACAAAATCACCATTCCACCCCCCGAGGCTGCGGCGGTCGACACCGATGCCTTGGTGCCAATCACACAGTTGCCTGTATGGGCCAGACAGGCGTTTTCCGCTCGGGAAACCACGTCGTTGAATAGAGTTCAATCGAAGGTGTACCCGGCCGCGTTCGAGACCGACCAGAACTTGCTTTTGTGTGCGCCTACGGGTGCCGGTAAGACCAACGTCGCCATGTTGACTGCTTTGCGGGTGTTCCAGAACCACCTCTTGGAGCATGATAAATTGGACATGCCTAAGTTTAAGATAGTTTATATTGCTCCGTTGAAAGCATTGGTCCAGGAGCAGATGAGGGAGTTCGAACGCCGACTCTCCGGGCCCTTCGGTGTTGTGGTGAACGAGCTTACTGGTGACTCCAGTCTCTCCAAACAACAAATCCGCGAAACACAGATCTTGGTCACCACGCCCGAAAAGTGGGATGTCATCACCCGTAAACCCAACGAGTTTGCTTCGCTCGTCAAGTTGATCATCATCGATGAAATCCACTTGTTGCATGATGAAAGAGGCCCTGTTTTGGAGAGTATCGTGGCGAGAACCCTCAGGCAGCAGGAAACAACAGGAGACCCTGTGCGTTTGGTTGGCCTTTCCGCCACTTTACCAAATTACACAGATGTGGCCCAGTTCTTGAGAGTCAAGAACGAAGGGCTCTTTTACTTCGATGCTCTGTTCAGGCCATGTCCTTTGGAACAGCAATTCATTGGAATCAAAGAGAAAAAGGCCATCAAGAAGTTCAACGCCATGAACGAAGCATGCTTGGAGAAGGTGATCCAGTGTATGAACAACAACGACCAGTTAATTATCTTTGTTCACTCCAGAAAAGATACTTATAAAACTGCAAAGTGGTTGAATGATAAATTAGCGGAAGAAAACAAGCTCTCCATCCTCAAAACAAGTGCAGGTTCCCAGGAAATCCTCAAACAAGAATCAGAGAAAATGAAAACTCGTCACTTGGTGGAAATCTTACCGCTGGGCTTTGGTATCCATCATGCCGGTCTCAACAAAGAGGAAAGACTGGTGGTTGAAGATTTGTTCGCCCAGGGCCACGTAAAGGTGTTGGTTTCCACGGCCACCTTGGCCTGGGGTGTCAATTTACCTGCTCACACTGTTGTCATCAAAGGAACAGAAACTTATAACCCAGAAAAGGGTGCTTGGGTGCAATTATCGCCGCAAGATATCTTGCAAATGCTTGGTAGAGCTGGTAGACCCAGATACGATAAATCCGGTGAGGGTGTAATCATCACTTCTCAAGATGAAATGCAATACTACTTGGCTATTTTAAATCAGCAACTACCAATCGAATCTCAATTGATGGGAAGGTTGGCTGATAACTTGAATGCTGAGATTGTTCTTGGAACGGTGTCTTCTAGAGATGATGCGATCAAATGGCTCAGCTATTCTTATTTGTACATTAGAATGCTCCGGTCTCCAGCTTTATACCATGTGGGTGCTGATTATAAAGACGACGAGGCGCTCTTATTCAAAAGAACCGACTTAATCCACTCTGCTTTGACCATCTTAAATCTGAATAAATTGGTTGAATATGATTCCACTTCAGGTTCCATCAAACCTACCGAACTTGGAAAAATCGCCTCCCACTACTACATCAGTTACTCCAGTATGAACATGTACAATACCAAGTTAAAATCTTGGTTTACTGAGATCGACGTTCTAAGAGTGTTTGCTCAGTCGGACGAATTCAAGTTTATTCCGGTTAGACAGGAAGAAAAGTTGGAGGTTGTTAAATTGCTTGAGAAGTGTCCGTATCCAGTTAAAGAGCTCCCTCACGAGCCACTTGCCAAGGTTAACGTACTACTCCAAACATACATTCTGAAACTCCAGCTAGATGGGTTTGCATTGATGGCTGATATGATCTACATTACGCAATCCGCAGGCAGATTGTTGCGTGCACTCTTTGAAATAGCTTTTAAGAAGAACTGGTCCTCATTAGCCAAGATCATTTTGAATCTCTGTAAAATGACAGAGAAGCGGATGTGGATGACCAGTTCGCCATTGAGACAGTTTGATTCGGTCCCAACTGAGGTCATCAGGGCAACTGAAAGCTCGCATTTACCATGGGTCAGTTACTTCCAGTTGAGTGCTGAGGAATTATCAGAAACTCTCAACTTCAGAGGAAGTAGTATGATTGCTTATGAGTTTTTACAAAAGTTCCCTAAATTACAGTTGAGTTATTATTGCCAACCAATCACCCGGTCATTGCTTCGTGTACAGATTGAGGTTGTTCCCAACTGGAAATGGCTGAGTAAGAACGGTACCTATGAGCAGTTTTACATGTTGGTGGAGGATGTTGATGGAGAAAAGTTGATCCACCATGATACACTCACCATCCAGAAAAAGTACATCGGTAAGGAGCATTTTGTTGAGTTCTTTGTACCTATAGCAGATCCTCAACCGCCAAACTACTTTGTTACTTTCGTCAACACTCGTTGGCTTCATTCAGAGTGGACCATTCCTTTGCAACTTTCGGAAATCAAGCTCCCAAAGAAGTTTCCTAGTCATACTGAGATTGTCAATTTACAGAATATCCCAACATCTTCCCTTGACGAGGAGTTTGTTGATTTATTCGACTTTACCCATTTCAATAAATTGCAAACTCAGTGTTTCCCAACGTTGTATAATACCAACGAAAACACGTTTATTGGGATGGCCAAGGGATCGGGCAAGACTGTTTGCGCAGAATTGGCTATTTTGAACCACTGGCGTCAAAACAAAGGAAGGGTCGTGTATTTAAATCCACTGCAATCCCAAATTGATAAGCTCGCTAAAGTTTGGACGAAGAAGTTTAAAAATGTGACCGAGTCTGGTAAAACGGTTGCTAAATTCACCGGCGAAACAACGTCAGACTTGGCATTATTGGGATCCAACCACTTGATTCTTGCAACACCCAAACAGTTCCAGGCACTCACCAAACGGTGGAGACAAAGAAAGGTCCTTCACGCTGTTGAGTTGCTTATCAGTGATGACATTCACACTATGGGCACTTCACTTGACGGGGCCATCTACGAGGTGTTGATGTCAAGAATGCGCTTGGTGAACGCTCAGTTTGGGTCTGAGATGCGGATTGTTGCGTTGAGTTCTCCAGTTTCTAATGGTAGAGACATTGGTGACTGGTTGGGTGCTAGTTCTCAGCATGTGTTCAACTTTGATCCTCTGCAAAGATTCAAACGAATCTCTGAGGTTCGTATCCAAGGGTTTGCCGTTGATTACCAGTCGCTGTACACCCCAGCGATGGCCAACCACGCCCTTGCTGAAATCCAGAGAATGCGCGATAACGTGGTGGTGTTTTTGCCAAATAGAAAACAACTTGTGGAGTTTGGTGGGCAAGTAATCGAAGCCAACCCCAAGTTACTTCGTGTGGAGGAGACGGAAATCGAAAAGTACTTGGAAAAGGTGAATGACGATGTCTTGCGGGAGTTCTTGAAAAGTGGTGTGGCCTATTTGCACCCAGCCATGCACCACATAGATAAGTTGATTGTGGAAAGACTCTTTGAGAGCGGAGCGGTTCCTGTTCTTCTCTCAAGCATCAAGTCGTGCCACGAAACACCGCAAGCGGCGTATGTGATTCTTCTTGGAAACTCCGAGTACGATGGAAAGGACCACCGTTTTGTGGACTACTCGATCAATGAAATCAGCGAGGTGTTGGGATGCTGTGCGAGCGACGACGAACTGAAGGTGTTGCTACTTGTCAGCGAAACAAAGCTCGCTTTCTACAACAAGTTCGTGAACGAGGCAATTCCAATTGAAAGTTACTTGAATGTGTCGCTCCAGGACTACTTCATGGACGAGATCAGCGCACGCAACTTCAAGTCCAAGCAGGATATCGTGGACTGGCTCACATACACATACTTTTACCGCCGGATCCAATTCAACCCCAGTTTCTATGACGTCAAAGACACATCGCACTTGGGGATCTCCGAGTATCTCTCTGAGTTGATTGAAAACAGCGTGAAGGAGTTGGAGGAAGCGGAGTTGGCGGAAGTGGACGAGGACGAGGACGAGGAGGACGTGATTGGCCCTGTCAACACCACAATGATCGCCTCGCACTACAACGTTGCGTTCCTCACGATGAAGAACCTCATGCGTCTCACCAACAAAACCAGAATCAAGGCCATCTTGGAGTTGTTGAGTAACTCGGCCGAGTTCGAACACATTCCGGTGCGCATGGGCGAGGAGTACACCCTCCGCCGCATCTACGAAAAGCTCCCGGTCAAGTTGACCGAGGCCGACTACGATTCGCCCTTCTTCAAGACTTTTGTCTTGTTGCAGGCGCACTTCTCCAGGGTCAGGTTGAATAGCGATATGAAACAAGACCAAAAGGATGTGTTGGAGAAGATCTTACCGTTGGTGTATGCGTGTATCGATGTTCTCTCGAGCGAGGGCCACTTGAACGCCATCCAGGTCATGCAGTTGTCCCAGATGATCGTCCAGGGTGTGTGGAACAACGAGGATTCGGCCTTGAAACAGATTCCCCACTTCACAGACGAGATTTTGGCCAGATGCAAAAAACACAAGGTTGAAACTGTGTACGATATCATGTCTTTGGAGGACGACGTCAGAGATGACATCTTGCGACTTGCAGATGACGAAGACAAGTTGAACAGGATTGCTGAGTTTGTGAACAACTACCCTAACATTGATTTGAAGTATGAGATCGATTTGTCGGAGCCTATTGTTGCCAACGAACCAAAACTGATAGTCATCACCTTGGAGAGAGACGAGGAGGCCGAAGACTTGTCTGTTGTTTCTGAGAGGTATCCATTTGCCAAGAATGAGGGCTGGTGGGTTGTTGTTGGTGATGTTGAGAAGAGACAATTGTATGGTATTAAAAAGGCCACTATCCGAGAAGAATCCCAAGATGTCACAATCGAATTCAGTGTTCCAACCACCGGCAAACAGATGTTGACGGTTTGGTGTATGTGTGATTCATACTTGGATGCTGACAAGGAGGTTACCTTTGAGGTTGATGTAGTGTGATTGGTAATGTATTAGGTAAGGTGGTTGCAATATTAACTACTATAGTTATTATTATCATCAAACTGTAAATGGTGAACGTGTATGATATCCCAAAGTTTATATTCCAGCAAATTTTATACTGACTTTTATATGGTCTATTAAGACATGTTTAATAGTTTTGATTCTGATTTTGTATACATGATGTATTTTTGTTTTCATGTGATCAACGAATCCGTGGTACACATAGTTACTGTCTGTTTTACTGTGAATTGTTTTAATACTCTCCGTTTTAAAAATGTTAACGTAATCTCCGTTTTAGTGTTAGTGTACTCTCCGTCTTAATAATGTCAGTGACTCTCCGTCTTAAAGTAGTGTACTCTCATTCTCTCTAATTACGCCAGATTCCTTTCCAATACAATTTCCTTTCTACACAACTACATCCTTCATCAAGCACACTTTCTACGCTCACCTATAATTCAATCATCACTTTCAACTCTCTTCTACACTCCAGTAAATTGTGAGTCACATGACTAAGACTCATAATTTTCAACAACATGACATCCAACAGCTCCAATGTATTGAGCCCATACATAAAGTCGCTCATGATGGAGCCACCCAACTTCACACCTGGAGACCTCGCCACGGTATTAAAATGCATTTTCCGTGGAATCCCCAGCGACATCCAAACAGCTGCATTTCTCACAGCATTGAGAATGAAAGGCTTGGACCAGGAACCTGATTTCATTGCAGCAGCAGTCAACACGGTGTTGCAGTTTTCCAAACTCATTGATCCGGAATTGGTGTCGTCCAGTGGGTACATTGACATTGTGGGAACCGGGGGAGATGGCCAGAACACCTTCAATGTGTCTACCTCATCTGCGATCGTGGCTGCGGGAATGGGCTTGCCTGTTTGTAAGCACGGCGGAAAGGCATCCACATCCACCTCAGGGTCCGGGGACTTGTTGAAGGCCTTGGGGGTTGACTTGATGAACGTGAACGACGAAACCACCCCGGAGATCTTGAAGCACACCAACTTCTGTTTCCTCTTTGCTCCGGCATTCCACCCAGCCATGGGCAAGGTTGCGCCGATCCGGAGCCAATTGGGCTTGCCCACCATCTTCAACATCTTGGGGCCCTTGATCAACCCCATTCCCTTGAGTTCTCGTATCTTGGGTGTGTACAGCGAGAAGTTGGGTGAGTCGTACGCCAGCGCGGCCTCCATTCTTGCCAAGGAAAACAAGGTGCACAAGGCCACCATGGTGGTCTATGGCCATGTGGGTCTTGATGAGATCTCCCCAATCGGCCCCACCAGATACTGGTGGATCGACGCCTCCGGAAACATCTCCAAGGGAATCATCACCCCCAAGGATTTCGACCTTCCTGAACACGACCTTTCCAAGGTCAAGTCCGGTACTCCTCAGGAAAATGCAAAGGTGTTGTTGCATATCTTGAGGCAAGATTCTGATGAGTATAAGATTTCTCCAAACTATCCAAACCATCCTTTGGTTGATTATATTTTGATGAATACTGCTGCCTTGGCGGTGGTTAGTGGGATTGCTGATGACTGGGTGCATGGGGTTAAATTGGCTAAGGAGTCGATTGTGAGTGGTGCTGCTTTGAAGAGTTTAGAGGATTTTAAGAAGGCGGTTGAGAATTTGCCTGCAAGTGAAGGTTTGTGATTCGAGCGCAGCGAGAATCGAGTATCCGTTGGTTCGAGCGCAGCGAGAATCCGTCTATTAACAGTTCGTTCGAGCGCAGCGAGAGTGGAGTGTTTTAATCGTTCAGCGCCGCGAGAGTAAGTGTTTCAACATTCGTTAGTGTAGCGAAACCCACGCTCGAATCTGACAAATGTCGAGTATATAATTGAGTAGCTCAATATAAGAATATAATTGAAGAATAGAAGAATATAGTTGGATATAAAAATAGTGTTAGGGACTTTAGGTGATGAATACCTTATGTCAGCTTATATTATGTCAGCTACACACTAGCCCAGCGCTACACGTAGAGGAAACGCCTTCCGCCACAACCATAAGAATAACAAGGGGCTCCCTGTTATTACTATGACGTGCTCAAAGGCGAAGTATATATATAGGGTTCAACACATTCGTAATTATATTTTGGAGAAATACACCTTATAGTTGTACAGGATTAATTAGTAGGAACTTATCAATTAACCCGATCTAAACTTAACAGATTGATACATTCTAAGAGTATCTAAATGAAGATATTAAAATTTGAAAATAGTACTGTGATTTAGGATGTTAGAAAGAACATAAACATAAACAACCTTTTCAATTGTTCACCTATATTATTTATCAATGATGTGGTAACGTAGTGATCGAGGGGTTATAAATAGCGTTAACTGCAGAATATTGTGAGATTCTAATAAATCCTCGCTAAGGCGTAGCCGAACACTCTCAAACAATTGCCACTAAAGCGTAGTGGTATGCACCAGTTTCTCACTAAAGCGTAGCGGAACATCACCACTATGCGCATATTACGTTTGAATAATTGCTACATAAGTCTCGCTTCGGTATAGACATTATAATCTCTAAACTCAAATAACTACTAGAAGAGAAGCACTAGATTCAAATAACACTCAAATGACAGTGATATTTCGATCCGCTCGAACTCTCAAATAACAGTAATATTCTCGATCCGCACGAACTCAAATATTCTCGCTGCTCGAATACGCGAATTTTCTCTCAAATACGCGTAACAACAACATGTTCTCAAGAAAGCTAATATCAACGCCCCAGAAACGACCCAACGCAGGAAAACATGAGTTCACACCGATTGGAAACCGGTCCAAATCAAGTATTGAAAACCGCAGCCAAAACGGCCTCGACAACGACACAGCAATCACAGGAAGAACACTCTTCAAACCAATGCCCGAAGACTCAGATATCTTTGATAACACAGCAAATGAAAACACATTTGATATGACAGACGAGCTTGAGCCTACCAAGGGGTCGCGCTACGCCTCGTCCCACCCACAGCGAATATACACCAACAAGGAGTTCATTTCCGGAACATCCTCCATTAAAGAACAAGAAGATCGGATCCGCCAGTTGGATGCGGAGAACTACCGACTCAAGCTCTCGGTGGCGTCCATGCAGCGTCTTCTTAGTGATACACCGGACGACCACCGTCGTTTGATGGCCGAAAACATCAACTTGAAAGCAGAATATGAGCTCATTATCCAGAAACTCCGTGATCTCGAAGATGTGAATGATGAATTACATGAAAAACTTCAGAGCGCAATCACGCAAGATGAGCGGCTGGACCTAGAAAAAGCCATTGCTCAGAAGGATGAGGAAATTTCCCATTATAGACTGCAATTGCAGAGTCTGGACCCTGAAAAAGTCCGTGATTTGCAGCTGGAGCTTGAGGAGGTGCGTGAGTACATGAGAATGGAGCTTGATGAGGCGGGACGTTCCAGCAGAGAGTTGAAGAACCAGGTGGATGTGCTTTTGGAGAAGAACAGCGACCTCAACAGGCGACTTGACCGGAATGGCGATCTTGAGCTGCGTTTCACCGAGGTGTCGAGGGCGAAGGAAGGTATGGAGGGCGATCTCGACGAGCTTACTTCGATCAATAGGGATCTTAGTAGACGGCTTGATGAGCTTACCTCTGAAAACAGAGATCTTAGTCGACGTCTTGATGATGTTTTGTTGGAAAATAAGGATCTTAATAGCCGCCTAGATGATATTTCTATTGCTAATAAGGATCTTAACCGGCAGGTGAATGATAGCTCGAGAAATCTCTTACAAAGAGAGAATACTGAGCTTGAGAGGTTGAGGGTGGAGAATGAACGGTTGAGTGATGAGATTGAAAGATTTAGACGGGAGGGTGAAAGTGCCAAAAGAGAGTACGAGAAAGCTAGACGGGACGGTGAAGGCACGAATAGAGACTATGAAAACACTAGAAGAGAGTATGAGGAGGTTGTTCGTGAAAATGAAAAGATACATCGAGAATTAAGTACCCTCCAAAATGAAAATCAAAAGATTCTCCGTGATATGTCCACCCTCCAGAATGATAATGAACAGATTTACCGGGAAAACCAAAAAATCCTTAGGGAAAGAATCAACCCGGACCGTCTTCAAGATGAGAAAATCCAACTGCTTGAAAAACAGATTGAAGCATTGAGACTCTCCAACAAAAAGCTTGTTGGAGAGTCTCGGTCGTCGCTGGATGAATGGAAACAAAAGTATCACGCCCTTGAAAACCAACTCGACTCGGTTTCGTCCCGTAAGGACCAAAAGCTTGCTGATTTGCAAAGTCAACTCAACCAGCGTGTGAAAGATGCCGAAGAATTGAGATACCAGCTTGAACGGAAAGAGGAAGAACTTCAAGATCAAAACTACAATCAAGATCGCACAGCTGCCAAGCTTCAAGGAGAAATTGATTTCCTTGAAGAAGAATTAAGTCATAAGAATGAATTAATTAATAAGCTCTCTAACAACAGAAACACGGATTCTCAGTTTGAGTCGCGTAACAAACAGCTCACCGAGGAGATCCGTGAACTCACCCGAGTCGTGGAGTCTTTAAAACACAAAGCACACAACAACACCAAAGACGTCTCGTTGAGAAGAGAGCTTTCCGAGTCCAACAGCCAGATTAGCTCGTTGAAAAACCAATTGAATGAAAGTGAGTTTGTTATTTCTGACTTGAAGCAAGAGATTCGCAATTTGAACAGGAGCATGGAAACTCGCCGCGATCTGGGAAACGGCGATGTCAAGCTTCATGGGTTGGAGCGCCAAATGTCCTCTTTGCAATTGGAGAATAGTGAGCTCCAGCGTGAAAACAAAAAGCTAAGGAATAGTGAGTTCCAGATCAAGAAGCTCGAGCGGATACTCAACAGTGGGGATATTGAGCTGGAGGTGAACGAATTGTTGGCTGCCAACGACGAGTTGAAGGAGTTGCTTGAGAGGTATGCTGAGAAGATCGAGGAGGTTGACACGAGAAGTGTGTATGCGTTGGAAGATGAGTTACGGTCGAAGGAGTCGTTAATTAGAAGGTTACAGGATGGTGGCAGCACACGGGAGGTTCGTCGTTTGGAGGATGAATTAAGATCAAAGGAAGACCTCATTCGGAAGCTTCAAAGTGATGGTAGTTCTGTGTATCGTTTGGAAGAGGAATTAAAGGTGAAGGAAAGCATGATTAGAAGATTGCAAAGCAGCGGAACCAACGACGTTAAAGTGAGTATTTTGGAAGAACAACTTAAAGACAAAGAAGCAGCAATCCGCCGGTTGGAATCAGAGTCTCGGGTTGGCGATTCAATGAAAATCCAAAAGTTGGAGTTTGAAATTGAAACCTCCAACCGACTCCACAAGATGCAGATTGACCAGTTCAACTCGAAAATCAGCATGCTCGAGAAGTCAATGAAGCCCGACGACAACAGCGCCATTAAAAGTTTACTCGAGGCGCAGCTTCTGGAGGCCACCAAACTCAGCAACGAACTCTCCAAGCTGTTGGCCGACTCCAACGCTACAAGCTCGATGTTGGAAGAAAAGGTGGACAAATTGGAAAAGGAAAACGCCCAATTGCTCTCCATCTCTCTGGACTTCAACACAAACAGCGGTGCCCAGAAGACCGCCATGCAAAACAGAATCAAGGAATTGACCCATGACTTGCTCAAAGTCACAGGTCATTGTAAGAAATTAGCAGACAAGGTCAACCAGCTCACAAACAAACATGTTCTTGATGACAAGTTCAACCGGCTCAGTGTCTCCAGTGATACCAAACTCAAAACAGAAAACTCGGTTTTGCAGCTGAAATTGCAACAGATGCAGACCAAATTGAATCGGTCCAGCAATGTCACGTTGGAGAACGAGGTCACCTACTACAAAGCAAAATTGCACGACTTCAACATGAAGTGTAACGACTTGCAAATGATTTATTCCTTCACCATCGACACCATCAAGAACTCCAACCAGCTAATCAAAGATGACATCAACAAGTTAATTGAGGTGGGGGTGTACCCCGACTACTCCTTGATGCACTTGAAGAAATTAAGAAGGGGTGTTCCAATAACTTTCAAGGCTTTGGCTAATTTCGTATTGGCTGCGGTAAGGATCAAAAGACGCTTCGAAAGAGGTGAAAGGAGAAAAATGAAGTTGATTGAGTTGAAAACTGAAATTGAAACTGCCCGTATTGTTTAGCTTTGTATTATATGTATTATATGTATTATAGCGATTTTCGCAACCTTTACAAGTGTACGTCATAGATCTTGCATCTCGTTAAGTTCTAGAACATCAATATACAATATCAGGTATTTTGCTATTTTCTAACCATACTATTTTCCACCAGGGTTCATATTAGTTTCCTTTGTAATATTTTCAACAAACCTACCTCATTATCCTTGTAATTGGTGTTTGGAAATTTTTATCGGTAGAAGGCTGTCTCGTTCTACCAATTCTCGGAGTTTGAAACAGCTGGTTAGCCGACACTGGTTGCGACAGAACATTCTGGTTATGCATGCTTGATCGTATATTCACAAAGGTATTATTACCGGCCATCAAGTCCGAAGTAGAATTAATGGAAATATCTCCGTGGTGGATCATGCTATCATTGACGTCCATTGATAACATCAACTCCATCTCGTTTTTTACATACCCGTTGGCCAAGAACGTGGCGATGTTCATCAGCGACGCCTCCATGTCCAAGTCCCTGCTGTCGTCATCATCCTCAAACGTGTTTGGCGGGGGCTTGTTGTAGATTGGTTTTAGTATGGTTCTATCTGTGAGCTTATTAAGCGAGCTCAGCTCGTCCAAGAATTTCTCAAATATCCCCAAGTCATTCCATACTCTGTCTTTTAGCAATTTCCGGTTCTTGTATAGTTTGGCGCCAAACGTTGCCAGTGAAACCGCAAGCGAGCCGTCATCTTCATCATCGAGCATTTGTGGAAAGAGTTCGGCTGTGGCTTCAAATAGAGTATGTGTATCTATATCATCAAAAGGTATCGAGTCGTTTTTCCATCGTTCTATATGAAGAACCTGGTTAGGATCATCCATATGAACGTATGAAAAGATAGAGTCTCTAGTCATGTTAATTTTTCTATCAACGATGAATATTGAGAATGCGAAAAATGGAATTTCCATAAGCGAATGGTTGGCATTTTATTCTCTATATGTATATCATGATCTTTATATTATACAACTCTTATAATTACATACAACTTATTATTTATGTATCTTTTAACTCATAACACATTACACACACTATAACTCTTTAACACTTCTCTTTAACACTTTATAACTCATTAACACTTTATTACTCATTAACACTAACTATTTGACATTCTCTCATTATTTAACTCGCTCTAATCATCCACTCTATTCACTATCTTCATGACTCTCTACCCCTCATTCTCATCCTCTACATTAATATCATTAAACATTTATTAACACAAAACCCCGGGCTCATAATAATTCGCAGCCTAACTCATGGCAACCACAAAAACCGGAGTTGTTCTCTCAACCTCCCACTCAAGATACGATGGAACATATCTCAGCTCTCCATTCTCATAATATACATACATGTCCGTAAAGTCAGGGTCCTTATATACAAATCTAACAGCAACAGGACCGGTTGTACAAAGATTGATGAACCGTTCATAGTCAGACGCGTTGGAAAACCTCCAATAGTCTGGGGGGGTTGACTTGTTAGGTTTATAGGTGTAGTTATCAAAGGAAGGTTCAGGAACGCGTTTAAGATCAATGTCAATTCCTCTGGTATCGTCGCTAGTCAAAGGAAACAATTCATCATCGCTGGTGTATTCATCAGAAAGGACCGAGTGATATTGAATGGTCTCTTGAGAGAAATCTTGGGACATATGGAAGATACCTTGGGACATGGATAAGGTTAAAGATAATTTATATAATTGGATTGCCACTTTTGAAAGAAAAGTATGTGCACATAACCGTATTGTGTCACCTTGTTGCGATGCGAAAGTCAGGCAACAAAGCGGTTGCAAGGTGGTTTGCGATTATAATATTTCGGATTTTTCATTATCTACTAGATTATTTATCATTCCATTATACATTCTCATGCAGTGGTGGCAACCTCGCACATACTTTCAAATAACGTTGGTTTTTGCTTCAATATCTTCTTATCGTAATCTGAGGACTTGACCAATTTGAAAGCACCAGTACCGATACTCATGGTTTGTCCCAAAATAATACATTCAGATACACCTTCAATCTTATCATTCTTCATGAAAAATGCAGCGTCAAACAAGTGGTCAGTGGTCTTTTCAAAAGAGGCCAACTGCAAGACGGAATCTCTCATCTTACTCAACCCGAATCTTGTAATACCCAAGACTTCACCCTTGTAGGTCATGACATCACCCAACAATTGGATATGACGAGGATCTACACTCATACCGTGATTACTCATGGTGTAGTCGATTTCCTTGATGATGGCGGATCTAGCAGCCTCGATACCAAGCACTTCGGCCACCTCCAAGACGTGGTTAGTGGTGGTCTTCATGCCAATCACACCATCGGTGCTCATGACGTCCTTCAACCCGTACCCTTCAACCAACAACTCCTTCTTCCCGTCATTCTTGATGTTAATAACGGCTCTCATGATGTTAGGCAACCCCTTGATAACAACACTAGGCAACAATCTCTTCAATTGCTGCATTCTGAAGAATAATGTGTTTGTGTTATCAGTGGTGCTCTTAAGACTTTCAGTCTTTGTTTCTCTTAATGTGACCAAGACGTTGATTCTATTCTTACCGGAAACAGACACATCACCCGCCAAAATCTTGAGCTTTGGAGCCTTGACAATTGCACGAGCAATGCCATCGATATCCAACTCTAATTGTAATTTTTCAATGGTATCCATATCCACCTTGATACTCAAGTATGCCATATTGTTTTTGTAGACGTCTTCAATGAAGTATGCAACGTCCTCCAACAAAGTCTTTTCGATTCTACCCTTCACCACACGTGCTGCGATTTCATCGTCCTCATTCACCAAAACACAGTTGATGATAGGAGTAGAAATGGTTTTGGAAGCATTAATAATTTCCTTAATACGAGGAACACCCAATGTAACGTTCATACTGGCCACACCTGCAAAGTGGAAAGTCTTCAACGTCATTTGAGTACCTGGTTCACCAATGGACTGTGCACCAATGGCCCCCACAGCAGTACCTGGCTCGACCTTGGCTCTGGTGTATTTATACAAACATTGTTCCAAGAACTTTTCAACCGACTTGGACGAAATCTTCAAAAGTTGATTGACTGCGGTAAGACACAGGGTATCATCTTGAGGGAATTCTTCGATAGGTTCGGTGAAATATGCCTTTAATGATTTATGCTCTCTGATTTTAGCCAACTGCTCGGCCTTTTCACAAACGAAATCTCTAATGGACTGGTAAAACTCTCTTTCGGCATCGTTCTGGTCAATGAATTCGATCTTGTCGAAATCCTTTGGTTCCAAAACATTACCCAAGTTGTCCAATCTCACCAATTTATTTTCCAATGGCTGCAAAATAGTGTCAACCAAGTTGATGATTTCATAAGGAAGCAATCCTCTGTCCTTGATATCAAAGGTGATGTTGAACGAGTGGTCCCATTGTCTCTTGAAGTTGACTGGCTTGGCGTCACCCTCCATGTCAAATGGATCCAACCCATCTCCACCATAGGTGAACTGCACAATACCGTTGGAGGAGTTACGCACAGTGTTATCATATTGTGCAGACAAATCTTCCAACGATTTCATCAATCTTCTGGACATATACCCTGTTTCAGCAGTCTTGACAGCGGTATCAACCAACCCTTCTCTACCGGAAATGGCGTGAAAAAGGAACTCAGGAGGCGTCAACCCACTGAAGAAAGAGTTTCTAACAAAACCCTTGGACTGAGGCGTCTTGGAGTTTTTGGAGAAATGTGGTAAAGATCTATCTTGGAAACCATCTGGAACACGATTACCCGAAATAATTTGCTGTCCGACAACCGCCACCATCTGAGAAACGTTCAAGGTGGAACCCTTGGAACCACACGTTGCCATGATCAATGGAGCGTTAAGTGGATCCAACTCATTGATACACACATCACCCACTTCCGATCTAACCTTGGAAAGAAGACCAGAGATCTTGGCTTCCAACGTCTGTTCTTCATCACAACCTGGTTGTGTTTCCAACTTACCTCTATTGTATAAATCAATCAACTGGTCACACTTCAAGTATGCTTGCTCGACAATCAATTCCTTGGTCAGCTTCAATTCATCACCTGGAGTGACATCATTGATACCAATGGAGAAACCACGGTTACCCAAGAATCTCGCACAGAGCTTGGCCATGCGGTTCATCGCAGTGGCTGCTTCTTCAGGACCATAGTCTCTCAAGATGGTGTAAAACACAGAGTGCTTTTTACCGTCACCCAAAGTGGATTTGTCCATCACACCACTCAAGATCTTAGATCCTCTGATAACAACCCACCCATCGTTTGGAGACATTTCAGGTGGCAAGTTCCCTGCTGGAGCAATATACTTTGTGTTCTTGGCATCCAAGTTAATAACAACGTTGGACTTGTTGTTTGGCTTGATCAACAACGAGAAAACCTGCTTACCAGTCCACAACATGACCGGCTTGAAGATGGAAGGAGGAGGAATGTCGAACTGTACGTTGGCATCCGACATCATACTCAACAATTGAACCAAACTGGCTCTGTCAAAGAAAGAGTCTTTGTGGGAAATCAAGTATGAACCGGTGATGAAATCTTGAGTGGCTGCAATGATTGGTTCACCGGACTTTGGAGTAAGCAAGTTATTCTTAACACCCATCAAGTTGATTGCTTCCGCTCTAGCTTCTTCTGTTTGTGGAACGTGCAAGTTCATTTCATCACCATCGAAATCCGCATTATATGGCGTACAAACACACTCATTCAATCTGAAGGTTCTCCATGGTCTGATCTTGGCATAATGGGATAAAATAGACAATCTGTGCAAAGATGGCTGTCTGTTAAACAACACAACATCGCCATCTTCAATGTGTCTCTCGACAATATCACCAACCTGTAAGTTCTTGGCGAGTTTCACACGGTCACCGAAACGCAAGTTACGTTTAGCAAGCTCGTTTTGTTTCATAAGGTAATTGGCACCTGGGTGAACGTCTGGACCAGTCAAAATCAACTGTTGCAACTTCTTCTTGTTATAACGTGTACACATTTCTGGGTATGTCAACACCTTGGCCACTCTATCAGGAACAGCCACCTCATCAATCTTCAAGTTTGGATCTGGAGAAATAACAGTTCTACCTGAAAAATCCACTCTCTTACCAGATAAGTTACCTCTGAAACGACCTTGCTTACCCTTAAGTCTTTGACAGAACCCTCTAATAGGCTTCGCAGCTTTAGACCCTCCTCCAGAGTTACCCGGCAATAACGCAGGGTTAGCAGAGTCGGAATTAATGTACATGGCCACAGATAACTGCAAGTAGTCCCATTGTTCCATCAAGTTATTGATGGAAATACCCTTTTCGATACCGGCCTTGATGAGGGTGGATGTCCAGACGATTTCGGTCAACTTGACGGTCAAATCGTCTTCGTTGGACTGTGCATCCATCATCACAGATGGTCTGATACAAACAGGTGGGGCTGGCAAGTATCTCCAAATATACATTTCTGGTCTACCGCCACGAGCTGGGTCAATACCAAGTAATTCACAGTCCAGTGGGGTAATCTGCTTGAATAAGTTAAGGGTTTTTAATGGGTTCAAATCATCATTAACTCTTTTGGCAAACTTTTCCAATTCTGGGTTACGCAGGAACACCTCTTCGAATTCTTTATCCCAAATCTCCTTTTCTGGGGTTGGTTTCTTACCAATCCAACGGAATGTATCGTGGATGATCTTAAGTGCAGCAGGGCCCGCACCACTAGCAGCCTTCTTAACAACACCATTGACATGATTACATTTCAAGCATCTTCTTTGTTTTTTACATTGATCCACAATCTTCTTCAAGATTTTCATTCTTCTCAAGTTGTCGATGCTTGGACGACGTAACTCACTTAAAAACTGACGTTTGCTTTGTTCATCAAGCAAAACTGACGAACAGTTCTTACAAATGCATTGTAAAACCAGAATGATTGATTTGAAGTATCCAACATGGAATACTGGAAGGGCTAACTTGACGTGTCCAAAGTGACCGTGACACAGTGCAAGGTTTCCGTGGCACGTAGCACATTCACTTGAATTAGACGAAATCCCCATTCTTGTATCTAACGCTCCACTCTCCTTTGGTGCTCTGTTCTTCTCCAAGTCATAAAGGTCACGGGTCTGAACTTCCACCTCGGACTGTGCGACAATATCCTTGGCTGTAAGGGCCCCGAACTCGAGGCCTTTGATACACTTGGGTGCAATATCAACGACTACGTCCTTCATGCCTGGGTTAATCATCTCAAATCGAGAAAAAAAGTGATGTGGTGGTCACGTGGTGACACAAAACCCACAACCGGAGTGAGTGAGTTTTGTGAGTTGATTAGATAGCTTGGCTAACTAGATTATTCATTGCATTATGATACTATCACAATATTAAATTATTAAATTATACTAATACATTATTAAATTATACTGTCACTACACTATCACATCATTATTCCACGTTTATTCACGTTTATTCCAAAAATTCTATCCAGGATTCATGACTCAATCTATGACTCAATGCACTATGACTCAACCTTATAATATTCATAAAAATCCATTTGAAACTCATTCCGAATATAAATATCATCTTGGAAATTCGGTTGCAAATTTTATAGAATACAAGCGAAAATATGAAAAAGATAATATTGTGTAATTTTATGAGACCTTGGATATAGGATTGATATCAGTAGGTAGTAGTAGCATTAACATTAAAATAGATTGAAACACCAGCTTTTTGAAGTTCCAATTTGGACTGAGGTTGGATAACCATAATCCAGCCCTTAATAACCCAGCCCTTTATAATTCAGCCCTTTATAATTTAGCCCTTTATAATTTAGCCCTTTATAATTTACCCTCAATTATTCACCCTCAATCATTCACCCTCAATCATTCACCTCAATCATTCACCCTCACTTCGTTCGGGTTGATTTCGGATGATCACGTTACCAGATATAAAAAAAAAGTGGCAACAACATGAGTGAACAAGAAGAAAAGAAGATTGTCAAGACGTTAGAAGAAGACGACGAGTTCGAAGACTTCCCTGAAGAAGGCCAATGGGGAAACACCCCCGGCAACACCGTTGACCCCACCAGCCTCTGGGAGGAAGACTGGGACGACGAAGACAACCAAGACGAGTTCTCCCAGAGATTGAGAGATGAATTGAAAAGGTCGCAGAAGTAGTGTAGTATACGTGTGGATGTTTATATTTAATGCATGGGTCCAATAGTTTGTGTAGAGGGTTAAAAGGTGATGTGAGAGGTTGATTTGGAGTTTCAAGTTAAGGAGGAGATTTCATTTACAGCCGGGGTTAATTGGAGATGCAGCTTAACTGACTAGAAAGCTTGAAAGCAAGAACTAAACCTAAAAGCTTGATTAAGCTTGATTACAAAAAGCTTGGATTCAGAATAAGAATCACTACAGTTATTTTTGAGGTAAACGTGGATGTGGCTGAAGTATTTTCTTAGAGGTGTAGAAGAGTGGATTGAAGACCTAAGGTGTAGTTGCGATTGGGGATCGTAAATAACAAAGAATAAAGAATTACCATGTCTGTAATAAAGAATGAGGATATCATGTCTTTAGAATGAAGAGTTGAAATGTCTTGTTATTTAATGATAGAGATTTCATGCTTGTTAACTCAGAAATCATGTCTAATATCATACTTCGTATTCGTATTCCTATATTCTACTCATTAACAACTTATTTTTCTCTTCTGAAGTATATAATATCTGTAAATTGAAGATTATTTGTTGATTTGCAATGTTGCAATTTAAAACAAGACATTGAATCAACAAGACTCACAAAGACTCAGATACAATCACACTCACTTCGTTCGTGTGATTGGTGTGATCGTGTGATCGTGTATTTATGCATAGAAATTCACCAGCTTCAGCTTCCTAGCCTGAACCTCCCCAATAGCCTCAACAAAATCCTCATGCTTAATACTAGACTTCCCATTTCTCAATGCAATCATCCCAGCCTCAACAGTTACCGCCTTCAATTGAGCACCATTAAACTCATCAGTCAGTCTAGCCAATTCCCTCCAATTGACCGAGTTATTATCAGAATTCAACTTTCTAGCATGAATCTTCAAAACCAGTTCTCTGGCCTCCTCACTGGGAAGAGGAAATTCAATCTTTCTGTCCAATCTACCGGATCTCAAAAGCGCAGGGTCCAAAGTATCAACTCTGTTGGTGGCCGCAAGCACCTTGACTCTATCATCCGAGCCAAACCCATCCAACTGATTCAATAACTCCAACATGGTTCTCTGGACTTCTCTGTCACCCGATTTATCGGAATCAAATCTCTTTGTTCCAATGGCATCCAATTCATCGATGAAAATGATCGTGGGGGCCTTTTCCTTAGCCAAGGCGAAGGCGTCTCTCACCAACTTGGCACCGTCACCAATGAACATCTGCACCAACTGGGGGGCAGCCAACTTCAAAAACGTGGCTCCCGACTGCGCGGCACACGCACGGGCAAGCAAGGTCTTCCCTGTACCGGGAGGCCCGTACATCAACGCACCCTTGGGAGGCTTGATACCCAACTTTTGGAACTTCTCCAGCTGCTTCATAGGCAAAACCACCGCCTCGATCAATTCCTCGATCTGCTTATCCAACCCACCAATGTCCGAGTAGTCCTCGGTGGGTTTCTCGTCCACCTCCATGGCCTTGACCCGCGAGTCGTACTCGCTGGGCAACGTGTCGAGAATCAAGTACGATTCCTTGTTGACCCCAATCAAGTCGTTGGGCTTTAACGTCGTTGGATCAACCAACCCAATCATTGGCAAAAATACCGTTTGTCTGGTGGACGTCTTGATCACCGCCAGCTTACCCGTTCTGGTGGCATGTATGTCGATGTTAGCACCCTGTTCCACAGACTCCTTTTCGACATCAAGGTCCAACAACTCCACCACATTGCCCACCAAGTACGGCAACTGCTTGTTGTTGTTGATCTTCTCTTGATTGTCCTTGATTCTTTCTGTCATGACCGTCTTTTCGTGGGTGAGACGCTGCGACTCGGAACGCATCACCTTAACCTCGTTGTCAAGCAATTTCGTCCTGTTGATGATGTCTGCAGTCGACGCTTGCAAGATTTCTTGGTCTATGAGCTCTTCTTGTTCTAAATCCTCTAACGTAGACATGTTGTTGTTGCCACTAATTTTGTCGGTTGGGCGCGACATCTCTAAAATCTCCTCGCACGACAATCATCTCATGTCCCACCCAGAATTGACTACTGAAGAGTTTGACAACGTAAGACTGTTGGTTTTGTCTGGTATGTGTATGACCTTCTGTTTTTCCGTACTAACTCGATAGCTCGTGCGCGTGCCTATGCTCCTTACTCGAAGTTCCGTGTAGGTTGTGCACTTGTGTGCTCGGACGGAACCATCTTTACTGGCGCCAACGTAGAGAATGCTAGTTACGGTGCTGGTGTTTGTGCTGAAAGAAACACAATTTGCCTGGCTGTTAGTGCGGGTCATACTGATTTCAAAGTAATTGCCATTCTGGGTGATGATCCAGAGCCTGTAACTCCATGTGGAATTTGTAGACAATTCATACGGGAGTTTTCTGACAATTTGCCCGTCTACATGTTTAGCGATGAGAAGTTTGTGAGAACTGATTTGGCTGTCTTGTTACCAATGGGGTTCGGCCCAGACAACCTTATTTAGTTGGGGTGTTGTATTTTTTAGCAATCATGATAGCGTGATGTGGCGGTATTATTTAGATCATCGAAAAATCGAACGATAAGTGGATTGCATTGAAAATATGTGTATCATACGTTGTAAGTGGGTTGCAAAATAGCAAACGGTCGAACGAAGTGAGTTTGAGAAGTTACAAGTGAACACTAAACAAGAAAGTGTTCAAACGAACGAAGTGAGTTTGGTTCGGTATGTTCGTCTGTAGTCTGAATCGAGAATTAACAGTTCTAACCTACACTGTTTTAAATACTAGGAACTAATATGACTAAGAATAATAATAACAGAATACCATTAACTGTGGAATATAATTAAGATTAATAACAGAATGCCAATAACTAGTGGAATAATTAAGAGTAATAACAGAATGCCAATAACTAATGGAATAATTAAGAGTAATAACAGAATGCCAATAACTAATGGAATAATTAAGAGTAATAACAGAATGCCAATAACTAATGGAATAATTAAGAGTAATAACAGAATACCTAATAAGAATACGAATAAATAGAATACGAATAAATAAGATTACGAATACTTAAGAATACGAATACACTTTCAATAATGACATAAAAAATAACAATACGTTAAAGAATACTTATTTAGATAAGTTACCGAGAATTCAGGGTTCTTCAATTATCACATTTACATACTCGACATCGTATCTGCACGAAATAATTATTTGTCAGGATCATGTGATCTTGGATTAATGGGTGCAAAAGACATAATTATAGGTTACAAAGAGTGGTGGATTTCAGGAAAGCTGCAACATTACAAGTTCTGTTGGGTATTTGACAAATAGGTTACAAATAAGTATGCAATTTGAACAATCTGAGGTAGGAAACATAGGCATTATCACTCAATTATTTCCTCAAGTTATTTCCTAAAGTTACTTCCTAACGTTATTTCCTCAAAGTATCTAAATCCCTTCAAAATATCTAAATCATCCAAAGTTTCTAAATCCCCTAAGCTCCATCACAAACTCACAACCAAACTAACTCACTTCGTTAGTTTGGTTGTTTGGTAGCTTCAAAATTTCCGATGAGAAAAAAAAACCATCATGTCAGTTTGTGCATCACCAAGCTGTGGAAAAGACACCAGCTCCACCCTCAAATGTCCCGTCTGTCTTAAAGAAGGAATCTCCAACGTTTTCTGCGACCAAAGCTGTTTCCGCTCATCTTGGAGTATCCACAAAGCCACCCACAAGTCTGGAGACTCCGACTATAATCCATTTCCAACATACTCGTTCACCGGAGACTTGAAGCCTGTGTATCCTTTGAGTGCCAGAAGAGAAATTCCGGACCACATCACCAAACCAGACTATGCTAAGCACGGAAAGCCTCTCAGCGAGATCCGCAACGATCGTTTGGGCAAGATCACCCAGAACAGCGAAGAGAAGATTGCCATCATCCGCGAGGTGGCGTTGGTTTCAAGAGAGATCTTGGACGTGGCGGCACGCAGCGTCAGACCGGGAATCACCACCGACGAGATTGACGCCGTGTTGCACGCCGAGTGTGTCAAGCGCGGCGCATACCCTTCGCCTTTGAACTACTACAACTTCCCAAAGTCGTTGTGCACTTCGGTCAACGAGGTCATTTGTCATGGTATCCCAGATAAGTACGTTTTGCAAGATGGCGATATCGTCAACTTGGACGTCACCATCTACTACAAGGGCTTCCACTCCGACTTGAACGAAACCTACTACGTGGGTGAAAAGGCCGTCCAAGATGCCGAGACCGTCAACTTGGTGGAGACTACAAGAGAGTGTCTTGACTTGGCCATTGCGCATGTCAAGCCAGGAATGGCCTTCAGAGAAATCGGTAACATCATCGAGGCCCATGCCACCAAGAACAACTGTTCTGTTGTCAGAACTTATGTTGGCCACGGTATCGGCGAGTTGTTCCACTGCCAGCCTAACATTCCTCACTACGCAAAGAACAAGGCCGTTGGAATAGCCAAGCCTGGTATGGTCTTTACCATCGAGCCAATGTTGTGTGCTGGTCTGCATAAAGATCAAACTTGGCCGGACAACTGGACTGCCGTCACCCAAGATGGTAAGAGATCCGCTCAATTTGAGCACATGCTTCTTGTTACTGAGACCGGTGTTGAGGTTTTGTCTGCAAGGTTGGGCGAGTCTCCTGGTGGGCCTGTAAAGAGAGTATAGGAACAGTTTGTTCAATGTTTATTCCTAAACATTTCCCTTCCAGAACATACAAGAACCTACAAGAACCTGTTATTCTTGGTTAAAAGTGTTTATAGATGATCAAGGAAATAGATATTATATATTAGATGAGCGTAAGTTAAATTCTGGCAATATTACTAATTGAAAGATTAGAAATCAATGCACCAATAATTTCCGATGATGTCATTGGTCTATGAGTATTTGTATGATTGAGTTGCATTTGTATTATTTATATTATTTATTTGTATTATTTGAATAATGCTTTTGTATTGTGATCACTATAGAGAGAGTGATTTCTTAATTGTGATAAAGTTATCGGAGTGAGTGGTGAATAATGAATAGTTAACGATGTTAAACACACTCAAACTACGAAAGAGTGAGTAGTATTTATTTTGCTTCGTCCTCACACACTCGAATTACTCACTTGTTCGTTGTTTTCGTAGAACTGTAACAAAATCCAAAATCCCCACACACTTGAATTACTCACTTGTTCGTAGTATAAAGTCCTCACACACTCACACTACTCACTTCGTTCGTAGTGTTCGTAGTGTTCGTAGTGTTCGTAGTGTTCGTATATTCCTCCCCTCGTATCAAAACATCACACACCGTGGTCTGAATCTTATCCAAAGATTGCTTGAAAACCTCCATCTTCTTCCGAATACTCATACACAGCTTAGCATTATAATCCACCGAAAACACACCCTTATTCACATTCAAATCAGGATACTTGTTAAACAACGCTTGCATCCGCGCATACAACTTTTCCATAAACTCCAAGTACACAAGGTTGTCTCTGTTAATAGCCTTGGTGTCCGGGTCGACTATATTCGAAATGGAATAACGCATAATCTCTCCGGTCAAGTCGAAGATGCCCATGAAAAAGTCCCCGGTGTAGATGAAGTCAATCGTCAACTCCACAGGCTCACTGGCATCGTGCAAGAAGTTATCGAGCGCCGTGTCAAGAAGACCGGCCCGTTCTTCTGCTGGGGAGTCGTGGACCACCACAATCCACTTGACAAAACTCATAAAGTGCCCGTACTCAAGCAACTTGCACTGGAACACAAAGTACATGAATGTCAAGGCCTCGATCATCTCCTCCACGCTGTTCGAGATGCTCAGCTTGAACTGCGCAAAGTTCATGCTCGGCCAGTAGAGGTGGTGGATCTTGTGCAATGCTTCGCCGATAACAAGCAAGTATTCTCGAACCTGTTTGGAGATGCCTGCTGAGAGCTTCTTGGCTTTGATCCGGTGGAATGTGAAGATGATTTTTTTGGAGTATGAGTTGATGTCTCTACAAAGACGAATCACCTGTTCACGTTCATCGTGGTATTTAAGAAGGTGTTCTCTTGCTGGTTCGAAGATGTGAGTTTCGTATGATTCGGCCATTTTTTTTTGTGGGTGCAAAAAATTTCGAATTACCGAACTGCGAACGAACCGCGAACTGCGAACTGCGAACTACGAACGAAGTAGTGAGTGGTGAGTGGTGGGTGGTGGGTGAAATGTGAACTATGTCTGATATTGTTCGTGACTGCTGATTGTCCTAATATCAAATTACACTTATATTTAGTTAGTCTATTCCATCAAATTCCATTACAATATTTACATAATTTTATCTTTATATCTATTATGCTTTCATGTAATTATTGAATAGTAATGATTGAAGGACCTCTCATGAAGAAGAAATATATACATGAATTAGTATTATCTGATTGTATAGTTAGTGAATTGTAATAAATAACAGTATAAAGAACTGCTTTTTAAGAGGACTTGATATTAAGAGGATTAAATACCCAAAAGACCTAAACCTAAACTAAGAAGACCTAATAGAAGAATTAATAGAACTAATAGAAGACCGAATCTAAGAAGACCTAATAGAACTAATAGAAGACCGAATTCTAAGAAGACATAATAGAAGAATTAATAGAACTAATAGAAGACCGAATTCTAAGAAGACCTAATAGAACTAATAGAAGACCTAATACCAACAAGACCTAATTCTAAGACTAATACCAAAAGTACTAACTAAATATCAAACTCACTAATTATAATAATACGCACTAGTCTAACACTCACACTCACCACTCACTTCGTTCGTGGTTCGTTGTTCGTTGTTCGTTGTTCGTTGTTCGTGGTCGTGGTTCTGGTCCTGGTTCATAGTGTATACACGTGACAAACATGAAAAAATTTATCAACATGTCTTCCTCCATCCAACTCCTCAATCCGAAGGCAGAATCATTTAGACGTGCCCAGGCACTCCAAGTGAACATCGCCGCCGCCCAAGGCCTCCAATCGGTGCTTTCCACCAACCTTGGACCTAAAGGAACGTTGAAATTACTCGTTGATGGATCGGGATCACTCAAATTAACCAAGGACGGTAAGGTGTTGCTCAGTGAAATGCAAATCCAACACCCAACCGCAGTGATGATTGCTAGAGCAGCCACCGCACAAGACGAAATCACCGGGGACGGTACCACGACTGTGATTTTGCTTGTTGGAGAATTATTAAAGCAGGCAGAAAGATTTATCAGCGAAGGCGTTCACCCAAGAGTGATTGTGGACGGATTCGAAGTGGCCAGAGAACACTCGTTGAAGTACTTGGATGTGTTCAAGCAAACCCCCGAGACATTTGACCGTGAGTTCTTGCTACAAATCGCCAGATCGTCGCTCCTGACCAAAGTCCCAGGAGACTTATCTGATGTGTTGACGCCGATTGTGACCGACGCCGTTCTCAATGTGCGCAAAGCAGACGACAGAAACTTGGACTTGCACATGATCGAGATCATGACCATGCAGCACGGGAACGCCAGAGAGACTGAGTTGATCCGTGGGTTGGTTTTGGACCATGGGGCCAGACACCCAGACATGCCGCGCAGAGTGGAGAACGCATACGTGCTTATTTTAAACGTTTCGTTGGAATACGAAAAGACAGAAGTTAACTCTGGGTTCTTTTATTCATCTGCAGAACAAAGAGAAAAATTGGTTGCATCCGAGCGGAAATTTGTGGACGAGAAGTTGAAGAAGATTGTTGAGCTTAAGAACCAGGTTTGCGAGCTTAACAGCAACAAGGGTTTTGTCATTATAAATCAGAAGGGCATTGATCCAATGTCGCTTGACGTGCTTGCCAAGCATGGCATCTTGGCCTTGAGAAGAGCAAAGAGAAGAAACATGGAGAGATTGCAGTTGGTCTGTGGGGGTGAAGCACAGAACTCGGTCGATGATTTGAGTCCGGAAATCTTGGGTTTCTCAGGCTTGGTTTACGAAAACGCCATCGGCGAGGACAAGTTCACTTATGTGACAGAAAACAAGGAACCAAAGTCTGCCACCATCTTGATCAAGGGCTCGAACAACCACGTTTTGCAGCAGACCAAGGATGCCGTGCGCGACGGGTTGAGATCCGTTTCCAATGTCTTGAAGGACCAACTGATTTTGCCTGGTGCGGGTGCCTTTTGGTTGTCTGTCAACAACCACTTACTAGAACTGAAGGCTATTTTGAAGGGAAGAAACAAGAGCGGGGTCAAGGCCTTTGCGGAGGCCATGTTGGTGGTTCCCAAGACGTTGTCCACCAACGCAGGGTTGGACTCGTTGGAAACCATTTCCAACTGCCAGGACGAAATCGCCGACGACCGTGTTGTCGGCGTCGACTTGAGGTCCGGAGAGCCCATGGACCCAACCGTCGAGGGGATCTGGGACTCGTACCGTGTCTTCAGAAACGCCATTTCCGCAGCCACAGGCATCGCCAGCAACTTGTTGTTGTGTGACGAGTTGTTGAAGGCAGGCCGCTCCTCTTTGAAGGAGGGAGGCGCGGGCGGCCCACCAGGTGGCATGCCAGCCGGAATGCCCGGAATGCCTGGTATGTAGTATATACCAAGATAATATAATGAGCTACAAATCCGAATTTAACCAGCAAGCACGGCTTTTGACCAGTGTCACCACGGCACAGATCATGAATCACCCCATTCTAAATATTTTACTTTTCTCCTCTCTCTTTTGGGCTAAAAAGTTGCAGCCATTTTTACGCAGTTTGCAGAGGCAAACGGGAACCGTGCCCGACCCTGGAGCACCGACGGCTCATCTCAGATTCCGGAACGGATGCCTGGGCCTCCACAAACATGCAACTGGATCCGGGAACCTTGGCCAGGGGTGCTCTTTTAAGATTAAGATTAACGGGACCCTGTGATAACTAGAATGCAAGTGTGGTTAAAACAGATGGACTATATTCTCCATACAATTACAAGATGCAGCAGCTCTCGGTACCCTGTGCAGTACACAGACAACAATGCAAGTGTCGTAAGAGACTAACGATAAAACCTCAATGGAACCTGGATAACTTCCCAGCCAGGCTCGACATTGTAACGTCCGAACAATAAGTTACAATTGGCGGAAACAATCGGTTTGTACCACCAGATATGTGATAGAACTAAAAATACCAATCTATGGAACGTGTAGTGTTTACATTGATGCACATGTTGAATGTTTTTGATTCACATTTCTGCTTTGCCGATCTCATCAACAAGGTTTATCGCTTGCGGAATTCCGCGCTACTTGCCGTTTGATCTAACGATGCATCAATAAACGCGGACTTATAGTTCATGTGTTGACATGGAAAACGTTTTGCAACCTCTCTTCATATCTTCAAGCAACTCCTCTTATATTTTGCAACCAATCATAGCCCAACATTTTTCATTTCTTTTTTATCTATACTTGAAAAAACCAAAATAAACATTGATCTGATATTTATTCTGTTTAAAATAAACCGTCCTTGTGTAACATTAGTTGCATATCGGTTAAATATAAAATGTGTATGTTCTGCATGCACACATGACACCGGCAATTGATGACCTGGAGACCTCCCACCATGAATACACCCAACTCTAAGCCCTAGCCAAAACTTTCACTGTGAGGATAAAATACGTCAATGCATTAAATTTCTGTTGTATTTCTAACGGTTTATCAAGCAAGCATTTAAAAAGAAACTTGCGATTTTGGTTTCTTTTAAAGGGTTCTTAAAATTTACAGCTCCAACTACTCCAAACTCACAAAGTGGCACCCCTAGTCATACCAACCGGCCACGTCTATGTTTTAGGCATACCAAATCTTTTTTTTGTTTTTGCTTTACGAATTTAGCACTTTGTACAGGGTGTTAATTGTTCAATCTTTTTATTTAAACCGCTCTACATGTTTTTGTTGATTTTTTTTTTGAAACTTGATCCCAAAATATTTTTTGGTTTCTGGGCTACAAATATTTTTTTTCTTTCCTTTCACTTAAAATTTTTTTAAAATATTTTGTAAGCGTGCTCTTTCTTTTCTGAGTCTTTTTTTTTTTTGATTTTGGTATTTAATTATACCAGATTTCCTATATGAATGAGAGTTCTGACGGGGGATGTATTAGTACCGAGGAAACGTTGGAAAATATCGAAAACTCAGAGGGGAGGCGAAAAGCAATTGAGACTAATGAGAATATGAATCAACGGAAAGACAGAATCAATGAACCTTCAGAAGAAGGTAAGAAGTTTTATGTGCAACAACAACAACAGCAACATCAGCAACAACAGCAACAGCAGCAGCAACCATCACAACAACCACAGCAGAGCAGCCAGCAAGCAGTTCCGCCGGTACACATTGCACATGCACCATTAGCACCTCCACTTGGGGTCGGTAATCAACCGATTGTGCAACAACCGATCGGACAACCGATGGGGCAACCAATACCTTACTACGATGAAAGGCACTACGGATTTCAGCAGTTTCAGCAGTACGGGGGTGGCGTGGGTGCAGCGGCCCCAGGGGTGGCTGGTGGTGTGGGATCATCATCATCATCATCCACGCAAGCGCCTAATGCAACACCGACACCCAACTTTGAAGGTGAACACACACATTTTAATTATAAACAAAATGCCGGACAAACACAGGCTTTTGGATACGGATATCCACAGCAGTCAGCAGGCCCACTGCAAGAATATTTTGGAGAGCAGTGGGACGTCCAACAAAATGCCGGACATCCTCCACACCACCATGAGTATATGTCACATGTAAATGTGCGACAACAGCCGTATCCACAGGCCGGGGGAGGGGAGCCGTCCCAGGGCAGACGGTCGCTGGGGTCGAAGCGTGGAAACGTAGCACAGGGCAACAACGGAACTCCGGGATCATCTGCTAACAGCAACAGTAATAACAGCGGGACCCCAGGAGCAGGAGGCGGGGGAGGCCGATCCAGCCGCAGGGCCAGCGAAGTGCTGCCGACCATGTCAAACACAAGTATCGGTGATTCTTCAGGAAACCTGTCACCAAGCGAGCAACATAAGACCGTTGCAAAGAGATCAAGAATGGGGTGTTTGACGTGTAGGCAACGGAAAAAGCGGTGCTGCGAAACCAGACCCAAGTGTACTGAGTGTACGAGACTCAGACTCAACTGCGTCTGGCCAGCGCCTGGCACGGAACACAAAAATAAACCTAAAGATGCTAAGGAAGAAGAAAACACAATTAATCACGAGATCTATGGTAAAATTAAGGTTTTGCGTGGGATCGTTGAGTATAGATCATCTTAAAAATAGACCTTTTCTGCATTATTTACTTCTCTTTACTATTTTGGTTTGTATTATATGAATTATGGTTTGTATTTATTACTCAGTGTACAACATGGCGTAGATTACGGAATGCACCACTCCAACTTTTCTCCAAAACATCCAAAATGCAATGATCTGCGAGGGGCGTTTGTTAGCGAGTGGTTGCAAAACGCACATTTCGGTCTTATTTTTCGTATGTCCGCTGTGTTCGGAAAAGCATCTTCTCTACTTTCCCTGTTTCCCTCTCCTCCACTCCCATCGCTTAAGATCTCATCCCCTGCCTCACGGCATTACCGTTATCTGGCAAACTTCCTCCTTTGTGTAACCTCGCACAATTGTACCTCTGCAGACTACAGCTTTAAAGTGGCACTTTTACGTGCTTCTAATTTGCTGGACATGCAATGGTTAGGAAGTATCTGTCAGAGGTCATCAATCTTTCTTCCACATACAATTTTTCGCTCACTTCGAAAGACCCCTCCTCCCCCGCCACACTGCCTCGCCAGCATCTCGAAATTTTTTGGACCGCACGGTCACGTGTCCTCGTATATGCATCTCATGGGCTTCGCTCTTGCTCTCTCGCCTTTTCAGCTTCTTCAGGAATGGCTTTGTGCAGGCCCCTACTCGCCTTCACAACCTCATGACTACGATCGTTTAACTTCAATGCTCATAACTAAGGCTGCAAATGTTTCTGTGGTGCTGATCTTGTTGATGTTTCGGCTTTTCGGGCGTTACTACCTCTTTGTTACTTTTTGATCCTTCGTACTTTGCCGTGTGCTTTTGTTCCTGGGGTATGCCTCGACCGCACTTTTGCGTTCTTTTTGTACGTCCTCCTCTGTCTTTGCGTATCGTCGTCTGTACCCACTTATCGTAAATGTTACTCGCAACCTTTTCACATTTCTTTTCAAGAAAGTGTCATTCTTTACTTTCCTATTTTTTGCACCCACTCTTTATAGGGACTTGAAATAAATCCGTTGCCGCTTTAGTGTTTAATGCAGAATATCTTGTTTCTCCTATTAGTATTACTGCAGAACGTTTACACAATATGTATTGTTTCCTATGGTTTGATTATGATAGTGGGTGAGGTGGAGAGGTTGGTTAGAATATCATTGAGATCGAGATATAATGGACATATATGAGTGGTGGGTATTATGAATGGTGAAGCACTTTTGAGTGGTACTTATGAATAGTGATTATTATGAATGGCATACTTCTGATAGTGATTTTTATGAGTGGATACTTCTGACAGTGATTTTTATGAGTGGATACTTCTGAATACTGATTTTAATGAGTTGCATACTGCTGAATAATGAATATTTATCGTATCTATTGAAATATCTCGAAACAATCTATTTCTCTTAAACATACCGATGCCTCTTTTCCATTCAATAGAGCAAATGGTTGACACACTTTCTGAACACTCAAATGTCAATACTACCAAAAGAAACAAAATGAGCTTGATACATACTAAAATTTCTAACGAATAAAGTGTATTTGATCATACAGGGTATTTCAAACAAAGTCGTTGATACAAAATGAACATTTCAAGTTTTTGATACATTAGAGCATAGGTTGTTTTCACACAAGGTATTTCAAGTCAACGAAGTGGATACAAAATCAGACGTTTCAAGTGTTAGATACGAGCATAGGTAAATCACAATATAAATTATTCAAAGTAAAGAAGTTTGGAAGTATCAAAGATATGATACAAAGGATTCAAGACTAGACGAAACCACTTTGCTGGACTATAATAAAAATATATATAATGGCTAGAATTATATAATTACCATAACTATATATAATTACCATATCTATATATAATGACTATAACTATATATAATGACTATAGCTATATATAATGGCTAGAACTATATATGATGGCTATATATAATGGCTAGAACTATATCACTAGAACTATATAACTAGACGATCACCACAACTATATATATAACCACTACAATAACAATATAATCACTATATTAACATTATAATCACTATCATAACAATATAATCACTTTACAATATAATCACTATGATACTATCGCAGAAACTTAGTTTCTCTCAATTCTATCAACAAAAAAAACACGTAATGGAATCCCTTCGTAACAAACAAATCAGCACGCTAGAGCGCATGCTCCTGTTGAATAACGACGGAGACAACGAACTCACATGGAAGGTGCTTGTGTTGGATAAAAAGTCCCGGTCGATATTATCATCAGTGCTCCGTGTCAATGACTTGCTCCGTTGCGGAGTCACGGTCCATGCATTGATTGATTCCCGCAGAAGCGCCTTGAGCGACGTCCCCGCCGTCTACTTTGTCGAGCCAACCATCGACAACATCTTGTACATAATTGAGGACTTGCAGCAGGACAAGTACGAGTCGTTCTACATCAACTTTACCCTGTCCATTAATAGAGAATTGTTAGAAGAGTTTGCTAAGAAGGTCAGTATTTCAGGAAGTGCTCATAAGATTAAGCAAGTGTTTGACCAATATCTTAACTTTATTGTTACCGAGCCCAACTTATTCCTGTTGGATATGCCTCGAGTGTTCACCAAGCTTAACGCGCCATCCACCAACGAGGACGACATTCACAAGCTCGTGGGCGACATTGCCGACGGGTTGCTTTCACAGGTTCTCACCACCGGTGTGATTCCTGTCATCAGAGCCCCGCAAGGAGGTCCGGCCGAGTTTGTCGCTACTCAGCTTGATCAAAAACTCCGCGATCACTTGAAATCAAGCCCTATTCCCGCCAATGCCACCACCGCCAGACCCGTGCTTTTGATTCTCGATAGGAACATCGACTTGGCTTCGATGTTTTCTCACTCTTGGATCTACCAGTGCATGGTTTCCGACGTTTTCACTTTACAAAGAAATACCATCAAACTTGTGAAGTATGCAGAAAACGCAGAACCACAAACCAAAAGTTACGATGTGGATCCTAAGGATTTCTTCTGGAATAAATACTCCCACTTGCCATTCCCTGATGCCGTGGAAAATGCAGATGTCGAACTCAACTTGTACAAAAAAGATGCGCAAGAGTTGACCAACAAGACTGGGATTTCGTCGCTTAATGACATCGATCCAAACAGCTCGGAAACTGCCCACATCCAACAGGCCGTTGATGCCTTGCCGGAGTTGACTGCCAGAAAAACAACCTTGGACATGCACATGGATATCTTGGCTGCTTTGATCAACGAGTTGCAAGTCAAGAACTTGGATAAGTTCTTTGAGATCGAGCAGTCTGCCAACGACCCTCGCATGCAGCAGGACTTCTTGGAGTTGATGGTCCAAGACACCGCCAGAGACAACTCCGGTGATAAACTACGCACCTTCCTCATTCTCATTTTGTTGGTGGATTTGCCAAAAGAGTATATTTCCAAGGTATCCAAGATCTTTGAGGAAAAGTATCCCCAAGTCAACATGCACGCTTTCAACTACATCTTGAAGTTTAAGGAGGTGGCCAAGCTCACCAACATTTCGTCGTTGAACGATCCTACTGTCTCCACCAACACAAACTACGATTCCCTGGCTCTTTTGCTGGGCTTGTCTTCCAAATTATACGGTCTCACCGAAGGAAAGATCTCCGAGGGTTTCAGTAGTATTGCCCTGAAAATCAAGAACTTTGTTCCTGAAAAGAAACAATTGCCTATAACCAGTGTTGTCGAAGCTATTATGGATCCGCTGCAAGCACTGTCCACCTCGGTACAGGTGACGGATGAGTACATGTATTTGGATCCTAAACTGAGAGGTGGTCATACAAGACCTCCAAGAAGACAAACTTATGCTGATGCTGCTGTTTTCGTCATTGGCGGGGGTAATTATTTGGAGTATCAAAATTTACAAGAGTGGGCTGGAACTCTGAAGACTGTTGTTTATGGTGCTACTGATGTGATATCTCCTACTCAGTTTGTGGATGAGTGTAGTGAGTTGGGATTGTAGAGACGAATGAGCGAACGAAGTGTGAGTGATTGAGTGATGGAGTGAATGAATAGATAATTTCATCAAAGAGTATAATTCATCAGTGAACATGCTCATCAAAGAGTGTAATTCATCGTGAATAAATAAGTTCATCAAAGTGTATAATTCATAAGTGAAAGTTCCTTAAAGAGTATACCCTAGTGAATAAATAAATCAAAGAGTTTTCAAAAGTACGTCAATTATATTCTAATATATTAAGCCTAACTGAAGAATGATTACCATAAATAACTAAATTATTGTGCAGTAATCAACTCAATAAATATGATGAAGAAAGTTTTCTCGTATGAGGTTAGAGCAAAGAAACATGTATGATTCATAGTCAGTACAGGCTTCACTGCTCGCTAATCTCCACTCACTAATTGTTATTGTTATTAGGCAGTTTTTAGAGTTACTAAGCAGTTTTTATGGTTACTAAGCAGTTTTTATAGTTACTAAGCAGTTTTTAAAGTTACTAAGCAGTTTTTATAGTTGATCTTGGCAGCTTTTATAGTTGTTAGCAGTTTTTATAGTTGTCACTCACTAATTGAGACTCACTGTTACGGGGTTATTCATTAGTTGTTACTCGCTACCAACCAATCACTAGAAAATACTTATCGAAATACTCACCAAAATACTCAATCGTACTCACTTCGCTCGAACCACTCGTAGTTTGTCTCAAATACGAAAACCTTACACAACATTCTTGACGTAAAACCGCCCAACACTTTAATCATCAAGTTTTTGCAGCCAGAAACCGACAAAAAATAACGTGTTGTCATAGCAATCATTGAAATAGCAAGAAAGACTAGTAAGGAAGTGGAGGCGTTAGATATGCAATGCCGTTATAACTGTTATGATACCACTGATGAGTACAATAGGCGTGATGAAGCATCTCGAATGTATAATATATCCCTAATTCAGAGGTATTTTGCATATTAGGCTTTTCGAGCCGCATTTGGAATTAGAGTATATTCCTCCTTGTTACAAAAGCACATTCTACGTATTCCGAGAATTGGAAATATCATATGCTAAAAAATTACAAAAATGACATGCCCGTTTCAGGATTGTGTAAGAGGGTCCATGAATCAAGAAGAACGATAGACATTATGAACCTAAAACCTGGGTGCCCCTGATGCACTAAAACAAAGTTTAAAACATGTAAGAAAATAAGTAGAAACTACATAGAAATACATCAATGGCATCGTAGGCCAAGAAATGCGTAGCCATCGGTTACTTTCGGTTGTAGGTGGATAGGAAGCAAAAATAACGCAGTATTAAAGTTTATACAAAAAAAAAGGGACGCCACAAGTTCTAAAGTAATCAGGTCATCTTAGACAAGCATTTCTTTTTGCCGAACTTTATTAGCAACAGTTTGATCTACAGAGACAAGCCATTATATATATATTTTACAAGAAACCCTTTGACTCTTCCAAGACCTTGATGGAACGACGGGAGTCGAGGAACAACAATTGACATTCGTCAATGTCTTCAGTAGAAATCTCCGATCTGGATGACGTCTTGCTGAGAACACCAGCAGGAGCCAATAATTGTAAAGCGTATCTTAAGGAGACCAGGGCACCATTCTCGGCTAATTTTTCCAAGGCATCAGGAGTCAAAGCGAGGTTTTCCAAGGTGGCTCTCTTTTGAATAATGATTTTAATTTCATCCTTTGCGTAGGGTAAAGTCCTCACTATGAGCAACCGGTCGATCAAGTCCGGAGGACATCCGTGTGGATACTTTGTGTCGTCGTCAGAGCCCCTGACAGTGGTTAAGCCTCTGTTGGATGCAAGAACAACGATGGGAGAAATAGAAGATTCCAACGCACGGTTCAAATAAGTAAAGAGCTCAACGTCCAACATGTGCACTTCATCGATAAACAATACACCTGGGATCAACTCGGCCACACCCTGTTCAATGTACTTGGCAACAACCTTGTTGACTTCCAGACGTAACTTATCAGTGATTTCTGTTTTACGGGGCTTCAATAATTGACCCATCATGGACAAAACATCTTGTCCACCTTGTGGTCTGGAGTTAGCCACGTCCAAGTCGTGTAAAGTGACATCTTGGACGATTTCCTTCTTCTTGTGGACTTCACCCTTAGGGAGAGGAACGTATTCTTCGGCCTCCAAGTCAAACTCCGTGGCATAGGCATCCGAACGTCCAACTCTTTTCACAGCTCCGGTGTTGCTTTCGATGTAGATGACGTCTCCGATAGAAACACGCTCCTTTTGGATCGATTCGTAGATCAGTGGGTCCAAACGCAAGTTCTTGGTACCCTTGGCGGTCTTCAACCCAACAACAACATGACTAATGGTCTTTCCGTAGCCGCCCAATGGGTTCTCGGCTTCTTCTGGTGTCAATTCAATCACTTCTCCCTCGTACACTTCCTTGGTTTCCTTGATTCTAAGCCCGATAGCACGACGGAAGTTCTCCATCAAAGCTGCAGTCTTTTTCACTTCTGCGGAGAATAACTCAGATCCAACAATAGGACAGAAAGGAACCTTTGGTCCTAATTCTTGAGAGATTGCCAATGCTAACGCAGTCTTACCGGTACCTGGTGCTCCGGAGAGTAATATAGCTTTACCACTCATCTTTTTAGACTTTATTAAGTCAACAAGAATCCCGCACGCTTCACGTGCATCTCCTTGTCCAACGAATCCTCCTTCGACTTTTTTGGCGGTTCCGTGTTCATCCAACCCAAGACCTTTGATGTGGGTGTGAGCTGCAGTTCTACTGGCGGTTTGAGTTTCTTTCACTTCACTAATCAGCACCATGTTGTTGTTTTTTTAATTTTTCAATGAGATGGAAAAGTGCGAATAACGACGAGCGGACGAACGAGCGGACGAGCGAACGAAGTGAGCAAGTGAGTGAGTGAATGAGTAAGTGAGTGAGTGAATGAGTGAGTGAATGAGCAAGTCAGTGAGTGATTGAGTAAGTATATTCTCATTCCTTTGTTTCTTATATATCCTACAGCGATATGCTCAAGCCTATCGTGATCAACGTTCATCTATAATTGACAATTTAAAGATCTTATCATTTATATCAATTATCATTATCTTTTATAACCATCAATCTTTTAATCATCATCTCCATCATTTTACTGTGTATTACATCTCATATCTTCAATATCTATAATCTACCTATTCATAATCTAAATCACCATCTTCAACCTCAAATTCATCCTTTGGATCCTTTGGCTCTTGAGTCTCACTCCATTGAGTAACATCATCAATATAACTAAGAATAGTAGCAACAGTATCACTCTCCTTATTACAATCCAATGGCAAAAATTGAACCATCCCAAAATCATCCACTAAATTGGCAATCATCTTATTCAACCTACTATACTTTGGATTGAAATCTTCATCCTCGTTGGCAAGCAACAACGGATCGGGGTTTAAGAACTTTTTCAATTGTTTCTTACTATATTCATCCTTGATTAAGTCAATCTTTGACAAAATGTTGATGTGAGGCAACTCAAGAAGAATCATTGCAGACATGGCACTAAGCGCCCCACTGAAGAACTTGGATGTATCTATGATGAATGGCGCCTCCAACAAGTAAGTCGCACACAAGTTGAAGTTTAGCTGGTTCTGTAAATGCTTAACAATTGTGGGTAATACAGGCACATGTGTATACAACTCGATCTGGCCCGGACAGTCAAAAATCAAGTATTCATCGTTGTAATCACCAATCTCTTCATCCAACCAGTCCAAGTTGTTCATCAAGAACTCAAAACAGTAGATGAGACCCCCGTTGGGACCCAAGTCCATCTCTTCCATGACATCTTGAAGTGATATCAAATCACGAATGTCAATGGTAAATTCGTAGTCGGTGGGCTCTGCTGCTGGATCCAAGTTCACAATGTGCGCACGACGCCCGATAGATTGCATATGTGATATTATAGATGTGCAGAAGGTCGATTTACCGACCCCCGCTGGCCCAAGCGCTAACACTCCTGTTCTACTCATGATTACTAAATTTTATGCGCTACCTGATATTTTCGTGATGAGGTCATGTCTGCATGGGGAGTCGAAAATTGTTCTATGTTTTTCCTTTTTGATCACGTAGATAAAATGAGGGTGCGATATAGGTCGGGGGTCCCGTGTCCCCCTTGTTATATAAGCATGAAAGTATATGTAAGCGCTTACGTAACCGCAGGAGTCTTTTCCGAGTCAACATGATTACTTGCTATTTCAGTATGAAATTTCTCTAATTATAGCACAATCTAAAAGAGTATGTTTAACCGCTATTTTAATGCAGACTTTGTTGACATGAAATTCAATGCGTTTGCGTATGAATTAAACATCTACCCGCATTAACTTCACCTCGAACAATCAATTCTTCGTAACTTCCCCTTTGTGCGCGCACATCACCCGGCCGAGAGTTATACTTGAAGCGAAAGACCCTTTACTTGTGGTGCTGCATCATGCTCTCCACATATTAGGTATGCCCCTTGTGGGTGTCGTTATGTCTAATGAAGGTGTCACATGCGCGTGCACGTGTAATTATCTACCAGTCCATTTCCTCGATTAGTGTAAGATTCCCTGTAAGGTCACCAGATCCGGTCGTTCAGCCGTCTCTTTTCAAAACGCTCCTAGGAAATTTCATATTCGCTGAAATTGTCTTTTGTCTAATTGTAGGACCTTGTTTTAGATGAGAAATTTCCAACGTTCATAATTTGCAATGAATTCAGACGTGGCATTTTGTGGGGGTTCTACACATACGGCTCTGTTCTCACCCCATCAAATCATACTATTGCTATTATTAGTATTTAATCTTTCTATTCTAAGTATTTAACTTTTCTATTCTTAGTTCTGAATTATTGCTGTTTTGGTTTATCACACAATTACGAACTCTTCTATTATATGAAACTACAAGCTTTCTCAGAAGATCTATAATACGCACCATCGCCTTGTTGGAGATTATTTCAAGATACAACTTGTTCAATTTTCTTCCATCAAATAAGCAAACGTACATCTTACGTCATTGATTCTTGTATTTGCAGCCATTTCACTACAAAAGTGGAATATGTAATCTTGCTACAGAAGTTAAAGCATGAGATTTTCATCATACGATAAAATTATGGAATTCAGTTAATGGGTTTCGGAAAATATGCTTGGTTTGTAGGAATAGTGAAATTTAAGGTTGCATAGCTCTGGACATAAGACAACCCTGAAAATAGCAACAAAAGGTTATTATGCCTCATTAGTAATGTGGTCCAATACATACCATGCTTTAGAATTATACGGATATTGGCAAAACTTAGTCAACAGTGCAGCAACGGGATTCGTCGGGTAATTTCGTTCATGGTACATATGAAATTATCGCACGTTTGCATACAGCATGCGATTGTTGCGAACGTTTCGAATTACTGGGCTTAGGTTTATTTTACTAATTTCACTTTAAAATGTTCGTTTATTCCCCATTAAATACCAAGAATCCGCAGCATTTTGAGTTGAACCCGTAGTTTTTTAAATGGAATCCGTCAATTTGTAAGTGGAATCCGCGAATTTTTTAAAGAACAGTGGTTATGTCACTTCCCGAACGACACCAACAATTATCGTAATCGTTTTCCATTTGTATCATTACTTCAAATCTCTCGTTTAAAAACAAGTTTTCACATTGCCTTTTAATAAACAGTAAATTCTCTCCACGATACACCTGGATATGTATATAGCCGTTGACAGAATTATTAGAACTGGGCCAAAATCTTGGCGTAGAAAAAGATTTGACTCCCTTTATATGCGTAATTTCGTCCAATACTGATCTGACTCGTTTCTCATGGTCGGAGTTCAATTGCAAAAGTAATGTGGAGGCGGTAGACTTTATAAGAGGAATTGCAGAAAAGAAAATAAGGACTGCAATTATTATCAGAGCTATTGGGTCAAATCCGTCCCATTTGAAAAATTTGGTAAGCAAGGTGGAAATCACAACTCCGACAGACCCTAAAGTGTCTGCCATAATATGCAAGAAAATCCCCCTCATGTTATCGTTCATTCCCTCATTATGGTCGGATGCGTGGGAGTGGGAATGGCTATGAGTATGACCATGGGAATGACCATGGGAATGGCCTCCTTCTGCATGTCCATGGTTAAAAGCAAAGATACCAACCAAGTTAACTAAAAGACCTAGTATCGACACTATTATCAATTCATTGGTCTTTTCTAACTGAATAGGATTCCACAATCTTCCGATGGCTTCAAATATAATCGATCCACTAATCCCTACAAGTAATGTTCCGTTAGTAAACCCGGCCAAGATTTCGAAATTCTTGAGACCAAACGGATACTTGCCGTTGGGGTCGATTTCGCTTTTGGAGAGAATCCCAGCAACTAACCCTAGTGCCAAGGATGTACAATCCAATGCCATATGTAAAGAATCAGATAAAAGCCCAAGTGACTTGGACCTGAACAGGTAAAGAAGTTGAACAAACATAAATGTACTGTTAAGAAGCAAAAAATTGAAGATGGCTCTTGTATCGGAATGACTCAATAACTCTCTGATAATAGATGTGGAGTTAATACTTGAACCTGACGATGAAGGGTAAACTTCATGGTCAGGTTGAATGAGTAAAGGTAACAAAACATTGAGTAAGGTCACATAATTTATGGGTACCAGGAGCCCAAGATACAGTACGATGGTTGTGAAAAGTGCCATGAACAGAGGAAGGTACTTTGTTTTCAATTCTGATCCTCCAGTTTCAAGTGCCACCACCGTGATAATAGCCAACTGGGAGAACATGAGGAACGCCTTGAAGTTGATTGCTTCGAACGATGTAATAGCTGAAGGCACTATTGCAACCAATGCAACTCCTCCAATGGCACTGACGTCCAAGCTCCCTTTGTACCGCTTGAGGTTCTTAAGTACAACACGGCCGCATGCAATAAATAACAAGTATCCTCCAACTATAGTGCCAAGTTCTAAATAATCTGAAGAATCATTGTAACTGCCGTAAATATCCATAACAAACACACTCACAGTGTACAAATTAAGTTGATTCAAGTAGAGCCCGAAAATAAGAACGGCCGAGCGGCTGAACCCCAAAAGGGTGGTTGCAAAAATCCCCAAACCAATGGCTAAGGTGAAGATAATACTGAATCTAAATCCATCTCTTCCTGAGGATTTCACCCCAAAGAATACATTTGCACCCTTAAGAACCATCAATAGTATAGCTCCAAGAAATATCAGAAGTGACACAGAAACTATGTAGCTAAACTGCTGTGGTTCATAAATTGAATTGCTCACAAGAAGTGTAGTTGGAAAAGCACATAAAATTGGCAAGGTGTGGATGAATCTGGAGAGTGTAAACTCTCGCAGTACAAAGACCTTTGGTGAAAATGGGTCGTTAGACTTAGGTTGGATCTGGTTATGAGATTGATAGTTATGGGAGTGATCATGGTTATGGGAGTGATCATGGTTATGGGAGTGATCATGGTTATGTTGATCATGGTTATGGGAGTGATCGTGATGGTCATCGTGATGGTCATGAGCATTATTATGGTTATGGGAATGGCTATGGGAATCGTGTTCATGAATATTAGAAAACTGGTCACCAATATGCAAATGGGATTTCCCATTCATATCAGAATTAACAGTTTCCAAAAAACCTTGGTGGCCCTGCATTGGATCAAGATACTTGTGTTGTTCCTTCTCACTGTCACCATAAGGAGTGTGCTCGTATGACTGAACATACGGATCTTTTTCGTTTAAAAGACTACTCCCACTCAATTCTTGTGCATCAAGAATAGTGCTCCCCGACTGAAAAGACTCTTGGTGTTCGTGTCCATGATGTGTTTGATAAACATCCAAACCAGCGTTCTGGTAACTTAGCTCATCATTTTGGGTCTTGTTGGAATAAAACCGAGGCAGCAAGGTGGGGTCCGTTATTTGGGACACATCTGCTTCGTCATTCTCTTGGTTCTTGCTTATTCCAAACAGAAACAGTCGGTCAAGTGTATCGGACATATTTGCTCGCTATCAAAATGTAGCCTTCTATTTAAAACTGGTGGGCAGCTTACGTAATGAAATTTCCTGGACTACCAGCACCTTCTATTGTTAAGGCAATGAAGAGAATAAATATTTAACAAGAATAACCCATATCAAAATACACGACGTCATTCAAAATATGAAATTCCACAATAGCCAAGAATGTTCTACAAATGCAAACCATAATTTTCATTACCCATATATACCCTAAGATGAAACTCCAGAATGAACAAGACCACCAGGGATGCCCACACTTCCCAGAAGATTGTCTGGATTTGGAAATATAAAAAATCCGGGGAGAAGATTAGATAGCGTATTATGTAGGGAATCGTCGTAAACCATTTTTGTCTGTGCAGTGGGTGTGTCAAAGTTGATCGTAGGCACGACGTTAATGGGAATTGCGTTGATGCAGGTGAGCAAGCAGAGAATGGACAACTTCATTGATGATGTTTGATGGGATTTTTAATACATTTATACTCTACTATGATCTGACTCAAAATCGGACATTTTTCAAACAATACTGAAGGGAACTTGCTTCTACGTTTTGAGAAAACCAGCTTGGATCGGTGTAATGGAAAGGTTTCATAAAAGGATGGAAGCAATTGAGATGTCCTCATTATTGTTTGATTCGGGTATGGCAGATATAACCTTGATTAACTTAAAATCAATTAGATCTTAAATGATAAATGACACTGGTTAAAAGATATTTTAAATCACAAATTAGACTTGTAAATTGACTTTACAACATTAGTTCAGTTATATTTCATAGTTTCATTCTAGTAAGGTGAGAGTTTCTTTTGTTGCTCTGGTTACTTTTGAAACTGGAGAATCTTGATTGTTGGTTGTATATTCATTTCGATGTTTAAGTTTACGTGATTGATCACTTGTGCTCTCCTTCAATAATTACCTTGGATTGTAAATTCTTTGTTCTTTTAAGTGTTCTTTCAATATAACTCAATGTGCTTTCGATCTTTCTCCAATATCTTTCAATCATTCTTCCAATATCTTGCAATCCTTCTTCCAATATCTTTCAATGTTCTTACAAGGTCCTTTTAATCTTCTTTTGAATATCATTCTTTCAATATTCCTCCTTAATAATTACTATACAACCAACCTCTACAATCATAACATTAATATAACATTAGCATCTTAGATACCTTTTAATAAATAATGGACGAATCCTCTATTGCACAACAAAATCCTCAACATCAAAACTCTTTGGAGAAATACCCATCTTTCCAATATAATCATTTGCTTCATTTCTCAATCTTTCAGTAGTAGTTTCATCCCAGTTCAACTCCTTTCTCATTATTTCAACAACACCATCAACAGCAGATTGAGCTTCTCTAGCATTAAGGAAAGCTAATCTAGTTCTTCTGGCCAAGAAATCAATTGGAGTTCTAATGTATTCATACTTCAAAGAATACTTCAACTCAGCAATAGTAAAAGGTTCATCGAAAGATTGGTAACTCAACTGGTTTTCGGTGTGAGCCTCAGACTTGTCAGGCTTGAAAGATCTGGTGGCAGCCAAAGTAATTGGTAACTTGTTGAAATCAGATTCATGGTACAATTCCAAGATAAGAGCAGCACGAGAACCATAGTTGTGGGACAAGTGCTTAGCCAACTTCAAAGGAATACGGTATTCATGGATCAATCTGGCGGAGTAGTTCTTGGAGTAGTCGTCACCGCCAATCAAAACAATTTCGTTGGTGACACATGGTTGAGCGGAAATGCCAAAATGCTTAATGACGGTGTCGACGGTTTCCTGGGCCATTTCTCTGTAGGTGGTCCACTTACCACCAGCAACACTGACCAAGCCATTGTCGGAAACAGAAACAATATGAGATCTGACCAAACCTTCGGTAGAGCCGGCCTTGACTTCACCCTTTGGCAACTTCTTTGGATCACGAACCAAAGGTCTGATACCAGACCAGGCAGATAAAACATCATCTCTCTTGACTGGGAAAACGACATACTTCTGCAACTCCTTCAAGATATCTTGAATGTCTTCTTCCAGAGGAATAGGGTTGGCAGGAACTTCCTTAATAGGGGTGTCGGTGGTACCAGCCAAGACCTTTCCTTGCCAAGGCAAGAAGAACATGACTCTACCATCTGAGGTGGCAGGGTCAAGCAAACCCATGTCTCTTGGACAGTAGTATTCAGGCAAAACAACGTGGACACCGGAGGATGGAGACACCATTCTTGGAAGTTGTGGGGTTGCAGGAGGCAAACCTTCTGGGTGCTCGTCCATTTCCAAAATCTTGTCGACGTTTGGACCCGTAGCGTTGATCACAGAGGTGGCAGCAATGTCGTAAATCTCACCAGTTTCCAAGTCCTTGGCCTTCACACCAACAATCTTACCACTGGCAGGGTCCTTGACCAACTGTTCAACGTTGAAGTAGTTCAAAACAGTAGCACCGCTTTGGATAGCAGTAATAGCTAAAGTGGAGTTCATTCTGGCGTCGTTAAAGGTACCGTCATGGTAGATACATGCGGCCTTCAAGTTGGAATCGTCCAACATTGGAGCAATGGCAGAGGTCATTTCACGGGAAAACACAGTCGAGTTACGCAAGTTCTTGTGGCCGGCAAACCAATCGTACATCTTACATCCAAGGAAAAAGTAAGGCACCTGCCACCACTTGTAGACAGGAATCATGATTGGCAACACCGAACACAAGTGAGGTGCGGTACGCAACATGTTACTACGTTCATCCAACGCTTCTATAACCAAGTCTAATTGGGCCTTGGACAACTGGAAAATGGCCTTTTCCAAGTAACGGACACCTCCGTGCACCAACTTGGTACTCTTGGATGAAGTTCCTGCAGCAAAATCTGTTTGTTCCAAAAGACAAACATTCAATCCTCTGGTTGCTGCGTCAACAGCAGTTCCGGTACCCACAGCACCACCCCCAATGATAACCATATCAAACTTAGGAGTGGTCTTCAACTTATTCACCAATTCTTCTCTACTAGGTGGGGCTGGAGCCTCTTTTCTTAATGGTTTGTACGAATTTGCAATTTGCGGTTGATTGGGAGGACGAATGAAATCAAGGTAGACTATCGTACCCCCAACAACACCACCAGCACCAAGCGCAACCTTTCCAACAGTTGAGCCTAAGGCTGCTTTGATAAATCTGGACATGACTAACTTTTTTGTTTAAAATTTCTGCTGGCAGATCGGTATATTTATATAGCGCAATGAAAAGTTGCTACCGTTGAAGCGACCCACTTCCTTTTTCCCAGCGACAAAAAGAAAAAATTACAAAACCGTATAAATATGGTTTATTAGTGGTTATTAATGTTTCTGTAGGTATGCTAAAGTTGCTTTCATGTTTTTCACACACGCACTGGCTTTACTTTGGTATAACCTCTGTGTAACGATGATTTATCCGTGTACCTACTTTCAGCCTGAACCGCGGCTCTTCGGCTCGACAATAACAAATATTATGTAATGCTTGTGACAATTAGAAAACGTGCAGGCGGGGTGTATGCAAAAAACTGCTCTAGATAAAACCTACCCATCTCGCATACTTAATCCTTGTCGATGTAGGGAATGCAATCCCCACGCCAACGTCGCCTTGTCTCATCCCGGAATGTTTTTGGTTAGACCACGTTTTGAACTTTCCTTGGCTGCGAATGGTGACTCCTCGGACTTGGTTGACATACACCTGCATATCACTATGACTCGAACTACGGACTGGAGAGTGCGAAGTGCGAAGTGCGAACTAACAACTACAAACGTATCTCGACAAAATATCATTACTTAAACCATAAACATTTCTCTAAACCATAAACATTTCAATTGCAAAATTACAAGTTCCTATCCTCTAGTTCAATTTACTTCACCTCATATGTGTGTATATATTCTTGTTAACAGATTACTTGGATATACACAACAAGACGATGAAAGGAAATTTCGAAATGTGAATCACCAAGTACATAAACCAATTCACTTAGTGGAAAATTTCATTCTCCTCATACGAGTTTAGTGGATGTGTTTCATTCCTTCGTATAAATTTCATCTTCATGGAATTGGTTATTCCGGGGTAAATTTTTCTTGGATGGAGACAATTGTTGGTCTGCTAGTACGTTGAGATTTTTGTTTGAAGCCAATGGTTAATTATAACACATTCAAGCCTTTTGAAGTCAAGTCCACATTTTAAGTAGTAATCTGCTTTTAAGACTCTATTTTATTTAACCTCATCTAGTTCAAATCTCCTTCTTAAAGATCAATTTTTCATATTCACCAATGAAAATGTCTAAAGTTCGTTCCTCCAGAGTGCCCATGCACCACAAGGATTCCGGATTATATCACAAATCTCATATTCAGAAATATTCTATAATTACTCGCACATTGGTAAATTCGCACCAAAAGAACAGCAAATGGAGTCAAACCACACCGAACTAATAACGCAGTTCCGTGGCATTACCGGAGTGGAAGATTCAGACAATGATATTCTTCAACTCCTCACAGTCAACAACTTCGACCTCAACAGCCTGATTTCGAATTTTTTTGATTCGGGGTTTGAACTGATCAGGAGTTCGCCACACACAACCGGAGCGCAGATCCATGAAGAGGAAACCAACTTACATCACCGAGGCCAAGCAGCTCAGTTCATGAACCTACAGTCGCAGATGACGGATTCAATGATACTTCCGCGGCTCCCCAAAGCACCTAAGATACCGAGTTCATGGACATTTGAAGTGGGGATCCACAACTCGATTAAAGACGTCAAGGAACAGAAGCGGTTTTCTTGGGGGATCCTCTGGGTGCTTTTATTCTTCATTCCTAAGACATTGCTCCAGTTTTTGGCCCGGTTTTTGTTTGGTAAGACGGAGGATCCGTTCCGGTTCACTCTGGGATTTAACTACGACAAACACAGAACAGATTATTTGGAAAGGTTGGAGAACCCGCACAAGGAAGAGGGTGCGACGGTGGAGAAAGTCGAAAACCAAACCTACAACATCACAGAACATGACTTTAACATAAGCTACGAATCAGCACAAAAACAATTCCACTGTTATTTAGTGATCTTGAGTAACGAGTCCGAAGAAGCCACCGGTTTTGTGCGGGAGGTCTTAAGCAACGATGTCTTCCGTAAGCTGTTCAACAAACAAGATGGGGCCTTCAAAGAAACGGTGATCTACGTCAACAACGTGGACACCAGTCGAGAAGCACACGAGGTCGCGCTCAACTACCGGGTTAGACGCAGTCCATATGTGATGCTTATAGGGAACGTTTCCAACAACCCATCAGTTCTTCACTCGATGTCTGTGATGTATAAAACCAATTTGGACTTTCACTACATATCCAGCCAAGAGGCGAGGGTGTCGACTGCACGCAAGGTTGCACGGAACTTGGCCAAACTCATGGACAATTACAACCCCCAGTTGGTGTCATTGCGTTATGATCAGCAGGAAATCGAGTTTGCACGTTTGATCAAGCAGCAGCAAGACGATGCATATGAACAATCGTTAGAAAGGGACCGTGTGAAGAAGATCGAGAGACAGGAGCGCGAACAAAAGGAAAAGGAAGAGGCTGAATATGAAAATGTTCGAGTCAACACGTTGACACTGTTGGTGAGTTCCGACTACCGCAAACTGCTTGTTGCGCAGAAGGGCGAAAAGAGCACACGAGTAGCTATAAAACTTCCGGATGGAAAACGTATTATTGAGTCTTTCCGCATGATTCTGGTTAATGAACTCTACATGTACATTGAGGTATTAATGTTTGAAGAGAAGAATGAGGTTACACAAACCGTGGCGGGCGCCGTGTCAACGGACGAGTACTTTGATAGATATGAGTTTTCCTTTGAAATCTTCCAGCCCATGCCCAAAAAGAGTATACCTGCGGGTAGTATATCGATCGGATCAGTGGCTGAACTACGCTCTGGTGCTAACCTTTTAGTAGAGTTGTTAGATGATGTATAGCCATATGCAGATATTTTGTGGAGTGCGTTCTCCACGTGATAAGCTCCTCAAAAATACACGAATTAAAACATCATGGCCAGTCGTCAATCACGTTTGGAGGCCGAAAAGCTTTCGATTATTAACAAATCCATTTCGAGGGGCCGCCTGGTGTCGCCGCTGCGTTCAGGTAACAACTCCCGGTCGCTGAGTATATCGAACGACGACTTGAATAGAGATTTGAAGTGGTCAATCACCAACCATGACCCCTCTTCCAGAATGACAAAGAAAGATGATAAAGAGGACGATGGTTTATGGGATAATGAGGTTTCTGAAGAAGAACACATCTCCGATGACGACAACAATGAAAAATTCCAGTATGATGACACCACTTCCAACATTTTGCCCAACTACGCTCACCTTGACCAAAAGGTTTCGGAGGTATCTAACATCTTGGAGAACTCGAACATTGACGACCAATCGACGATCAAGCGTTTGGAAGAGGTCACCGCCAGTGAGCGTGCATTTGCCAATGCCAAGAGCACTGGAAACGATGTTGGTCATGACGCTTTGTCCAAACTTGCAAATGACAAACACAAGTTGACAGGCCAAAACATTGATCTCGATAAAACTGACCAGGACGCTGCGTCCCGCAAGCAAAAGTTGGAAAACTACCAAGCCTACAGACGTAAAATCATCCACCAGGAAAACTCCAAGGACGAGGACGAAACTCTTGAAGAGGTGCTTGACGAAAAGGACTTCTTGGTCCCTTACACCTCGGAAGTTGAAGATAAGTTGGACTCGGAGTTTGCCCTGCGGTTGAACGAAACAATTAAGGAAGGTGAAATCGATTCCAACAAGTCCCATTCCCGTGTCATTCAAACCATCACCAGAGGTAACTTTTTCCAGATGGTTAACCCCAAGGTCAAGCCCAAGATGTTCTTGGTGTGTATGGATTTCTCTCCTGAGTCCATTTTCGCCTTGGAATGGTGTTTGGGTACGGTTTTGGTGGATGCCTCGGTCTTGTTTATTGTCTATGTCATCGAAGAAAGTGACGTCAACCACCACTTGAAAAGCAACGCCATGAACGAGTCCACTAGAGAAACTTACAGATTGAACATGTTGGCAAAGGCTAAGGCTCAGGTGCTCAATTTATTGAAGTTAACAAAGTTGCAAATCCACATTGTCATCGAAATTATTCATCACCCTATCCCAAGACATTTGATTTTGGAATTGATTGATAACTTGCAGCCCACCTTGGTCGTGGTGGGCCTGAAGGGTCAAAGTGCCATTAGAGGTGTTCTTTTGGGTTCTTTGTCGAATTATTTAATTACAAAATCTCTGGTTCCTGTCATGGTTGTTCGGGAAAAATTAAAGAAAATCAATAGATTTAAATCCGGTCTGCTGGTTTTCCTGAATAACATTAAGCCTTTGACATTATCTGAGGCTAGAATTGATTAATGTATAGAAATCTGAATGAATATCTGAAATGATTTAGAAGGAACAATATTTCCTAAGGAATAGTGATGATCACAAGTTTCTACATTTTTCTGTGTAAAATAGGTGCACCGGCTAAGTCTTCGGGTACCTTGAGTACAAATCTGTTTGTCATCTTTGATGGCTTAAAATGCTGATTAATTAATTTTATAGGGTGTAAACCATTTTAAGCATGTTAAGGCTTCAAATACTCTTTACTAAATGTTAAAAACGTTACTTTAGGCACTCTTCGAAACTTCAAAACTTCAAAACTTAATTCAAGCACTCTTCAAAACTTCAAAACTTGAAACCTTCCAACTTAATGCACAAGGCTACTTTGAGCATTTTAAATTGTTAAGGATTCAAACCCTCTTTACTGAATGTTAAAAGCTTTACTTTAGGCACTATTTATTACGCCAAATCTTAATTCAAGCACTCTTCAAAACTTCAAAACTTCAAAACTTCATGCACACTAAAAGCTTCACGTACTTTTAATTATAAATTCTTTTGTAATATTCAATCTCAAAATGCATCATGGCTTACTCTACTTCAAAGTCAAAGCCTTAAGACTCATTAAGTTCTTCAAATATTTAAACTCTGCATTCTTAAATTCAATTGCTCTGTTAAGTTTAGAGATTCATGACTCATCATGAAAGTTCCTCTAAGAACAACCCATAAATACGAGCATTTTAATCTAGCAACATGAGCATTTTAGGTATCACTCTCCAAACACTTAAACTGCTACTACTCAAAATATAGTTCAGGAGGCATGGACGTCATATAAAGAACATACTATTTACCTAGTAATCCGTGGATACAGTTCAATATTACTAATCACGAAATTTCACTCAATCCACATATTAATAATCGACATGGATAGAAGTAGGCTTTCTGAACCTCAATTTTCACAAAGTATCCAACTTCTCTTCTTCCCCGACCGGATAATGCTTATTAATTATGCGATTTACGCATCCAAAAAAGGAATTCTCAAGGAATATTTCCGCATCTTCACACTGATGACATCTATTCCCGTTCACTATTGGCTGACGGAGGTGGCCCAAAAACATCCATATGCTTAGACTCTAATTCTTGGATCTTCCTAAAATAGCTAAGCAGACTTATATAGGTATTTATAATATGAAAAACACAAATACTTAATCTGCGCTATATCTCGCTTACATTATAGTGCACTTCAAATATGAGAAAGCGGTTGGGCTCATTTGTCAACCACACATATCATGTCTTAATTGTTATGTACGAGGCACTATACGATACGGTAGAAGTATTACAGAGCAAATTACAAATCTGCGCCAACTGCGGGATGTGTGCTTATTTCCCGAGTATATCAAAAGAAACAATAAAGCCTCACTGTGTTTATTCCTTTCCAGCTTACTCATATTTCAAAGTTTTGTGACACGATTAAAAAGATTTGCAATTTATATAAAGATATTTTCCCATATAAAGATATTTTCACATATAAAGATATTTTCCCATATAAAGATATTTTCACATATAAAGGACTTTCAAATTTGCAAAGAAGCTCTCCCATATGGTATTAAAGCATTTTTGAAAGAGGCTTGACCAGTGAAATAACCTTTAATTGGCTAAACAAATGTTATAAATAACATAATGTTTCGCTAATATATTTGCTGCTAAAATTTTTCAGTTTGTTGTTAAGTAATATTCACTCACGATGGTTGTAATAAAAGGGAACAAGGATTGTATTGCTTTTACTTTCACAGGTATAATCAATCCTACAAAGATGGCAACTTAATAACGAGTTGAAAGACGGAACATAAGTGAGCAAATTAAAACGGAATTCTACAGAGTAGGGAAGGAACATCCAATGGTCTAAGACTCTAATGAACTCTTACAAGATGAATAATAATCGGTTATATTAAATTGGATATATGTTACCACTTGGAAGGACCGAAACCTTGACCCTTTGGCATACGTAAGGAAATGGCTTGAGAGTTGGTGTCTAAAGTACTATTGTAAACAGCAACACCCCACCAGTTTGGAATGGTGACATTCTTTGGCAATTGGATAGCCAAGAAGGTAATCAAAATACCCCAGGCCAAACCAACATCCAAACCGGAAGATAAGGAGTAGTTGTACTTGAACCACCAGTGGTAGAACTTCTTCTTAATGAAATAGTTGAAGCCCAAACCAACCATACAGTACGAAGCGTAAGTGTATGCAGTTGCTGGTGGGATGTAACCGGTGGCAGAGAAGAAGACAGGCCAGTTCAACCATCTGATGGCAGAGTTTGGCCACTTCTTCAAGACAAGCCAGTTAACAACAGGCAATAAGGCACCGATGAGGAAGAAGTACAAAAGACCATTGTAGATGGCACCGGAAGAGAAGATTCTCTTTGGACCAACGACACCCCAAATGAGAGAAGCACTGAAGAAAACACTACCGTTTGGACAGGTGTAACCTCTAGCGTTATGTGGGTCACACAAGTCATCAATGGCGGTATAAGACCATCTCAAAACTGCAATTTGAACAATGGTACCCCAGATAGTGGCAATGACTTGGGCAGAGAACAAAACTCTTGGAGCAATCTTCATGTAGTGACCCAACTTCATATCTTGGGCAAAGGTGATAGCTTGATTGTTAGTGATGTAACCGAAAGTCTTGAAGAACATCATGGCAATTGGCTTACCTGGAAGCATGTAACCGATGATAAATTCAGTGACAACGTTAAGACCAACAGCAATGTTAGTTCTAGCAAAAATAACACCGACTGGAATCAAGAAAACAATTGCAATCAACAAGGCAACAATGAAAGCCCAAACAGGCATTTCAGTTGGCCAAGCTCTAACAGTGGCAACAGCACAACCGAAGAAAACGACGAAAATAATGACGAACCACCAGTCTGGGACTTCCTTATAGTTCTTCATCAATCTCATGTGAACATCTGGCTTTTCTTCAGATCTGACTTGAGAGATGATTTCTTTACCGTGGAAAAGAGCAGTGTGGGTGACAGTGGCCAAGATAGAAGCGAAAGACAAACCGTAAGAAATGGCAAAGGTAGTGGACAAGAACAATGGAGAGTACTCTTGGTACTTTTGTTCTTGGAAAGTCAAAGTCTTAGGGTCGATAATCTTGGAAACGTTGTAAATCTTAGCAAATCTGTCAAAAGTGTGACTACTGGAAACAGGCAAGTACTTGGAGAACCAGGTGTTGGAGTAGTAAAGAGCTGGAACAACGATCCAGAAAATGGAAATGATGGAAAAGGCAATGGTACCAATGGCACTTGCAGGTGGAATCAATGGAGAACCAATGTAACCAGCAATTTGATTCCAGTCCAAAGCGATGCTGTTTGGGAACATACCCATACCACTGGTGGAACCGAAAACTTGATTGATGATGACATTGTTTGGCTTAATCCAAGTGATCCAAGAGAAGTTGGATAAGGCTGGGAAAATAACACCAGGCAACCAGTAGTATAAGAAACCAGTCACAAGCACAATACTAAAGAAACGGAATCTAGAAATCGTCCAACCATTAGCTGGGTGATTCTCATTAATGTGCAAGTTGGTTAAGAAAGTGGAAGTGACCAAGTTAGAAGGCCAGATAGCAGAGGCTGGGTAGATGAGAACTCTTCTAGCAATACCACCAAGGGCAAAACCAATACATTGAGTGGACAAAGCAGCCAAAATATCGAAACCCCAACCAAAGTCCTTACCGTAAAACTTGTTCAAAGAAAGCAAAATGTCAGTGATATAAGCATTACCACCACCGAAAGAAACGTTAGCCATGATGGTGATTAAGGTGTGTTCTTTAAGGGTGAATGGACCTGGGTTCAATGGAACACCAAAAATGTTAACATTAGGCAAGAATCTACCCCATGCAACACCAAGAGGGTATGCAATAATAGAAGTGACAAAAGCACTCATGGTGAAAATCGGGTTGTGCAAAGAGAACAACATATTCAAAGCACTACCAATAGTAGTCATGAGCATACCAAGAACCCACATTCTGATGGTGTTTTGTGCGATGGTGACATCATCAGTAGAAGGAACAGAGGCTCTAACTTCTGGGTATGGAGAGTCATCTTCGACGACCATAGCAGCATACTCGTCTTCTTCCAATCTTTGTTCAAGATTGGAGGTAACTGGGTCGAATTCTTGAGACTTCGAAGTAACCAATTCCACATGGCTCTTCTTGGTTGCAAGGTGTTCAATGTCACTCATTTCTACTTTTTGAGACATCTGAACTTGTACACTAGTTATCAAGGAATTATAACTGTATTTATACACCTTCCAACTACATCACCTTTGTTTCGGTTTATAGTGCCGTCTACTGTCCAACTTTGTGCTAATCTGACAAGGTTTGTGGCTTAACTTTTACCTTCTATTTGTGTGATGACTTGTCTTTCGATGGATTGTTCTAGCATTCAAGTTCATCACATCTCCTATTGTCTACTGTTGGACCTTGGGTGGGGCGCTGTCTCTCCGTCCGCATCTCTTGAACGGAAACTTGATGTCAAACTCACAATTTCTCGCTTCCATAGTCTTCCATCAGAGACTCAGAAAGAGGCGCTAAAAAAAAAGGAACATCCATTTTGGTCCTGATAAGATCAAGCCTGCTGATCATCTTCTCGTATGCCGTATATTTTGATTACTTTTTTGCATTTCTCAATCTTAAATGCAGGTTTAAAGACACCAATTGCCTTTTTGGAACACCGAATGCGGCCTGTTCTTCGTTGAGATTGCAAACTTGCATAAGATTAATGAATTCCTTGGGATTGCCGAATGGATAATGCTCACGGAACCAACGGCTCAACTCCACAATTTTTGATGTATTATCAATGTAAAGGAATTCAATTTGAGAGGCCGCATATATTCGGCGAGATATGATCATATCGGTGTTAATTTCCAGATATTCTATTTTACAAGATAATCACCGGTCGTAATCGCACGTACCAAAATACCCATTACTACATTTGTATTTGCTCAACGTTATTAGCATATTCAAATCTTTAATTGTGAAACGAATTTAGTCTCATATCTTAACATGTAAGATATGCTAGATTCCTTCTTGGCAACCTGGAATTATGAATGATCGTCCTCGCCGTACAAAATGACGTATTTTATTACAGTGTTCTTCCTGTAGTAATATTCCTTCCGATGGCCATATTGTACACTCCGGAATCCCTCTAGTTTGTGCTAGCATGCTAATTTGCAATATTATCATAATACAATTTTATGAATAGAATTAGAGAAGGTGTGGTGTTTGTGTTAATTCAATAAACTCGGATGTCTTCTTTTCAATGTAACATCTGAGCCTCTAAGGCTTGCATATTTACATTAGATTTACGAAAGAAGGTTACAAACGTTAAGATGCTCCGCTAGCGGTTTCACATATGCTCCGATGTTATTTGCCATGGCTATTTGGTTAAGTCGCTGGTTCTTTGTGGGTTAAGTCGCTGACTCTTTGTGGGTGGGGTCTATTCTAAATTGAAAAAATTGCAGGCAAATCCTTTCGAAATAGCCCTTCCGAAATAATCCTTCCGAAATATCCTCCCCAAAATATACTCTTGGCTTGAAATCTACTGATGGAATTAGCTATGGTATGATCATGACCATATATGGTTAGTTATTTAATCTTTGATAAGGTTTATCAAAGAAATTAAGGTTAATGCCTTAGATATTTACAAGATAAGTCAAATGTTGATATTACAGTTGATGCAGTTAGAATTTCGAGCTGTAATCAGTCGGTATCTAAGCCCTAATCAGTTAATATGGTTGGTATCTAAGCCCTAATTAGTTGATATGGTTGGTATCTAAGCCGTAATCAGTTGGTATAGTCGGTATTTGAGCCGTAATCAGTCATTATTTGTTGATTACTTCATTTAATATGAAGAACACTTTCTCTTCAGCATTGGTACTTGTCACGGCCCTCGGAATATACTAGTGATTTCTTTTTACAATCATATACTAATAAAGGAGTGACGGATTATGTGGATCTGTTTAGCATATACTATAAAGAAGTGACAGTTTAAGTGGCTCTCTTCAGCATATACTAGAAAGAAGTTACGGATTCAGGGAATCTCTTTAGCATATACTATAAAGAAGTGATTATGTGGCTCTCTTAAGCATATACTATAAAGAAGTGACAGTTTAGGTGGCTCTCTTCAGAATATACTATAAAGAAGTGACAGCTCTCTTCAGCATATACTAGAAAGAAGAAACATGGAAACGTCTCTTTAAACATAAACTAAGAGACTGTGAACATGGCTCCTCAAGCATTTACACATCAATAGTCCGCACGGCTCTCTTCATACTGTTGACAAAGTTTCCTGTAAGAGCATAAACTATTAAAAAAACGCATTGCCTAAAATCTTATATGTTGTCTATTAACAATGCAGTTTAATATCTTTAGAACTTCTTTAGAGCTCTTGGTTGTGTTCCACATCTCTTCCTCCTTACTTGCACAATTAAACAAACTTAGTAATATACAAACACAACTTTTGTAACTATTAGTAACCTCCAATTTTCATGTTTTGTACCAGACACTTTTAACATATTTTACAGAAAAAGAAGTTGAAAAAGATTTCTTCTACAGGCACAAAAACAAATAGAAAACTACCCAGGTTATAATAAACAGCCGCTAGCAGATGTCTCAATAGTATATTTCTATAAAACTTTTCGGGGTGAACTTCTTTGCACAAGTGCGCAGCACACATTTGTTGGGGGCATATACATTTGGGTTTGTAATTGAAACAATAGCGCTTCTAGTTCTTTTTGGCTTCGATCCAATGTTTCTCACACATCTCCCACAGTAAACATGGCCACATTTAGCAGCAAAGATTCTTTTCAGAAAGTCATAATCTGCAACCGTTAGTTGGGTGGCACAAAACCACGGTGCATTCACTCCATACTCCAGAATGTATTTTTCTATCAGCTCGTTGTATCTATGGTCAGGTTTAAATTCCTCAGGTATTCCTAACCCTAAAGTTACACCGCATAACTCACAGCCCAACTTCAGGTCAGACGAGATATCAGTAGTGTATTGGGTATCTGCGATGTTTCCAGCATCCTCTTTTTTCTGTTCTAACACCTTCCTATTATGCAATTTTTCCTTCTCGAACCTATTATCTAAAGCAAGCTCTGTGTCCCGCTCTATTCGGGCCATTATCAGGTTCTCTATTTCATTGGCTGCCTGCTCAAACCTCTCTGGGTATAAATGTCGAATAAGACTCTGCACTGAGGCAGGTATATCTCTTATATCTGTGGTGACCATACCAGGGCCGTAGAATGTAAAGTGGGTTGCTTCTTCTACCCTTCTATCTCGGAAATACAGCCTGGTTGGAGGCGCCTGTGGCAAGGGCCTCCCTCTCAACATTCGCCTGGGTACCGTTCGTTCTTCTGTGATTTGCACTTCATCATCCACAAACAACCCATCTTCTTCGGGGCTGTCGGAAACTTCCACTATCTCATCTTCCTCGGCATCCAAGTCAATAATCTCCGGCTCGGGTCCTGTAACTTCCACCTCATCATCGCTAGGTATTTCGATGATCTCGTTTGCTTCGGGAGGCACTTCAATCTCCTGTATACTGTTCTCTGTATTTGTTAGATTCAGAATACTCATCCTTTGGATATCACTACTCTTTTGTCTCTCGCGTTCTTCGTCAACTGTGTCCCCCATATCTTGTTCTTTACCAAAACTTGTATTTTGTTCGGGTTTTGTTGCTGAGTAAGAATTCGGTCAGCAACAGTTGCAAATGATTGAATTAGGAAACAAAACAAAAGATAAACTTCGAAACGTTTTAAACTTGCAAAGGAACACTGCAAAACTTGTAGATAAGGTTAGACGAATGCAACTTGGTGACTTTCTTTCAACGTAAAAGTTACATCTTCAAACATGTTTGATACCGGGGTTCAATACCGGGGCTTGATCCCGGATTTGCTCGGTGAGTTCGACCTGTGTATCGGATTTAGGTCTAAAGTTCTGGATCCTTCCATCTGCAAGAATAATAAATGTTTAGGGTTTGCATTATACATTAGATATACATTGCAGAACATATCCGTCATTCGGAGCGGAGTTGTAGTTTAGTTGTTGATAGTTCTATTTATTGCTGCCTCAAAGTGATTATAGGTTGTAGACTTTCAACTTATCAAATTGGTATTAGATAACCATTTATGTTATTTCCGATTATTCGTATTTATTTCAAAAAGAGATGGAAAAGATAATTAAATTTTGATGGACTTCCACACATAATTTTATGATATTTATGTTCGCTGACGAATAAATATGACTTTAAATGATCGGAATTTTTTGTTAAACATGTAAAAGAACCATGGTACCTCTTTTATATTTGGTACATGCAATGTTTCATACGGATAACGAACGGTTCGTTCCACCTTTGCCACCATTAAATTACCAATAAAAAATCTACCATATTTCAACAGTTGTTAACCAATTCTTATTCTTCGCCATTTTAAACCATAACTGTTTTAATTCTTAACTGTTTTAATTCTTCAATTATGTTCCAATGACTTTTTCGAATTTTTTCAAATTTTTAACATTTGATCAAATTCTGGAATACTTTTGTGATTTTTCAAATATTGGAAAAAAATTGCAACCAATATAAAAAACAATCACAAAACTACACTAAATAAATACTGATGTAGATTACCATTTCACAATTTTCTAATATTATACAGATAAAGTTAACTAAATTTACTTCTTGGCGATGCCGGATCTCATGTAACGACCGACAACAATACAATGGTCTCTTTCATAAGGTTCCAAAGTCAATTGTTCCAAAGGCTTAATCTTTTCTTCTCTCAATTTTTGAATTTCTCTGGCAAAGACAGTTTCAGCGTCAACAGTAGAGTCGATACAGTTAGCCTTAATAGAGATGATAACGTTACCTTGGTCCTTCAAGAACTGGTGAGAGTTCAATGCAATAATACGAGCTTGATCTGGTTGAGCGACATCGGCAAAGACGGCATCGACCATACCGAGCAACATTCTGTACTTGTTAGGGTGACGAGCATCATCAATGATAGGAATAACGTTAGGTCTGTGGTTGGCCATACCAAGCAATTCTCTACCTGGTCTTTGAGCGAATTCAACGGCGTAGACAGTACCCTTTTCACCGACGATATCGGCAACGTGGGAGACAGAAGTACCGGAAGCAGCACCCAAGTACAAGACCTTCATACCTGGAGAAATACCAAAGTCATCGATACCACCCATGATACCAGCAGCCAACTTGGATCTGAAAGGATTCCAGACACGGTATTCAACCTTGGTTGGAGGAACACCTTCTTCCTTGGATGGCTCTTCAACGGAGATTCTCTTTTCACCGTAGACAGTGACACCAGGAGCAATGTTCTTGGTGACCAATAAATCTTCCTTACCTCTGGCAATGAAGATACCGGCGTGTCTGTGTGGTTCAATGACAACCTTGGCACCACCTCTGGCACCACCTCTGGCACCACCTCTGGCACCACCACGGCCACCTCTGGCACCGCCTCTAGCACCGCCTCTGGCACCACCTCTGGCACCACCACGGCCACCGCCAAAACCACCTCTAGAACCACCTCTGGCACCACCTCTGGCACCACCACGGCCGCCGAAACCGCCTCTACCTCTTGGAGCTCCAAAACCCATTGTTACTATTAATTATTTGGTTGGTAAATAAAAACCTAAAAAGAAAACTAGGATTTAGTGGAAAAAGATATATGAAAAAACTGATGGTCATCAGTGAAAATTTTTGAAATCCGGGTAAATTACTACTTTTTACGTAATTAATATTAATTTTATGCGTAAGGATTAGTCATCTGATTTCCCATCGTGCGTCTGGCTATTTTGTATGGGAGACCACTTTTCAACAGTGAATTACTGTAGAATGGAAGATGGTGGAATAAAAGTGATGGATGTCAAGTATTGATAAATATTGTTAGTTTAAAATGTTGTAAGTAGAAGAGCTGAGGATGTATCTGGAGGGTTCTATAGAGCAAATTGTGGATAATAAGCTTCGACGACGGGATAAATGGGTTGTATACGCGATAGGAGTCCCTCAAAATAGTATCACATTATACTCAATACACACATACATATCCATACTACACCCCTAGCTAATAAAATAGCAAAGTGTTCATACAATATTTCATGCTATGGTTGATTAAAGCCTTAATTATGGCCTTTGGTGAGATGACCATCGTGCGGCGCGTACAAACATTTCCTATCTGGGACGACAGGATTCGTTTACAAACGTAAATCCGGGGTCCATTAACTTTCAACTTGACAACCGATAAGAAGATCAATTGAGTGATTTGGATGATCGGACCGTAGGATAGTAATATTTTGTGTCAATGTAAGGAAAATGATATTTTTTTCAATTGAGAGTGTTGTATAGAACAGTCATGAATTCCAGTAGAAACAGATAGGGAATACTCGTATACATGTTGGGAACTTGTATTCATATAATAATGTATTGGTACATCCATGATTGGTATATCTATGATTGGTATATCTATGATTGGTATATCTATGATTGGTATATCCATGATTGGTATATCCATGATTGGTATATTCATGATTATTTGATATTGTATATTGGTATATTGATATATCGGTGAATTCATACAGTCAGTACCAGATAAATACATACTGATCCTACAATGCACCCCACCACTACTACTACAAACTGAGGTCACGGAATTATCGGGGCCACTCACATGCGCGGCAAGATAGACTAAACGTCAAAAAAAAATCAACAAGAATGGGTGCCCCAGTGATTGTATTAGTAGCAGGAACATTAATCTTTGGAGCAGCTAACTCTATATTCACCAAATACCAAGACAACCAGTGTATTCGTCATTGTAACAATCCAGACGTCACCAAACATGTGTTTTTCGAGCAGCCAGCTTTGCAAACACTCCAGATGTTTGCCGGGGAGTTTGCAATGATAGTTGCTTTCTGGGTTGTTTACCGCAGCAACTTGCTCAAGAAGAAGGAGGAGTACTTGCCGCTTGTGGAAGGAGAAGAAGAAGACCGTGGAAAGGAGTACTCGCTCGTTGAAAACGTGGCGTTGTCGATTCCAGCAGTGTGTGACTTGGTTGGTACGACTGTGTTGAACTTTGGGTTGTTGCTCACTCCAGTGTCCATCTACCAGATGACTCGAGGAACTATTGTGTTGTTTGTGGCCCTCTTATCTGTTGTTTTCTTGAAGCGCCGAATCACCAAGTTGGAGTGGATCTCGCTTTTCGTCGTCACCTTTGGTGTTATGTTGGTTGGGCTCAGTGGGTCCAAGGCCGCAGAACCCAGCGTGGAAAGCAGTGACTCCGCCGCAAAGGTTCTCTTGGGGATTGGTCTTATCGTGTTCGGCGAGTTTGTCCAAGCGTTCCAGTTTGTGTTTGAAGAACAGATTTTAACGAAGAGAAACATCGTTCCTTTGAAGATGGTTTATACCGAAGGGTTCTACGGGTTTGTTATCTTGATTATTCTGATCATTCTCCTTAACTTTATCTTGGGGAGCGTCCAGTCCCCTGAAGAGTTTGTCACTTCTTCTTTCAACATCTATGAAATCATCAGACAACTTTTCTACACTCCTGCCATCTGGGGCTCTTCTATTTGCATCATGATTTCTATTTCCTTGTTCAATTTCTTTGGTGTTTCTTTGACACAAGAGATTTCTGCGACTTCCAGATCTACTATTGACAGTAGTAGAACCATGATTGTTTGGGCGGTTGCAATTGCTCTTGGATGGGAATCGTTTCATTTGTTACAATTGGTTGGTTTCATTATTTTAGCTTTTGGTACTTTATGTTTTAATAAGGTGTTGGAGCCTGAGGGGTGGAAGTGGGTTCCTGCTGTGTTGAAGGATTAACGAAACAACGAACATAACGAACACTACGAACACTACGAACACTACGAGCGAAGTGAGTGTGTGGGAGTGAGAAATTTCCATCTTCTAGTATATAGAATAATAGAATATGATTTCAGAAGGTTTATATGGTAGATAAATTAGTTGAATGAACAGAAGTATATTTGATGATATAGCTGATGGATATAGTGGACAAGGAGATAGATAGGGTGGACACATAGATAGTGGATAAATCGATAATGGATAAATAGATGGTAGATAGATAAATAAACATAGTTGATTATAGATGGTGGATATTGTAGATTATGATGGATGTCATAGATAATGATGGATACTATAGATGATGATGGATATCATAGATGATGATTGATATTATAGATGATTATGGATATTATACATGGCTATTGTAGATATATAGATGTATATTAAAAGAATCATACTCACTCACTCACTTCGTGAGCAAGCAGTCGCATTTTTGAATTTCAACTCACATTAAAATAACAGTGGCAAACAAATGGTAAGTACCAACACGCACCCAAACCTCACTAACCAATAGTCTCTTAGATTAGTCCCCGAAAATAAACACCTCAGCAGTATAAGCTCCGTCTCCCAAGGGGAGGTGGCAGCACTGGCTCCAGGATTACAAGATATTCTCCGCACACAAGAGGGCCCACTTAACTTGGCGTCCAAAATCAACAACCGTCATCCATTGGAACAGAGAATACAGAACTGGGAACAAACACAACACGACACCAAGATGGAAATCTACCGTAGAGTGTTTGGAGCCGGTGAGCCGATCAAGAGATCAATGGAATTGGACATAATCAATGCCACTGATTTCAAGCCGCTGGTGTTGGGAGGTTCCGACCAAATGCACAGGGACATTTTGCTCAACAAGGACACTTCCATTGACTGGGAGGATATCTACAAGAATGATTTTGCTAGCGGAGCCCAAGTGAAGGATTTCCATTCTGAAATGGAAAAGAGTCTTGGGATCTGATGTATAGAATAAATACAAATCAAGAAATTGTAGAGAAAGGCTACAGGAGGAAACAGTAATGGAGGAGCAATAAACAAAAGTGAAGAACATAGTAACAACGAATCGAACACACTAAAGAGTACAAATAGTGTGTCCGCAAAAAATTTTCAGCACGCGGATAAAAATTTATACTCTTCCCAACATGTACCAAAGGACCCGTAAGAACTTGTCGTTAAATGCAGCATCTATGCCTAACCAACAAACAAACCATTTGTCAAATGGTGGGCCGTCGGCGAATAGTCACCAAGGAGACGACGAAATGGCCAGCACGATTCCCGCCAACGTGAATGGACAACGGTATAGTGTGCAACAAGTGTTTGACACTTGGAGTGAGACGCAGCAACAGATCTTGGAGACGACGTTACCAGACACCCAAGAAAACTTTAAACAGGTACGCCCCACGCAACCGTATCATGTTGAGTTACAGGGGCAGAATGAAGCCCCACAAGGCAGAGAGAACAAGGGTGGTGTAAAGGCCGGGCGAGGCCCGGAGACGGGCATTGAGGCCGCATTGGGTAACTTGCTGTTTAGCCAGGGCAATGGAGTGTCTGAATTTGGTCAGTTTGGTGATGGATCAAGAAATGAGGCTGGGTATGTGAATGTACAAGGAGGTGCTATTGGGCAATCTGAGATTTCTAGGATTTCTGGGATTTCTGGGATTTCGGGTGATACTGGGATTTCTGGGATATCTGGACAACCTGGACAACCTGGACAATCTGGACAACCTGGACAATCTGGACAAGCCAATGGCCAACCAATTGAACCATCCAATCAAACAATTGGCCAACCACTTGGTCCATCAATTGGGCAATCAATTGGACAACTGGTTGGAAACCAACCAATTGGACCGCCGATTGGCCAAGCCTCGCAAGGTCGACTTGTTCCACCCGAAAAAATCGAGTGGTACTACATCGACCCCATGGGAACCGAACAAGGACCATTTGTAGGCACTATGATGCAAGAATGGTTTGCCGGCGGGTTCCTTGACTACAAATTACGTATCAGAAGAAAGGAAGAAACAACGTATAAGACGTTGAAAGAGTTTTGTGATTCGGTTGGAACATACTCTATTCCTTTTAAAATAGCATTAAGCGAGGCGGGGCCCGCCCCACCTCCTTCCAACCCTGCATTCTATAATGGATTGGGTGCGGGAGGATCCAGGATCTCGACTCTTTTCAACGATTTCGCCGATCCTTTTGCAGCCCAATCCCCGTTGGAGTCATCCTTCCAACAATATCCGTATCAGCAGCAACAACAACCCCAACAGTTCAATACTGGAGTTCCTCTCCAATATCTGTTGCTTCAGCTGCAATACCAACAACAACAACAACAACAACAACAACCATTTGCTCAGAATTTGGGCTACAACCAGTATCCACTGCAATATCAGTATAATCAACAATTCCAACACCAACCAATTCTTCTGAGAACAAACAGTGGTTGGGGCTTGGACAATTCGAGCGGGCCTGCAACGCCCATCACCGCGAACCCTGTGAGTCAACCCACCCCGATATCTCCTTGGTTGGCTGGAACTCAAACAAACTCGAGAGTTGCTTCTCCTTTTGTACAGACCAGCCTCACCTCGGTGGTGACCAAGGAAGATGTATTAGGGGATTCCCAGGCTCCAGTGGATGTTCCGGTGGAACTTCCAGTTGAAGTGCAACAAGTGCCAGTCGAACAAGTGCCAGTCGAAACTCAACCAGTTCCAATCGCAGCTCAGCCAGCTCCAGTTGAAACTCCACAGGTTCCAGTCGAAGCTCCACGTGTTGAAGTAGAAACTCAACAAATTCAAGAAAAGGTGCTTGAACAAGAAACTCCACAATCACCACCCAAAGCGCCATCACCAGAAGTGATTGTGGAAACGTTAAAACCTTCTGTTCCAAAACAACAGGAATTGGCACCTTGGGCCAATGTTCCAACTACAACCAAGACTCAATCATTGAAGGAAATCCAAGCATTGGAAGCTGAACGTTTGGAAAAGCAAAAACAATTACAAGCTCAATTGAGATTGGAGCAATATAACCAACAAATGGAAGAACAAGCAGTAGCTGCATCTATTGCAAACACCGCATCTTTGCCAAAAACATGGGCTATTGTTAATAAACCAGTAGTCCAAAAGACCTTGGCTGAAATTCAAAAAGAAGAAGCAGAACTTGCCAAGGCTAAAGCTGCGGCTTCGTCTCCTATGATGTCCCCAACCACCTACAAAACCACCTCCTTTGCCAGTGCGCTTGCCAACTCCACTCCACAAGACGACGGTTACTGGACCACGGTTGCCAAGAAGGCTCCAGTTGCCAAAAAACCAGCCGCTGTGCCTACCGTGGGAGGCGCCAGGCTGTTGAACCCACTGGTCTTGAGAGCTGCGTCTGCACCTGTTGCTGCGGTTTCAAGCGCAAACTCCCACTCTGTTAGAATCGAATTCTTGGTCTGGGCAAGATCAAACATGACTAACTTATATCCAACAGTATCAAAGGATGATTTGTTGGAAATGTTTGTTAGTTTGCCTGTGAACAGTCCTGATTCCGCACTGTTGATCCTGGAAACTATCTACAGCTCTTCTGCTACCATGGACGGAAGAAGATTTTCTCAGGAATTCTTAAAGAGAAAGCAATCCGTTGATAAAACCATCGGCAAATCAGACGATTTCGGCTGGTCTCAAGCTATCATCTCGTCTGCTGATAAGGTTCAAACTGTGGATGAAGATGGCTGGAGCACAGGCAAATCTAAAAAAAAGGGTAAGAAGGTTTAGTCACATTTCCTCTCCATGCACAATACGAAGTGTCAATTCTATTGTTCCCTACGTTTCATTGCTAAATCTCGGGTAATCATTCAGTATGTATCAATTATAGACGTCATCAGATACCAACCTATTACAACTTATAGTATTTAAACCTCCCGTTTGCTCACTTGTCAACTCACCATGCTTTTCTCAAAATCATTCCACCTCTTACTCTCTACAATCGTTATTTCTGCTGCAAGCACTTCAGGTATCAGTGATTTTGTCAACACTTTGCTCGGAGGTGGTCTGTCTGCTAATTCTTCCGCTGACGACAGCTTGTTAGGTGCTGTCAACAATTTGATCGGCGATGCTCTCGGTGCTAATGGTCAAGGTATTATAGAAGGTATCATCGATGATCTTACTGGTGGAGGTCTCACCTCCCTTCTTGGTGGTCTTAGTGCTAGAGATCAAATCGATGAAACTTCTCCTCTTTTGTGATTACTATCTATATATTAAAACTAACTGGTTTTCCAGTTGTTGATCTTACAATGAAACTTCTCCTCTTTTGTGATTACTATCTATGTATTAAAACTAACTGGTTTTCCAGTTGTTGATCTTACAATGAAACTTCTCCTCTTTTGTGATTACTATCTATGTATTAAAACTAACTGGTTTTCCAGTTGTTGATCCTACAATGTAGACCCCTAGAAGTTTATTTTTTTTGAAAAAAAAAATTCATGGGTTGTTTATTTAAGACGTTTTTTCAAGTTATCATTAGTATTTTACTAATTGGGATGGTTGTTGAGTATTTACGGGGGTTATTAAGTGTTTAAGATTTATGTGGCGATGTTAAAGTTATCCAAATAGTAGTGTTTTACAGTTATCTAAATACTAGAGTTATCTCTAATAGTGTTCTCTAATAGAGTTCTCCAAATAATAGAGTTATAACTAATAAAGTTATAACAATTAGTAGAGTTATAACCAATATAATACAACAACAATAAATGTAATAGCTTAGAGGTTTAATCATACATTATAATAATGAGTAAGATGATTATTTATTATACAATATTTTACAAATCCATAGTAAAGACCATGGGTGCAGTCTTGTTGAGACGCAATAATTTAGTTTGGTCGGTAAAATAGTAACCCAAATACTGAAAAAACTGTAATGAAAGAATCCAGCTTGATCGGAGTACTTCACTAAAATACTGAAAAAAATAACAAAAGCAGAGAACCCACTTGCTTTGTTACTTTAGTTCATTACTTGTTATCGGATTCAAAAGAATACTATTAATAATTGTAACATTCTCCCTCGGAATCATTATAACGCCCGACCGAGCCATAGATAAATAACTCATCTCAAATAACGAAGAATTATACCCCAAAGTCCTTATACCATTAAAAAGTTGACTGGCAACACCCGCAACAATTCCAGTACTATCCAAAGGAAGCATTGCAAAATCAATAGTAATAGGAACAATAGTATCCAGGGTCAGACCAATTATGTTGGAAGCACCAAAGCCCATTTGGGCCCGTTCTCGAGCCAGTTTGGGTAAAATAAGGGACACCTCATTAACGGCAGTTCTAGTTATGGCAAAATAATTAGGAATTGTATTTGCATTCAGTAATATTTTGCTTGCTTTTAAAATAGAGTTTTGGACTTCTCCCAGCCGAGCTCCTGTGAGTAATAATTTTATAGCTTTATTTAGCCTTGGGCTAATGCCCGCCTCTTCAAATAGTTTATATGCTTTGGAGGCCAATAGAGTTTCGGAGGAGGTATTATCGGAGGGGGTTTTGAGCCGCTCCTTGTATTTGTAAGGGATCAAGACAATATCCATAAAGTGGGACAGAATGAAAAAAAGAGGGATGTTGTTCTGCGATAAGGGTCTTGTTAGTTCTAGGATGCGGAGTGAGTTATCAAAGCCTCCATCCGAATCAACCTTTAGAGAAATGAACGATTCATCCAAAAGCTTCACTTCCTTGTAGCCCAACGCCTTGCATGCCTCCAACGGCTGCACAAAAAAGTCTTCCATGAGCTTGGTGGAGCAAATCACGGTGCATTCGCTAGGCGTGAAAGCCACATGGAAAAAGAAGTCATTTTCAAGCTCCTCCTCCAGCTCCTCCAGCTCTGAGATCTGTTCCTCTTCGATCTTGCTGGAGTTATCCACTGAGATCAGGCGTAACGACACACTGCCTGTGGAAAAACGTTTGTTCTGAGGCGGAGGAACAGGCATGTCATCCTCCTCATCTTCCTCCTCCGATTCTTCCTCTGCATCGTCCTCTATCTCCTCATCTGCGCTTAGCTTGGATGATTCGTGGTGTAACAATTGTAGCACCGCGCTGGTGAAGAGCCAGTACTTATCCCTGGGAATCGACAACACAGAAAGTTTCATACGATTTACATTCAAATTCATATCCCTGATTTATATACTTCTGCCTGATGGACTAAATTACAGAACAATGCAACAGCCATTCTACTTTTTTAGAAAATTATTTTCTTTCACAATATCGATCACAGACGATCATTAAGGTTTGTGTTCCATCCTCGCTGGTTGACGATTCAATCGCTTTGCCTTCTCTGCGCAGCCTAACCCTTATTACATTCTGGACTTATCGGGAGTGGAATACCAAGTTGCGGGGATTGGTGCTTGCACCCCATAAACTCTTGATTTCTCCACATTTAACAGCCCATAGTCCATAACAACAACTAAGTGAGTTTGTATTGATTGAGAGTGAATTTGAATAACTATTTTTGTAATCATTTATTAACATCTTATCTTTGTAACTGTTTTTCTATTTATTACTAACTCGGACTAATTTCCAATTTTGTCATGTGAGGCTCGTTTCATGTTAATTTTGACAGATGTATTTTGCAACTTTCATAACCATTTAATGTTCGTAATTTCTCATGTTTATCTTGATTTACTTTCGATATTCGTATTTTCATGTATTCAATGTTTACATTTCGTAGGAGATGTAAATAGAATCTAATTTACAGACTACTCAACTTTTAGAATCTAGATGATAAAAATGTTGAGCGGTAAAGAGTGCGACGTAGTGAGTGAGTCGGAGATGGGCATGGCAAATCTTTGTTTTTGGACTCATTCAAACGAGTGGGTTAGAGAGTAACGAGAAGATTGTTAAGACTAATGGGAGTTAACGAATGTTTAGTGGCGAGCTAAGATTAACTTATTAATAAAGTAATAAATTAATTAACACGCTAACCAACTAAATCATCAATTCATAAATCATAAATCATAAATCATAAATCATAAATCATAAATCATAAATCATAAATCATAAATCATAAATCATAAATCATAAATCACAATTCACAAATCACAATTCACAATTCACAAATCACAAATCACAAATCACAAATCACAAATCACAAATCATCAAATCATCAAATCATCATCAAAACAACTCACTCGTTCGTTAGCTAGTCATCATCCAAATTCTGACGCTCATAAAAAGTCTCATACATCTCTATAGCCTCCTTCTGAGACTCAATCGAACTCTCTATAAAAATCTCCACACTGTTCCTGAAATCTTCAATCTTCTCAAACTCAAAATTTGCAATTTCCTCCTTAATAACCAGAGATATACTCTTAAACAGATTCTCAAATGAAATCACCTTTTGTTTCAACTTCCCAATTTCAAATTGTAACCCAGCAACTTTATCATTTGGGGCAGTTCCATACTTCCTACTAAGCTTATCTAATTGTTGTTGTTTTTTCGAAAGTTCGGAGTTGAAGTTATTAAACTGTTGGTGGACTTTAATTCTTGTATCAAAAACATGGTTAATAGACCCAATAACACGCAAATACTCTTCTATGGTGAACCCCAAAGTAAGCTGATCTTGTAAATTGACACGATCCAAGTTTTCCTTCAACTTCAATTGAACATCACTAAACTCCAACAATAAATCGCTGGTAACTTTCAGGATTTCCAACGCACTCAACTCTTCAAGGGTAAGGGAGATTTCATCCAAAACACCGCTAAGCTCCAAGCGCTGTGTTCCGATATTCTCCAACGATTTGTAGAATTGCCGCAAGTTAATCTCAAGCTCGTCCAAGTACTGCTTTTTCTGGGTGAAGAAGTCATCGGGCTCCACCACCTTGTTTGAGATGGAGAACAACGACATGAAGCCGCCGGAGCTGGAGGCGTCTGCGGTGGCGGCGACGGACGCCACACTGTCCGCGCCATCGTCCATGACCGACGCACCCAAGTCGTTCGTGGCGGTGAACTCGGCGTCCGTCAAAAACAGAACAAAGTCCGCGTCGTTCACCAAAAGCCCAATGTTCCCGATCTTGTTCAACATCTTCTCCAACAGCAAGCGCCTGTTTTCAATGAAGTTTTCGTTGAAGCGCCCAATGTACGTTTGCTTGACGGGCGGCGGAGGAATGATCCGCCCCGGATGGTTCTGCTGCAATTGGTGGTAGATCCACCGGAAATCCTTGTATCTTCTCGTCACAGTCACATCCTCCGTATAGTTATCCGTTCCATTTCCCTTGGTCTTGATGCTGTAGACTATGTATGCACTTGTGATGTCACCCACCTTGACAGGATCACCCACTGTAATATCCAACTTGGTGTGGGAATGGCCAGCCCGCGGCACAGCCTCTGCTGATCTCGCATGCTCTTCTTGTACCGCGCCTGCTATCTCATATAATGGTGCCTCAGCCTCGAGTGCCAACTCATCCGCGCGACTGTTGGACCGCACAGACTTGCTGTCGCTGTCATCCAACGGCCCTGCTGAAAGGGGGTCGCCGCTCTGGCTCTCCCCTTGGTCCAAGTGCTCAAGAACCGTCTTGTTGTTGTACTTGCGTGCCCGTGGATTACTCCGGTACATCAGTGTGTTGCGCACACTCAATACCCGTTTGCCTCCTCCAGTCTTGGGTAATGGTGCGCTCTCCTCTGGCACTTTTACTGGGGAGTCCTTCACGTTGAAAAGGGTGTCTGATGCATTCACCTTCTTGGGTGATATAAACGATGGCGTCAACACATCTTTAAACTCCGTGTCGTTCGTCAATTCGGATAAAAGTTGACTCTTGTGTTCTTTGCGTTCTTCTTTTCTGATATCGTCAAGTTGTTCTGTTAAATAGTTGGTTGACGGTGTTTCCTGGGGAGCTTCTTCTTCCTCGTCAACTGGTTCTTGCTCCCTAAATGGATCCAAGTTGCTGAATTCATCGCTTGGCGCGCTCAAGATGGATTGTTTCAAGTTGGCGAACATAGATGTTCCGTTGTTAGGTGAGAGAACATCGTCCCAGTGTGATGCTGTTAGATCTTCGTCCATGTTGTTCGTTAATTTATTTTTGATTATGTAAGAGCGCACAAACACAACTTGTGAGATTGTAGATGAAGATTACTTGTTAACAATTGAATGTAATGATATTCGTAAACTACATCAGTTATAAGTTCACAAGAATTCTGTGTTTGTAATGCTTTATCTTTTAATGATTTGGGATCTATTAACACTAAATATAACATTCGAGTTTTCGTGTGATCTGAAGAGACGTACTGTTAGAATAATGGAATATTGTTAGAAGAAAGAGTGAAGAAAGGGAAATAAAGCAGATACCTTTATCATCATCTAAATGAAATCTAGTTATAATTAAAAAACTTGGATTTCCAACATTAAGGTTTTATAAATTAAGAATTATAAGATCATTACTGGGTGACTCAACTTTTCAAATATTACTTAATTAGTACTGAATTACTACTAAATCAGTATTTAATGACACTTAATAGAAAAGGTTAATTTATTATTCAATAGGTTAATGAACAATTCGATAACTTTTCTCTCATTGAATTTAAAAAAATGGTGATTGATTACACTACTCACTTTACATTTCGTCACTACGTTCTCATTAGTCGCCTCGTTCGTAGTAATATCCACTGCTCAATGTAGATGTCGTAATCCTCACTACTCACTTCGTTCGTAGATCGATATAAAAAAAAGGGGCATACTGGGAATTGAACCCAGGGCCTCTCGCATATTTGAATTCAAAGAACTCCCAAAGCGAGAATCATACCACTAGACCACACGCCCGTTTCTGAAAAAAGATTTTTCCCAGCCAGCAACCTCGCATAAGCCACATCAATTGAGCAAGCGATGACCATGTGAAACACCCAACAGATGACCCATCAATCATGCAATTCCAGAAGCCTAACTCATCAACCTTAACTAATTATGGTCTGTCACACCTCCATAGTTCGGTAAAATACAATCATTACCCAGGAAATACACGATGCATAACCCCCACCAAAAAAAAAACAATATGTGTCCGGAGATACACACCACAAACTTGCTCAAAACAAGCGAGTATGGGGGAATAATGTAGTAGGTAAGCCGCGCACGCTACCGAGAGATATTCAGTCGCTTCGCACTTCGGGGAAATACACCTTTGTGCACACAAAATGAACAGGGGATTCCATTGAAACTATAGAGAGTGAAAAATAGAATCGTTTCTTTTGAAGGTATTGTAAATGGCCCAATGCGAGTATATAAATAAACAAGTAGAATCCAGTTTTCCGACCCGTAAATTAAAACATGAGTGCCCCACAATCCATTTTAAACAACACCATCGGAGACTTGCCAACTCCGTACCCTACTATTGCTCCAAACATCATGGACTTGTTTTCTCTTAGTTCCAAGACTGCTGTTGTGACGGGAGGTGCTAGAGGTATTGGGTTTGTTATTTCTGAGGCTTATCTTCAAGCTGGCTGTGTTAAGTTGGCTATTATGGACTATGCACCACACGATGAGAACCTTGCTAAGTTGAAGGAAGCATTTCCAAATGCACAAATTGTGTACCACAATTGCGATGTGAGAAAGGCCGAAGAAGTCAAACTGGTGATTGACGCTATCCACGCTGAATTCAAGAGAATCGATGTTTTCGTTGCCAATGCCGGTATTGCATGGACCGCAGGTCCTATGATCGATGTTCCTACTGACGACACATGGCACAATGTGCTCAACGTCGACTTGAACGGTGTCTACTACTGTGCAAAGAACGTCGGTAAGATTTTCAGAGAACAAGGCTCTGGATCCTTGATCATGACTGCTTCCATGTCCGCTCACATTGTCAATGCTCCTCAATTACAAGCTGCTTACAACGTCGCAAAGGCCGGTGTCTTGCACTTGGGTAGATCCTTGGCTGTTGAATGGGCCGCATTTGCCAGAGTCAATACCGTTTCCCCAGGTTACATTGGTACTGAGTTGTCTGACTTTGTTCCTGAAGATGTTAAGAATACATGGTACACTCTTACTCCTAAGGGTAGACAAGGTGCTCCTAGAGAATTGTGTGGTGCTTATTTGTACTTGGCCAGTGAAGCTGCTACTTTTACGACTGGTTCGGATATTAGAGTTGATGGTGGTTATACTGTTGTTTAGTGTCCGAGTTATCCGTACCCCGGATTCCGTCACGTGATGTATTATGTAAGGTCCTAATAATGCCGGGACACACTGGCCGGGAACTAGCCGAACGACTACGAACAACGTGAGTAGTGAAATTTTAGCAACATAGAATAGATGTATAAGATTATAAGTTAATAAGAATGTTGTGGTAATAGTTAGTAATGAGTAAGTACTCACATAGAAACCACTCATAAAGAAACGACTCACAAAACACTCACAAGCTACTTGGTTCGTAGTTTATTCGCAGGTTATTCGTAGTGGTGAATTTTCGGTCCTGCGGACAATTTTCAACCACTAAAAACGCACCAATTAATAATTTCCACCAACGTCGGAAATTCCCCTAAATGTAACGTACACTCTTCCTAACCTAACAACCATCTTCCATCCCTCCCCAAACCTTCTACACCCCGTCTTCCCCAAACTTCTTTACAAAATTTTACATCCCCACACGATTTCCGTCATTTATCCCAGTAAAAAAATCCAGAAGAAAAAAAAATCAACATCAATGCTTTCTATTCGTAGTAAGGTGTCCACTACCGTGGGCCAGATTAGAAGTTTCTCCAAGAGTAGTGTATCCAGACAAACTATTGGATCCATCAAGGGTACTGACTTCAATGCAGCCAAGTACATGGGTCAAAAGTACCACATCATTGACCATGAGTACGATGCTGTTGTTGTTGGTGCAGGTGGTGCCGGTTTGAGAGCTGCTTTTGGTTTGGCAGAGGCCGGATTCAAGACTGCTTGTGTTTCCAAGTTGTTCCCAACCAGATCGCACACTGTTGCCGCCCAAGGTGGTATCAATGCTGCTCTTGGTAACATGCACAAGGACGACTGGCACTGGCACATGTACGATACCGTAAAGGGATCCGATTGGCTCGGTGACCAAGACGCTATCCACTACATGACCAAGGAAGCTCCAGCATCCATTTACGAGTTGGAAAACTACGGTGTTCCATTCTCTAGAAATGAAGAAGGAAGAATTTACCAAAGAGCCTTTGGTGGTCAATCTAAGGAGTACGGTAAGGGTGGTCAAGCCTACAGAACTTGTGCGGTTGCAGACAGAACCGGTCACGCTCTTTTGCACTCGCTTTACGGTCAATCCTTAAGACATGACACTCATTTTTTCATTGAATTCTTTGCATTGGATTTGTTGATGCAAGACGGTGAATGTGTGGGTATCATGGCTTACAACCAAGAAGATGGTACCTTGCACCGTTTCAAGGCCCACCGTACTGTGTTGGCCACTGGTGGTTACGGACGTGCTTACTTCTCTTGTACTTCTGCCCACACCTGTACTGGTGATGGTTACGCCATGGCTTCCCGTGCTGGGTTGCCATTGGAGGACTTGGAGTTCGTCCAATTCCACCCATCCGGTATCTACGGTTCCGGTTGTTTGATCACTGAGGGTGCCAGAGGTGAAGGTGGTTTCTTGGTCAACTCGGAAGGTGAACGTTTCATGGAACGTTACGCCCCATCCGCCAAGGATTTGGCCTCCAGAGACGTTGTTTCTCGTGCCATCACCATGGAAATTAACGAAGGTAGAGGTGTCGGTCCAAAGAAGGATCACATCTTCTTGCAATTATCTCACATCCCAGCCGCTGTCTTGAAGGAAAGATTGCCAGGTATTTCTGAAACCGCCCACATTTTCGCTGGTGTCGATGTCACCAAGGAACCAATTCCTATTTTACCAACCGTCCACTACAATATGGGTGGTGTTCCAACCAACTGGAAGGGTGAAGTCTTGAAGAAGGGTGAAAATGGTGAAGATATTGTTGTCCCAGGTTTGTTGGCTTGTGGTGAAGTTGCATGTGCATCTGTCCACGGTGCCAACAGATTGGGTGCCAACTCCCTTTTGGATTTGGTTGTCTTTGGTAGAGCTGTCTCTCACACCATCAGAGACACTTTAACCCCAGGTACCCCACACAAGGAAACCTCCAAGGATATTGGTTTGGAATCAGTTGAGAACTTGGACAATTTGAGAAATGCTTCTGGTACCAAGTCCACTGCTGAAATTAGAGATGATATGCAACACACCATGCAAAAGGGTTGTGCTGTGTTCAGAACTCAAAGCTCCTTGGACCAATGTGTGGAACACATCACCGAAGTTGACAAGTCTTTCAAGGATATCAAGACCACTGACAGATCTATGATTTGGAACTCGGATTTGGTTGAAACTTTGGAATTACAAAACTTGTTGACTTGTGCTACTCAAACTGCTAAGTCTGCTGCTGCACGTACCGAATCTAGAGGTGCCCACGCCAGAGATGATTATCCAGAAAGAGATGATGTTAACTGGAGAAAGCACACCTTGTCATACCAACTTAAGAGCGGTGATGAAGTTAAATTGGATTACAGAGATGTCATTGCCACTACTTTGGATGAGAATGACTGTAAGCCTGTTCCTCCTGCAAAGCGTGTTTATTAAGCATGAATATTTATAGTTAAGAGTGAGCTCAATTGAAGGAAACGCTCACTACGAACGAAGTGAGTAGTGAGTATGTGAATGTAGCTGTGTAGATTGAGTGTGGGTGAGTGAGTTAATTGGTGTGGTATGAGTGTATTAGTGGTGTGAGTCGTGAGTTAATGGGTGTGGTATGAGTTTAGTAATGAGTATGACTATTCATAAAGTGTGATGAGTATTAGGAGTATACGTATTGCGGAAGAGTATTGCAGAACTACTACATTATTAAAAAAAGCAATGATACTGATTTCACTATTTTATATTAAAACTCAGTTAAAAAATTGTAAACCTTCACTAATTCGTTTCATAAAAGCTCCGCTACTGCAATAACTATTTATTCACTTCGTTATTCTCGAATTTCACTCATAATTCACTTCCTTTGTCATCATAACTCATTCGTTGTTACACACGTGACATACCTGATAAGATAACAATGCCCAGCAATAACCCTTCCATGCCTCAATCACTAATCGTACCAGACTTTAAAAGCCTTCCAACTAAACCCCCAACCCCCCAAGCCCATGTCCTTGATTTGTTCTCACTCAAAGGAAAAGTGGCTAGTGTTACCGGGTCCTCCAGCGGAATCGGACTTGCCGTAGCTGAGGCTTACGCCCAGGCCGGTGCAGATATTGCTATTTGGTATAACAGCACATCTGCTGATTCCAAAGCACTGGAGCTCGCGGAAAAGTACGGAGTCCGTGCCAAAGCCTACAAGTGTAATGTTGCTGATCCAGAACAGGTTGCAAATGTTGTTCTGCAGCAGGAGGCCGATTTTGGAACAATTGATGTGTTTGTTGCAAATGCTGGCATTGCATGGGAAGACGGGCCATGCATTGATGTTGATGGGTACGACAGTTGGAAGAGCATAGTTGATTTGGATCTCAATGGCTCGTTCTACTGTGCCAAAGAGGTTGGAAAGATCTTTAAGAAGAATGGAAAGGGATCTTTGATTTTTACCGCCTCCATGTCGGGCCACATAGTCAATGTTCCCCAGCTTCAAGCTCCGTACAATGCGGCCAAGGCTGCAATTATCCATTTGAGCAAGTCCTTGGCTGTGGAATGGGCTTCTTTTGCGCGTGTTAACTCTGTTTCTCCGGGTTACTTTGAAACTGAGATCTCTACGTTTGCGGATGTAGAGATGAAGAAGAAGTGGTGGCTGTTGATTCCGTTAGGGAGAGAGGGCGTCACCCAAGAGTTGGTTGGTGCTTACTTGTATTTGGCTTCCAATGCTTCGACTTATACTACAGGGAGTGATCTTTTGGTTGATGGGGGGTATACTGTGGTATAACTCTGCTCAAAGGAAGTGAGTTGTTAATTTGTTTTCATTGGAACTTAATCTGATTAAGCTTTTCTGGAATCTCATAACTATTTCACTGGATTTTTATAATTTGAGGACTTTTATTTATGAACCACCAACGAAGGTGAAGAGCTTATACTTGGTGTGCTTAGATTTATAAACACATTTACTTTTTGTGAATTTGCAAGACTTTATATATTCAATAAACATTGCCGTATTTTGTATGAAGGATGATTAGATTGAAAAATGATTAGATTTAAAAGTATTATAGATGATAATAGGATTATAAATGATTACATTCAAAATGATTATAGATGACTATGATTACATTCAAAATGATTATAGATGACTATGATTCCAAAACTTCATTAAAATTTCATGATAATATCATGTCACTTACATTTGAAATCCATGTCACTTCCTCTCTCATTTAAATCTACACCTCAACTCACTCCGTTCGTTCTTTTCTATTACATTTATTCTTATATGATCAATGAGTTTGCAACCAAATCACCAGGTGATTGAAAAGTCATCTAATTATTAAAAAATGACATCATGTTCATTTTCTTGAAGAAGATCAGTCTCTTCACCCTTTGAAGCAATGTCCAATTGTTCAACTTGTTTTTGAAGTTCTTTTTCTTCGTCGATAGATGCATCTGGTTGGGTGGTTTCGGTGGTTTCACTGGTTTCACTGGTTTCACTGGTTTCACTGGTTTCACTGGTTTCGGTGCCGGCTTCATTGGCTTCACTGGCTTCATTAGCTTCACTGGAAACGCCTTCCTTGGTAGCCAAAGCTTCTGCTGCTGCCGCAGCAGCGGCAACTTCAGCAGCTTCAGCGGCCGCAGCAGCAGCAGCAGCCTCCTGTTTCTTCTCTTGAACCTTCTTCAACCTATAAAACTCCTCTCTATCCAACTCATCCAACTCGGAATTAATATACTGAATAGTATTCTCGGTTCTTGGAATAATAACATGCTCAATAGCATTAACTCTTCTATTGGTGACCTTAATAACCTCATCCAAAATAATAAAAGCAGTCTGCAAACTAGCCAATTCAACCAAAGTTTCCACAGCCTTGGTGTAAACCAATTTAGCCTTCTGGATTTGTTGACCACCACGGCCCAACCCTGTCAACTTAAAATCATTGATTTCATCATTGATATGACTTTCAAAAGTAGGTAAATAAACACCACTGACGTTTTCCTGGTTAGCCTTAACTTGGAAACGAGCATTCTTGACGGATTCCTGGACCTGGTATGAAATGTTATCGCCGGTAGCGTATTGGACCTCGGCCAACGAAAATGCGGCCGTTTGCATGACACGACCCATCTTCCGCTTAGCATCGTCAATTCTCTGCGTAATATCCCTGAACCGCTTGGTCAATGCCTCCGACTTTCTCTTCAAAAGCGAGTGACCCTGTTGCGCTCCCTTCAACTTACCTTTCATGACTCCCAACGTCATACGAGTGGGGAAAACCTGCTCCCTGTTACCAGCACCAGACATTTTGTTGTTGGCTTTTTTTTTTAATTTTCGCTTGTTTTGAGAATTATGGAACCACTAAACGACCTTTCCCAGTACATCTTGGATAGTGACATTCCTTATGAAGAGGACATTGCCAAAGACCCAACCAATTTAGATGTTTGGTTACGTTACTATTCCCAGAAATCTTCGCTTTCCAGTAAAATCTTCATCTTAGAGAGAGCAGTACGAGAGCTTCCCAAGTCGGAGTCGTTATGGTTGGAGTACATTGGTGTATTAACCTCGTATGTGCTCGGTAAATCCTTCTATCATAATCGGAAATTGTACTATTTCATCAACTCCATCTTTGATAGGTCGCTTCTATTACTCAACAACAGCGTGCTGTTGTGGACCAAGTACCTCATCTTCATAAAATCTCAGTATACTGATGTTTCCCGTGTAAGACGGCTATACAACAAGGCTTTGTTTAATCTTCCCGTTTCAAATCACTCGCTCGTTTGGAAAGATTACTTACAATTTGCTGATATGGTTGGCGGACCAACTTTGGTGAAGGTTTATGAAAAGTACTTTCTCTATGCACCCGACCAGATCGATGAGCACTTGCGAAAATTGGCTGCTGCGGATCCCTCCTCATCTTTGAAGTATTACGAAAAAAGGCTTTCGAGTTTGTCCTCATATAAAGCGTATTTGGATGTTTTGGTGTCTATCGATGATGTGGTGCTCGAAAAGGTGGAACTGGTTGTTGCGCACGGTATTAAGAAATGGCCGGACCAGTTATCGTACTTTTCTCTTCTTTTGGCAGATTTCTTTGCCGGGGACCATCAAAAGACTAGATTCATTTATAATCAAGCCTTGGGTTCGTGCAGAACCACACAGGACTTTGTCGCCATCTTCGATGCGTATGCAAACTACGAAGAACTGGCCATGTTGGAAATCACCAACGATGCCGTGCTTGACATTCGCATGAACTTTTTCGAAAACTTGTTAAACTCAAGAGCTCTACTTATGAATGACATGCATTTGCGCCAGAATCCAAACGATTTGCAAGCTTGGTTTGATAGAATAGGCTTGTTTGATCTGAGATTGGATAAAAAGTTGCAAGTGTACACCATGGCCATCAAAAAGATTAACCCGTTTAAGGCCACTCCCGCAGCAGATAAACGTACGTTGGTGGATCTATGGGCCATGTATGCCAATGAGTATTCTTCCAGAAAGGATATTAAGACTGCCACTCTCATCTACTCCAAGGCAGCCACTTCGCAATTCCACCTGACTGACCAGTTGGCCGATTTGTACATCAAATGGTGTGAGTTTGTGCTTCTGTCGGATGGCATCGATGATCCGGACTCTCAAGCATTACAGGTTGTGGAAAAGGCTCTAGAAGAGGTGGACACTGAGTCCGAAATTCATAAAAACTTGCCTAAGAATAGAAAATTATGGTCGTTTTACTTGGATTTGCTTGATTCGTTTGTGGATGATGCTTCTCAGACTCACGAGATTGCCAATCTCTCTGCGGCGTATGAAAAGTTGATTGCCATCAAGTTGGCTACTCCGTTGAACGTCCTCAACTATGCTGAATTTCTCCAGAGAATCTACCAGTTTGAGTCCTCTTTACAGGTATATGAAAATGGCTTGAGTTTGTTCAAGGATTCGTTGACTAGATTTGAAATATGGAATGTCTACCTTGCAAAAGCTATCAAGTATGGACTTGACATTGAGCGGATTCGAGATCTTTTTGACCAGTGTTTGGTCCAGTGTCCGCCGCATCTCTCGGGGCCGATTGTGCTTCTCTACGCCAAGTATGAATTGGATTCGGGTTTCCTCATCAAAGCAACATCCATCTTAAAGGACCAGACTCAGAAAATGAAGGTATCTCTAGGAAAGACCAAGGAAGACCAGATTAAAATATCAAAGGATAAGTTTATCTTGTACACGTTGCTCCTCGACCAGTCTTCTTCCACAAATGATGAAGCGTTCCAAAGACTGGTTTTCGAGTTGGTTGCAAATGACTCCGATCTCACCATGCCTCAATTGAACGAGGTGACTTTTCTGTTTATTGTTTTTGAAACCACAAACTCCCAGTTTACTCGTGTTCGTCAGCTTTTTGAGCATCTTGCAAGACTGACCAATCCAATCACAAATACAAGGGTGTGGACGGAGTGGGAGAATTTTGAGGTCGATCATGGTGATGAGTCCACGTTTAAGGATATGTTGCGTGTGAAGAGGGTAATTATGGAGAAGCATAATGAGAGTAAGCAGGTTAACACGAATATTGATTTTGTGAAGTCTGATAGGGGAGAGAAGAGAGAGGGAGAGAAGGGGGGGAACGACGTGATGAATAATCCTGATGAGATTGAGCTTGAGATGTGAACGAACGCTACGAACGAAGTGAGTTGTGAATCCAATGAAATACCAACTACGTAAAAGCGGTTTAGAACGTTGGTAGTATGAAGATATAATCAAGTTAGAACATAATGATTACCAATGGAACATCTGAATCACATTGCTTACACCATGCACCAAAACACCATGCTCCAAATATGATCTATGTCTACTGATCGATCATGCTAATTTCGTAGTTATTTCTTCTTTATGTCTACCACCAACAAAGTGTCAATGAATTGTCACAAATGACCCACTACGAATTTGTCACCTACTCCATAGTATCGATCAAAGCATCTACTCACTTTATTCGTAAAGTAATTTTCACAAAGTGCATACTCATAGTGTTATCACAAAGTGCATACTCGAGTGTATCACAAACTACATACTACATAGGATTATCAGAAACTACACACTACGTTCGTAGTATGAATATATTACACTATTTATTATCAAGAATACAACGTACCTCGAAATGCATTCAAAACTTTCTAAAACATTCCTTCCATCTACCCATAAAAACATCCAAATTAGAAACCTGATCATTGGAATGATTAATACGAATAGATTTATTATTCCTAAGAAGATCAAAAACATTATTCCAATTAAGATGGTTATACTGAAATATGTTCATAAGTAATGTTTGGAAAACTTTGCTATAATTCTTTGAGCGCAGCTTTGGCGAAGATGAAAAAACCACAAGGGTTTGAAGTAATTTAAGAAGAAGTTGAAGGGATGCAGAATTAGCTTCTTGGGTCAAACTATCTGAAGACATCAGTGGGGTGATATTACTGAAAGATAAATCAGAAGATACGCCAGACACGTTCGACACAAGACTTCCAGTCAGAAAGTTAAAAGCAGACTGCATCATGATAGGGGTGGAGGGAGCGGAGGAGCTCATGGGCATTTGGTCGTTAAACTGCAAAAGCATTTCAAATATGATGCTAGCATTCAAATTCTGAAACTCTGAAATATCCAGAGAGTTTTGGATGAATTTGTATAAATGGGAAGAAACAGAATAGGACAGTTTGAGGGTCTCCCAATTATCCAATTGATTATTTAATTCAGCGAATGACTCGGAGTTGAACACCTGCTGGTTTAATAATTCAATCAAGACAAAGATTTCCTTGATTGTTTGGGAGCCCTGGAAAAGAAGGAGAACAAGGGGAATCAAAAAGATCTCGTCGTGTTTACGCAATCCCAGCTCAGACATGGACTTCATGTAGAGCAAGTAGCGGTAGCTTTCGTGAAATCTCATGGGCGAAAACCACTCCAAAGAGGACATTTCCATGAGAATGCTGTCGAAAAGCGGTCTTTGTAGGGTGGAGTCGATGATTTTGTTAAACTCCAAGTCCTTGGTGGTCCGAATCGACGCAGACAACTTGCTCAACTTGACGTCGATCGCATCGAAATTCACACGCACAGCCTCCGCGTTGCCGCCAGGGTTGGAGCTCAAGACCCGCATGAAAAAGTCGAATCGATGGGTTGGCGGCACGTTGGAGTCCCAGTTCAACCGGCGGATATTATTCTTCTCGCTGCACACCTTCTTGTTGAAGAGCTTGGGCGACTCGTCCAAAGAATCAATAAGCTTGATCCAGCTCTGCGAATTCTGAACATGGGTGTCGTTCAATTTTTTGCGGGCGTCGAGAATGTTCCGTGTGTTTGTTTCATAACTGGTGATGACCTTTTGAAGCTCCTTGTGGTGCTTGGATTTATCTGTGGTATTTTTAGGGGGTAAATTAATAGGCCTTGTTTGGTCCACAATGCTTAATTTCTCAAGAGAAAATAAATTGATATCTTCAACCAGAGACTGGGATTTGATGAATGTTGGTAATTTATAGATGTTTTGCTCGCGAGAGTTCCGGATCATCTTGGTCATTGACGCAGACCTTTGGTTGTAAAATGATGAAATATTATCGGTGATCTTGTCATCTTCATTAGGAATGATTTGAATCTCTTCCGCTTCGTCATGTCGGGATGACGTGTTGATCGACACACTCAGCAGATTCATCATATCATTATGAAATCCTCCGGTGTTTATGTACATCTCCAGGTTTTTTATCACTGGAACATTGAACATATCCATGTCATCCAACAAAAGATCATCATCGTCATCATTCTCATCATACTTCTGCTTCCGCAACATGATCCGTTCCTTCTGCTCTTGCAGGGACACATACCGCAGTTTACTTCTTGCAAAATTATAGCTACCTTTCAGCTTAAGTTTAGGAGATGTATCACCCATGGATATTGGCGACGAAACTTGCCTATATTGAAGAGGGGACGACTGACGAATGGTCGACACAGATGTATTCAAATGATCATCATAATCATCATAATCATATGAAAATGAAAACCCCTGTGCATTCGGCAGCTCATTCGGCAGTGCGCTCGTCAAGGACGACAATCGCAGCTCGGGTGCAGATGGTGCGACTGTTTCAAAATGCGACGAAACAACCAGCGACTCCTCTGAGAAGTTACTCTGTAATGATACTATCGACTCCCCCGAAAATGGCCGGTTCTTCAAAACAGGTTCTGGCGCTATTTGTGCATACTTGGACTCAGGCGTAGGGTATTTGGATTCGAGAATTCCTCCTGCCAACGAGGCCGGGTTGCCCAACTTCTGAACGTAGTAGTCGCCCGGTCGCTTGTACTCGTTCAATGTCGGTAATGAAGGCAACGACGCCATTTTCCTTGGCCCCTTCTTGCCTGGTAGTATCGACGTCAATGAGGTGTTGGAATGCATTCCAAGGTTCGGAATCCCTGTTATCCCTGACCCGATGTTTCCTTGGGATTGTCGGAGATGACTCTGCAGCGACACGCGGCGTATGTTGATCCCAACTTCGTAGTAGTTATCCGATAGTTTACTCATATGTAAGGAGCTTGTATTCACGAAAATATAAATATCGTGAGCAATGTTTTTTTTTTTTTAGCTATTTTCCTTTGTTCACAAAAGCTTATGTAACACGATCTTCACCGTGTATCTGGGGTCTGGAGCGCTTACGTAGATATTCACCTGTTTTTGTAGTATGTAGGTCAGCCGCCACATCGCCGTTTCAAGCACAGGCGTTTCTTCTTTTGGGCTCATCGCACGCATTGGAATGTACATGTATTACAAAACCACCATCTTCGGCGTTTTGTTTTATATCGGTTTCAGATCTGACTTCTACATCGTGCGTCTACATTCTTGGTTTAGATTTAGTTGTGGTTTGTGATTGTTATTGTCGTAACCCTTTGTCATTTTTCGGCTCGGGTGTCTTTTTGGGTTTTTCGTCAAATCTTTTGGGTTTTTTTCTGTCCTTTTTGGGAGGGAATGTTGACAAGGTGGGAGACCCTGCACGACAACGAAAACGAACAAACGCAGTAGTGAGTTTGTAAGTTTATAAGTGAGTGGGTTAGTAAGTTTACATATTAGTTTGTATATGAGTCTATAAGTATATTTATTAGTTCACAAATGAGTCTATAAGTTATATATTAATAAGCTTATGAGCGTTGCTCCTTGTAATTGAGTTATTAATTACTTGTAAACCCATCCTTCCTTTGTAATTGAGTCTCTTCGTATTTTGATTGGTTTATTGTGTGTTATGACTTATTAATTACTTACACATCCTTCCTTTGTGATCTCCTCGTAAATTCATTGGCTCCTTGTGTGTTTTACCTTTGAATGTATAACAAAGGATACGCTACTTATTTTCAACTGTATGTCACCTTGAAACTCTTATATCTTCAGTCCTTCTACAGACCACATTATACACTTCCGTGTTTGGACAAATTACGTCAGTTTCTGTATTGCAGGACTTGGAACGGAATCGAAGACGACCCTTCAACCCTTTCGAGGTTACAAAGTAATAAGGAACAATAAATAAGTGTCTATAGTATATAATCATAAACCATACTCGACAGTTTTAACTTTTATAACAAAGTTTGCTCATGATGTGTGTAATGTTGGATCTGTCGGTGTGTTGATGTCGGTTCTCGTTCAGTGAGGTTCAGTTTTCTTGTTCACTGAATTCCAGTTTACTCGTGAGGTTCAGTTTTCTCGCCTAACCATGAATGTTCATAATGTGGTTGTTTAACATTATGTCATTTCTTAATCAATAATGACATTTTCTCGTTTCACTACTCACTTTGCGCAGTGACTGTTAATCTCTGTCCGCCTCTATCCACTCCGTAGTACTCATCTGAGATAACCTCAGCAATGCCCTAGCAAATGCAAACTTCTCCTCATCATTGGAAAACATAGCAGCCTTCTTCGCAACACTCTTATCAAACCCATGCTTAGTAACCAACTCGTCATCCTCAAAAGTATCCTCAACTCCCTTCTCTTGTTGCTTCTTATAAAGTTGAAAGTTGCCACTCTGCAAGTCTTCAGGTTCAACAAACAAATCCTTGAAAGGAGCAGCAGCAGTCACAGCCAACCGACCATGGTTGTCGTAAACAGCATCCAAGAAAGTAATGAAACGACGAACATCATCACGAGAGTCAGTACTCAAATAAGGAATATCCGTAACGATAAAAGACTTGAACGAGCTGGCCAACTGGAGGTAGTCACCCGCAGCAAGCGGTTTTCCGCAGAGTTCCTGGAAAGTGAACTGCGCAACGTGCGGCGGTAAACTACGGGGAACCACCAACTCACGGCCCCACACCTTCAACTTGTGGTCGATCTGGATTTCTCCGTCGGTGAGCTTCAGTGTTCTGTTGGAAAAGTACAGAAACCACGACTCAACGTGTTCCTTACAGTTCAGCTGGTTCTTCTTCGACAGCCACTTGACCCCGGGCTTGGGGTGGTAGTACACCGAGCTGATGGGCTTGGGCACCTTTCTATAATCGATGGGGCTGTTGAGGTAAATCACCTTTGTTTGTCTCTTAATCTGCTGGATACACGGAATAAAGGTCACTCTCTGGATACCATTCAAGTACAAGTCATCCGGCGCTCTGTTGGAGGTTGCAAAAAGCACCACGCCGTGGTCCTTCAGAAGAAGATACTGCAATAAACGGCGCAACAACATGGCGTCGGCCACGTCGGTAACCTGGAACTCGTCGAAACAAAGTACAGACGCCTCCAGTGCGATTTCGCCGGCAAGAATAGTTATCACGTCAACATCCGCGCCCCCGCTAATCGCGGCACTCTCCATCTTCAACTGGTGCAACCTCTTGTGCAAGTGCTGCATGAACTGGTGGAAATGTATCCGTTTTTTAGGCAAATGCAGTGGAAGTGTTGCATAAAACAAGTCCATGAGCATCGTCTTTCCGCACCCGACATCCCCATACAAGTAGATTCCCTTGATTGGGTTTTCTTCGTTTTCGCTGGGCTGTGGCTTATGTTTCCAGAAGGATAGCACTCGGCCGAGCCCATGTTTAGGCGCAAGCAGTTCTATCGTCGGAGGTTCCACTACTGGTGGCTGGTATGTCTCCAATGCATCGTGCAAGCTAGCCAAGCTGCTGATGATTTTTCGTTGGTATGGGTCGTCCCGGAGTTTTCCTATGGAAACTCGACGGTTGTACTCTTCCAATGGGGTGAGTCGTGGGGTTTGGGTAGTTTGAGGAATTGCTGGTGTTGTGACTGTGGACGTCCATCGTAATTGTCTCCAGAGAGACTTGGTTGTTCTCATCATGATTTTTTCCCCACAATTTCAACGAATGAACAAACGAATAAATAACAAAGAACGACGGAGTGTTTATTAGTTGATATTCTATTTGAGTATATGTTTTGTTTATTCTAAGTCTTTTGTTTATTCGAGTCTTTTGTTTATTCTAAGTCTTTTATTATTCTAAGCATATCTTTTGTATATTCTAAGTATATCTTTTGTATATTCTAAGTATATCTTTTGTTGATATTCTACATTATTTTTTTGTTTTTTGAAGTGTCATAGAATGATCTACAGTTATCATAAGTTAACCCCAATTCTTTCCTCACATTTCTATCATTACCTTTACATAATCATTTTCCATGATTAATCATACCTCTTGAAGTTTACTTTATACTTAAGGGAACGTGAGCTGGGTTTGACCATCGTGAGACAAGTTTTACTGATGATTGTTGTCGCCAATTTACATTTTCAGATGAACTTTCTATTATCACAGGAACATTTAGTCAAACTCAAATATCATGTCATGATACCTTTCTAACAGCGTTCCATAATCAATAGAAACATACTTAAATTTCGACTTTGAATTCTTTAAACTCTCACATGCAGTGTAAATTGCATCTGGTGAGTTGCCCTTCATTAAGATTGCAGATAAATTCAGACCAGCAGTAATAGATAAAAAGCTCTCAATATTGTTGTTAAACAAGTTTAAAGTTCGGAGGGAGTTTGGAAGGACCAAGGCATTGGTCATGAAATAAGTGTTCAAGTTGTTTCCAGCAAGAAAAAGGTGTACTAAAGGAGGCATTGTGCCTTGCAATGCGGTTGTTTTGGTGTAAGCAAGGGATACTATCTTTGTAGAAGATGGGAAATCACTCCAGCGAACAGTTTCTATCGGCGTACTTTTAATATCTACTTCTGTTAGCATTGTACAACTTGTGATAGTGAACAAGGGCACTCCGTATAAAGTGAGGGAGATTAACGAGGGAAAACGTGGGGTGTAGGAGGGTTCACATTTTGAAACCGAATCTTCAGTTATGATCAAATGCTTGGTTTGGGATGGAACAGTCTTTAAAAATTCACTCATATTGATTATCGGTTCATTGAAGTGGTAGGACGAAACAATGTCTGTTTGGTTGACCGGGAGATTCAACTTTGTTCCTTGGAATAAGCATTTGAATGGTTCTCCCAGCAGCACTCCAAAAACCAGGCCAAGTTTGATGGTCTTCAAGCGAATATCCTTTGAGTTCTGGATTACAGCGCCCGAATACGAGAATTTGCGGAGCGATGACGGGAGATCAGATGTTTTGATCAAGCAACTTGGGTCATTATTATTGTCTGTGTAGCCATCAAAGAACTGATTGAATTCTAACGATGCCAAATTTGGTAATTCGTGCAAGTTACTTCCTCCCAAGGTGGAGAGATTGTTGTCAAGAAATTCCAAGTACATCAAGGACTTGGGCCATCTGAAGTTCTGCAACGACTTGATTGATGTGTACAATAATCGAATGCTTAGGAGCAGATCAGGAAACTCCCAGGTGTGCGTAACTGGCACGGATCGGACAGTCAAATGTTTTAGACCGGGTGGAGCAACAAATGATTTTAGGCGGCATCCCAATTCAAGAGTGTGTAAATTCTCAGGCAATAGGAGCTGTCTCACGTTGCTCTTTATTACCAACTTTTCGAGCATTCTGAACTCGCGAAGGTCCAAAGTGTCGTCTTTAGTTGAAATTTCCAACTCTTTTAGGGTGCGGCTAACTCCTAAAGATTCGAAGGGTGTCTGAATCCATATATTCAATATCTCCAAAGAAGCCACGTCCAACCGAGAAATCAGTTCGCAGTCGTCATGTACATACTTCAAGTTTCCAACCTGAGCATTGCATGGGGCACACACTAAACTTAATTTGGAAAGTGACATTGGGAAGTACACCTTGCTGGTACACTCAATTCCAAACTGGATGTACAACTCACGTAGATTAGCAAGTGTCGTATCAAAGTGATTTTGAAGCACTGTGGGTGCAAATTCGTTGCTCAAGTCAACCTGAAGAATCAAAAGCGTCGTTGGAAAAACAATTTGCAGCCAATTGATTTCCATCCGAGCAAGGTTCAAATCCGTAATGTAGCATGGTGCCGCGGTCAATGTGGCGAGCTCGGTCATATTTAGTGACAAGTCGCCTATTTCTACCGACTTGCAACTTCGTAAGATCTCTGGTCGGTTCTTTTTAACACACAAATAGCTCGGCACATTTTGAAACTTGATGAATTTTGGAACATACGAAGGAACGTCATGTAAATAGAGAAAAAAATCAAATGCTGAGTGAAAACACAACGGCGGGGCTTCTGTGACTAGAAATGGGTTGATTTCTCCCTCTGTCGATATTGGCTTGAGGCTACCTGCGTAATAAAAATCACCTGTAGAACCAATCTCCACTTTGGTATAGTAGAGCAGCAAAGCCATGTTCCGAAAATAATTGATCGAGAACAAATCGGGAAGATCATGTGGGTCCACCAACTTGAGTATATTATACAAGATTTCATTTGGTAAGGATGATAGCATGTTTGTCTGGTTGAAAATATTTGTTCACAAGATTGGTAGCTCTTAGAATGTTATCTCCGATCAGGAGATAAACCATTAAAGATGCGAGGACTTTACGGATTAATTAATGGCAATCACGAACTGTTAAGAATGTCGATTTTGATAATTTCGTGGAGTACTTTTCCTTTCACTTGATGTTTTTACCATGCACTGGTCTAATTACTATTTCTTCTACTATTGTACTACTGACATAATACTTGAACTACTCAAAGCTACCAATACACCAATACACCTTACACTCAATTACACTTTACTCATTATATCCTTTATAACCTTCAAACCTTCAAACCCTCAGTAATCTACACATATACCTCTACAAATTCAAATTTACTATCTTTGGTAACGCGCCCACTCACACTACGAAAACTACACCAACATGTAGATCAATATTTATTTATAAAAGTTCATCTCACACCACTCACAGTACTCGGTGAGATAGTTTTATTCAAACCACTCACATTACTTGGTGTTTTATGCAAACCACTCACATTACTTGGTGAGATAGTTTTATGCAAACCACTCACACTACTTAATGATATTGTTTTATGCAAACCACTCACGCTACTTACTCGTTCGTAGTTTTCGCTCGCTAAATAATTCATTTTTTGATTCGCAATCTCACTTCGTTCGTTTGCGTTTGAACAAAAAAACCATGACAGTAGACCTATTCAAACTCTCGGAGGTGGCTAGCAAACACCACACATTCAAGAACCCACACAGAAAACCGCCACCCAAGCGGTTCAAGGCCACCAAGCAGCTTTTGGTGGATGAGCAAAAGTACTTGCAGGCCAAGGAAGGAATCAAGTTTGATACACCTACATGGCACTCGATGGGGGCCCCACCGTCGTTGAAGCCTCAGAAGCATTACTGTGACATCACCGGGCTTGAGGGAAAGTACAAGAACCCATCCAATGGCTTGCGTTTTCACAATGTTGAGGTTTACCAGGAGGTGATAAAGAACATGCAACCTGGAGCTGACCAGGAGTATTTAGTTTTGAGGGGTAACGGTGTTAAGTTGAAGTAGGTAATTGTTAGAAGTGTATAATAAAAGAGATGGTGCTAATTTATTGGTGAATATATGTAAGAGTAGTGAATTGTGGTGAATTGTGGTGAATAGTGAATAGTTGGAAAATAGTAATGAGTGGAAAACAGTAATGAGTGGAAAACAGTAATGAGTGGAAAAAGTTATAAGTAGTGACGATTTATGAGTAGTAAGATTGGTGAATAAACAGTTGTAATCGGTAATTTATGAATCATCCTGTCAATGGCGTCGACCAGTCAGCAACTATCTTCTTCACATTCTTATCAAAAGTCCCATTCTGTAACACATCCTCCTCCTCGCCAGCAAAAGGATTAAACACAGCACGAAGATAACTTTTATGCACCAGCAGAAACAACTCTTTTACCAAACTTTTACTCACCACCAGGTCGCCTGCCGCAGCCTCGCCGAGCCCGGCTACAATCTTAAGGCCGTTGCTTGTCTCCAAACCAAAAACAGCCGTTCCATCCTGAATGAAGAGCAAAAGCACACCTGTGTTGTCATCGTCCGCGTGCTGCTGCTGCTCGCGCAAGCTGATCAGGGTGGGGGACGAAAAGATGTCGAGCGCCATGTGTGAGAGGAAGTTGTACTTTAAAAAGCTGTTTGCGGAATTGGCAGAGTCGTCCACGACTCCGTCGAACGATTGGATGTAGAGCGGCTTGTCATCTCGAGAGATCAACGATATGAACTGAACAGGCATTTTTTTTGTTTAATTTATGTATCCTAACATCCAGAAGTTGAAGGAAAAGTACTCTCCAAAGAAGAGGATTCCCCCGAGGGCTCTTCATAGGGCACAGATGGGGCAGGTTCCTGTTTTTGTGCCTAGACTGAGGGAGTTGGCTGAGCTGCCTACGAGGAAGCGGAGTATGGACGATGATCCGGAGGTGGTTGTTAAGAAGGTTACGTTTGATGAGAGGGTAATAGAGGGGGTTACTGATAGGGAGATTTTGTTGAGGATTGAGGAGAATCAGAAGGTTATTTTGGGGATGATGCAAGAGAATGAGAGGTTGATGGGGGAGTTGTTAAGTCGTCAATAATCGAACGGTGCGTTTATCGAACGAAGTGAGATGATTATTGTTCTTTATCGAACAAAGTGAGATCATTATTGATCTTTATCGAATGCCAAAACCACTTTAATACTCCAATCAAGGTTACCTCAAATAAACAAACCTATCAAAAAACAATCCACCTTTACAATCTTAACAATCACCTCCAAAGTCATATCACCTTCAATTCATCAATATCCTCATTGATCACTCACTTGGTGAGTTATTAAATTTACACATATAACCGAACATTATTTTATATCAATTATACAACCTTGCACATAATACTCTATCCTTTGAATTAAAGATAACTCACCACACACTCGTTCGTAGTTGTTCGTCGTCAAAACGAAACATCAACCTTCGTCTGCTCTTCCCCAGCATCCTCAACAGGAATCCCCCACTCCTCAATCTCAAACTTCTTCCGTCCATTCTTAAACGCATACTCGCCCACATGCACAGTCATCAACCCCCTCTCCGACAACACAGGCAACTTAACCACATTCACCAACCCATGCTGGATCTTCAGCGGCTCGTTCTTATAAGCAGCCTCGATCATCTGGGACATTTCCTGGTTGAATGGCTGAAGATGAAACACCGAGTCAAACAACGACTCGACAGATGCAATCAAGCTTGTGCCTCGAGGGTAAAGATCAAGAGGAATGGAGGCAGCAAGCACTACGTTATCAGGGTGCGTGCGCACCAAGGCCCTGAGCGCGTGCACCAAAGGAAGCACAAACGTATGTGCCGAGCATGCTGGGGGGTAGACGGACGGATGAAGAAAGCCTGGAATCACTATACGCACCACTTTGCCTGCACGCACACTGCTGGCCACCAACCCCGAGATTTGCTGCACAACCTGAATGGGATTTGCAGCCATCGGAACAAACGTCACTTCGTTTGCACTGGGCATAGGTGCAAGTTTCTGGGTGATGTCAAACTGATGCGTGTAGTCGTCTGGCGTGTCCCTTTCCTGTGTCGGTTGTTTCTGGAGTCCGTATCTCCACGCAATCTTCATATCGGGTTTTGCGCTCAAGTTGGCCACACTGATTTTCGATTCGTTGGCCAACACCTTGGCTTTCCGCTGGTCTTTAGACGAACCCTTGTAGAGCCCCGGCAAGTCGTTTGCCCAGTGCGCACCCACGCCCACCACAATGCAGTGCGTGGGTGCATTCACCCGGGCATGTGTGATGCCCTGCGAAGTGAATGCACGAAGAACCACCGATGCAAAGTCTGTGGTTCCCGACTCCTCAAGCAACATCAGGGTACCAGTGGGAAGACCCTGGTGGACCAAAAGTCTATCCAAATCTGGAGTTCCTGTGGAAACAGTGGGCTGCGAGGTCACTAGCGATGGCCTCACCGCATTGTTCTTGGGAGTCTCCACTTTAGCTCCGGGTCTACCAGTAACAGGTCTACCGCCAGCAGGTCTACCGCCAGCAGGTCTACCGCCAGCAGGTCTCCCAATTGTCGCTGCTGCCCCTGCAGGAGCCCTTGCTATCCCACCAGGCGCACCTATAACCTCACCTCTCTTTCTGAACGACATAATTTTTTAAAGATAAAAAAGCATGGGCGCAGCTATCTCGATTCCCTTGATCCCGTTGTCGTCGTTGACCAGTTGTCTTGGAGCGGCCGCGTGCCTGGCGTTCTGCTCGACGCTTGGCGGAACGTTCCAGTCCTCGGTGCTCACCCGCGGGGCCTACGCCTTCCTCCTTCTCCTCAACCTGTTAATGTCATGGGTGGTAATGTCGCCTTTTATTGTCCGCCGCTTGGAAAAGGCCACCTTTGGCTACATCAACAACAAGTGTGGTCCCAATGGTGAGGAGTGCGTGAGCTTCACCCTGGTTCACCGTATCAACTTTGCTCTTGCCATCGTCCACTTGATCCTTGCCGGTCTTTTGGTTAACGTCAAGTCAACTCGTAATCCACGTGCCGAAATCCAGAATGGTTGGTGGCGTGCTAAGATCCTCTTATGGATATCTCTTATAGTGGCCAACTTTGTGCTCATCCCCGACTCTTTCTTCATCTTCTACGGAAATCACGTTTCCCTCGTGTTCCTGACCGTGTTTCTTGGTATCGGGTTGGTTTTGTTGGTGGAGTTTGCTCACGAATGGGCCGAAAAGTGCCTTGAGAAGATTGAATTGGAAGAATTGACTGGTGACGATGAAGATGCCGGTTTCTGGAAAAAGTTATTGATTGGCGGGACCTTATCAATGTACTTTGTCACTATTCTTCTTACTGCCCTTATGTATTGGTTTTTTGCTGGCCATGGATGCAGCATGAACAAACTTGCTATTTCCTTGAACTTGGGCTTTGCCGCCGCCATCACTTTGATGTCCGTCAACCAAGCTGTCCAGGAATATAACCCACATGCTGGCTTGGCCCAGGCTCTGATGGTTATTGTGTATTGCACATACTTGGTCATGAGTGCTGTTGCTTCCGAACCCGATGATAAGTATTGTAATCCACTTATTAGATCAAGGGGTACAAGAACGGCCCTGGTGGTGCTTGGTGCTTTTTTTACGTTTGTTGCTATTGCTTACACTACAACCAGAGCGGCTGCAAATACCTCGCTTGCTGGGGAGATTGTCGATCATGTGGATTCTCCAATTACTCGTCAGCCTTCCGAACGGAGAGAAATGCGTTACCAGGCTATTAAGCAGGCGGTAAATGAGGGTTCTCTTCCGGAAAGTGCTTTGAATCTGTCTGATTTGTATGATGACGAGGAGGTTACTTATGGAAGTGACGATCAAGTGGTTAAGTATAACTATGCTTTGTTTCATATAGTGTTTTTCCTTGCTACTCAGTACGTTGCTACGTTACTTACGATGAATGTTACTCAGGATGATATGGGTGATTTTATGCCTGTGGGGAGGACTTATTTTTCCAGTTGGGTGAAGATTGTTAGTTCGTGGGTTTGTTATTTGTTGTATGCGTGGACGTTGGTTGCTCCGATGATGTTTCCGGACAGGTTTGGGGTTCAGTTGTGAAACAAGTGAGAATTCTACGAACTAAGTACTTTACGAACAAAGTACTTATCAAGTAAAGTCTTTACTCAACAACTCAACTCACTCACGCATGCTCCTCTCTCCAACCCAGCATTTCACATAAACAACTTAATAATCAATATAATAATAATTGAAGAAAATGAATCTCCTTCTCAGATCATCTTAAATAAACAGATATCTACTAGAGTTCTTTCAAAGAACATTTCGATACTCTATCTTCCAGTGTTCAAAAATTTATTAATTTATCAACCCATTTTTTGCAACTAAAATTTTCATTAATTTCATACTATAAATCTTCAGAACTGTTTATAATTCAACTTAGAACGCTATAAAAAAGAATTCATAATCACTATCTCTGTTATTACTCCCAATTACCATAGATTACTCTTTCCTTGAATACCTATCAATTTTCTTCCATAATACCGAGAATTGAATATTCTACCATAATACAGAGAATTGAATAGTCTACCATAATACAGAGAATTGATAGTCGATAAACTTAACTTAATACTCTTAATACTCTTAATACTTTTAATACTCGCACTCGCACTACTCACTTCGTTCGCAGTGCGTAATGCGTACTTCGCATTTCATTGGCTAAAAATTTTCAAAACAAAAAGTACATCATGTCTGCTATTGTATCTAAAGCCACTGGTATTCTTACTTCCTTGACCACCAAGTCCACCCAACTTGCCAACGGAGCCATCTACTACGCCAAGGTCGGAGCTGAAGTTGGTAAGATTGTGTACCAAAAGGAAGGATTGGCCCCACCATCCACTCAACAATTCCAACAGGTCTACCAAAATGCCTTGAAGTTCTTCAAGTCTCCACAACAACAACAAGCTTTACTCGAGAAGGCTTCCAAGTTCAAGCCAACCAAGGCTGACGGTGTCAAGTACGCTGTTTACACCACCCAAGTATTGGCTTTCTTCTCCATTGGTGAGATCATCGGTAGAAGAAAGATTGTTGGTTACCCATCTTTTGGCCATGCTGAGCACCATTAGATTATTTATTGATTTGCATGCGTGTATCGTAATATAGGGATTATACGATGATGTAGATAAATATGAATATAAGATAGATTATTGAGAGATGTGAGTGAGTGAGTGATTTGAGTGATGTGAGTGAAGCGAGCGAAGCGATGTAGTAATGCGAGTCAACTGAGCGGACAGTGTGAAGCAAGCAATGCGATGTAGTAAGACGAGTCAGCTGAGCGATGCAGAGCGAACTTCTTGAAAATAATCCAAACTTATGGGATTCAAACAAGCAAATTCAAGGTATAAATAAATCTACAGATATTCCATAGCTAACTGCTCAATTCACAGTACTCAACTCTTATGTCTTGTATTAATACTAAATAAAACCCGCTCGCTGCTCTCACAGCTCACTTCGTTCGCGGTTCGTTTACAAACTAACATCATTCGCTTGCTTTTGTTCAGATTTCCTCTTTTTAGAAGCCTCAATCATCTCCTCTCTCTTCCGTCTCTTCTGCTTTATCACCTTCGGCACCGTACTAATCTGCTTTCTCTTAATCTCATGCTGCTTAATCTTCTTCTTCTCATCCTTAGATAACTTACCCAAGTTATTCATCCAAGAACTATAACCATCATGACATCCGGATTGCTTCATGACATTGACAATGGGCTTAATGGCCAGGGTATCATCCTTGGTAAAAAAAGTCACAGCCTTACCTGTCTTACCACCTCTACCAGTTCTACCAATTCTATGAACATATGCTTGCGCGCTCTGTGGAACATCGTAGTTGATAACCAAGTTAACACCCTTAAAGTCCACACCTCTGGCAATCACATCAGTGGTGATCAAAACCCAGATATCTCCATTTTTGAATCTCTTGATCACCTCGTCTCTTTGCTTTGGAGTTCTCTCCGCATGAATCACATCCACATTAAGCCTATCATATAACAATTCATGGAACAACGCCTTTGCTCTGGTGATCGACTGTAAGAAAATGATAATGGGGGGTTTAAACTCGGATTCCTGGATCATTTGTCTGATGGCCAACAACTTCCCCTCCTCGTTACCTGTGTACACCAACTTTTGCTCGATGGTGCTGGAGGCGGCTTCTTTATGACCGACGATGACTCTGACCGGGTCTCTCATGATGGAGTGGGCCATGTCTTCCACTCCCGAAGGAATCGTGGCGGAAAACATCGACTTCCGGAGCTGTGGGTATGTACAGTTCAGCAAGATGGCGTCTGTCTGCTCCACAAACCCTTGTTCGAACAATTTATCCGCTTCATCCACAATCAACTGTTCAACCTTGGACAAGTCGATGTTCTCATTCTTCACCAAATCAATCAATCTTAATGGAGTCGACACCAAAATGTCATACTTGCTCGAAACAACTATCTTATTGTTCAACTTACCTGCCAACTGCTTGGACAAAATAGCGCAGTTTAACTTCTTCCCCTTTGTCAAAACTTCCAACTCCGCGAAGATCTGGTTGGCTAATTCATTTGTGGGTGAGATGATCAACCCCCGGATCCCGTGGTTCTTTTCCACACGGTTGGCCAAAACGCTCTGGATCAAGGGAATCAAAAATGCTAATGTTTTACCAGAACCCGTAGGTGCACATGCAATGAGGTCGCGGTCGTTAAGTGTGATTGGAATCGACTCACATTGGATCGCAGTAGGCTCCACAAACTCGTTCTCAATCAAATTCTGCAAAAGCTTCTTATCCAACTGGAACCGTCCTGTCAAATCTTGGAAAGATCCGATGGGAAGTGGAATATCGTCTCCGGTAACCCTCGATCTGTTGACTTCCCGCAATTTCAATGCGTCTTCTTCGTTGGCAATCACCAAAGGTGCCTCTTCCTGCTCCTCTTCCTCCTGCGCTTCTTCCACCTTGGGCTTCACACTCTTCTTTCTAGTGTGGAAAAAATCAAGTTCTTTGTCAACCTGTGATACCAAAGTGTCGTCTCCCTTCTTCTCCACTCGTTTCACATCCTTACTCTTCTTTAAAGACGCCCCCCGGCTCAAAATTCTAAAGATATCCATGTTGAATTTTCAAGATGGGCTGCTGCTAAAAAAATGTACCTCATCCATGCTTACATAACCGTTTTTCATTTTTCACTGTTAACAAAAAATTTTCCATCATCTTTGACAATGAACATACGAGCTCCATGGGGTCGCAACCTCATTAAGATCTCCAGTAGAAACGTCTACTTGCATAAAGGACCTAGAGTGGCAGGTCTTAAAAAGGACGCAGATCAGGTGTTTGTCACTAGAACTGGGAACTCCTATGGCATCAACGATCACAACCTTCAACACATTAAGCTGTTCTTGGGTGAAAAATACGCTATCCAGGATGATTTAGCTCTCCAAGTCTTGACCCACAAATCCTTCGGCAATGGTATTAAACCTTACAACGAAAAGTTGAGTGCCATGGGTTCTAAATTACTCAACTTATATTTACTGAAGTACGTCATCGAGCATCCTACCCTGAATGAAACCGCCATAAACGGTAAGAACTTGGATGTTTTGGGTACCCGTATGTCCAAGGAATTAGGTGGTCGTATGGCTATGGGTTTGTTTGCCAAAAGTGCTAAATTAAACACCATCATGTTCTGGAACCTGTATAGTCATGGCTTGAGCTTTGAATCCAGTGGTGAAATGAAGGTCAGTGCTCAAATGATTTATGCTTTGATTGGTGCTGTCACTTTACAGTATGGCAAGAATGCTGCTGAACAGTTTGTGAGGGAAAAGTTTATCAATGGAGATAAGCCAAATTTGGAGGATATAAGTTTGATGATGAAGGATTGATGTAAATAGTATGAATATTGATTCAATGATAATTAGATGAGTGTAGGTATGATTAGAACAAGATTCTGAGGCGACTAAAGTAAGAAGCAATTTATTAAAGACATTAAATAACAATTATTAATAAGAATCATTAAATAAGAATCATTAAATAAGAATCATTAAATAAGAATCATTAAATAAGAATCATTAAATAAGAATCAATTAAATTAAATCACAATTATCTATAGAAACAATCTCGATCGGCTTTTTCTTCCACATTCTCACTTTTCCACCATTTTTCCCGTCATCAAAAACTCTAGGTGGCCAAGCTGGCTAAGGCGCGAGACTGTAATGAGTACCTCAAAGTAATCTTGAGATCGGGTGTTCGACTCACCCCCTGGAGACTTTTTTTGGTTTCGATGGAATGTTAGTTTGAAGGGTATTTTTTGCAGCAATAAAAAAGTCTAACCAAGGTATACTCTTTTTCACTAAACATCATTTAACCATCATTTATTAATGTTAGATTTATAATTTTTGATAAACAAATGTTTCTTTTCTTATAACGAGCTTTGCTTGACATTTCGGTAGATTCACTGACTCTGACTCTGAACTGACACAATACCAAAAGTATTTATATAAGTACAAGTCTGCTGCGTTAGTTAATCTTTTAAAGTTTTTATATATACCTTACAATACACCTTACATTATAAAACATTCCGCTAATAGCTTTTCACCCAGGATGACTAGGAAACGCTAAAACTACCGTTACCAGAAGAACCTAAGCTAACAATTAACAAATTTTGTTTGTAATTATTATGGGGCATCTATCTTTTTGAGACCCAATCATTTTGACCCTGCATCATTCTTTTCACATCCATTCACTACCAAAATCCTGCTCCAACAAAACTCTAGGTGGCCAAGCTGGCTAAGGCGCGAGACTGTAATGAGTACCTCAAAGTAATCTTGAGATCGGGTGTTCGACTCACCCCCTGGAGAATTTTTTTAGGATGACTTCGTTCTAACGAACCGTTCAAATATTAAAAGGTTGTAACTAATATTAGAATGTTATATATAACATTCTCCCTTTTTATGGTTGCAAAAATATAAATAGCCCTGGATTTCCAGGATTCCCACTCCAAAAAAATTAGGTGGGTGGGCGGGCAATCATGTACTAATGATATCTTGATATCATACTATTTGATGAACGGTGGTTGTTTTCATTCAACCATTTGTTGTTAATGTATTAGATATGGTGTTCTCCATAGTTGTAAGGAGTCAACCCTACCCCCCGCAATTTGTTGTGGAGAATGTGTGACAACTAAAGGAACTAATCAGATGATTTGTAGGATAGGTTGCTTATTGGCTCCTTGGTTTATATACTATTTCCACGGTTTACATGTTGATTAGGGTTTATTTCTAGCTTTAATATATTATTTGATTTTAGGGTGTAGTTTAATAATTCTGTTTAATATTCGATATATGGCTGGTTATTCAGTTATTGATGTACTGATTTACTTGATGACACATTAATCAATCAATTGCTCGATCATTCATTCACTCATTCAATTACTCACTCGCACACTCACTCACTTTGTTCGTTCGTTTGTTCTCAAAAACCAACCCAATTCAACTCAAACCTATCATCCTCACTACCAAACCTTCTCAACATGGGAGTGCCCAAAGGAATATCATCCTTAACCACTTCATCACAAATACTCGTAACTATCGCTTCCACCAGCTCAACAGGCAACTCAGGCATCGCAAACCTAATATCTTGTGCTTCTGGATTCTTTTTTTTTGCAACCATTGCAGCCACGCTAATTAAAGTCTTGATTGGATTATCACAAATAGGTACATCAAAAGAGGTTTCAACTATCCCAAACCACTTTATAAATAAAACCCCAGTGGCAGTCCAACATGCACAGTGTACTACACCGCATTCATCTCGAACCAATGCACCTCTTATGTTGGCAGAAGCAATTCTTTCTGGATCTCCACTGATCTCAGCAGAATGGATTTCATGGGTCCAGTAAACATCAGAAAACTCAAAGGTTGGCTCATAGCAAAAACTGTTTTCGCCAGAGCTCACCTCGACAAGGTGACTAGCATGTCTATTTTCGAAAAGCTGTTTGAGAACCTCATAATGGTTGGGGTTCGATTGATCCAAAAGAAACGACTTGGGTGTTTTGTTAACAATCGAGTCTATTGGAATATTGTAGACATTGTGTGAATAAGTCTTGAAACCAAATCTTTGATAGTAATCACCTACTCCCGAATACAAGGCAAAAATATTGGAAGATCTCAATTGCTCAATACTCTTTGCTTCATCTTCAATCAACTGTTTTTCAGTTTCGGAAATAGCATATCTTATTAATTGGGCAGCCAAGCCTTGTTTTCTGTAGTCTTCATGTGTGTACACAAAAAAAATCACCATAATACGACCAGGTGTATCAGAACCTGAATACCTAGTGGATGTTTCAGCTACGTTCGTAGAAGCAATAATCTCAGCTCTATCGTTCTTTATAAAAAAGCTTCGGGTATATTTCTTATGAAGCCACAACCCAAATTGTTCAGTATGAAAAGTTTTAAACTGTTCTTCAGTGTAGGAACCTTGCCATTGACCAAGAGCAACACCAACCACCTGTTTTACCTCTTGAAGATCTCTTGTACTATGAAAAGTGTAATGCATAATCAGAAACCGTTATATTTCAATCCTTTTATGTCGATCCAATGCTTATTAATACCTCATTTTTGCGTTTGTTATATTGCTCATCTATAAAATCTAATCATATTTATTTGGGAAGCTCAAAACAGATCTAGCAGCATGTCTCGATCTACGAATGCCGAAACTACGGATTGAGCGTCTGGATGACTCTTGCTTTGGATTGGAATCTTTCAAGACTCGGTTAATCCACCATCTTGCACCAATAAAAGCAACCAGAACAATCAAGACCATAAACCCAATAATCCCAAAAAACCATTGAAGGGTAGAACCACCTTCACCGGGAACCTTCACGTTCATACCAAACAACCCAGTCACCAAGTTAAGAGGAACCAAAATGGTACCAATAATGGTAACCTTGGAAAACATCTCAGTCACTCTGTTGTTCGAATTAAACGACTCAACTTGCAATTGAGCCAAGTAATTAGAATGAGATCTACTGAAAATCTTTTCATACGCCAATAAGTTTTGGAACATGGTGACAACGTGATCCTGGATATCACCCAAGTATAATGCGATATCAGCTCTGGGTTGCACACGGGAAGGTGTGCCTGTAGGAGCCTGTTGAGGAGGAGCCTGTTGCTGTTGTTGAGGATTTTGGTTAAAGTTTGGGGGAATTCCAAAACTGATACCTCCACTACCGTCCTCATTAAAGCCAATGGAGTGGTAAGACCCATCGAAATGGTTGCCAGCTTCTTCCTGGCATCTTTTAGCAAACATCTTGATGACATCAGCCTTGCCCGATAATAAACGCATCAAGGTCATCACCTTTTTTCTCGATTCACCAATCCGCTGTAACATTGTGCTGAAATCAATATCTCTAGCAACAAACACCGAGTCCTCGATAGCATCTGCCTCATATTCAATGGCTGTAATAACCGGGGCGAACTCATCGGTAATGTCATCAATCATGGCGTAACAAATCCAATCAGCACTGACATCAACGTAATCACGCAATTGTCTCACTCTTCTTCTAACAGAAGCAGGGTGGGAAACTGGCGAAAAGTGGAAACTCAAAACACCATCTCTAAACACAACAAGATACACGTTGATTGGTTCAAGGTAGTCTTCGGATTCCTTATCAGGCTCAAACGTATGGAAACAAACAAAGTAGTAGTTTCTGAAAAGTTCAACTTTTTCACGGGTTTCCTGCATTCTGATATCTTCAGCGGTTAAAGGGTGAATACCAAAGGCTCTAGCCAACGTCTTCATTTCAGCATCGGTAGGACAAATACAGTCCAACCACCATGTGCTTTCCCCGTTTCTGAACAACTCACGAACAGATTGGCCTGGTTCAACCAACGATGGAATATCCGGTGCATGCACTGTTTCCTCTGACTCCGAAGAAAAAAATGAAAATCTATCAGGCAACGAAGAGTCATACGGTTCGGTGATTCTAGCACCTCCAAACCGAATCTGATACGAACTATCATCATCCACAACTTCATCCTCCCTAAAGGTATCGCCCTTAAGTTCCTTCTCGTTACTGATTGAAGACTCATCCGAACCAAAACTCTTCAAAGGTTCAGGTTCTGGTGCCTTCTTGAACTTCTTAAGAATATTCTTGGGTGTGTACTTCAAAGCTGCAGTGGAACGTCCCTTGGCAGAAGATGAAATCCCCACGTGCTGGTCGTTCACACCCAATCTAATTGCTGTACGTTCAGCAATCATTTGCTGTTGTTCTCTAACAGCACGCAGAGCCTCACGTTCTTCCCTAATAAAGTCTTCAATCTCATCAAAATCAATGCCCTTGATGCGCACGTGTTCCGGGTGCATTGGAAAGCATACATCCTCTTCGGTTTCCTGTGACAGCCGTGAGGCTTGCGAATCTTCACTATCAATCAGTGAGCGCAGTGCTCTTCTTTCACGAGTCTCGGGGCGAACCTTCCAATTCTCTCCATGGGGCGCACTGGCGGAATCGCCAGTAAGAACACGGGCCAAGTTCTCGACAATGGAACTCTTACGGTGCTTTCTAGGTTGAGGAGAAGCTTGACGAGTTGGCTCGTCATGGTGGCCCATCAATATACCGGTCATCGCCCGTGGGTTGGCCAAACTCCGAAGCTGTTCCGAAAACAGCAGGGACCGGTCCTTCGCTTGCTCACGCCCACGCCTGGCAGCCGCCGCCAACGACCCTCCCAGCCCCTTCACCACGGGAATAGGGCCTTCATAATCATCCGCATTATAAGTAGACTGCTTTCTACTGCCAACTACTGGCACATCTTTTGGTCCAATATCATCATCTTCAATAGCATTTTCATTTGGGTCGCTAATATAAACCCTTGGAAGAGGTGTTTGATGTCTGTGATCATCCAACACCTCATCTGCAACATTAACCTCTTTACGGCTAGAGTGGAAGCTGCCTGTCTCTGACATACTTAACTGTTTCTCATCTATGAGTTCATAACTTGAAGAACCTTTTCTTTCAAGTTGTTGTGATGCTTTTTTTTTTCTACAAGAAATTTTCAAGATGAGGAAAAATTGCACGTTTATATGAGGGATTTTGCCATTAATGTAAATTGGAAGGGGGAAACAGGCTTAAATCTCGATGTCTACTCTTAAGCGCTATTACAGTCTTTAACTTATTTGTCTACTCTTGCATGCACTTACTTGGAGGGTACGAATTTTACCATGTATTCTTGGCTTAACCTATTTCACCCCCTTAATCTCTTTGAATTTGATTTCTTGGGTACTGCTTAACGGTATTCACTATTTTTTTAGACGACACATGTTTGGGTAATGTTTTGATGTGGGTAATTGTATGAAAGAACAAAAAGGTGATAAGGTTAAGAAAAAGAAAAAGAATAGATGAAAAGGAGTTGTGAAGTAGTTGAAATAAGTTGTAATAAGTCGTAATAAGTTGAAATAAGTGGAAATAATTACATAATGGATAATTCTGACCATTGCCTCTTATAATTTCATCTTTCATCATTTTTGTTAATTTCTTGCTTTTTTGTTAATAATTTACCAATTTATACATCATATCATTAAACCATAAATTAACCCTCTTTTCATATATCCAGGCTGAACTATAATTTACAGATAGTAGTAATATTTATCATTTCATCAAAAATCAACTGATTCTCATGAACAAATTCAAGCGAACAAATTCAAGTGCAAATTTTCATCATGGCCATACGACAGTTCCCATTAGTGCGAAGTTATCGCAACCTACACTACAATATCACTCATTATAATAGCAGAAGATTTCAAAGTCTACGTCATCCATTTCTATCCAATAGTCAACTCATCGAATCGTCGTATTCTCATTGGTTTTCAACCACATTCAATAAGGTTCCTCGCAGAAACATCGGAAACATCATAGCAGCAAATTCAATCTTTCTTCTGAATCAAACAGACTTCAAGACTCCGAATTTAAAGTACTACCAACTCGACCATATCGAACCGTTACATAAAGATTTGTCGAGTATAAGTGCACAGATTAGTGATGTTGATCCAGCTTCCAAACTCGGCCAGGAATTGCGTATATGGCTTGCGTATCATAAAAATGATAATATCCAGATTCGAACGCTTCTCAATCGGTACCTTCTCCATAAGGAGTGTGATTCTAGAACGTTGGCGTACGCTTTGACGCACTTGCATATGAATTATGACCATCTTTATGCAACAGATGTATTTGTGGAGTTGATGAGCAGCCAGAAGCATCTTGATACTATTCTTCTTGACAGTGTAGTGAAACTGATGGTTGACAACGATGCGATATTCGACTTGTTGGTGAGAGTCGTCAATTCATGGCGTCATCAATGGAGCCCAGAGAGCTTGTCCATGGTTATGAAAGAATACTACAAGTATGCCAATCCGAGAGAGATGAAGGGGTTGACTGAAACCATCAACAAGAGTGGGTTAGCCAGGCATTACAAAATCAAGTCCATCGAGCTCCAGAACATGATAGACAGCTTGGATCTAGATGTGTTTAACTACAGGGACCAGTTGCTTCGCATAAAAGAGAGTACGGCCGACGGCGAAATCATCGACTTTTACGTCGACTTTATTTGTTTCCTCTCAAACAGATCGGTCCAGGACATGGAGCACATTCTAAAACTCTTTGAGCTCGACAACTTCAAATTAAAAGACTTGGGTTCGGATTTCAAGTACATTCTTGACTTTATTGCAAAAAACACAAACAACTTCCACCATATATTGGTTGTTTTGCAACGTCGTGCCGACTTGAAGTGCTCCACCGAGTTGTTGCAAAAAATCCACGAGAGCTTTGTGAGAATGCATCCATACGACGCCAAGTCGTTTGATGAGCAGTTCCATATCTGGGCTGAAAACTCGGTCCTTCCTCTCAGTGACAAGCGCACCTTGAATGAGTGTAAAGTCAGATCTGTGTACTCTCAACTCGCACCGGTCAACATGGTTGACGATCCGATCATTCTCAAACCAACAAAGTATAATCACAACTGGAAGTCATTGGTCTACAACATCGACTCGTCTTCACGTTTGGTCAAAGATAAAGACCAAATAGCGTTCCGCGTCAATTTGGGTTTTGAGGAGTTGACTTCCAAAGGCGTGGCTCCTGACTTGAAGTTGATTGTCGACACATACAAGAGATCCTCGCATGCCAACAAACAATCCTTGATTGTTTTGTTAAAATCCCTTCGCTACTACAATCAAGTGCAATCCAAATTAGAAATCATCGATTTACAAGAGAAGAACTCGAAACACCATCTTTTCAAGTATATCTCGTCCCCACAAAAGGTGGTGAATCTTTCTTCAAACGATAAATTAAAGCTTGCTCGGTTGTTAATGAATAAGAACATGACTGCACAAGCCATCAAATTACTTCTGCAAATTGATGTAAATCAACTTTCCAGCAATCTGCGTGCTTTCATGCTTAACATTCAACTAAGAACCTACTACAATGCTAACGATTTCGCCCTGTTCAACAGTTTAATCAACAACTGCGACCTCTCAAAGATTAATGTCACTGAGTATCTATCAAAACAATTGGCACATTTGCAAAATATGGTGATCAAAAAGTCATCCAGTTTGGCTGCGAAAAAGCAAATTGTTGATACTGAAGGTAATGAAACTGAAATTAAAGACTTTTATGGTTATTATTCTACTAGAATGACCGATTTAGAAGAATCTTTGAAATGTTTGGTCAACTTGGATGGTTTGGTGAAAGACACAATTGTTTCTAATGAAGAACTTTTGATGAATATTAGAGATGAACTCTTTATATTTTTAAACGAGTGGCAATCTCGGTAAATGATGAACTATGGAGAACTCTATTTCTTTTGGAGAACTCTATTTCTTTTGGAGAATTCTTTTGGAGAACTTATTAGTCATTCACATGTATATATTTCAGACTAATGGAAATTGTAATGGGAACCCTGTAGTCATTATACTTCATAATGCATTAAATCACCCGTCCAGAGTCAAATTTAAACCTTGGGTGTCATTTCATAGCAATCTACCCCGATGTACAAAAATGCATCGCTATAGTTATTAAAAGAATGACGTCAGCTTACGTAACAGGTATGACATCCCAATTTTAGCTTTTAGCTGCAAAAAAATGTTTAGTAATGGGCCCTTGGTCAAGTATAAATATGACTATGGTTTCCAATTTGTTAACCATCAATCATGCAATTCTCAACTACTTTTAACTTACTTACTTTGTCTGCTTTAGCAGCTGCTGCTTCCAAGTATCAATTTATTTCAATTAGATCCGGCTCTCTGTACCAATACTTGAGTGTCGTTGACAAGGATGGTGCACTTGCGCTTGAAAGCGGAGATGCAACCACTTTCACTTTAAACGATGACGGTTCTTTGAGCACGGATGGAGGCAAATTCATCACCTTGAAGGATGGTTCATTTGTGCAAACTGACGATGCTGATAAATCTTTTGGTATTGACAACAACTACTTGACCCACAACACTGATGGTTTCTACGCATGTCCAACAGATGGAACAACAAAGATTACTTCTTCATGTGCTGACTCCAATGGTTCTCCGGTTGCACTTAAGGCTAATGTTGTTGGTGATGCCCCAGCACCACCAGCTTCATCCGGTAAAGTTCAATTCGGTGTCATCACCATTCGTTCGGGCTCCAAATTCCAAAATGGCCCCGTCAAAAAGGTGAACGAACACTTGCATGTTTTCTCGGTCGGGACTGATGAAGGTGCAGATGTCACTTTTACCTTGCATGAAGATGGTTCGTTGACCGACCAAGACGGAGTGGGCATTTTCCACGACGAAAATACTGGTGAATTAGGAAATGTCGACCCATGGGGAATTGAAAAGCCAACCACTGGTTTTGCTATCGACAATGGCTACTTGGTACTTAACGGTAACGCTAACTGGAAGGCATGCCCATCTGGCGAAAACAAATACTCATTGGCTGACAATGATTGTACTGGAGGTACTTCACTTGCATTGGCTGTTGTTGGTCAAAAGAATGTTTAATATATATAATAATACCATGAATGTTTAGAGATTGTATTATTGAGATATCAAATAACTATGATACTATGAACTTAGATTTGTAATTCTCACTCTAACTGCATGAGTCCTGATAAATCTTTGATTATCTGTAAATAAACCCACTTCGCGGTTTATGAACTCAGATAAGAATTCATTGATTATCCATAAACCCACTTCGCGGTTTATGAACTCAGATAAGAATTCATTGATTATCCATAAACCCACTTCGCGAGTTTATAAACTCAGATAAGACTCGGAAAAATAATTGATGAATCTCTAATTCTCAAAATCACCGATAAATCTCTAAATCACCTATAAATCTCTAAATAACTAATAAATCTCTAAATAATTAATAAACTCACAAACTCACTTCATGAGTTTATTCATGGTTTATTCGTGGTCGTGAGATTCACGTGAACAGATCACTTTTTTTGTTTACAAGATGTGGAACGATATAGTAAGTCAAGATATACCCTCTCCAAACAGTACTAACCTACAGGACTCTACTCTAAATGCAAACCTTTTAGAAAAGATCACGTCATCAGTAGAATGTGCAATATGTGCGGAGACGATGCATGTACCATTTTTGTCAGAATGCGGGCATTCCTTTTGCTATGAATGCTTATTTGCATGGTTTGAAAACAAGGTGAACTGTCCTACTTGCAGACATGAGTTGGAGCATGTACCTGTACTCAACCTCCAGCTTAAAGATATATCCAAATCGATAGTGGATTTGATGATCGATATATCTACAGATGAAGAGAAAGCACGGATAGTCAAGCAGCGAGAAGATGCGGTGCTGGGGTACGAACACGATAAGGAAGCCAAGCGTCTTTTCGGGGATATGTTTGGCAGTGTGATGACGTTGTTGGACACCTCGGACGGGGTGCCCAGATGCGGGAATTGTCATTGGGAAGCGAATGGGTCGGAGTGTCTTCGGTGTGGGGCACGCTTCCGAGTGCCCAGGAACAGCGAAAACGACTCGGACGAGGAGGTCTACTACAACACACGGGGAGGCGGGATGCCTGATGACATGGATGGCGATGTTCTTGATGAGGAGGACGAGGACGAGGAGGATGCACACAATGAGTACGACTCGGAAGACAGTTTTGTTGATTCCCGACCTGTGGAAGCCATTGAGTTGGATGTGGATATGAGTGATGGTCTTTCAGAGGACGAGTGGACCGGCTTTGAGGACTCGGGGTCTCTGAGAAGATCTAGAAGAAGAGAGCCTGTAGTGCTTGATGGTGAGGATGAGGATGACGATTTTGCTGATGATGATTTGATTTCTGCATTAGAAGAGTTCCATGAGGATCATTTACAGGAGGTTGATGATTCTAGGGGCCTGAGAAGAAGAATCATTGTGATTAGTGATGATGAGGATTAGCATTACCAACAAACGAACAAACGAAGTGAGTTTGTGAGTTTGCAAGTTTAGACATGAAAGTATTCAACGTAATAAGTTATAAGATATTCAATAAACGCTGTCTTGTGTTTTGAAATATGACCAAACGTCTTGATGATATTCAACCAATACATGAGGAGGGTTGTTAAACTTCTTTAATATATAATAAACTTTCTACACTTGTTAATAAACTGAATACTTATTGTTAACTAGGATCCTAGCTTGTTGATAAAATGTTATTCAAAATCATAATAACGTCTCTAATTCATTTTCTTTCATATTTATGATATCTCCTTAATACTCAATATACAACAGAAACTCACTTCGTTTGTTAGAATCACCAGATTCTAATAACACAAAACCATCCATCACACCACTTCCACACGTGACTAAGAACCAATGAAAAAATCTGAATAGCGACAAAAATTAACATCAACATGGACCCACAGAGAATCATCAACTTGCAAAAGCAATACCAAAACTCCACCAAGCCATTGTGGTTGAGAGGAAAACGTTCTAAGTTTTTGGTCTACCCATTCTACGCTGTTTTCACCGTCAGCACCATCTTGCCATGGTACTACACCGGTAGAGCTATTGCTGGTCTTAAGGACGAGTAAATATCTTAGATCTGATAATAAATGCTTATAAGATGAGATGTAGAGTTGTGTAGTATGAGATTGTATGAGGTTGTATTGTGAGTCTGATGAATATCAGAATATTTACCACAATAAGTTAAACCAGAAATAAAGTACCATTACCAATATAGTACGTCATGATAATGGTATCATATAATTGTATACTTGTATCATAATACTGTGTTTTTAATGCTATGTATTTAAAGTCATACAATGACGAAGTGTGTTAACGTAGATTTATAAACTAACCACACAACTCGCACAACTCACAACACGAACGAAGTGCGTTGTGTTCTCACTTTTTGTAGTGTTTGTAGTGTTTGTTCTTAGTGTTCGTGGTGTTCGTTCATAGTGTTCACTTCGTTCGCATACTTGTAACTTTGTAATTCGTGTATTCACAACTCACTTCGTTCGTTGTAAGTTTAATGAGTTTAGTACGTCCCCCGGAAGTCCCTCCCTCAACCTAACCAAATCATCATCAATCAACCTCAGCATTCCTCCCAACAGATTATCCAACCACTTCAAATCAACCTCTATAAACAGTCCATCATACCCATTCTTATGCAAATAATACACAGCTACAACCACCAACCACTCCACCACTCTCTTGCCACTAGAGTCAGACAATTGGGATATACGATTCACCAACAGCCCTAATCTATGTGCAATTTCAAGCCCATTGAATACAATCGCCAGTTTGCCCAGCTGCAAATCTGTGCACACACCCAAGAGCGTGGTGACCAACAAAGAATCTACATGTGAGCCGCTAAGCGTCAACCCATCAAGCACATACTCCACCTCGCTCTGGGCACTTTTTGTACGGAGATCATTAATGCTAGGCTGGTGGTCAGCTTCAGCAAAGTCCAAATGGTTCTGGGGTTCGTGGTGGTCCATGAGAAAGCTGCGTTCCTCACTATACGTCCTGCGGGTGGGCCGCAGCTCCACAATCACATCCTTCTTCTTCTGTTTATCCTTGACATCCACGTCAAAGCTCCGGATGATCGACGAGACGTCGATCTGGTCTGAGTCCGAGCCCGAGTCACTTTCATGCACGAGCACGCTCACCGGCGCCCGGTCCATTCCCTCAAAAAGACTGCTCCATGCACTGCGCTCCCGCGCGGTGATGGGCGACCCAGCGCCCGCCTTTCCCGCACGCTTCGGCGTTGCCGGCGGGGTGCCCTTCACTTGTTTCGTCTTCACCCGCTCTCTCTTCACCAGAACATCTTTGTAGCTCGTCACCCCAATGATATCAACCACCCTTTTAAGCCTCTTCGGCGAGGCTAGCATGTCTTCTTCATCGCTGGAAAACTCCACTTTTCGTTTCTCTCTTCCTTTTCCATACAACTTCATGTTGAAATTCTTGGTTAGGTAATTGTTGAGTAAGCTAGCGTGATTACAATGAATCTATGAATCACTATCACTAGTACATAATATCGACTAACACGTATCTATAGATTTACTATTTGTGGTTATTCTGATAATCATGAATTTTGTAGGCAAAAAGAATGACTTGTAAGATCAAGAGTGATCATTAGTAAGTCCATAGTAATATATATATATATACGATAAGCATTCACTCATCATTAGTGACTCTTGATTAGTCATTTTTACTGATAAATCACTACGCATACTCACTACGTCGTTGTTTGTAGTTGTTTGTAGTTATGATTTTGCGAAAATAAAATCAACAACATGTCAGCAATAGAAAAGAAGATTCGAAGCTTCTTAAAAGGCCCCAAAAAAGGGGAAACGTTTGAACTACGCAATGGATTAGTCTCCCAATACAAACATGAAAGAAAAGATGCCATTCAAAGAGTCATTCAAGCAATGACCGTAGGAAAAGATGTGTCGTCATTGTTTCCAGATGTTTTAAAGAACATTGCCACCTATGATTTGGAACAGAAGAAGTTGGTATACCTCTATTTGATGAACTACGCGAAAACCAACCCCGAGCTTTGTATATTGGCAGTTAATACGTTCATCCAAGACACGGAAGATACGAATCCATTGATTCGTGCGTTGGCGATCCGGACAATGGGGTGCATCCGTGTTGCCAGAATGGCGGACTACATGGAGCTTCCGTTGCTGAAGAAGTTGAAGGACGACAACCCATACGTGCGGAAGACAGCAGCGATCTGCGTGGCCAAGCTCTTTGACTTGAACGCAGAGATGTGCATTGAACTAGGGTTCATTTCTCAATTGCAGGAGCTTTTGAACGACTCGAATCCAATGGTCATCGCCAACGCCCTCAATGCGTTGTATGAGATCAAGGACATGAACAAAGACCCGATTTTGCGTGTGTTGGTGATCACACCGGAGCTCGTGAAAAACTTGTTGATGTGCTTGAACGAATGCACAGAGTGGGGCCGGATCACGATCTTGACCACCTTGAATGATTACGTGACTGCAGACAAAAAGGAGGCGTTCCACATCATCGAAAGAGTGATTCCACAGCTTCAGCACGTCAACCCGTCGGTGGTGCTCAGCTCCATCAAAACCATTCTCCACCACTTGGAGGCGGTGCCCTCGCAAAAGGCTGCCATCTTGAAGAAGTTGTCTGCGCCATTGGTGTCGTTGGTTCTGTCGTCCATCCCGGAAGCACAGTACGTGGGGTTGAAGAACATTCGTATCATTTTGGAAAAGTACCCCGAAGTGTTGTCGCGCGAGTTGCGTGTGTTCTTCATCAAGTACTCCGATCCGTTGTACCTCAAGTTGGAGAAGTTGGAAATCATGATTCGCTTGGCCAACGAACACAACAGTACGTTGTTGTTGGGTGAACTTAAGGAGTACGCCATGGAGTTCGAGCCTTCGCTTGTGTCCCGTGCAATCAAGTCCATTGGGCTGATTGCCATCAACCAACCGAACTACGTGGTCAAGGCCGTCAACTTGTTGGTCAACTTGATCGACCAGAGAGGTGGTGAGCTAGTCATCAACGAGTCCATCAACGTCTTGATCAACATCCTCAGAAGATACCCAGGCAAAAACGACTTGAACTCGTTGGTCATTCCCGTCATCTCCCATCACATCGACAACTTGGACAAGGTCGAGGCGTTGTCTGGATACATCTGGTTGTTGGGTGAATACCCATCCTTCTTCTCCAACTTACAGAATAAATTAAGCGAGTTGATCGATGGTTTCTTGGAGTACGATTCTTTATTACAGTTGAACATTTTGACCACCATAGTCAAGGTTAACTTGTCTCTGAAGTCCGATGTTTACTCTCCTTTATTGCAAAGGGTTTTGGAAATCGCTACAAAGGAGTGTGAAAATGCAGATGTTAGAGATAAAGCCTACATTTACTGGAGATTACTTTCTTCTTCCTCCTCCGACTCGGACTTGACCAAGAAGGTCATGTTGACTAAGCTCCCGCCTATTCAATCAACCATTTCTTCCTTCAACCCTCAAACTTTAGAGCAGTTGATGAGTGAATTATCCACTTTGTCCTCCGTATACCATAAACCTTCCTTCACCTTTATAGATGGCAACAAGTCCAAGAAGCCTAAGGAGAAGGAAAACATCGAGGATTTGAAGAATTTGGCCAAACAGGAAATCATCAATAATGCCAAAAACGAAAACTTGCTTGATTTCGATGATGATGACGATGTTTCTGTACCTGAAGGTGGTTCCAACCTTTTGGATGAATTGAATGATTTATTCAACACTCCTTTACCTGCTCAGCCTGCTAATACCTCGAATAAGGAGATTTTAGGTTTATTTAATGCTCCTTCCACTGCACCAACAAATGGTTCTTCTAAGAATGATTTGTTGGATCTTTTTTAGGAATATATGGTAATATACGGTTTATAATAAGGGTGTAGGTTTTCAATTGAGTTTAACAATTTAATCAAAATTTTGGTGTTGATAATGATAATATTGTTTAATTTTGTTTAAAATTGTCAAATTTGTTAATATGTTTATTCTTTAATGTTATTTATAATATCTTTAATATATCATCATTATCTACCTCATATATACTCATTTGTTTTATCATCATATTACGCTCCTTTTAGAATCTTACCTATACCCATTATATATCCCAATATAATAGTGAATCAAAAGATTCACAAACTCGCTTCGTTCGTTGAAACCTCGTTAGTTGACACCTAGTTAGTTGACACCTCGTTCGTTGACACCTCGTTCGCTGAAATCACTCCGTTCGTTGCTTCGTTGGTTGAAATCACCCCGTTCGTTGAAGTAACCCCACGAATTTCCTCCACTTGTTCATCATTCCTATCAAACTTAGCCAATTCTAATATCTTTTCTCGAATCTCCCCGCTACTCTTATCTATCATCGCAATCTCAGCCCTCTTACTCTCAATCTGCTTCTTCAACAACATAATCAAACTTTCCCGCAGTTGATGAGGTCTATAAGTATTCAATAAATGATTCATATTAATCAAAAGCAACAGTATGTCCTTAATTTTCTTTTCAAGTTGCCCCAGATTCACACTCACAATACTAACCAACTCTAGAAAATTCAACAATAACGAGTCCTTCAACTTGTGCAACTCTTTGATCTTAGCCTCCAGAGTGATATTCTCATCATCCTCCAGGTACAACTGGTACCATTGACTGTCCTTCAAGCTGGGAAGCTTATCCTCAAACGACCATATGTTCCCGTAGCCTCTGTAGTGGGTTCCTTCGGGCTGTTTGGGCGGAACCAAGAACTTGAGCTCGCCCTCAGGCTCGCCCTCGGCCTCCTTCGCCCGCTCCACGTTCTCCTTCGTGAAGTACCGGTAGTACGCCGGCGGCGGAGGGTACAACGAACTAATCAATTCATCAGACATGTTTTTTTCCACCCCAAAATTAAAATTAAAAATGGCTGACACAGAGCATATGGACGTGGATGTTGGTACGTATCTGCTGGTTGCGTCGCTCAATTACTAACGTATAGAAACACAAGACGAAAAGAAGATAACAAAGAAGAGGTTCGAAGTAAAGAAATGGACCGCAGTGGCGTTTTGGTCGTGGGGTATGTATCTGATCTTTGCTGATTTATACTAACATTCTAGATATCCAAGTGGAGAACTGTGCTATTTGCAGAAATCACTTGATGGATCCGTGTATTGAATGCCAACCAAACTCGATTAGCGCTGGTGACAAGGAGTGTATTGCTGCATGGGGTGCTTGTAATCATGCTTTTCATTTGCATTGTATCAAGAGATGGTTGAAGACTAGAAATGCATGTCCTTTGGATAACCAGGAATGGACTTATCAAAAGTTGGGTAATTAATGGTTGTATATTAAAGCGAACAACCCACAATCGATGAGTTTGTGGGTTTACGAATTTATAGGTGATTGTTTGTAGTAATAAACAGCAAACAACGACAATCAAACGAACTGTGTTTGTGAGTTTGTGTGAGTTTGTTAGTTTTCGAGTTTTATTTTGTATCGAACAAGCGAAGTGAGTGAGTCTGCGAGTGAGTTTGTAGTTCTTGTGAGATATAAGAATAAGGCAATTATATAATTTAGTGATTAGTTGAATTATCAATTTTATAGGATTCATTTATGTATAATGAGGAATGTTGGGAAATGATTCTTTCACCTTCACTATATTAGTTTAAAGAATTGCTGATTTTGCTATTATGATCACAATTTAGTTATCATGAAGGTTCATAGATCATTTCTTTGTATACCATCAAACCCACTTCGTTATCATGACCACAACTCATTTCGTTATCATGAAGCTTCATTTTTCGTTCGTTATCATGACCACAACTCTTCATTCGTTATCATTAATTCAAAAATTTTAACGAATAACTCACTTCCTTCGTTATTCGTTATTCGTTATTTGCAAACCTCCAACTCCTCCGAAACTCCCCAGTAACAGCAAACTCCAGAGTCATCTTCCTCAACTCCTCTATCGTATCATCTATACTCTCATCAGTAACCGTCTCCACAAAAAATATATACTGCCATTGGGCCAAATGTGAAGGCCGGGAATTGATCGATGCCAAGTTAACCTTGTTCTTCTTGAACGTATCCAACACATCACAAAGTGCCCCCGGCTCGTTGTGGTCAAGAGTAAATAACAACGACGTGAGGATTTGCTGCTTGGCATCTTTCACATCGGTGTTGTGGAACTCCACATCTTTCTTCCCCAATACCAAGAAACGGGTGGTGTTTTCCTTAAAGGTCTCGATATCCGCATACATCACCGGAAGACCGTACATCTTGGCAGCCGTCAACGACGAAATGCACGCCGTGGTGTTGGTGTCGTCCTCACTTACGTTCTGCGCAGCCTTCAGTGTAGACAAAGTATCGATTCTTTTGACGTCCTTTGAGAGCCCGAGCCCCTTCAAGAACACGTCCACCTGCGTCCATACCTGTGGGTGCGAATATATAACCTTGATGTCCTCGATTCGTTTTGCACGACTGATGAAGCAGTGGTGGATCACCACAAACTGCTCGGCCACCACACGGAACCCAGGCGACTTCTTGGGTATGAACCAGTCTCTCAACAAGTCACAGGTGAAAACAACCTGGCCATTGGTACTATTTTCAAACGGTACCACTGCATAATCCACTTCTCCCGAGTCCATGATCTTGAAGCAGTCTTCAATGGACTGTTGAGGTTTAGTATCTTCTGCAGCCAAGTCACCGAATTGTTGTATTACTGCCTTGAGGGTTAGGTTAGTTAGTTTTTAGTGATGTACTTACTTGGTGGGTGTAAGTTCCTGGTGGTCCAAGATATGCTACTTTCATAGTGAGTCACAAGTATTGAAAAAATACGAACGACGAACTAACGAATGAACGAACGAACGAAGTGAGTAAGTAAATGAGTGATTGAGCGAGTGAGTGAATAAGTGAGTGAGTGAATAAGTGAATAAGTCATTAAGTCAAGTAATTCATTTAGCGAGTAAATAAGTGAGTAAGAAGTAAGGCAAGAACTAATTAAAAAGTATTAACAATTAAACAGTATTATGAAGTAAAACGTAAAAAGTATTAAGAAGTAAAAAGTATCACGTAAATACCCAATCTTCGCATCTTTTTATTCATAATCAACCGTTTTCTAACCATCGTCTTCAACACAACAGCTAAATCCATTCAGCTCAAGCATTTTCACACAATAGTCAAAATTGGTCTACACACTCACATCTGTGAGTGAACATAGTCATCACATAACAAACGTACGCAACAACCATGTCTCATTTCTACACGCAGATCGTTGGTGGCTCTATATTTATTTGAGCACTATAACAAATCCACTCTCATTGAGACAGGTTAAACCCAAATTAAAAGCAACATTACTATAAACCCAAAAAATAAAAACTAAAAACACCTTAAACATCTTGAACAATGGTACCCTTTTCAGAGACATAGATACCATCCAAGAACTTTCTGATATCCTTGTTTCTGACACGACAGATTTGTTGAACGTCAGCAGCGTTTTGGGAAACAGCTTCCAAAGAGTTACCAGAGATGACCAATTCATCCTTTTGGGTGGTGGATTGTTCGACAGTGACACCGTCGAAGACCTTGACTTGTCTGACTCTCTTTTCACCCAAGAAGTTTCTGATTTCAATGTACTTTTGGCCGTCAATGTCAACAAAGTTAACATTGATTGGGAAATGCGCGTAAACGTATCTCAACTTGTACTTGTAACCCTTGGTGACACCAGTGATCAAGTTAGCAATCAAAGACTTGACGGTTCTCAAAGCAGCAACGTGCTTTCTGTCACCGTTGTGGACAGTGATCTTGACAGCCTTGTCGGAAACCTTGCTGAAGGTAACGTCGATGTGCTTCAAGTCCTTGGTCAAAGAACCTCTTGGACCAGTAACCTTGACGGTTCTGGCCTTGATGTCCAAGGTAACACCTTCTGGGATTTCGAGGATTTGGTCAGTTTGGATGTACTTCATTGTCGATGCTTTTTTTTTTTGGGCTTGCGTTCGTTTTTATAGTCTGCGATGCTGAAAAATTTAATGAAAATTTTTTTCAGTCGTGCGAAACATCAAATTGAGTTTTTTTCCTGGATGGATATTGTGCAGTCTTAGATATGTCCGGGTAAAATTAATTTTGATTGCAAAAAGATGAGCCTGTTTGTGCCTAAAGAAGAATAAAAGATAATGAATTTGAAATATGAAGTTTAAGTTTGAAATATAAATTTGAAATGTGAAGCATAAATCTATATTTTGAAGTATACTAAATCCCAAATATGAGAATTTGAAATATGAGGTATAAAATTTCAATATGCAGAATAATCATTAAATATGAAATCGTAAAATATATGGTAATAGTGTATCTATATAATAAAATCTGGAACTTGGCCAATCTTATATATAAAAATAATCGCCAATCCTGCAATCAAGTTAACATAAGTAGCAACACCAAATATAAAATTGGGCCTCTTTAATGTAGTTAACGTAAAATTATAAAACAGTGTCATTATAAATGGCGACACAAGACCAACAAAGTTCTTGACAAAACCAAGACCTCCATAAACCTCTCCAATTTTATCAATAGTATAAAACTTCATCAAAGAACTGTTTAAGGTAGGACCAATAATCGCACCAAGTGTCAGGATGGCCAGCCCAGCAAGAATACCGCGAGTGTTGCCAGAAAATGCAACAGCACATTGGCCTAAAGCTGTTCCAAAAAAACCAAGGGAACACATGATTGAATCAATTATATCAAATCTATTTGGCTTTGGGTCAACTTTGAAATATCCTTGGAGAATTGTTTTAGAGACAAGAGGCGAGAGAACCCACAACACCAAACTTCCAGCTAAACTGATGATCATCAACCATTCTCCAACTTGCTTTTGAGTCCAGTTGAAATGGTACAACCCATAACTTATCACAAAATCATCCATACTCATAGTAATAGAAACATACATGGCTTCCATTATTATCAACGAATACAAAACATTTTGATACTTTGAAATGTACTGTGGATTACATGATTTCGACAAGTTATCTGTTTTGAGCCAGAAAATATCTATGGCGTTAAACTTTTGTAAGAATTTGAAACCTGAAGGCTCGCGCTGACTTAGTATCTCAGCTTCTGCGTGTAATTTCTTTGCCTTGTCAAGATCCTCTTTGGATCTTGATTCTGGAAGAATAAAGACTGTAAAAAGCAATCCAAGGCACAAAATGGCAAAAGAAATCACCAACGGATAAAACACTGTTTTGTTGACTGGGCCCGCAATATCGTTACCTGTATCGACTTCATCCATCAACCAGGTAGCTAATAGTGGACCAAAGAAAAGTGTTGACACTTGAATAGCGCTGATAATACTGAACCTGGCAATTCTAGTCGTAGGATCAGTGATATCACTCACATAACATTGCACCAATGTAGACATGGCTGCCGGCCCTCCAAATGAATATCCAATCATCTCAAGTATTAAAAATGGAACAACTACTATCTTGCTTGAAATATAGAAGTAAATAAACCTCACCAAGGCCCCAACTACTATTGAAGCATAATTAAACACCAAAATCTTCTTTCTCCCGTATCTATCGGATAATGATCCAATCTTAGACATAATCATCGTAACCAATACGCCGCTTATAAGCCCCTGGATTAATTGATAGTTGGCTAATGCTACTTGTGCATCCACCAACTTGCATGTTTTTCCATCTTCTGAAACGGCATTACAAAACAATTTGGTTATTGTCATCACCGTAGGCGAAACTGATAATGCTGTTGCAAAACTTGCAAATAACGCTGATATGCATATGAAGAGAAATGATGGTGTCTTCCACCATGATAGTTCTTCTTTTGGTGTATTTGTGAACTGTCTCGTATCATCGGTGAATTGTGTGGTAGCATAATCCGTTGTGAAGTTTCCCTCCAAGAGGTTTTCATTTTGTGGATCCTTACCCATATTCTATCATTTACCTGATTCTCCTCTTTATTTATGCATGTTGTGATTTACGAAAGGTCTAGCAATTACGGCTAAAAAATATTTACAGCTAACTGATTATGTACAAGCGGAATCGGGCCGCCTTCAATTCTTGGGGTCGTTTTGAACATACACATCTTAATATAAAATCATGATGCCTACCTGGATTTAATCTTATTAGTGAATGCACCGAAGGAGGTATTGTCTAGTCTATTGCGCTTTTACGACCACCTTTTAAAATGCGTATCTGATGACAAATAACATTGTTTCAATAATTTCTTAGGCTTTCTTAGCCCTGTCCTTCAACTGGAAACTGAAGGATTCGGGTTGTGCCTTGATCAAGGGTACCATTTGCTATGGCTTAATTGGGAAATCCATCTTTCTCGTAGTATCCGCCGTGCGTACTGGTAGCCTTTCTTAATATGAGATATCCGCAATAGAACTTCAACTTGTATCTAGATAAAAACTATAACCGCTTATCTTAAATACTAGGAGTTCGTTTGCAATGGTGCTTACTAATCTCCTCCTAGTTGCCATGAGGTACATAATATCAGCTACAGGATATCTCGGATATGGAGCCGAAATATTATGACACAAAATACATCGGTTTATGATGAACTGAAGTATTCCGAGACGTAAGGGTAATGTGCGGAACTAGAATAGTTGGAAAATAATCTCATAAACGTAAATAAAGATAAAATAGCCTAAATATATTTCTTATCTTAATTATAACAACATACTAGAGCTATTACACATCATTATCAATTGATCAGGCGTCTATAAAGAATAAATTTGTCGAAAGAATAAAAAGCAACCAACCTCTGTGGGATCTGAAAAGCCTTGTGCATGGTCTACTCAGAATCAGCCGTTTTAATCAGTTGTTGATCACACATGATTATTTAAATGGTTATTTCAGGAATATTAGCAACATTCGTAAGTATAACAATCGCCATGGCCAACGTAAGATTAATGAAAGCTCCAACTCCAAAAATGAGATTTGGCTTCTCTAAAACAATCAAGGTGTAATTATAGAATGGAGTTAAAATTAACGGTGATATAAGATGTACAACATTCTTTAAAAGGCCAAGCCCTCCGTAGATCTCTCCAATCTTATCAGATGAATAGTATTTCGCTAAAGCGACACTTATAACCGGTTCGATAAAAACTCCAAACGAAGAAACTGCCAGGCCAATAATCACATCCTTCGATTCTTTAGCAAAAGTAACAATTGTATTACCCAAGGACTCACCAAGAAAACCTATTGTGCACATTATACCATCAATCTTATCAAACTTGTACATTTTAGGCTTTAACCCAAGAAACCGTTGTAAAAATACTTTTGACAACAACGGAGTGAGTGCCCATAATACTAAACATTTCGATAAGTTAACCGTTCTTAGCCAATCACCAAATTGTTTATCATTCCAATTGAATCGGAACAAACCATTGTTTATTATATAATTGTCGATGCTTGTAGTGAATGAAATGAAAATAGATTCCACAAATACTAGACAGAATACAATCATCTGTAATGTACTTAACATTGATCTATCGCTTGATTCAGATAAGTTTTCAGGACACAACCAGAAGATCTTGAGTGAATTAAATGACTTCACAATAGACCTCCATCTAGATTGTGTCCTCTGTTCTAAAGCTTGGTTTTGAATATGATTCTGCATTGATTTCCTGATATCTTCCTGTTTTCTCGACTCAGGAAGAACAAACACTGTAAATAGAACTCCAATTGCATATAAAAATAAGGACACCACAATTGGACGATATAACCTGACATCAACATTTCCAACTAAACTGTTATCTGTACTTGGTTTGTTAATCAATAGGCTTGCCAACAGCGGTCCAATGAAATGAGTTCCTACTCCAATAGCACTTAATATACTAAATCTTTCAATTCTTACACTTGGATCACTAATATCACTTAGGTAACAATGATTCAAGGTAGTCATTGTCAGTAAACCTCCCAAAGTAAAATGAACTATTTGAGCTATCAAGAATGGAATGGTACGAAACTTGTTTAAAACCATGAATAAGACCGCTTTAAAAATCTCTCCTAAAAATATGGCTAAATAGTTTGCAATCAATATTCTCTTTCTTCCATATCTATCTGATAACGCTCCAATTTTCCCCAGAACAATCAATGTGACAATTCCAATCGTGATTGCTTCCCATAAAATATAATTTGCTGCATGTATCTGTGCATCTACCAATTCACAGGTTTTACCATCCTTCGATGCTCCATTACAAAGTAACTGGGTAAGTATCATCATCGATGGAGATGCTACCAACCCACCAGCCATATTGTAAAAAAATGCACTCGTACATATAAAAACCAAAGATGGGGTTTTCGACCAAGGTTTGACTATTTCATCTTCTTCTATTTCTGAAGTTACAGTTCCATAATCACCTGGATAGGTATTTTTTGCAAGTGGTTCTTGGAGTTCCCTGGACATTACAAAATATAAGAGTTATCAAATATGCACCATTATATATATGGATCTTATCGAGATCTGATCTTAATAAGGCAATTAAATACGACCAAAAAATAATACTAGAGTAGTTATCTCACGGAATTCATTGACTTTAAGATTTAGAATAGGTTTCAGTATAAAATGGTCAACCCTTAAATGGAACCATCAGCCAGTGAATAATTTCTCACCCGAAATGGAATTTGGATGAGTGGAAAAATGAGTGATTCAACTAATGGGAAAACAGATCATTTATTTGGTGTGTGACAGGATGGTATCATGATTTCCTGCGATATACAGATCTCTCTATATATGTTAAAATCCATAATATTATGCTTCCGATAGTCACTAAATCCGAAACATATTCGGTGATAACAATTTGCGAGCTCACAGAACTCAAATAGAGTTAACTGGATTTCAAATACATTAATGAAAATGTGTCTTTGCATATATAAACCATATTAGGAAATACCAGATTCAATAGATTATCGAGGTACATCTAAAAAACAATAATATATTCTAATAGTAGCTGTTATAGAGTATATTAAACACAGAGTTATTGTGATATATATATACTTAAAAGATTAACTAACGTGACATACCTGAATCTTTATAAATACGTTAGGTATTATGTCAGTTCAGAGTCAAATTAAATGAATCTATCAAAATGCCGGGTGTAGCCCGTTAAGGAAATGGAAGACATTCTTCCCTGCAATTACACAAAATATCTGGCATATATATATATATACAAATCTGCATCAACTATTTAATTCATCAAATTTTCTATACATATTAAATATAATGAATAGCATGACGATGAATTGGTTAGATGTTCATTTATTATTTTCCAATCTAGTTGACTTTTCTATTCTATAAATCTGAAATCTTGATATGTTTATTTATCTGTATCTAATTAATAATTTAATGGAACTACATTATACTGGTAAACATAGTTTTTCATCACCTTTGAAGTCATGTTAACTCCATCCGGTTTGGCTAACAGTTTTTGCAGGCAAGCTGTTATCACCGAAAATATATCGGATTTAGTGACTATACGAACCACTATATTAACAATCTTAAAATTGATCCTGATATAACAAACACTGGTTTCATATTATTCACCCAAGCTAATCATGTTTATTTATAACGAATATGAGATCACCAGTTAGATCATGAAGTACCACATTTAACAGAAACATTGATCCCAATCTGCTAACAAAGGTCTTAAAAAATAATCTGCTCTTTATTTATAATATTTAGTCATTCTCTCATTCACATCTCATTGATTTCCATTTATTGATTTCCATTTATTGATTTCCATTTATTGATTTCTATTTATTGATTTCTATTTATTGATTTCTACTTCATAATTTCTACTTCATGATTTCCATTCAATGATTTCTATTTAGGAAGAAAATATTTCACTGATTGACTATTCAAACTAATGTATTATTGACCGTGTTCTGAATTTAACAAATTACGTGTGACAACATCTCTTGTGGTATTTTTTATCGTATCTAGTTGCCATTATTAGAATGAGATCTCTATATATATGAATGCATATTTAGGATTTAATTATAAATTGCAATGCCCACTGAACCTCAAGAAACGCTCCTACAGAACCAAACCACTACTTCAGGTTATACAAGTTGTTCTCCTGCTATTGTCAACATTGCTAAGACTGATAAAGAATTTGAAGACTATCAAAAGGTCTACAATGATATTTCCACAAAGATTAAAGATAACCATGATTATGACGGTGGTGCAGGTTTCTACGGTCAATTGGTTAGACTTGCTTGGCACGCATCTGGTACCTACGATAAGAGCGACAACTCTGGTGGTTCTTTTGGTGGTACCATGATATACTCTCCCGAATCCTTTGATATTGCAAATACTGGTTTGGCTATCGGCCGTGATTTCCTTATTGAAATCAAAGAAAAGCACCCATGGATCTCCAGAGGTGATTTGTGGACCTTGGGTGGTGTTGCCGCTGTCCAAGAAGCTGGTGGTCCAAAGATCAACTGGAGAGCTGGTCGTGTGGATGGTACTGCTGACACTGCTCCTCCAAACGGTAGATTGCCAGAACCATACGATAATGGTGAGACTGTCAAGACCATGTTTGAACGTATGGGCTTTACTGAACAAGAAACTGTTGCCTTGATGGGTGCCCATACCTTGGGTAAATCACGTACCCATGTTTCTGGTTACGATGGCCCATGGGGTCCTTCCTTCAATGTGTTCACCAACGACTTCTACGTCCGATTAATTAAAGGATGGCATATTAGAAACTGGGATGGTCCAAAACAATACGAAGACGACGAATCCAACTCCTACATGATGTTGCCATCTGATATGGCAATGAAAGAAGAATCATACTTTTTTAAGCATGTTAAGGCTTATGCCGCAGATGAACAATTGTTCTTCAAGGACTTTGCCGTCGCTTACGCTAAGTTGTTTGAATTGGGTATTACTTATACCGAGGAAATTCCTTTATTTGTTTTTAAGACTCTTGATGAGCAAAAAGAGATTTAACAATGATACGAATATAGTGAGTATACTGTAAGTGATTTGTAAAATAATTGTAAAATGTTAAAAGTACTTGAAGTATGCATTACAGGTTTACTTAAGGTGCAAATTTTTTTTTGGAAACTAGTACTTGTGTTATGGGTGCAAAAAAATATAAGCTCCGCGACGGGGAATTGAACCCCGGTCCTCCGCGCGACAAGCGGAGATTCTAGCCACTAAACTATCACGGATAACTTGATGACGTAAAATTTTGACTTTGTTATTTGAGACCATCCAGAATTAATATATTTGAAAGATAAATATATCCTTCTGTATGATGACATTTGAAAAATAAATTATTTTTAGCTGGAAATTGTGCTCCAGTAGTGAAGAGCTTCTCTTGAGTCCTTGGGAAGTTATAATAGCGGAAGATTTACGTTTGTGTGGTTGTTAAATATTCTCTAAGATTAATATGCAAAGCCTAAATATAAAGTCTGCAAATTTGCCAGCTTAAGTATGTTTTGTTAGACCCTATAATTTTAGGAGAGACAAAAGTCTCCTTCCCATAAAGAGCTTTGCTCGACATTTCGGTAGATTCACTGACTCTGACTCTGAACTGACACAATACCAAAAGTATTTATATAAGTACAAGTCTGCTGCGTTAGTTAATCTTTTAAAGTTTTTATATATACCTTACAATACACCTTACATTATAAAACATTCCGCTAATAGCTTTTCACCCAGGATAGCTAGGAGACGCTAAAACTACCGTTACCAGAAGAACCTAATCTAACATGTTTCACTTTGTATAGCATTAGGAGTCATTTAATCTACCGCGTCGTTAACCCCGTAGCGTTAAGAATACCGACGGAATTATTTATCTTTGAAATATGTCAATTTTGGATGGTATCATACAATAAAGTCAAAATTTACGTCATGTTGTATAATATCGTCCTTCCTAGGAAAACTCTAGGGAGAGACCTAGAATAAGGGGAGGTTTGCAGCCAAACCTCCGGGTCTATTATGAGTTTCCCAGACGACTCCTCAAATGTGTTAATTTGAGGCCGCATTGGGAAATGTGTTAATTCCCAGATGCAGGCGCATATAGAATATATAAAGACCTAGATTATCTATCTAGAGGTACTAGAAGTTCTTACCTATCTTACTCCATAGATAATCAGACCTTAGATACAAAATACATAAGGACTAAGAGATTGGTCCATATCTGTTGTAAAGAGTTGCACATCAATTGATACCGCTATCAATTGGCCTTACTGGATTAAATACCAGACCTCTCCGGAATTCCCAGCCTATTCTCGCTAAGCTAGCAGAATCGGCCATTATATACAACACGTCTGTTGTATAGCTGGCTCAATGAGGTACTTATGAACATAGATGTAGGTGATACTCAATTAGTATTGATGTATAACCAAGGTATGAGACCTACTAATAACGGAGGCCGGTGCCTCGGTATATTGATATATAAGTTAATATAAAGAGATATCCTTTAAGGGGATATACTCATTGAAAATATACTTAGTAACTCTCTAATAAGGGATGATAAACCTAAATAGCTTTAGGTTGAGTCTGTCCCCCCGTTCAAGTATCAACTAACTCCTTTTTATATTCTATGAGCTAACGCTCATGTCACACCGACCCTCTCAGACCACGTGACAGGCTAACGTGTCTGAGATCACCTGTTGAGGCAGCTATAATGTTGTCTAAACCCAGTTATACAACAACGTCATCAAGTTATCCGTGATAGTTTAGTGGCTAGAATCTCCGCTTGTCGCGCGGAGGACCGGGGTTCAATTCCCCGTCGCGGAGCTTATATCTTTTTTTGCACCCATAACGCAAGTGTTAGTTTGATATGATTGAATAGAAGTTGATCGAATTTTGTGGATTCTAAAAATTTGAATTGCTGCAAAAAAAAAAAGGCTAGAATATTCATGCAATGTTCAAAAAAAGAATTCACAGGACCATTACAAATCACTTTCAATTCACTGCACATTTTCTAATCACTTTATTTCACCAATCACTTTATTTTACAAAAAAATTTGATACGACATCTTGTAAACACCATTTAACCATTAAATATCAATTCAAACTAAAGATAAAAGTCCTGAATCACTACATTTTACAAATTACATTATACTCACTCACTTCGTTCGTTCGTATTATTACCGTATTCACTAAACCTAGTTTTGCTCATCAAGAGTCTTAAAAACAAAGACAGGAGTGTCCTTTGGATAAGTAACACCCAATTCCAACAACTTAGCGTAAGCAACAGCAAAGTCCTTGAAGAACAATTGTTCATCTGCGGCATAAGCCTTAACATGCTTAACAAAGTAGGATTCTTCCTTCATAGCAATATCAGTTGGCAACATCATGTAGGAGTTGGATTCGTCGTCTTCGTATTGCTTTGGACCATCCCACTTCTTGACGTGCCATCCTTGGAGCAATCTCACGTAGAAGTCGTTGGTGAACATATTGAAAGAAGGACCCCATGGACCGTCGTAACCGGAGTTTTGAGTGTGACACTTACCCAAGGTGTGGGCACCCATCAAGGCAACAATTTCTTGTTCGTTGAAACCCATACGGCCGAACAAGTTCTTAACGTACTTACCGTCCTTGGATGCATCTGGCAATCTACCGTTTGGAGGAACGGTGTCAGCGGTACCGTCAACACGACCAGCTCTCCAGTTGATCTTTGGACCACCGGCTTCTTGGACAGCGGCAACACCACCCAAGGTCCACAAGTCACCTCTGGAGATCCAAGGGTGCTTTTCCTTGATTTCAGCGAGGAAGTCACGACCGTTAGCCAAACCGTTGTTAGCACCGTCAAAAGCTTCTTGAGAGTACATCATGGTACCACCAAAAGAGCCACCGGAGTTGTCGCTCTTATCGTAGGTACCAGATGCGTGCCAAGCAAGTCTAACCAATTGACCGTAGAAACCTGCACCACCGTCATAATCAAGGTTGTCTTCAATCTTTGTGGCAATGTCATTGTAGACCTTTTGGTAGTCTTCAAACTTCTTATCAGTCTTAGCAATGTTGGCGATAGCTGGAGCACCACCCAAGAAGAACTTCATAGCATTACTCTTCTTTTGTTCATTTTTGTTGTCATTGAACATGGTGTAAGCAGCACCAGCACCTACAACACCACCAATAATGGCAGCAGCAAACTTACGCTTGTTTTGCTTGATAACATTGACTACACCTCTGTTGGCTCTTAAAGAAATAGATGACATTTTTTTTCAACAACGATTTTACAAGTGGGGGTTGGGCGTATTTATAGAGAAGAACGTTCTAGGCTCGTGAAATTGTCCAGCACGCCGATATCTCCTCCTTTGGCTTTGTGTTATTTTTCAAGGAGATTTTTTTACTAAGCCAAAATTTAACGCGATTCTATTGGTTAGTACATAAAACATAGCAAGAATATAAAAGATATAAAAAAATGGTATGATGAGGATTCATCATTCTGTCACCTTCCATCCAACTCCTTCTTCGACTTTGTGACCTTTCTCCTAAGAATTTTGTAACCTTTCTGTTATTAAATTTTCAATTACCTGTGCATCCGAATAAACAAACGATCCCTCTTGATTATATAATTTCGCATTCGAACACATCACTAGTAACTCTTCACAGAAGGCTTCGAAGGTTGAAAACGCATTCTCCTTGACTTGTTTCTTGAGTGGTTGGATTGCCACTGGACGACTAATGATTTGGTAATAGTCGGGATATAACTTTTTCAGAGGAATCCGAAGGAAAATTTCACTGAGATTGTGTCCATCTTCTGGATCAACCAATTTAGTGATCTCATCGATCAACGATAAACATTGATTTTTGATTTCTTCGTCAACTTCGGGAATCTTAGGAGTTTCTTGGACGGTTGGAGTTCTGGACCTACGAGCTCTTTTTCTAGATGATCCAAAGTCTTCATCTTCCTCTTCATGTTCTTCATCGTCGTTCTCTTCTCCATCCTCTTCTGCAATTTCATCATCGGCAACCCCGCTTCTCCTCTTGCGCGCGATTCTCTCTTCGTTTCTGCGAATTGCATCTTCGACCGTATCATTGTCATCGTCCATAGCATTCAACCATTGTTCTTCAGTTAAACCATCATCATACCTGACTTGCTTTTTTTCTCTCATCTTGGTCAATTCCTTGGTGTCTTTTACAAAATGATGGGAAATGTCTTCAGTGAACACCAGTGGTAATTCTTCCTTTTCAACCAATCTAGATGTATACGAGGACAATGCATCCTTTCTCTTCCGTTCAGCATCAATCTCAGCAAAGAGCTTCAACTCATCCTCACTACGTGCACAGATCTCATTCAATTCATCATCATCTAATGAATCATTCTCTTCTTCATCCTTTGAATTATTCTCCAATAATCTCTTCAAAAATTCTTCTTGTTCTTCAGCAGTAGACTTGTTATCGAACTTACCAGCTTGAATAACCTTACCGTCGATATCCAACTTTTGATGAGCTCTTTCTAAAATCACTTCTTCAACAGAATCATTGGTAATCAATCTTAAAATACGAACTTCATTCTTTTGACCAATTCTATGTGCTCTGTCCTGTGCCTGTAAATCTTGATGGGGATTCCAATCGGTATCGAAAATAATAACAGTATCTGCGGTTTGCAAGTTAAGACCCAACCCACCAGCTCTGGTGGAAAGCAAGAAACAAAAGTAGTCTGAGTTAGGTGCATTGAAATCTTTCAACATATCTTGTCTATCGTCGGCCTTGGTAGTACCATCTAATCTCATATATTTTAATTCTTTCCATCTTAAAAAGTCTTCCATAATATCCATCACTTGTGTCATTTGGAAAAACATAAGAACACGGTGACCCAGCGCATGGAACTTGGGTAAAACCCTGTCGAGTAATTCAAACTTACCACTTGTTCTCCAGATTAAATCATTGGTAAGATTGGATGTTTGCATTAATGTTTCCACTTCTTCAAACACGAATGGATGGTTACAGATCTTTCTCAACTGCATAATCTTATTATTCAACCCCTTGATTCCGGACTTTAACCCTTTGATGTCATTTCCAACAAACAATGCATTATGTTTCAACATTTGTTGGTATAAGATGTATTGTAATCCAGACAAGTTACACTTCAACACCTTTTCAACCTTATTAGGCAAATCCTTCTCCACATCCTTCTTCAATCTACGTAAAAGGAAAGGACGCAAAACCTTGTGCAATCTTCTAATGACCAATAAAGATTCTTCTTCTGTTAACTCAATCTTTTCTTGAGACCCGGTATTAGCAAATGGTGTATTAAACCACTCATCAAACGATTTCACAGAGTTGAAAATCCTAGGTAAAACGAAATTAAGCAATGCCCACAATTCAGGCAAATTGTTTTGTAATGGAGTACCAGTCAAAATCAATCTATTCTTGGTTTTATAGTAACTTCTCAACGTCACAGATAACTTGGAGTTGGCATTCTTCATACGATGACCTTCATCGATGATCATATGGGAGTAGTTGAATTTCGACAAGAGAAGACGTTCCTTAATAATATACTCAAAGGTTGTCAACATAACTTGGAAATTCCCAATCTTGATGTCATATTGTAACGACTTTCTATTCCCCGGCAGACCCTTGTATACAATAACTTTAACACTAGGAGCCCACTTTTCGAATTCAAGCGTCCAATTGGTAATCGTGGAAAGAGGAACAATAATCAAAAACTTTTCTTCATTCTTCTTCTCAATTAAATAAGTCACCAACGAAATACTTTGAATGGTTTTACCCAAACCCATTTCATCGGCCAAAATACCGTTAAGTTTATTGTTGTAAAGAGAAACCATCCATTGCAAACCTTTCAATTGATACTCCTTCAATTTACCTCCCACAAGAATAGTAGGCTGTTCCTTAATTTCTTCTTTAATCCGGTGCGCAACTTGGTAGTAATCGATCTTTTCACGCACTTCATCCTTGGCCTCAGGCTCCCCACTACCCTTGGCTTCTTCTTTAATGGTGGGAAATTCCTTCTGGCCATCTTGTTGATGGGCCATAACCTGTTGTGCCAAAGTGTCCAAGAACTGGTTGGTCTGCTTCAACAAATGAGTAATACGGTGATCCTTAGTTTCATCCAATAACTTCAAGTACGCCTCTTCATCGTTGGCCTTCAACGCTATCAAACGCTGTTTGGCGGTCTTCTCCATCTTCTTACTCTCTTCCTTCTCGATATATTGATGGTAGTTACCAATCTGCTTGTACAAAGTAGTCAACTTGAATGTTTCACGAGACTGCCTCACTTCTTGTGTCATCTCACTGAATGAAAGTATCTTCTCCACCTTTTCAATGTGTTTGGTGAATTTCAAACTCTTTTCCTTCAATTTCTTGATCTGTTGGAATTCTTGAGCTAAAAGTTTAGGATTATTGATCTTCAACTTATTTCTCTTGTTAAACCCTCTCTTTTCTTGTAAGATTAACGGGTTATTCAGAAGATTACTATCAACAAATTTAGATTGACTGGCTTCATGAACCAAAATATTATGTTTCAATTGCTTTTGCTTTGGAAGTAATCTTAAAGACTTCAATTCAATAAGTGCCTTCAACTTAAGTTCATTGGTATCGTCTTTAAACGTTCCCAAATTTCCTGGTAAATTCTCCAAAAGTGAAATATGATTGGTTATTCCATTGGCAACTGCCTTTTCAGTGTAATAATTCCCCAACGGCGCTTTGGATGGACTAGCAGTGTGCACAGAAGCTGGAATATCAACTCCATAATACTGTGCTCTCTTTTCAAAGTCAGCATTTTCCTTTTCATTTAAACTTTCAACTACTCCACTCACTTCCAATACACTCTTTTCTTCTTGTATTCCATTGTACTCATCCACCAAACTACTAGGTAATCCATAATCTTTTGAAAGAAGTTGTAATCCCGCAATTTGCTTGCTGAACAACTCCAAGTCAAGCTCCACACCTGAACCTTCCTTGGACAACGTCTTATAAAGTGCCTCCTCCTCATTACTGAACTTTTCCTGTTCATTAGACACTTGGAGAAGCACCTTTTCAATATCCGTGCGTTCTTCAGTGATTTCTTTGCTCTTCAAAAGTTGGTAATAACGATTTAACAACTTGTTGAGATCTCCACGACTCTTGGGGTATACAACCTCCGTAATAGCCGGTGTGCCATTGTTGGCTTCAACGCTTCCGTTGGATACTCCGTTGGCAGTGCCGTTGGATGTTCCGTTGGCACTTGTCATGGTGTTTTGTTTTTATTTTTCGAAAAAAAAAAAGTTGCGTCTTTTGTTGAATGTAGCGAGACCTCAGAAAATTTAGCGAGGGTCCACTCAGATTTACTGTGATGGGGTTAGTTTTCCCACTAATTTCAATAGTTTACCGGGTAAAAATGATGTTCCCTACTTCATGTTCTTTCAACTATTACAATTAAGCTCCCATTCTTATTCAACAACAATCTTTTGCTTGTATTGTTATCTTTATCACTTCTTGTGAGACATTTTCACGACACCAAAAAACAAAAATTTGCAAAATGTTCACCAGATTCGTTGGTATCAACATGATGAAGAGAGCAGGCCAACGCATGGCCAGCACTTCATCTCAACCTGCTTCCACTTTGAACTGGCCAGAGTTTCTTCGTTTGAAAAAGCAAATCCACACCGTAAATACTGGATGCTCTGTGCTCACTGGGTTTCTTGGAGCAGCAGCAACTTTCGCATATTTGGGTAACTATGAATTCGATCCTGAAAAGAGAATTATGAGTATCGACCCTATCTTTGTTATCGGTGGTCTTGTTGTTGCAGGTGGTTTCATCGGTTTTCTCGCTGGACCAACCGTTGGTAATCCGATCTTCAGATTGAAAAATCGTTCTATCTTAGCTGCTTTCAAAGAAAAAGACCAATTGTTTTTGCACAAAATCAAGCAGAATAGAGTCGACCCTTCTAGTCAGAGTTTCTCTAACCCTGTGCCTGATTACTATGGTGAAAAGATTTATCTGTTGAATGGTTATAAGCAATGGTTGAGAGATTGTAATGCTTACAGAAGAAAGCTGAAGGAGTTTTTATAAATTGTATATAGTTGAATGCGATATTGTTTAATGTGGTATTTCTATAGTGTAGTTATTTGGGGGATTGTAAATATTCAGATTTGGTTATGGATTATATTGAATCACAGGTGTTTTATAATCTAGTTCTTGCAGGTAGATTTTATATGAAGTGTAAATGATATGTAGATACTTTGAATGTTGATATTTTGAATTTATCATGTAGATATTGTGAATGTACCATGATGATATTTAGGGTTAATAAAATGTACCATTTTGGGCGGGGTTCTTTATTGTACATATTTTGGGTGATCCAATATAATTTAGCAATTTTGGGTGTTGTAACATGGTATAGCCATTATGATAATAATGGGGTAGTAGATCATAAGAGATGAGGAAGTTCCCTTTATTCGCGCAAATTTTAGCAACTTTGGGTGTGACAGGCTACTTCGTTCTATGGTCTAGTATAGTAATATTTTTAAACGATGACTAAAAGTATATTCTTTTCCCATATTACAAATGTTCATATTGAAATTTCTAAAGGTAGTTATGCCAACCTCTAAGAACCTAACAGCTGAGATGTACGTAAAAATACAGAACATTCTTAGTTTCAAATTACCTTGCACAATATACTTCAAACAAAGCAATAAATGAGTCGTAGTTGTCGATATCTTTAACGATAAACCGATTAGTAGTGACCCTCGTATTAATAGTATACTACATAAGGAAGGTTAAGTTTAATATTTTATCTGCATTTCTCACCAAATGAAGCCTTGGGCAATCTTCCACTTTTTGCAGTTATTGTACCTTATAATTCTCTATTTATACATTGCACATCATGCTGTTAGATGTAAAATAACGACAACTCCGACTATCAGCCGCACACCTCTAAAGGTATTAATATTGTGGACTACTTCAACCAAAGTATTCTTAGAAATTTCTATAGTCCGCTAGAATCGACCATACAATTTATAACAATGAACCATTTTCGTTATAATGAGTGCTCCGGTAGTCATACAATATTATGTACGATCATTTATCGGGCTTGTTAAAAAATATCCGTAGGAAAAAATATGGAACGGGAAATCCATTCTATGTATATAACGTAGAAAAACCAAGATTAAGGGTATGATTGAAATTTCCTGGTTAGTGCCATTTGCACTTTTTGTTTATTACGTTAATTCCAAAATGGTTAATTATCGCTTGGAAAAGAAGTTTGGAACCAAACCACCAGCCAATTATGAGAATGACGGGATGCTAGGGTTTTCAGCTGCTAGGAGAATGTTCTTAGCACATTTGGCAGGAAGAACCATGGAAGTATATCAAGAACGGTTTGATGAACAACGATTCCCAGACATATTGACATTTAAAAAGCGGAATTTGGGGTTGCAAGGATTCGCAACACAGGACCCAGAAAACATCAAGGCACTTTTGAGCACTCAATTCGAGGATTTTGGACTTGGGCTTCGGAACAAAGCATTCTTCCCTTTTCTTGGAAATGGCATTTTCACCGTTGATGGTGAGAGGTGGAAGAATTCGCGTGCCATTTTAAGGCCTCTGTTCATGAGAGAAAAATTGCAACATTTGGATGTATTGGAGAAGCATTTCCAGTCGCTTGTTAAACACATTAACAAACACAAGGGACAAAAGTTTGATATCCAAGAATTGATCTTCCGGATGTCGCTTGACTATTCCACTGAGTTTTTGTTTGATGGAAGTGTGTCTTCCTTGAATGATGGAACGATTGAGTATCATGTCAAGGACGACGAGCCCACCGGAGCTCGGAAATCGTTCTTGAAGTCTTTTGACGCATGCCAGGAGTTTTGCACCAGACGGTTCGCCATGATAAACTTTTATTGGTTGTTGAACACCAAGCAATTCCAACAAGATTGCTCTGGTGTTAAGGATTTCATCGGGGACTATGTGAACAAAGCGTTACGCTTGCCAGAAGAAGCAAAGCAAAATGGTTTCTTGTTCGAGTTGACTCAACAAACAAAAGATCCAATTGTCATTAGAGACCAGTTACTTAACGTTTTGATTGCTGCAAGAGACACCACTGCGGAATTAATCACCTTTTCAATCATGGAACTCTCCAAGAATCGCGAGATTTTTAACAACTTGAAAAGTGAAATTATTGAAAGTTTTGGAACTGGCGAAGATCTTAGTATCATAACCTTTGAATCCCTCAAGAGATGCCGGTACTTGGTCAGTTTTGTTAACGAGGTTTTAAGATTGCACCCATCAGTTCCTCAAAACTCCCGGGTTGCTGTCAGAGACACGGCGTTACCTCGCGGCGGGGGTCTCGACGGAATGTCTCCAGTTTTGGTTAGGAAAGGCCAGAATGTAGTGTTTACTATCCAGAATACACAAAGAAATCCTAAGTTCTATGGAAAGGACGCCCGTGTGTTTAGACCTGAAAGGTGGTTGGAAAACTCAACAAAAAAATTGGGCTGGGCTTATCTTCCATTCAATGGTGGCCCCAGAATCTGTCTTGGCCAGCAATTTGCTTTGGCTGAGGCTTACTATGTATTGGTCAGATTACTTCAATTGTTTGATCACATTGAAGGGGATGCAACTGACGTTATTTTTGATTGCTATATGACTATGTTTGTCAGAGGGGAGTTGAAGGTTTCTATGGCTTGATGCATTTTAGAAAATTAAAGGTTTTGATGACTTGATACATTTTGAGGAAATTGAAGGTTTCCATTACTAGTATGTCTCTATATAATTACATTATATAAACCTAACCCTTTTATTACAAGAATGAACGGTAGCGCGAGATTTTTTTGCAGCCACTGCCGACGACAGCCGGTGAAGAAAAACTACACCAAATCTCCAATCAAATAAACGCTTTTCATTTGAGATTCGTAGTACAGGAAATAACAATTTTATAACCGGATTCCATATTACATTCCAAAATCAGCCAAGACAAGAAGTCCCGGGATCTTAAAAAAAAAACCCCCCTCTTGATATTCGTCATATACTATTTATGGCTACTCCCTTTATGTTAATCGACGTCTGCCGCATGTACAGTCACCATCATTGCATAGTTCGGGGCTTACGTATTTTCTGAAAAAGAAATCCCGGGGGCCATCGGGTGGCCGTATGCCAGGGATGATGCATGGCTCATAGTCAAGCAGCGTGTGTTCACAAGTGACATAGGCCGGGATCTTCTACAAAGACTCTGTGTAATATGTATAGTCATTCTCCAGTGCGGAGCACTGGAGTCACCGAACCGACCAATCACGTTTCTCACCATATAAAAAAAAAAACATTTTCTCGCATTTTCAAAAACAAAACGTATCCATCATGCTTAGAGCTTTTAAGGCCGTTGTACCTCGTACACAGTTGTTAAAGGCCCAGTTGAGACCAATGGGTCTTAACATCAACCGTACCTTAGCTACCGATTCCTTTTTACAAGGTAACAGCTCCAATTATATCGATGAAATGTATGCTGCTTGGAGACAAGATCCAACCAGTGTCCACGTTTCATGGAATGCTTACTTCAAGAACGTTGAAAACGATTACGTTCCAACGTCCCAAGCTTTCAGTGCTCCACCAACATTGATTCCAAACCCAGCTGGTGGTGCTGCCGGATTTGTTCCAGGTGCTGAACCAATCAGTGAAGATGTTGTCACTCACTTGAAGGTTCAATTGCTTGTCCGTGCTTACCAAGTCAGAGGTCACCAAAAGGCCAAGATCGATCCATTGGGAATCTCCTTTGGCGAAAGCGGGGAAACTCCTAAGGAACTTACCTTGGAATACTATGGCTTCACCAAAGAAGACCTTAAAAAGCAAATCACTTTAGGTCCTGGTATCTTGCCAAGATTCGCTGAATCCGGTAAGAAGACCTTGAGTTTGCAAGAAATTGTCGACAGCTGTGAAAAGTTGTACTGTCAATCTTACGGTATTGAGTATATCCACATTCCATCCAAGGAACAATGTGACTGGTTAAGAGAAAGAATCGAAATCCCAAACCCTTACAAGTACTCACAAGATGAAAAGAGACAAATTTTGGACAGATTGATCTGGTCTTGTTCTTTTGAATCTTTCTTGTCCACCAAGTTCCCTAACGATAAGAGATTTGGTTTGGAGGGTGCTGAATCCCTTGTGCCAGGTATGAAGGCTCTTATCGACACCTCTGTTGAATACGGTGTTGAAGACATTGTTATCGGTATGCCACACAGAGGTAGATTGAACATGTTGAGTAACGTTGTTCGTAAGCCAAATGAGTCTATTTTCTCTGAATTCAGCGGTTCCAAGGAATTCGATGAAGGTTCTGGTGATGTCAAGTACCACTTGGGTATGAACTACGTCAGACCAACCACCTCCGGTAAGACTGTTAACTTGTCTCTTGTTGCCAACCCATCCCACTTGGAAGCTGAAGATGGTGTTGTTTTGGGTAAGACCAGAGCTATCATGCAATACAAGAACGATGTTGGTGAGTACAAGAAGGCCATGTCTATTTTGATGCATGGTGATGCTGCTTTTGCCGGTCAAGGTGTTGTTTACGAAACCATGGGTTTCGCCAACTTGCCTTCCTACTCCACCGGTGGTACCATCCATATCATTGTCAACAACCAGATTGGTTTCACCACTGACCCACGTTTCGCTAGATCCACCTTATATCCTTCTGATCTTGCTAAGGCTATCAATGCTCCTATCTTCCACGTTAACGCTGATGATGTTGAAGCTTCTATTTTCGTTTTCAACTTGGCTGCTGAATGGAGAGCCACCTTCCACACTGATGTTATCATCGATGTTGTTGGTTACAGAAAGCACGGTCACAACGAAACCGATCAACCTTCTTTCACTCAACCTTTGATGTACCAAAAGATTGCTGAAAAGAAGAGTGTTTTGGACTACTACACCAACCAATTGATTGAAGAAAAGACCTTCACTGCTGAAGATGTCGAAGAACACAAGAAATGGGTTTGGAACATCTTGGAAGACTCTTTCTCTAAGTCCAAGGAATACCAACCTACTTCTAGAGAATGGTTGACCACTCCATGGGAAGACTTCAAGTCTCCAAAGGAATTGGCCACCGAAGTCTTGCCTCACTTGCCAACTGCTGTGGATGAAGCTATCTTGAAGAAGATTGGTAACACAATTTCTGAAGCCCCAGAAGGCTTTGGTGTCCACAGAAACTTGAAGCGTATCTTACAAGCTAGAAAGAAGTCTGTTGAAACTGGTGAAGGTATTGACTGGGCTACCGGTGAAGCTTTGGCCTTTGGTTCCTTGGCTTTGGAAGGTTACCACGTTAGAGTCAGTGGTCAAGATGTTGAAAGAGGTACTTTCTCCCAACGTCATGCTGTTTTACACGATCAAGAATCTGAAGCTACCTACACTCCATTAAACCACTTGAGTGAAGACCAAGGTGTTTTCTCCATCTCTAACTCTTCCTTGTCTGAATACGGTGTCATGGGTTTCGAATATGGTTACTCTTTGACTTCCCCAGATGCTTTGGTCCAATGGGAAGCTCAATTCGGTGATTTCGCTAACACTGCTCAAGTCATCATCGATCAATTCATTGCTTCTGGTGAATCCAAGTGGAAGCAAAGATCTGGTTTGGTTGTTTCGTTACCTCACGGTTACGATGGTCAAGGTCCAGAACACTCCTCCGGTAGAATCGAAAGATACTTGCAATTGTGTAACGAAGATCAACGTTTCTTCCCATCTCCAGAAAAGTTGGAGCGTCAACACCAAGACTGTAACATGCAAGTTGCTTACCCAACTACCCCATCTTCCTTGTTCCACTTGTTGCGTCGTCAAATGCACAGACAATTCAGAAAGCCTTTGATCATCTTCTTCTCCAAGCAATTGTTGAGACACCCATTGGCTCGTTCCGAATTGAGCGAATTCACTGGAGAATCCCACTTCCAATGGATCATTGATGATGTCGAATTAGGTAAGTCTATCGGCTCCAAGGATGAAATAAAACGTGTTGTTTTATTGACCGGTCAAGTTTACACTGCATTACACAAGAAGCGTGCTGCACTCGGTATCAAGGACACTGCTTTCATCAAGATTGAACAAGTTCACCCATTCCCTTTCGCTCAATTGAGAGATGCTTTGGATGAATACAAGAATGTCGAAGATTTGGTCTGGTGTCAAGAAGAACCTTTGAACATGGGTTGTTACCAATTCGTTGTTCCTAGAATCACCACTACTCTTGAAAACACTACCAACCACACTGGTCTTAAGTTGAGATATGCTGGTCGTGACCCATCTGCTTCTGTTGCTGCTGGTTCTAAGTCTATGCACGTTGCTGAAGAAGAAGCTTTCTTGAAGGATGTTTTTAAGAGTGATTAATTTATGCTTTAAGATTGTATATAGTGCGCCAACAATAATAAGGTATTTGAATGTGATTAACAGCTTACAGTAGCTCTCTAAAGTTTCTTTTTTTTGTATTAAAGAATGTTATATTGTCTCAAGAACAGCTAATAGATTGATAAACGTGGTTTTAAAACTATCATGTCAATGTAATTTTCTTTATGTTATTCTTTTTTTAATACTGTTCGACGAAATTCCACGCTTCGTCAATACTATACTGTTGTGTCCCAAAATATCTTAATCATGCATTTTTTCTTACCTATCCAGATTGTACTACTGATAAAGATTGTCAATACTTCTATTTTATTATTATGCCTTTTAAGAAATAGTCACGATTTTGAGGCAATACATATGCACCAAAAAAAATCCAAATACAGACTTTCTGGCGGTTCTACTGAAATCCATTAACAATAATTTCTCGGTCAATATATAAACCAATCATCAGGGCAATACGTATCTTCAACTTTTAACTGATTTATTTGAATCATCAATATCGCTCATAAAATATGTGAGAAATCATTTCATCGAATATTGTAAATCTGCACATGGCTCCTTTTGAAAAAACTGTCACACGGCGCATCGTGTCACAATCGTGATTCTATTTTAAAAGAAACAAAAGAATAACCGTTTGGTTGTTTAATTCCACGGTTTCTTTCCATAAACTATACTTCAGTGGCTATTCCTCACCATTCAAATAAAATTGTTTGTTATTTTACTTTAATATGTATTAAAGTATGTGATTCGGGTGTATTCTTCGAATCCCGACTTTGCGCTATATTATTAATGTATCATAATAAGTAAGTATGCATAGAATTTAAAGAATCCTTGTACTTTTCATTTAAAAGTAAATAAACTTTTATTTATCGTTTTGATACTTAAAGTTGAATTGCTACTACAGCTAGTTCACGAGAAACTAGATTAATACTCGGGTATATTTATTCAAGAGTCAATGACCTCGTTAAAAGTATAAAAATTAAGCAGTTGCAGTCTGCTGAATAGTAACAAATGTAGTAGGCAAAACAACAGTTGGCTTGACCTCTTGAGTCAAATCTGCAATGGACTCATCAACGATAGTTTCTTGAACATCGACTGGTGCGTCTTCAATTGAGGAAAAGCCATAGTCTCTCTTGACAGGATTCTTCCAGCTGACAACATTCTTCATTTGTTGAGCAAAGTTGACACCATTGTTTTGGTTGTTCCAAGCAATGTCAGCATCCCACATCATAACACCACCGAATCTTGGGTGGTTGATAATTGGGTTCAAGACGCTCTTAGCAGCCCAAGCATTAACATAACCGCTACCGGCTGATGGAGAAGCTGGCAATCCAACGTACATCTTAATGTTCTTGTTTGGAGAAATGTTTTGAGCGTAGTTAACCCAGGTGTTCCAGTTGAATTGGCCATCCTTCAAGTTACAGTAGTTGTTGTAGAATTGAATAAAAATCATGTCAAATGGAGCGTGAGCAAGACCATCACCAATGGATGCATCAGGGAATGGACATTGGGGAGCAGCAGTCAAGAAATATTGTTTGGATTTATCAGTAGCATATAACCCTTTCAAAGCGTTACCTAAAGCAGCATATCCTGCTGACTTGTGGTTTTCAATGTCCAAGTCAAAACCATCAACAACAGCATCACCAAATGGTCTGTTTGGATCGTTACCCTTACCAAACTTGTTCCACAAGGTGTGAGCAAATTGAGTAGCTTGTCCATCGTTTTGGAAACCATAGTTACCAGTGGCACCACCAATAGAAAGCAACACCTTCTTGCCTTGAGATTGACAGTACTTGATATCTTGTTGAACTTGGGAGCACTTCAAGAGACCGTCTGGTCCTTTAGGACCACCACAAGAGTTTGCCAAGTTCAAGTCCATGTTTGGGAAGGCATCCAAGAATGAGAGGATAACAACATCAGCTGGAGAGTTTTGACAGTAGTAGCTCAATCTTTGTTGAGTACCATGACCATCTTGGCCCCAGTAAACAGCAACATTGTTGTTTCCACCGGCATTGAAAGCAGAAGTGAGAAGAGAGTTCAAAAATAAACCAGCCAAAATGACTAAAATGTTCTTGCTAAAAAACATGGTAAAAGAGAGTGAGTAGTTGGAGAGGAGAGGAGTGAGAGTAAAAGTTTGAATGATGTTTGACTTACACGGTTTTCTGCCATTCTTATAGTCTTTAATTTTCAAATATCTGGAGCCGTACACTTTTGGATGTAACGTCTTTTGCTGCAAAAAAAATGTTCAAAAAAAGTTGCATTACATTGTTAACAATCGACGAATTTGTGTTTAGAAAAATGGTACCTTATCGAAGAAATAAGAACAGAAATTTGTATTTTCATAATGGAAAAGTTTTTAAATGATATGAGTTTTGAAATACTTGACTTAACCTGTTCTCAATTTTTTATTATCATAAATATATGTCAAAATTGTATTTTAATTGGAGAATTAGTTCTCATTTTTACTATATATTTCTTCTTTGATTGTGTTTTGTGTTAAAATTGCGTATGAAATGATAGATTGTTTTATCTGTGACATATTTACGACAATCAAAAACAAATGACGAAAGTACATGTGGGATATTAAATGATAATGTACCAGCTAATTGTCCCAGACTTTTGATTTCTTTTGGAAATCACTTGCATTTATTCTTTATTAAATGAATGTCGATATACGTCCTTATACTATTTTGTCCTCAATCCATAATCATATAGGAGAATATTCAATTTAGTAGGTATGCATCATTAACTATATACTGGAATTTTTCATGTGTGATCTTGTACTCCTCGTTAATATTACTTGAATGGTATTGAGTCACCTTCCCATTTCTACAGCAACTAGGGACAGGATTTTCTCCGCTCATAATTAATTACTGATAGAAGACGGCCATTTGATTAATGAAAAATCAAAATGTCTAACTATTCTTGATTGCTTAGGTACCTGTGATATGATCTTATCTACTCCAGATCGAGCTAACTTAAAAATTGAAAAGGGTGCTAATTCTTCTTAGAAATTTGATTCTTCATTTGAACTCATTAACAACTATTACCACTACTTACAACAGATTGAAATATCAAATGAGTTTTTGGTATTCAAATAATTTCAATTTCATCAGCTATATCAATGAAAGATTTGGAACAGATCGATATTCTATCTCACACTAGGATTTCACCTTCAAAAATTTTGTATCTTTGCACCATTAAGCTCTATCTAATCTCCACAACGACAAATTTATACAAAGGGAATTCATTAAATACACAATTATTGGAAAGTGTTATGTTATCCGAATCGTTATTCTCAAAACGAACACAGTATTACAGTCGTTGAGTCAACAAAACCATGTTTGAATCTGATATTTCTTAAAGTTAGAGTATTTTGACCAATGGGCATATATGTTGTGGCCTTGGAAATCCTTCACGCACATATGTTTTCTCTGGTGGCATTGAATTTTAACGATTTTTCTGCTTTAGGCTAGAACGTCATCAGTTAATTCATCTTCCAAGTACATAACGAAATACTGTATTACAATGGTATGATTCAGGATTATCGATGAACTGGGCGTGAGAACACTATATTATTTAGAACTACCAAATTAGTGTTCTACATTTTTGTGGTTAAAGTATTTTATATTCATCGATACCACGATTTTTAATCCATAATTTCATTCGAATGCTGACACATAATGATCTAATACCTTTGTTTCAATATTTAAGATAGAAGTATGTGTAAATTATCGGATCTTTAGTTTGTGGTGTGTAATCAAATATACAGTGGATTTGGAATCAAATTTACATTTTATTTAATGAATAACGCTGCACTTTTAGCCTTTGATTCCCATTTTCTTTTTCAGAAGGATTCTTCTTTATTCGCCCAATATATCATATGGTTCCTGTATATGTAGTCGAGTATGAGTTATGAAGTATCATGGTCACCAAATTTAAGCTACCCCATTCATTTTACTAGTGATAACAAAAGTATTACATGATGCTACTAGACACAAAGTATTTATAAAGATGGCTGCAAAATATAAAGGCTAATGCATAACCAAGATGTTATTCTAAATAAATTTAAACAGATATTTTCAGTAACTAAAATAAAGAATTTATAAAAGTCTCAAAGAGACTAGATATTTCATATTCTGCAATCTTTACTTGGTGGTTTAGTACACGGACACGTCTTTTTCTGATGTCTTTGTGAGAGGATTAATTCTGTCCCGACCCATCTGCTGTACATATATATTATTACCTATTCTAATTATAGTTCGCACACTCAATACTATAGTAACGGTAATATATGTAGACTTTTATATCACCTTCTAGTAAATTCCTTTCTGAAAATTATAGTATTTCGAGTACTTCAATACTTAAATTTCATACTGAATATGTTCATAATTAAGTTTCAGCTGGAGAGTTTTGACAGTAGTAGCTCAATCTTTGTTGAGCACCATGACCATCTTGGCCCCAGTAAGTAGCAACATTGTTGTTTCCACCGGCATTGAAAGCAGAAGTAAGAAGAGTGCTCAAAAGCAAACCAGCCAAAATGACCAAAACGTTCTGGCTAAAAAACAAGGTCAAGGAGGCTAAATAGTTTGAGAAAGTAGAGTTTAGAGGAAAAGTGTATTTGAATTTAATTCAAGAACAATTCTACCTGTTCTTATAGTTTTATGCGTTAGAAATCGTATGTCAGTGCACCTTTGGACTTGGTTGGTCATAACGATCTTGCATACATTATTCAAATCCGATAAATTTTGTGCTATATTAAAACGTGCCACATTAGACAGAAAAAACGTATTATTTTCTTGACTTACGTTAACATTATTTCTATACACAGCATCAATTTACGTCTAAAGTATTGTTTTTGTATAGAATATGCCGACTATGAGTCAAAGTTTTTAACTAATTCTTGTGTCAATCTTACATCTGAAATTACATTGGTCATTTCATTTTATGAAGAACAAATCGAACAGAGGAAAGCATATTAAGCTGATATACAATTTTTGGACTTGTTTTCTTATTCTAATAATGAATAATTTTTGGTATCTCCAAGTATTTGCCTTATCAAACCTAGGATATTGCGCAAATAAATCTGGGCATGCCACAAATTTGATATATTTTTGAAGTTCAGGTCTTAAATTCCTCGTTTACGGTAATGTAGTGGTATTGAGTGACCTTCCAATAAATATCATATTATTTTCAGTTTGAAGTTAAAGAATCTTACTCAGATTAGTAAGATAATATCAATACTCCTAGAACCTAAATCTTTTTGAAGTTAAAATTCATTCAGTTACAACCAAAAGTGGGCTGTTTACATTTGGGGTTGAGAGTGGCAGTTCTACTAATATGTGAGCATTTATGATGTTTCTTTCAAGACGACTATGCAAGTTCAAATTGTTAGAAAATGTCTGTGGGATTTGAGACTACACAGGCTTCCATCAAATAATCTAAGTACCGAGGGAAGTTATTGTGATACAATACAACATATTATCAAATTGTTAAGTAGAGCACATCATACGAGATCAATATAATAATGATTTGTCTCTTTATAGAACCTTACAGCATTCTCAGACAGCCATTTATTGGCATCCAAATCGTTCTTCTCACACCAAACACGGTATTTCATGAATAAACCACTGCATCCTTTAAGCCAATAATAGGGATCATGTTTGACACCAAAATCTGAGTACGCTTTCGTTGACTTTGGTTGTTTTGGTTGCTCCGCGAATTGCTTGGCTTTTAAACTTGTACTGCTCTCGAGCTGTTCTTTGATGGCATTGATATCAAAAGATTTCTCCTGTTTTGATCTAAATTCCTTGTCAGTTTTATTTGAATTCAAAATTGGAATGCTACATTTGCCATTTGGACAAGTCAGCATTTTGTATAATTTAGAGGATGCTGTTGCTTATTTAAGTTTGAACGAGGGGTTTGTATCTTGAAGGTTATGATACTTCACAATAATTTGAAACACAAAGTTCTAATCTATAGTTTAGGTTATCTGACATGTGATTATTAGAAACTCTTGTTTCTTGACCTTAGCATGAGCAAAGTGTATTCAAAGTTTTTACAATTTGAATGCGCATTTGAAAAGGTACATCTGCAATCTTTTCATTCCGCTCATTATTTCATTTCCATTTTTGTCTGTTCATCTCACATCAGTTGATAAGCTTATAGTGTATGAAGGTAAATTATTTAGCATATTGTTAGTTCAGCTACTGTATACATTCTACGCCAATCATATGGATGACTTTCTTTTACTTCGTTCATTCTAAGCGTAGCACTGAAGCTTCATGTTTCATTTTTTCATTTTCTTCAGTAAAGAAATATAAGTGTGCAGAAAGTATAGTAAACTTCTCGTTCCGAATATATAGTTATCAAATGATGTATTCGCCAATTCTCACAAATTCACTAGAAACAGTATTCTATAAAAAATAACAGACGCAAAGTTGCAAAACATCGTGATAGAGCACTCACAAGTACAAAAATGGAATCTACATGAACTAAAATGAAAATTTATTAAAAACATTTCTAGCCAAAATCCTAAGCTTCGACATCCAGAGACAGAGGAATCAACTTCTTGTCGCCATCGCACATTCTTCTTTCTAAAATTTCACCATTGTTGTCTCTCTTCCAAGTGTGACAACGCTTTAAGACTAAACCATCATCTTCTGGAGTAGCTGGAACAGCGGCGCTTCTGATCTTTTGGAAAAACAAGAACAGGATAATAGTTTTCTTTAAATTCATTTTTATATATGATATAACATTCAAAATGGAGTATTTCACTGGTATTTATAGTTTAGATGATTGCTATCATAGACGGTTAGTCATGGATCCTGATGAAATTCTGCTTTGTTATAATTGTTATGGTATATGGCACTCAAGATAAAAATGCAAATATTGAAATGAATTCATCATTTGAGGTAATGAAATTATCAATCGATATATCCAAGGTCTGGAAGTCTTGCGAGCTAGTTAACAGATGAAGAGCTTCGGTAATCCAAGTTTGATAGAATTGACATACCTCATTATCTGAGAGGCATTAAAGTTTTAGCTGTCATGAAATTGATACCATAACCAAAAAATATACTTGACATTACAACCGTTTGTACTTAAGAGTGGTGTCATATCTTATTATCTCTTATCTGAAATAATGTACATACATGATCAATGACACCCCAACCATAACCATTGGCGAATTTTCTACGCACGATAATATTATTATGTGAGTCCGGAGGAAGGTTTACAAGCACTTTACGCCATGTAACATCCGGCTTATGATATTTGCGTGCAATCTTGACCTGCTTATGAAGTCTCCAGTCATAGTGGCCCGAAAAGAACAGTTTAAAACGAGCCATATTGGAGTCGTCGTCGTCATCATTAGATGGTAAATTATCAAAATGGTAGTACTTGTCATGGAAAATAACAGGGTCGCGTGATTTTGGTTGCAAAATAAAAGTCCGAGAAGGAATTGGGCAAAGGACAGTGTTCAAAGCAGAGCCAACCGCTGAAGCTTTTCTTGGAAGTACAAAACTAGCAGTTTCGTCTAAAGATGACTGTGATTTTAATTCCGAGCTCTCGTCATCGTCCATTTCATCAGGGAGTTCTATCTGATCAGTGCCCTTGGCATTAATCCTCAACAATTTCTGCTCCTTCCTGGAAAGCTTTTTCTTGGTAAGATCATATTTCTCATTATCAAAACTCACTTGCAAAAGATTCTTGTATCTCTCTGATATACTCTTCTTCCTCAGATTATCATCATTAACTTCATGAACAGATTGGATGTCAATGTCATGGAGTCCACTTTCTCTTCTCTTTTTATTAACATCGCCCAAAGCACTCCAATCCAAGTATAATAATGAAGCCGTTCTCAATGGAACAATCCCATCATGCAAAGCATTAGCGTACAAGGTTAATTTGTTAAACTGGGTTAAAAAGTCTCCAAGGACGCCATCAGGAAGAGTTTCAAGAATAGGTTTAAAGTCATCAAGCAGTTTAGACAATGTCAAATCTCGTCCAGTTTTTCCCAAGGTACCCAAGTCTAAGAACCAACTTATAATGAAACTCATTTCGCTAACAATTCCCAAGAGAGGACTGGCCATGCACACCAAGTTTGCAGGCTCGATCCCATCGAAAAACGACTCATTTGTAGTCAAGATATGCTTAATAGCAGATAACTGCACGAGACCTCCTAAGGAATGGCCTATAAAGGAGATTTTCTGGATGGTGATACCCAGTTTCTGCAATTCAGAAACCAAATCCATGACATAAACGGCCATTGCAGTGCCCAACTTCTTTATTCCGCGTTCCGTCCTGCCCGCGTTGCCTTGGAAACCACGCACAACCAAGTTCTCGTTGCTTGCAGTCTCCAAACTATCTTTTAGATAGAGCATATCTGCTGTGAGGTTAGAGAACACCCCGTGCGTAAGAATGACCAAGTGGATGGGAGAGTTGGGATTGGGGGCCGGCCTGCTCCATATCTCCTGCGTCTCCAACTTGGACACCCTCAAGTTGGGGTTGTTGGATGCATTCATTTCGATATCCGTGGGCTGCTTGACAACGTTGATGGGCCCGTGGTTGAGCCGCTTCATCTTCTTGAAGTCGTTTCCAATCATCAAGTCATACGTAATGGAGGTTTTACGTGACACTACAATCTGCGATACCACATCGATCTCCCACGCGTGCGTGTCGCCAGACACCCGTGAGTTGTCATTAAGCTTAAGCTTCACATTGAACGTGTGACCAGGCTTGATCTGGTTCTCAAACTCCACCTCGGGACTGTCTTCACCATCTGGCTTGAACCCCTCGCTGGTCAGGTAGTTGTGTGGGATCACATGACAATAGAGTATAAATGGCCCATTAATAAGATGGATGGCTCGGATACTAGCCTTTTCAATGTTTTTAAGCCGAAAGTATATCACTGTTTCCGAAGAATTGCTTTTGGTGTATTCCACCTTGTATCTACAAACCCCGCCAATCTTTAATACCTGCTTGTCTCGGTAGAAAAGGTATCGCTCATCTTCAAGTGTTTGCTGACTCTCTGTCCGCTCACCAATTCTTGGAGCTTTACTCATCTCACGATTTACCTTATTACACTGTAACCCTGTGAAGTGTTTAACTGTAAAGTGCTTTAATTTTTATATGGATGCGATAACTTCAAGCGCGTGATTCTTAATTCTTGTGATTATAAGATTTGTTATTCTTGTGATTATCGAGACTCGTTTATTCTTGTGACTATAAAGAGATTCGTTTATTCTTGTCTATTTCTAGGAATGTAATATTAGGTTTAGCAATACAGATTTTAGTGAAATTTTTATTTGTATTTACATGAATCTTCATCAATTATGAACACTGTTCAAAATTGGTTTAGAAGTGGATTGGTAGCTATTTAGATTATCCTGTTATTGTTTTTTAATGTTCCTTTGCTAAATTTGGTTTACTATTTGATATTTCATTTGTAGTATTACTGAATGTAGTATCATTGAATATATTATCATTGAATATAGTATCATTGAATATAGTATCATTGAATATAGTATCATTGAATATACTTATCCTCTATAGGTCATAACCTTTGGTCATTATTTCTCATCAATAGCAGATTCACTGGAAACTTTGTTAAACTCTTCCAATAACTTATCCTTATAAAAGTAATGCATAAACTTAACCAATTCCTCACCTTCCCTCTCGACATGTAAGACAGGGACATCCCACCCATATTTGTCAAACCACTCTTCATTACCTGAGTCCATTATATCTAACTTCACAAGCGTAGTACTGGCCCTCAACTCGGGTGCTTGCAAAGTTTCAGTCAATATTTTGTCTGCATTGGTGCATAAACTACAAGTAGACTTTGTGTAGAAGGTTAAGTTGACAGGTTTGGAGTAATATCTAACAGCTCGCAATAGTCTTGATTTCAACATGTAAAAAAAAAGTTGTTAACAAAAAATTAAAAAGATGATTCCGCCCAGGATCGAACTGGGGACGTTCTGCGTGTTAAGCAGATGCCATAACCAACTAGACCACGCAACCATTTCTGAAATTTTTTAGAGTTGTAGTTTTTAGGTTGGTACACATTGGTACTTGATTTGGGAACAAGCTCTCTATGAACCCATTTAAGAGTTACATGATGTATAGATTTGTAATTATTAACACTCACTTTCAATATTGATACCCCCACTTATCCATATTACCCACATTTTATAAAGTGGTGCAAATCATTTGATAATACGGACTTTAGACAATGCCCCCACAAAAATTGCCTTACGGAAAGAGAATATATAACATCAGGAAATTGCTAATAAAAACAACAAATGCAACCTCAAGACACACATTCTGTTTCAACACAAGCGAAAAGCACAACCTCAGACTCTCATATTGAATTTTCCGGTGAAGCCGGGCAATATGTTACTATTGGAAACACTAAATATCACAGACATGAATTGATGAGAGCGTTTGGTGGGACATTAAACCCGGGTGCAGCACCTTATCCTAAGATCAACATCAACCCAGCACCTGTGGGGCTTGCTGCGTTTTCGTTAACCACGTTTGTTTTGTCTATGTTTAATGCCAATGTATTTGGAATCCACGTCCCAAATGCAGTAGTAGGATTGGCAGCTTTTTATGGTGGTGTGGTTCAGTTTTTGGCTGGTTTGGCTGAGTTTTTTGCTAATAATTCCTTTGGTGCTACTGCACTCACTTCGTATGGTGCATTTTGGATGTCGTATGCAGCAATTCAATTGCCAGCGTTTGGGATTGTTGCTGCGTATGAAAAAGAGCCAGAGCAATTGGCCAACGCAGTAGGGTTCTTCTTGCTTGGTTGGGCCATCTTTACATTGATGTTGGTTGTTCTTACATTGAAATCTACAGTTGCCTTCTTTCTGTTATTTTTCCTGTTATTCTTAACATTTGTGATGTTGGCAGCTGGAGAATTATCTGGAAATGTAAATTGCACGAAAGCTGGAGGAATTTTAGGAATTATTACTGCGTTTATTGGTTGGTATAATGCATTTCTGGGAGTTGCTACCAAACATAATTCATATTTTGTGTTAAACCCTATTAATTTACCTGGAAATGTACTTAATTAATTAAGAAAATGTTATTACGTAGTTCTTAGAGAAATATCTGAATAAGTTCTAATTGTGTACTCTTACTGTAGATTTTGTATATCTTTCACAATTTTGATAGATTTGACGCATTAATAATCATGAAGCTTCTTGCCATCTTCACCGTGATAACAACGGTCGTGGCATACACGTCCTCTAGAAACTTACTTGAGATTACAGATCAAAACTTCCAAGAAGTGGCCAAGGACTCTGGAAAATGGGTATTTGTTGACTTCTACGCCGATTGGTGCCGTCACTGTAAGCAGTTGATGCCAACGATTGAACAGCTTGCAGATATCTACGAGCCTTATGAAACCATAGATGTTGTTAAGCTTAACGGTGATAAGTCTGGTAAGCGCATGTCCAAGAAGTACGTGAAGGTTGGGTACCCTACTATGATGATGTTCCACGGCGACGACGAACCGGTCGAGTATAGCGGGTCACGTGACTTGGAATCGATTCTGAACTTCATCCAGCTTCTTCTGGGCGTCAAGCTCGACGAGCCGATCGAAGTGCAGCCGATCGTCAACAAGCCCTCGACTGACGACAGGTTCATCGCCGCCTTGGACTCCAACTTTGACGAAATCGTCCTCAAGGCTAATAAACCCTCGCTCATTTTCTTCTCGCTGACCACTTGTACATACTGTAAGACATACTGGCCAAGTGTCGAGGCTTTGGCCGAGATCTACGAAAACGACAACATCCAGTTTGTTAGCGTGGTCACAGACCCAAATCTCGACTTGACTGATAACCTTCTTGATACCTACAACGTCAAGAAGGTTCCTGCAGTTTTGTTCATTGACCCCAAGCTGAGCTACGTGGGCACTGACGGTCTTCCTGTTGCTTTGAAGCACAAGGGTGATGACCTGGTTTATTCGCTTGTCTTGAGTGTCAACGAATGGACAGGCTTTGACAGAGACACCGACGGTAGTCTTGGACCCGACGCTGGCCGTATTCGTGCAATCGACGATGTCATCTCCAAACACAAGAATGATGGAAAGTTACATGAGGTATTTGAAAAAGTGGCCAGCCAGTATGAAGACTCTCAAGTTGCATATTATAGAAAGTTAGTTGGTAAGGTGAATGGTGACGATAAGTTTATTTTAAGTGAGATTGGCAGATTACAAGGAATTTTACTGAACGATGTTGATAAATTAACAAAAAAGGCGGTTGATCTGATGACAAAGAGATTAAATATCTTAAGTGTTTTTCTTTAGCGAATATAAAGTAGCAAAAAGGCGGTTCATCTGATCACATAGTTTTTTCTTTAACTAGCAAATACAAATTAAAAAGGCGATTGATCTGATTATGGTGATTTTCTTTAACAAATATATATATATATTCAATGCTACTCTAGAAATTTGTTATGATTAGTTGTAACCTGTATACATCGATATACATCTTCGACGCTGTAATCTCACGGCTTGAAATTTCTTGCGTTAGGTGGAGTAAAACTATTGGAAACTTCTTGTTAACATCTCCACACAACTCAGTTGCAACAATCAATGGAATGTTATCACACAAACTAATAACTTTTATATTATTGAAATCCAATCCCTTGAAATCAGTAATAGAATTCGAGCACAAATCCAAGTACACAAGTGACTTAGGAACCTTGAGTATATTTCTACTCAAATAACCTCCCAAGTCGTTGCAGTAGAGATCTAAATTCCTAAGTTTCGAAAGTGCCATGATATCACCGCTAAGTGTAGCAAGCTTGGAATTGGTGACACTCAAAAACTGTAAACTACGAGGGAGCAAATCAAAATTAAGCCTTATTTGACAATTGCTGATGTACAAGCAAGTAAGAGTCTGAAGCTTATTGATTCCTTTGGTTACGTCAAAAGGAATAGAATATAAACCCACCAGATCCGTACCAGACGAAAATAATGTATAGTTGATCTGTGGTGCCCTAAATGGAAACTTTGCTTTCATAATTTTATTTGCTTCCAGACCGTGTATCAGAGGTTGCGTAGTCTTTCTTAACAATTTTGACTGCGAAGAATCCAACATTTTCATTTTTGGTAGATAATAGTAGACATGTTGCCACCATAAATGGGATAGTCTCAGAAGATGGGAAATGTTCATATACCGAATCCGCTTCTTATCAAAACGATTATTGTAAAACTGTACATTTTGGATTTTTGCGCAAACCAAGTTTTTTGGTAATTTTGTAGATAATTCGCAATTTTCAAGAACAAGGTTTATGACAGAGTCAGGGATCTCTTGATCCACGTTATACCCTGATATTATAAGGGATTTCACAGAAGGAATAGTAAATTCAATATACTCATGTTTATACGATGTTAATCTCAAAGTTGTAAGTGATTTGGGAATAGATATCGACGATATCTGCGCGTCGATTATATGTAGCGAAGTCAACCTGGAAGGGACAAGCGTGGCGGACACGACGGAAACCTGCAATACTAGCGCTACAACCGAGTTTGGGATCTCATCAACTACAGGCTGATTCAATGTCAATTTCCAAAGTTTTGGGAAATTGGAGAATCGTGTTGCATGAGAACTCTGGTCGAGATCCAACTCTTGCACATTGGGGTGAATTCTATCTTCAATCTGCTGTCTAGTGAAGATTCTTCGAACCAGAACTGGAACACTACGAGAATTATCGTATGACGCAGCCAATTTGATTTTCGTCCCAAGATACGCATCTATGCGTTCGGATTCAATGTCGACATAGACCGTATAAGGCAACAGCAAGATCTTGTTGATTTGCTCTTCAAGAGAGATGGTCATTGGGTACATTGTTTTCAAGGACAGTGCGGGGACATTCTCGTACAATGAGACTTCAATTCTCTGTGCATTTTGAAGAAGTCGAGGACACGCATGGTGGAGGATCACCAAGTCTTCAACAAGCTGGAACTTGATTGTTTTGGGTAAAATGTGCCTCTTGGATTCTACCAACACGATAAACGCATAGATGGTATTGAATTTAACAGTACTGTTTTCCACCGCTTGCCATTGGCATCTAACTCCGTCAAAGATATTAGTATAGAATTGATTACCAATCTTAACACTTGTGTAGCGCAGAGTTTCTGCATACTGCTTCAAGTGCGAATCATTCAAGAATACTTCACATTCGTCCGGCGTGAGGTAATCAAATACCTGTTGAACTACTTCAGAGGGGAAATTCATTAATGATTAAAAATGCTTAAAATATGGAAAGTTCACCACGCAATGCCGTCGAATTTTTGCACCAACCTTACACTGTCAGCCCAAACTTTTTCACCGAGAATACATTCCTTTACAACTTGCTCGGCATGACCTGGCCGAATTCTGGCCAACCACACCACCTTCCCACTTCTGAGGTAAATCAATACGTTAGCCGCATACTTATGTCCGCCGACATGGTTAATGTAGGTGATGTTGACTCCGCCTGGAGTCTGATCTCCATGGTCTCGATAATGACCGGTTTCCCGCAAGTGCATATCCATAGCCTTCTTCATTAATGGGGCTGTGACTCCGCATCTTTTATCTCTGGTTCTGTGTGAACATAAAAAGACATACGAATGGTGGTTATCGATTTCGAAACTAACACCAGCAATACTCAGAGACCTTGGAACAAATGGAAGTTTGGCTTCTCTCTGTTTGATCAACTGTGGAATGATCTCGTCTAAGGATTCTGACACATTCTCGTACTTGACACCAGTTACCCAGACGAAAAATGGCAAGAGAAGAAGGTCTCCCTTTTTACCCTGCGTGTAATCGTCGTCCAAGATGTGTTTTTCACCCCCAAGCGAACTCACACTCACCTTGATTTTCTTCAAGAGCTGAGGGTACTTGTCCTCATTCTTGCTGACCCAACGGGATGCAGCGTACACCATGGTTCCACTCTCCAGCGATGGGTTGTGTACCCAGTCCGTCACTCCCGTAGGAACCACAATATGCAAGCCATACTCCGATGTGGAGTTCCACAACTTTGCACTTTCATCTATAGAAACAGACTTGGGGTAGTCCTGGTGACAAGAGTCACACTCAAGGTTACAACTTGAAAGCTCAAACCCCTTCTGTTGCACCTGTTCTGCAGCATCCTCCAGCTTGAATAATTTAAACATGATAAACTTTCCAAATTTCAATCACGTGTAGAACTTTTTACGAGGTTCGTATCTTTATAAATGCAAATCCTTATCCACCTATTTGTAAGATTATTAGTAAAATGTTTATAATCACCGAGACGGACATCTCGATGACTCCTCTTTGTGTCTGTGCATCGAGTGAATTGTGCTTTCTTTCGGTGCGTTATTTTGTGTAATATGAAAACAACATGTCAAAATTCCATCAACTTTCTATTTTGAGTTGAACAGAGAGTTGGAACACTAGAGTCACAGTACTGTATAAGCCATTGTTTCATCACTTTTATTGCCAGTGTTTAAAGATCTTGTTCTTTTTCTATTGAGCTCATTTTTGATTCCGGGCATTTGATGGCTTTAACCCGCTTTCAACAGCCGTACAGTCAAAGTGTTCAAAAATACTAGAAAGAGTAATCTCACCGCTAACACCTCCTTTCTGGGTGAAGATTTATAGGAATACTTAATTATGGTTTTGTACATTTTATTTCCGCTATATGCTTCATGTTGGTGTAAATACTACGAATACCCTGTTCAAAATTCCGTAATTTCTTATCTCTTATATTTTAGATGGGCCCACATCAAGTTGTAATAGACGAACACATTTTCACATAATTTTCTTTAATCTTGTCTATTGTATGGAACGACTAATGGACATACAATATAATCCAGGTGATAGGGAATTTTCATAAACGCATATTCCGTTGGCATTATAGGAGTTGGTGGAATGTTAATTTGGAAAGGGAACACAATGTATATCAACTTCATGGGAGTTACAAAACATGATGAAATATTATGATCAACAGGTACAGTAAACGGAATTGTTCTTCACCTTGTACTCATGAAACTGTTTTGGACTTAGCCATCTTTATTTGTGGGTTCTTCTATAGAAAAAAGTACACTTAGATTGTTAACAATTGAGGCATTCACAAGAGAGAAATCAGGCAAAGTACTTGGGATAAGCTGAAAGGTTAGGTGAAGTTGCATGGACACAGAATAGAAACAAATGTAAATGAAAGGAGATATATTAACACAGAATAGAATAGATGTGAAAAGAATATCCCAAATAATAGAACGGATGTGAGAGGAATCGGTATATTGACACAGAATAGAACGGATGTGACGTGAACCGAGCCATATTGACACAGAATAGAACGGATGTGTCATGAACCGAGCCATATTGACACAGAATAGAACGGATGTGAAATCAACCTAATTAATCCGACGCGGGTCGGATAATAATACGGAGCAAGAAGTATTGGGTCGGTAAACATAAATAAAGATAAATTAGTTTTAAATTTAAATTTGTTATCCCAGTTAATCTCACAATAACGTATTGGGAGCTACCACACACGACTTTGTGTACAAATTAACACAGAACAAATTGAAGATATACAAATGTTCCTTCAATTCATACTTAAAATTTATGAGTACACCTAAATGTCTTCCTCGTGTTTTAACAGAATCTGAAAAGTTTAGCTGCAAATAATCATATACAGGATTGGTGATGAAAGTGCGCAAATAAGCGATAAGATGTAGATGGTTGGTTGGTAAACAATCAGGCATGTTTCATCAGATCACCTCTCAATAACTAATTATTTATAGAAATAGGTTCCATCTACTAAGAATTTTCGCGGTTCACAGTTGCCATGAAAATGAAACGAGCCTCAGTAGACATGAGATTCATGTTTTTGTTTACACAAATCATGAACAATAGGTATTGTTGAAAAAATTTTTGGTTCCAGGAGGATCTGACGGTGTAGATAGGTGTAGGAAGAGAGAACGAAGTGGAGTAGTATAAACTAGAGCAATTAATGAGGATTTGACGGACTAGAAGACGCACGGATGTATGGGATCAGAAGTTCGATGGAGCGAAATTGGGCATTGCGCACGACCCTCCCTAATGAAAAACAAGAACACAAACAAATAAGAAAACATCAATAGGCATAATGATACAGGTGGACGTGCGCGATTACAGCATGGAAGCCGACCCATTGGAGCCCAGAATGGACGAACGGACCAGCGAGTTGACTGTTGAGCGGTTGGCCACGGTGAAGAGCGCCAAAGACCATGTTCCGCTGTCACCGCTGTCGCTTAAACCGTCGAATGCGCTGCACACGCTGCAAGATACCAGCCCACTGCTGGTTGAAGAGAATGGAAGCAATACTACGTTGAAGCTCCCTAGACTGGGATCACCAAGAAACTCTGCGTATACAGTACCAAGCAAACTGAGTAAGATGGAAACAGAACTGATGAAGGTTTATTTTGGAGAGTACGAAAGGGAATACGAGGTTATGGATGTTGCCGTTGATGCCATGCGGGTAGTCACCGGAGATCAGGTCCGGGTTGTTAAGAAGGATCAAGATGAAGAAACAGAGAAAGAAGAAGACGAAAACTTTGCCCGGCCTTACCAGGGAGCGCGTAGACACACCTCCCCCATGCCCAAAGAAAGGCAATCATTTGAATCGAGACACTCGATTTCCTCCACGGAACGACCCGAAGCATTAAGAAGAAGTCTCCTGCTGGTTAGAGCTTTTAGGCCTTCAAGAAACACCTTTCCTCAGTACAGAAATAGCATTGAAGCGCACACAAGACTGTTTTCCACCTCCAAGCCAGATAGCACCAACCATGAGATTCTACGCATGAGAAACTCCATCTTGGTGAAGAGAAACCTCAAGAAAAAGTGGAGGGACTGGGAAGATGAAAACGTCTTGGTGGGAAACAAAATCAGTGAGGGCCACGAAAATTTTGTGATGGCCTACAACATGTTGACTGGTATTAGAGTGGCCGTGTCAAGATGTTCGGGAGTAATGGAGAAGTTGAGCGATGAGAACTTTCGCTCGTCAAAAAAATTGTCTTTCAATGTTGACGGGTCCGAATTGACTCCTTCCTCCAAGTATGACTTTAAATTTAAAGACTATTGTCCTGAAGTGTTCCGGGAATTGCGCCTGTTATTCGGGCTTGATCCTGCAGACTACTTGGTTTCCATCACAGGCAAATATATTTTGTCTGAGTTGGGGTCTCCAGGGAAATCCGGCTCCTTTTTCTATTACTCTCGTGACTTCCGTTTCATCATCAAAACCATCCATCATCTGGAACACAAACAGCTCCTTCGCATCTTGAAGAATTACTACGAGCATGTCAAGGAAAACCCCAACACATTGATCTCACAGTTTTATGGTCTTCACAGAGTTAAAATGCCCCAACGTGGAGGCAGAAGCAAAAAAGTACACTTTGTGGTGATGAACAACTTGTTCCCTCCTCATCGTGATATCCATTTGAAATATGACTTGAAGGGCTCTACGTGGGGCCGCACCACCAAGTTGAAAGAGGGCGAAGACATATCCTCTGTGACCCTCAAAGATCTCAATTGGCTTGAACGCGATGATAAAATTAAATTTGGCCCAGAGAAGAAGAAATTATTCTTCGAGCAACTTGAAAAGGATGTTGCCCTTCTAAAGAAAATCAACGTTATGGACTATTCCTTACTTTTGGGCGTCCATGATGTAAAACGTGGAAACACCTTTGATTTACTGACGAAACTTCAGGTTTTCGACCCAAAGTCGCTGGAAAAGGCTGAATTGATTAAAACAAACCCAAGAGGTATTGACCCAGAAAATGATTTACCTACTAACGTATTCCCAGGTAGGTCCCAATACATTTTCTACGGTCATGATGGTGGTATTCGTGCTACAGGTGATCAGAATGAACCACTATCAGAAATTTATTATTTGGGAATCATTGATTGTTTGACTCCTTATGGAATGAAGAAAAAACTAGAAACCTTTTGGCGTTCCATTAGCCATGCCAGACACACAATCCTGGCGATTCCTCTGAGAGAGTATGGTGATAGATTTTTAGCATTTGTGAGAAGGGGCACCACTAGTAGTTAGTGACATTATCCATTTTAGTCGTTAGTAAACTGATGAGATGGTAAATAAAGAGCATATGAATATATTTGTAGCCGGAGTTTGCAATATCTGGGATGTTTGTTTTATTGCAAAAAATTATAAGCGCCTTGCTCGGGTATACATTGGGTTTCCTTGTTTGATCTTTGGAAGTTGGTTCTTGTATAAACGCAAAATTCAAGAACGCAAAATACCCTTGACATTTTGAGTAACAAGGCAATATTAATAAGAGTCTGCCGTTCTAGACGTACTAAACCCTTGTGGTTATAGTGCCAAATACCCTTTAAAGAAATGCGCTTGACAAATAATGTAGAAACTGAACTTACCTACTCTAGTAGTACTTGCATAGAAGAGAAAGATTGACAATTTTTAATGTCCGTGACATAAAATTGGACATGTTGTATCCTCTTTGGATTGGCAGGCTATAATTCAAAAAGAATATCTTATAGTACAGCAGGAATTAGCTTTGTACACTTAAAGAACTAAATTTAGAATTGGTACACATCCTTTAAATTTGGAAACGGGGTCCGTTGAATACCCGTGGATCCCTTTATCGAATATTCTCTTATTTCTATATGAACATTTTCTTATTTCTGTATGATGACGGGAAAATCGGTTTTGAAGAATTCAACTGATTTCACATAGATGTGTCTTACGAAATAAATATTCTTCTATTATCTTTGAGTAACAATACCTTTGGGGAAAACCACCATGAAACGGCAGTCCCATTGACAGCGGTGACTTTTGAGTCACCCAAATCTTGGCAGCATATGACTACACTTTCTCTTGTGTTCTAAACGGAACTATAATCTTCTTCGGGGAATATCTCTTTTAGCGCGCGTACCTTAGCCGTGCCAAACGGAGATCGTTCTGGAAATGATCTTGCCAGAGTCATAAACTATCACAACTGCTGCATAATAATATGATCTATTCTTTGGCGGAGAGTTACAAACAAAATAATTACGACACATTAGTGCGTCACGACCATAAGAACTAATGGTTCAGAATTATAGATCCTTCGGGTCGGTACCAGCTTAACTTGGCTTTACGGAGCGGATGGTATCTTTCCGACGACCGAATGTTTTTGAACATTTTCCAATTTTTGCTCAGTATATTTCTCAGATCTGGGTTATTTCCGTGCATATTGCCATCAAAGTGACATCTTGGGTCATATTAGTAATATTTTGAGAGTAGAATCTGCCAGAAATTACACAAACAAGTTCCCATTGCAGATCTTCGGGATTTTGAGGTGAATGCTCTTACCGTGGTCTATGTTAACATAAACATTAGTTCTCAATTGTCAATTTTAGAAGTGGTTATATTTAACTTGAGGCTTAATTTGTTGAGATTTATCGGTGTTAAAATATGAATGTTGTGTAAGAATTTTGAGTCTAGACTGCACATTACCTGGACTTCTAATTAGGGTTATGTTTGTCTTAAATCCACAGGTGTCGTGCCCAAGATTGCTGATCCATCACAGATGTTCATCTCCGGCTAGCTCACTATGACCTTCCGGTAATGCACAACGACACTAAGTGTATATTCGTTTAGAAAATCGGAACGGAATTATAGAATTGGTATGCTAGCCGTTTCTTTGAAAGTGAATTGAATAATCGAGGTTCAAGTTTGTGATTGAATGCGATTTCCTGTTTAGGCTAATCTGCCGCCACTGCTGCAAAAAATAAATCTTCCTTCAGAGAAATATAAATACAAAGTACATATCCCAACTAAACCCTTAAGAACCATGTCGTATTTGAGACTGACCTTCTTTGGTAGAACTGTCTACCATCTTTCAAATAAAAAGTATTTCACCTACCCAGAAGAAGCCTCAGACTATGTGATTCCAGAAAAATACTTGGTAAACGAGTATGATAAAGAAGTAGTGGATGCTTTGTCTACTGAGAAGTCCACCGAAGGAAAACTTGCTGGAGAATCCGAAGAAGAAAAGACCAGTGAAGCAAAGGTTGAAGATCCAAATGCAGGCAAAATCCTCGTGACTTGGGATGGTGATGATGATCCAGAAAACCCTCGTAATTGGTCCTTCATTTCAAAGTTCTTTGTTACCCTTCAAATTGGTATTTTAACAGTGTCTGTTTACGCTGGTGCGGCCATTTATACCCCAGGTATCCAAGAGATCATGGAAGAATTCCACATTGGCCACACGCTTGCCAGTTTACCACTTACTTTATTCGTCATTGGTTACGGTATTGGTCCAATGGTTTGGTCCCCCTTCTCCGAGCATGCGGCTCTTGGTCGTACTAATATTTATATCTTAACATTATTTTTATTCTTCATTCTTCAAATCCCTACAGCATTATCAAAGAACATTGCTGGGTTATGTGTGTTACGTTTCCTTGCTGGGTTCTTTGCATCTCCATGTTTGGCTACCGGTGGTGCCTCCATCTGTGATTACTTGACTGTTCCTTACGGTCCTGTTGGTATTGCTGCTTGGGCTGTTGCCGGTGTTTGTGGTCCTTCTTTAGGACCACTTATCGGTGCTGCTCTTGTTACAAATGCATCCTGGAGATGGACCTTCTGGTTCCTTGCTATTGCATCCGGTACCGCTTTAATTTCTTTGACCTTCTTCTTGCCTGAAACATTTGAAAAGACCATCTTGTACAGAAGAGCAAAGAGATTGAGAGCTGTCACTGGTAACCCAAACATTACCACTCAAGATGAAATCAACTTCAGAAACCAAACTACAAAGCAACTTACAATTGAGACTTTGTGGAGACCAATTGAGGTTATGCTTTTTGAACCTGTTGTTTTGCTTATTGACATTTATGTGTCGTTGATCTACTCTGTCATGTATCTTTGGTTCGAAGCCTTCCCAATTGTCTTCTTGAACATTTACAAGTTCACTTTGGTGCAAATGGGTGCTGCTTATGTTTCTGTCATGATTGGTATCCTTCTCGCTGCTATTGTCTACATGATTGCCATCAAGAAATTATTCACTGACAAGATGTTGGCTGGAAAGTTTGCGGAGCTTACTCCAGAATTGTTCATTCCAATTGCCATCATTGGCTCTCTTCTCATGCCTACTGGTATGATGATTTTTGGTTTCACCGCTACTGAAAACATCCATTGGATTGCCCCAATGATCGGTGCTGCTATCTTCTCTGCCGGTGCCTTCACCATCTTCCAAACTTTATTTAACTACTTGGGTATGTCTTTCTGGAGATACCTTGCTTCTGTCTTTGCTGGTAATGCTCTTATGAGATCCGTCATTGCTGGTACCTTCCCATTGTTCGGTGACGCTTTGTTCAACAACTTGGCTACAAAGAAGTACCCAGTTGCCTGGGGTAGTGCTCTCTTGGGTTTTATTGGTTATGCCATGATTGCAATTCCTGTCTTGTTTTACTTGAACGGTCCAAAGTTAAGAGCAAGATCGAAGTATGCTGGTATGTAGTTTTTATTTCTTTAATAATTTTTAATATCTTCTTATGTTGTTTCAATCAGAATAGGGTATGTTAGCGTAGGTTTTATATTATTTTTATTGGTTCAAAATTGGTATGTTAATTTTAATATCAGACTCTAGGTGATACCTCAAGGTTATGTACTAATATTTACAGAACAATTTACACTACACATTATAGAAGAGAATTAGTGGAAGAAGCCTTTAGTAATGAATAAGCGTCTTTTAACAGTAAACGCAATCAAGGATTCTGGGTCAATTACATAAATACTGAATGTTAGCATATAAATTCTTAAGAATTTTTAATCCCTGGTCATTCAAAGTATGCTAGTTGATGTACTCAAGTGTATTTTTCATTTTTGTTTTAAGATTTAATGCATTTTATTGTACTTTCGAGTATTTTTTTTGTTCCTTATAGTGGTGCGGCTTTCACACCTTTCAAAATAATTATTTTAAAAGGGCATAAACCCGTGGAAACGTGTATTTAGATCTGCTCCATACGGGGGATCAGTCTTATGTTTCTGAGGATCTGCAAAAAGCTTTATTATGCATTTAATTGCTCGTTAAAAAGGCTTAGCTTCTATGATTAGCTTCGTATGAGAATATCTGATCTTTAGAATTTGATTAGTCTATGACTTCCAATGTTCATATAATGCAAGTTTTCGTTACCACTTCTAGTGTTCCAGTCTTCAGTGTATATTGAATTCTTTATATCTGTAGCCCTTACAAAAGGGAAAAAGGAAAAAAAAGACAAATGCTCCAGGAGGGGTTTGAACCCACGACCGTCGCGTTCCTCACACGACCGTGACTTTGGCATAACCAAATCCGAAATACGGCTATAAGCACGAAGCGCTAACCTCTGCGCCACTGGAGCTTCGTCGGAAAAATAATAAAAATTTGTTTTTAAGATATGTAGATTTGGTATATTAGAGTTGGTGTCTATCGTATGAAACCATTGGAGAAGTATTATGAAGATACAATGTTTGATTAAGTGAGTGTTGAATTTTGTTAAATTGGATGATTTGTCAGAATTTTTTCTATGAGATGCATGGTTCAAGACACAAATTGGGTTTATTCGGGATGGTCAAAGAAGTGATTTTCTTAATAATCTTTTATACTTTAACAGTTTTTAACTGTGAATAAATTGTAACCCTGCATAACCTTTAAAGTCTAATTCTACATCTTTTAAGTCATTATAAATAATCGTTATTGTCATACCTAAGCAAAAGCTTTGTCAAAACCAGTGAACACAAATCTATATCTGATATCACCCTTGTCAGTTCTAGTCAAAGCATCATGACAACCTTGTTCACCGATTTGAACAGTTTCGATCCAAGGCTTGACGTCATGTTTAGCAGCAATTTCAAACATCTTGACAACTTCTGCCTTAGAACCTAACAAGGTGTTTTGTAAGGAAGCACGAGCGTCAAAGAAGGACTTTGCCTTGAAAACAAAAGTTTCATCTTGCGCAGGAATACCAACAGAGTTGAAGACTGCAAACTTCTTCAAGACATTCAAGTAAGGAGTCAAGTCGAACTTAGCTGCGGAAGAAGACATAAGGAGGTAGTCGAAAGTACGGGAGTGTTCCTTATCCCAGTTTTCTTGTTCGTTCGTAGCAATGAAACCATGAGCACCCAACTTGAAGCATTCTTCTTTCTTAGCGGAAGTACGAGAGATGGCCCAAGTTTCTGCACCCATGGCACTGGCGAATTGCACAGCCAAATGGCCCAAACCACCGATACCAATGATACCAACCTTCTTACCTGTCAAGTCTTCGCCAAGGGTTCTGTAGATAGGGGAAAAAACAGTTAAGCCACCACATAACAAAGGAGCCGCCACCTCGGAGTCCAAGTCTTCTGGGATTGGGAACACAAAGTCCTCATCGGCGATGGAGTGTGAAGCATATCCACCCTGAGTGACATAATCACTCGAGTAAATGTCGAAATCATTATAAGTCGAAACAGATCTTGCGCAGTTCTGTTCGTCGTTGCTCTTACATTTATGGCACTCCTTACAAGAGCCAGCATGCGCACCCACACCGACTCTTTGGCCGATTTTGAATTGAGTCACCTTATCACCAAGGGCAATAATTTCACCAACAATTTCGTGACCAACAACTAAGTCCGGTCTTTCGAGGTCTCCCCACTTACCTTGAATGGTAAGCAAGTCAGAACCACACAAACCACACGCAACGTTCTTCAAGACAACGTCGTGAGGGTTGATTTGCTTTCTTTTATATTCAACCAACTTAGGATTGGCCCATTTTTCTGGATCGCCAACTGCAAAACCTTTAAAGTAATCTGGAACTTGTGACATGGTTAAGGACGGAATGCTGACTTTCCGTGCCTTTTTATAGTTGCTTTGAAATTTTCGGTGCCGAGACCATGCTTACACAAAATCGCTCCTTGCGAACAATAAAAGGAGCCATATTAACAAACAAAATGAGAAATACAACGGTTCGGCATGGAACGCATGGTTTTCATGTTCACCTACCTTGTTTAATGGCCAAGCACTTCTTGTTTTGTCATCATATGCAGAAATACATAAGAAGTTGCTTATTTAAGAAAAGATTACTAATCGCAAAAGGCTGAAACTAAAGCCGATATCAAGCAATGTTTCAGAGCAATGAAAAATCCAATTGAGTAAGTACATCCCAAGCATGTTCATGCATTATCTTTGATATCTAGTTTTAAATATGTTGGCCCGTACAAACCTCTTAAGAAGTTTCTACTATATTCACAACAACGCCATTTCAATTAATCTGTTGTTTGTGTTATATAGAGCCGTGATTTAGTAAGTGAACTGCTTTTCGGATAACGCACGGCTTGGTATACATACATGTATTGGAATAACAGAGAGTAGGGTAAGGGGTATGTATAAAATTATATGAGTATATGAGTTTATATGAGTCTTCATATGGTGTATTGTATTAGTGTGATCTATTGCTATTTCATATTAGTATGATATTGCTATGACATATTAGCTAACAGTTGATACATCACTATGGTACATTGAATAATAGTATTAATAAACATCAATATAGCATTCTCACCTACACTTTGAACTCAAACCAACACATAAACTCCCCCGTTTATCACGACTACACAAACACAGGTTGAGAAGTTTCCAATCGCTTATGTAAAAGATCAAGGGTGCGGTCTATTGAGGTCACGTATTTGGGTAGCGCGCAGTGCACTACACAAATCATCGAAAAGAATTTTCACTCCATCAACATGTCATCAACAGTTATAGGCTCATGGGCCGACGCAGGGGACGAGTTCAATGCACCTGATGTGACCATCAACGCCGATGGCACCAAGACGGTTGTCACGTTCAGATTAAACGCCGAAGGCAAAAAGGTTAAGGTCACCCAAAGAATCAGAGAAGTTAAAGTACAAGAAAAAGTCCATCCATTGATTGCACAACGTAAAAACTGGGCCAAGTTTGGTAAGGATAAGAATTCTCCACCAGGCCCAGACTCCTCCACTACTCAGTTGGGTGAAAAGGTTGACTTGAAATTGGACTTGCAATTCAAGCAACTTGAAAAGGAAGAGGAACAAAACAAGGAGCTTAAGGTTACCAGAACAAGTAAGGCTATCTGTAGAGTGTGTTCTTCCAGTGAGCATTTCACCACCAAGTGTCCGTTCAAGGATACTTTGGGTGCTGTATCGGGTGCAGTTGCACCTCCTCCAGTGGAAACCCCAGCTGCTGGTGGTAGATATGTTCCAAGACACAAGAGACCTGATGCTAGTGGTATTGTTCCTAGTGCTGATACCAGAGATGATTCTACCACTTTGAAGGTTTCCCAATTGAACACAATGGTTACCGAAGATATGATCAGAAATGAATTGTTTGCTAACTTTGGTCCTTTGAGAAGAGTTACTTTGGTTAGAAACAAGGAGACTGGAGAATCTCGTGGGTTTGCATATGTTTCTTTTGATTCTGAAGAAAAGGCTGAGAGAGTTTTGGAGTTGTTTAATGGTAAGGGTTATATGTCTTTGATTTTACGTTTGGAGTGGTCTAAGAAGAAGAAGGCTTAAATGTAATAAACGAACAGTATAAGTTTGTGAGTTTGATATATACTTTAGGATAGAAATATTAAAAAGATGACTTAAATGATGTTACAACGTTCGTTGGAAGATGATGAAATATTGAAAAATGGCTTAAATAAGTAGTTTTATGAACTTTGACAAGACATTTGTCCTTTTGTCGTACTTTAGAATCTTAAAATGAATAATCCCTCATCTTTGAGTGAACATTCAAAAATTTTGCTTTAAAATTATTACAATTCATAAGTGGAATATAGATCTTCAGTTATAGTCAGTCAGTATGATAGTTTGATTAGCAATTTGAGAAGTTCCTATTAGTAAGCATGTGAAAGCGATACTATTTCATTGAGAATAGCTTAAACTTCTCACAATCGTACGAGTTCTTCGAAGAACACTTACAACTCACTATTATTTATTACTTACAACTCACTACTGACTTCGTTCGTAGCATAGCTTAGTTCGTTTGATGGTTGCAAAAACAACCTCGGCGCGGCATTGTCGGGGTTATGTTGACAGAATAAATGCTCAGCATTACCTCATCTAAAAACCGGTTGCTCCAGAGGCGGCATTAAACATCCTACAGTCGGCCTTGGCAGAAAAAAAGTCATTTAAGGGACCGGGTACAGATCTACCTAGCGGAAGTTTCGAGAAAGGTATATATTACTCAAAAAGCAGGAAAAGTAAAGAAAAGTTAGAAAAGTAAAGTAGCAAAGAAAGGAAAACAAAACGCAACCGAGGGATGGAGAAACGAAAGAGCTTTATAGGAAGGCTTCTAAGGAGACTGTCATCGGTGAAGAGTGTGGTAGAGGAGAAGAAAGTAGACAAGAAGGAGAGAAAGGAGGAAAAGAAAGAGGAAAGGGCTGAACGGAGCGGTAAGGAAGCGGCGCGGTCGGGATCTCCGACCAAGCATGGTGACAAGCGAATGAGTATTGGTCTGTTCACAGGGGTAGTGGACGATTCCAATGCACCTGTGTATGACTATGATACAGACGAGGGGTACGAGGATGAAGAGGAGGAGTTAAGTGATACATCGCTGTTGATGCTCTCCGCACAGCAATCTTCGCACACGACAGATGACGACCATTATGAGAAGCCCGGGTTTCTCAATCTTCCAGAGCTGGCTTTAGGAGAACACGAGTCGCCGTTGACAGGATTGACGTATGATGCGTTAGTTCCACCCAAGTATATCAAGCTATCAAAGAAGAATAAGCATTCACCCAAGGTGTTGAACAATTTGTTTTTAGCGCAGGAGTTGAATGTAGGAGACGGAGAGATGGATTGGCTGGGACTGGAGGAGGAATTGAGCGGCGGCTATGAGCTGCCAACCTCGATTCAAGCCAAGGGGATTTCTGCGGATTCATCAACTAAAGGGGAAGTTTTGGTGATGGAGTTTAGCAGGGACGGCAATTACTTGGCCACGGCAGGCAAGGATGCTGTTATCAAGGTGTGGAAGGTGATACTGTCGCCATTGAGTCGGTTGGAGCATAACCAAGCAGAGAAAGTGCGAGTTTATGCACGGCGCAAGAAACGCGGATCCATTCCGATATACACCCAGGCACCAGTGTTTCACCTGAAACCGGCGATGGTGTTGCGGGGCCATACCAAGGGTATCATTTCGCTTGACTGGTCCAAAAACAACTTTCTTATTTCAGGAAGTATGGACCGTACAGTGAAGCTTTGGCACGTAGACCGCCCCGATAGCTTACAGACGTTCCATCATGAGGACTTTGTAACGGCAGTCAAGTTTCATCCGAATGATGACCGGTTTTTCTTCAGCGGCTCGATCGATAGCCATGTGCGGTTATGGTCGATTCTCGAGCGGAATGTGGCGTACATGAATGACTTGGGTAAGAACGTGATGGTGACTGCGTTGGGCGTGACTCCAGACGGCCGTTTCTGCATTGCTGGTGGCTTCAACGGTGCGGTGTTTGTACTCGAGGTGCAAGGACTTCACATCAAGAAGCAGTTTGACATTACGGACCGCTCGTTTGCCCGACCATTCCCCCAGAAAAACGGTATCCGGATCACGGGTGTCAAGATTTACGAGCGGACCCCGGATGACAACTTGGACCCGTTATCTCGGTGGACCACTCTTCTCACAACCAACGACTCCAAAGTGCGTTTGGTCAACTCCACCACCAAGAAGTTGGTGACCCGTTTCAAGGGCCTCACCAACAAAAGTGCATCCATCGCCGCGTCCATGACCGACGACAACAAGTATATCATCTCGGGCTCCGAGGACCACTGGGTGTATGTGTGGGAAAATAACAATAGCATCATCAGTAATCGTGTCAAACAGGCTGTCAAGGACTTGGTCCATGATGGCAAGCATCACATCTCAGACATTACACATAAAAAGTACACTAAACTCTTGACAGATAACAAGCTTGTGAAGTCATTTTTGGAGCCCAACTCAACTGGGTTTGTGCTGAACGAGAACCTGAGTTATGTTGCTTTCCATGCTCACGATTCCACTGTGAATGCCGCTGTGTTTGCGCCAGAAACAACCAAAAAGTACTTGGAGGGTTCTGACGATGTGATTTTCGACTTGGTTAAGCGTGGTCACAGACTCGGCGAGCCTTCCACCGTTTCAAACGGTAATATCATAGTTACTACAGATCAAACTGGTGTGATCCGTGTGTTTAGACAGGATGCTGCGTTCCAGACTAGAAAACAGTTGATTCGTTACTACAAGCTGTTGAAGAAGCCTCCTACTGCTGAGGACTTTGGGCTTTCTACAGTCAACTCGAAGCGTTTGGAAATCCCAAAGAAAAAGTGTCACACCAGAAGCAACAGTTTCAATGGGGATGGCTCGCTCTTCAGAAGACGCAGTCGTCTGAAAAACAGCGGCTCTGACCTTCAGGCCTTGAAGCATTCGACAAGTTTGAAGTCGCGCACGGAATCCAGCACGAACCTCATGTCTTACTCCGGACGAAACACTGTTTCACCTTCTTCGACAATGTTTTCCAGTGATATGTTTGCTGTGAATGTGGCTTTTAACCCGGATAAACTAGAGGGGTTAGAGGATTCGAAGCCCAGTATCCCGCTTATAGTTACTGCTGATGATCTGACTTATACGTCGGATATGGAGGTAGATTTCACAACCGAGGTTGAGCCACGACCTCCGGTCGATTTCCATTCTCAGTTGAAGGAGATGAAGGTCAAACCTTCGAGGGAGAAGAAGCATTTGTGGTAGAACAACAAACGGTTCTTCACACAGAACTATCTAAACGACACATAGTTTGTTCCTTTTGTTCATATAAACAACCTTTACAGTACATATTTAAATCAATGAGTTGTTTCATTAACAGTAGTTTGTTTTACCTCCTTTATGAACGTAAATTCTCAATCTACAATAAGTATACGTTTATTCTCTAATAAATACTAGTGATTATCTAATAATTATTCTATCTGTCTATTATCTACAGACATTTTAAAAATCACTCAACTTTCGTTCAAGTCAAACATTTATTAATACACGCCGCACTGCTCGCCTCTGGTTAAGGCAAAGTTCTCCCTAGGCAGCCCAAAACAGATACTCCTTTGGCTTGACCACACTAATCGGAGCAACATCCTCCTTATTCTCCTGCACTTGCTCAGTGGCCTTTTCACCTACACTAAGCGTAGTCAACAAATTCGAAACCTCGCTGATCTTAACAGGTTTGGCAATATCATCCAAAACGTCAACCAAGTCTGGTCTTTCAGCCTTTAATTTTTGGATTTTTTCAAATTGTAACCAACGCTCAACCAACACCTGTTTTCTTTCCAATTGTAACTTATTTTCCAATTGTAACAAGCTCTTTTGTAACTGATCAACCTTCAGTAACTTGACGTCAACCTTTCCGACAGTCAACTCTAAAACCTGGTTAACCAAGCTAGCCTGGGTAGCGGCCGACTGGGCAATATTCGCAGCAGCATTTTCAGCAAGCACCTTTTTACCATCATTTTCAGCAATCAACTTCTTGACGATTTCGGAAATCAAGGACTCGTCCAAGCCAGCGTGGGCAGAGGTCTTTGGCTGCTTTGCGGTGAGGGTATTCAAGTATTTATCCTCGATCGGCAATTGAATGAACTTGGTCAAACACTGTTCTTTTGTTTTGGTAGCAACATGCTCTGCGATTTTTTCCCATTGGTTGTTGGAGTTAGCTTGGATGGAGTTAGGGTTGTTAGAAACTGGGTCAGAAGTAGCAAACATCTCGATTCCTTCAAGCAACAAAAGGATTTCCTGTTCCGACCACTTTTTGGCGTCGCGCTTGTGTTGCAACTGGACAAAGTCGGTGGATTTGAAGTTGGATGGGAACAAGCCCTGCTCGAAACATATCAGACACAAAACACTCGAGTTGTTAATTGTCGAGCTGGAATTGTGTGTGTATGTTTTAATCCGCAAGTTGTGGTAACGCGAAGCCGTAGCATCCTTGCCACAAATGTTACAGTAGTACTGAACAAGAGTATTACTTGCGTCGCGCTGGCTGTCGACCGCATAGATATTTCTCCGAAGGTGTAAGTTAAAGTCCACATCCTGTGACTCAACAGGCGCACTCTCCAGCACCGTGTTTTCTTCGTTCTTTGGCACCAAAGGCACCAACCCTGTAGGTGTGTCCAACGTGATTTGGAAGTGCCCAGTATACTGCGGCCCGACAATCGAGCTCTTGGACCGTGGGTCGATCTGGTAGTTGATAAGTCCCCACTTCTCCAAGAACTGATGGATTCGGATGATCGTTGCAACGTCTCCTGCCAAGTTTCTACGAATAGCAGTCACTGTCAAGTACTCCACAGGATTCAACCGGTATGTGTTCACTATGAAGTCCCTAGTGTTCTTGTACATCTCCTTGCTGCGGTATGAAGACTTGCTGTCTTGGAAAAAGTCCGGAAACAGCTTTTCTTCAATCGAATGGATACTGTTAATGTCAAACCACTGTGCAAACGATGGAATGATCACATGTTTGGTTTGCTCGTGAAGGTATGTCTTGGCTTTCTCTTGGAATTCAGCTTTCACTCTAGCCAAGTCAAGCTTACTCTGTTCGGTCTCCTCCACTGTGGTTTCTCCGTTGATTTCAACCTTGCTTTCTTCTTCGCTCATGTTGTTGTGGTTTTAAATTTTCACCTTGAGTTTGTGGGTAGCGCGACTATCGGAGGGTCTTCATGAGGTGCGAGGTTGTGAGGTTGTGAGGGTAGGGATCTTATTGATAGGAGGGTTAGAAATTGGTTGAGTCTGAATAATGGTTATATGAGGGTAGGGTTGTTTAGAAGACCATGTGGGGGAAGACCACTAAACTAATGTCGCGCTACCACAATCACCCAACGTCTCTTCAGCAACAGGTTGCAAAAAGAGAATAGACGCTACATGAACAATCAAAAAGATCGACAACTGCAGGATTCGAACCTGCGCGGGCAAAGCCCAAAAGATTTCTAATCTTTCTCCTTAACCACTCGGACAAGTTGCCTTAATTGGAGTTGGATGATATTTTTGTAAGGTTGGAGGTAGGTAGTTAATAAATATGAGTATTATTAAATATCAATTATTCTAAACAATTGTTAATGTTTTTTAGTATATATTTCTGTATTTTATATTCTTAGATTTTATTTGTTGCAAATTTTGCAATTTTTTTAAAGTTTCTGTTCTTCATTTCTTTCAACTTTCATTCACTCATAAACCAACAAAGTGAACATGTTCCTGTCAACTTCCGTGTCATCCAGTGTCGTTTTCTAGTCTTATTCACTCTCATTTTGTTCGTCTATTCTTCTCGTTCTTCTTCCAATATCTTCACAATATCATCACAATATCACCTCATTTATTCTTTCATATTCAAAACCCTCCTCATTGAATACCTCAACAAAAGAACTCTTTCACCACCTTTCAAATTCTTAAACATTACCGTTCCAACCCTACCATACTTATAATTATTCGAGGCATTCCACTCATCAGTATATCTACAATCAATTTGATTGGAAATAAACCACATGATGTCCTCAAAAGGCTCAAGCATCCTCTTAAAGAATGCCTTCACACGCTTTCTAAATGTAGCATTATACTTGATTTTCAACAACTTAAGCTCAATTTCCCTTTCAATGCACTCCTTGTTGCAACAGTTGTGACCACGCTGGTGCTCACTGGCAGAGGATGGGGGTTCCTCCCGGAATGGGCATGTTGTTCTCTCTGGGTGGCTTTTGGCGCCTGGAGCTGGTGCACTGTATATTTGTGTGGCCTGTTTTGGGGTGCGTTTTTCGCGCTTTGGCTGCAAATGCTGTGGTCTTGGTGGAAGAGGCACGGTAGGGACTACCACTGGCTGCAAACGCTCGGGCTGGTTTACTGGAATTGGCTCCACAAACCGTAAGCGTTTGTCCGATTTAGCAGACTCAAGTGGTCCGGAGTATTGGGTGTATGGGAGTAAAATAAATTCATGAATAATGTTTATATTAGACGCCTTTGATTCTATAGTGGGAGAATGTTTTGGAAAGGTAGTAGAATCGACTGCATGAACTTTGGAGGTTTTGACATTGGCTGAAATGAAATTAGCGGTTATTTTTTTAATAGAATTTCCATCAATCGAATCAGTAGATGCTGGAGTGGATATCGGAGTGAGTGCCTTCATGTCAAGAGAAATAGCATCAAACAACTCTTTGTTGGGCGATTCTACACTGTCTCCATCCATCTCAACCAATTGTTCCTCTGGTGACTTTGTAAACAACTTTCCTGTAAATCTTTTGGACGAATTTCCATTATTATGCTTATGAAACTTGGTCATAAGCGGTGAGCTTGTATAAATTTTGGTTAATTTGATCATTATATTTACTGGACTATTGATTATTCTTGGACTATTTATGTGTTATATGGCATATATCATGCTATGAAAATCTACAAAAAACAAATGAGTAAAAGTGGCAAGAATAGAGTATTAAATGAATCAATAAATGACTGAGTTCCATTATATTGACAATATGACTATATTTAATTATGATAATCAAGTGTCTTTTTACAGTAGCCATCCATAATTACCTGTTTTTTTTACTGATACAATTAACCACCTAATTAAGTCTATTCAAATAACGCACTATTCAACTAACAAACAATTCAAATACTAACCAATCAAATACTCACCATTCACTCGCTATTCAAATACTCACCATTCAAATACTCACCATTCAAATACTCACCATTCAAATACTCACCAGTCATACTGAAAAATTAAAACAAACGCGAAATGAGAAGACTGACACGGTCAACCAAACAAGTGGAATACGCCGAATCAGAAGAGTCTGAAGTGGAAGAAACACCAGAAATCAAACATGTCAGCAAGAAACGTAAAAAGAATCCACCCAAAAGTAAAAGCGTGAGTAAAAGCTCGGGTAAAAGCTTAACCGCCAAACAATTGGAAGAGATGGAATCCAAACTAGAAGAAAACTACCTTTACCAGGCGTTACTGCAAGCGGACTTGGACGTTCTGGAGCTTAGTATCGAGTGGTTTGACAGTTTTGGCGAAGACGCCAACGAGCTGATCACGAGCTGCGTGAATCTTATGCTACGGTGTGCGGGATCATTGTTCTTGTTCCAGCCCCACGATCTCGTTAATTTGGAGTCAAGCTCAGAAACCATAGGCGAAATAACAATTGCGTTTTCCAGACAGAAGCTGCACAAGTATCCATTCAAGGCATTACCAGTTTTCCGTAAAAATGTGGTTGAGTTCTACACACAGATAATATTGAATGGGCACGAGAACGGGCTTTTGTACAAGTATGAAGAGGACGAGGAGTCGTCCTTGGCGTCGCCTTTAATGTCGCAGTTGTTGACGTGGGCCACAGGCTTATCGTCGTGTACGATCCGGCCATTGAGGTATGTGGCCACGGTGATCTTGCTTTCTATGCAGACCACACTCTGTACGGTGATTAACAAGGTGATTAAAAGCTTGGATAAGGCGCATAGGCAGTTCGCTAAAAGCAAGGCCAAGCAGGTTTCCAAGACCATTGCAAGTTACCAAAACCAGAAAGATACCTTGACCGAGTATTTGGATGAAATCAGTAATGTTACGTTGGGCCATAGATACAAGGATATTGATCCAGCCATTCGGCAGGAGTGCTTGGCACATCTCTCCCAGCTGATGCTTTCGTACCCGGATTATTTTTTGCAGCCGTCGTTTTTACGATACTTTGGGTGGTTGTTGTCGGACCCAGTGGATGCAGTCCGGACGGAGGTGACCAGAATCCTCATCAAGTTGTACAAAAAGTCCTCGACTACTATCGGATTCAGACAGTTTACAGAAAAGTACAAGGATCAGATTATTAAGATGAGTCTGATGGACAAGAACATGCATGTGCGGGTGAACTGTGTGTCGATTTGCTGTTCATTGTTTTCGATTGGGTTCTTGGACGATGACCAGGTCAAAGAGGTGTTGGCGGTGTTTGTTGGGATGTCCGACACACCCAAGTTGCGCGCAGAAGTGGCCCGGTTTGTGTCGTTGGTGGTGGACAAACAAGTGGAGGACCAGAAGATCAAGTACTCGGCGGAGAAAACCGACTGCGACGATTATGTGTATCAAACCAAGGCGTTAATTCTGATTGTGGCGGACTACGAGGGGGATTTATACTACGATCAACCGTTGGACAACTTGGTGCGTATGTTCTTGCTTGATGTGTCGGAGGACGACATAACGGACGACTTCAGGAAGTTGGTGTCTGTGTCGGTGGCTGACCAGAGGTGCATCTTGCGGCTTATCTTGGGTGCCCTTGGTGAAAAAGGCGAGATTGGCTTCTTGGTGGATAATTTACAGCGTATATCTGTGATCCTGTTGAAGAATAACCAATTGGCGCCGGTGTTTATGGCGATTTGGAATGTATTGCTTTCAAAGGGTCAGATCTTGCAAGAGTTGAGTAAACTCAATCAGAAAGAGAGTTACGAGAGTATAACGATTGAGATCATTAAACTCTATCGTCCTTTTGATTTTGCAGAGTTCAAAGAGTTTTGGGCTACGCTTCTTGAGTCCTACGACCAAGGGTCATTATTGGTCACGTCGGATATAAAACTCCAGCTTTTGACCATGGTGGAGGAGTTGGTGAATGAGGTGCAAGAGATCTTAAAACAAAAGGACGCTGAGGGGTTGCGTATCCAAAGCGAGCTTCTTTCGAGTATCGTAGAAGCGGCGCGCCCACTCGCCAAACTCAACTGTGTAGGTGAGTTCATCAACTTGAATACGCTCATTTCGCGAAGCTTCCTCGATGGGTTCAAGTTTGCGTTCCAAACAATCAACTGGGACGAGGTTAATAACTACTGGGCAAACAACTTTCTTGCCATATCGGATGGCATCACCGACGGGTTGAAGTGCATGATGGACTACACCTTGACTGTGTTGTCGTGGAAATTAGAGAAACTTGTTGGTAGTACCGAGCAGCACAACCACGACATCAACAACACCTTCACCGAGTTTGAGACGCTTATCCCGGTCGTGGCCAAGTGCTTGGATGACATACAGCACCAAATCCCCAACGACTCGCCGTTGATCGGTGTTTCCTACAACTTGCGCACGGTTCTATGGGTCAAGTATCTTGATTTCATGACTCCGTTGAAGATCTTTTACATAAGGTACAAGGAAAACAACCACTTCCGCAACTTTGATTTGTTCTTCGATTCGGGTCTTGGTTCTTCGTCCAAGTTTATCTCGTTCCAGGTACAACAACTGCTATTGCAGTTATTTTTGTATAAAGAAGCCAAGTTGGGGAAGGTCCAGGGCGTGGAGTTGGAGCGTGAAGATGAGGAAGATGTCAATATGCAAGAGATAGCGGAAGTTGGAGACGATGAAGCGTGGAAAATTGAAAAGGATCTTTGTGTGTATGTAATTAAGCTTTTTACATTGATTGATCTTTCGATGGTTGAGGAGGATTTTGGGAGGAGATTGGTGATGAACAGTGAGAAGTTGGGTGGTGTTTTTTCTCGGATTGTGAAGCAGAAGGAGGAGAAGTGGGGGGAGGTGAATGAGCAAATGAACCAGCAAATGAACGAGCAAATGAACGAGCAAATGAACGAGCAAATGAACGAGCAAATGAACGAGCAAATGAACGAGCAAATGAACGAGCAAACGAACGAGCAAACGAACGAAGTGAGTTTGTGATATTGTTTGTGAGACTGTTTGTGAGACTGTGAGAGATTTTTAATTTGGAACGAGATTACGGGTGAGTCTTTGAAGAAAGGGTTTATGAGTATTTGAAATTGGAAACAGTGACAAGTCTTGAAAATAGTTTATGCGTCTTGAAAACAGTTTATGAGTCTTTGATTACCAAGTTGACTTTAAACCACCTCTTAAATCCACTTTATGAGCTACTGTAATCAACCTGAATTCGTTTATCACCTTTTATTAGAGTGAAACTTCACAATCCTTATCATTTAATACACTTTAAAATGTAATTCCGTAATCACACCCACAAAGATCATTTTGAGCCACTATCAGTTTTAAAGCAAAATTCCGAGCAGATCTTCATGAGTCTCAAGTATATCGACACAGCACGGAAAATCCTATGTCTTGGACGCAACTACGCCTCCACATACCAGGAGCTCAAGACACCGCTTGTCAAGCCACCGTTTTTCTTTTTTAAGCCGTCGTCGTCGGTGTTAAAGCCGCAAACAGGGCCATTTCTCGTGCCCAAAAGTGCCTACGTTTTCCACGAGGTGGAGTTGGCGTTCACGTTGAACCGGACGTTGGTGGACTTACCAAAGGACTTTTCCGCACAGCAGGCCCTCGAGTGCATCGAGGGCTATGCGTTGACAATCGACATGACCGCCAAGAACATCGAGGATGAGCCCCACCAACTCGGCTTGTCGTGGACAGTCGCCAAGGCCTTCGACACCTTCTTGCCTGTGTCCAACTTCATTGCCAAGGAAAAGATCCCGGACCCCTACAATGTCGAGTTGCTTCTCAAGGTCAATGGCGAGGTCAAACAACACGACAAAACAGACTTGATGTTGTTCCCAATCCATAAGATCTTGCTGCACATGTCAGGAATCATGACATTAGAGAAGGGTGATTTGATTTTAACAGGAACCCCAAAGGGGGCCAGTGAGGTCAAGGTGGGCGATCGAGTGCAAGCAGAATTACGGTATGGCGGGAAAGTATTGGAGCTGCTTGATTTTTATGCTTCTCAAAAGTGAAAATTTGCAGCCATTGATATTAATCTCATCTATTAAGTATATGTTTCAGAAGTACAAAAGTAATTGCAGATGTCTTGAACGTATAAACCGGAGCTTCTAACAGCGTATTTCAAATCAGCGTAGAATGATATCTAAAGATAACTCACTTCCGTAGTGTGCGTAGTGTTACTAGTTGTAAAAACCCCCTCCCTCGGAGGCTCAAATTGACGAACTATCACACCGCCATCAGTTAAAACTTTCCAACTGTGCTCGTCCATACTATAACTCTGAGCATATATAACCTCCTTGATACCACTTTGTACAATTTTAATCAGACACGTTAAACACGGACAGGTATTGCAATATAACGTGCCCTCCCAACTTCTGTCTCTACCCGACTCCAAAAGAGCATTTTCCTCAGCGTGCAAACACAAGCAAGTCAGAAGACCCGCACCGCTTCCCTCTCCGCTGTTGCACCGCGGACACCCGCCCTCATTACAGTTGGCCAAGTTTCGAGGAGTTCCGTTGTAGCCCGTGGCAATGACTCTGTTCTGGCGCACAATCACACACCCCACGCGGCGCTTCATGCAGTTGGACCGGAGCGCAGCCAAGTCGGCGAGACGCATAAAGTACGAGTCCCACGTCGGACGCAACCGCTGCGGGTCCAACAAGTCGAGTTCTGCCAACTTGCGGTGGAGCTCGTCCACGCCCGCGCCGTTGTTGATGATCTTCACCGACGCCTGGTTGTTGATCTCGATGAGCGGGTTCTGCGAGTCAAAGAGAAGGTTGTCATTCTCCACCGAAAACTCCTCGAACGTAAGACCCCTCTCTACCCGTGAATACCTGGCCTTGAGCGGTGCGTCCACAGAAACATGAAGAAAGAACGGCCGTTTCTGGAGGGCTTGAAGTAGTGGTGTGTTGTTGATTCGAATGACAAAGAGCTCTCGCCATTGGGGTGTGACTTGTGAAACTATTTCATCGATATTGTCTTTGAATTGGATTTCTTTGAATCCTTTAGAGGTTAAGAACTTGACGATTTCACTCTTTCCAGAAGAGATTGTTCCAGAGACTCCAATGAGCATTCGCGTGAATTTATTATAACGAACAACAGCGAACAGCGAACAGCGAACGAAGTTGTGAGTGACTTTTTATGAATGTTTTAAGTTTAGATATGCTGTTTAGTGCTACACATATTCCTACATGATTATCTTAATCTTAAGACTATTTACACTGTAATCAACAATAAGTCTGAAGTCAGACTAGTCAGTACTAAAAGGTGACACTAGAAATCAGTACCAGATGTACATACTAAAGTCACCCATCAGCTAAAATTACATACTAAAGTCATCCATCAGTACTAGTATTACATACTAAAGTCAGCCATCAATACTGAAATTACAAATACATAAGTAAAAGTAACATACTCGTTCGTGTTTTTTCTCATTATCATCATGTTACCATTCCTATGGTTAATCCTCCTCACATTCACAACTGCTCAGCAATGTGCAATGTACGGAGCATGTGGGAAGAAAAGCTTCTTTGGATCAGCACTTCCTTGTGCTGAACCAAGTCCACCTCAAGTCCCAAACACTAAGCAAAGTCAACTTCTTGAAAGTATCTGCGGAAAGAACTACTCTACAGTATGCTGCTCGGAAGAACAACTTCTACAGATGGAAACACAACTCAAACGGTTGGATCCTTTGGTGAGTAGTTGTCCAGCATGCCGAAGGAACTTCTACGACTTTGTGTGTGAGTTTACGTGTCTGCCTAACCAAGCGGACTTTGTAGAGATAGTGTCGACGCAGAAAGCGATCGACACGTCCAAGGAGATCGTTGCGGAGTTGAACCAGTACGTCAACGCGGAGTACGCCGCAGCGTTCTTCGACCTGTGTAAGAACGTCAAGTTCAGTGCCACGAACGGGTACGCCATGGACCTTATCGGCGGAGGAGCTACGAACTACGCGGAGTTTTTGAAGTTCATTGGCGATGAAAAGCCGATGCTTGGAGGGTCGCCGTTCCAAATGAACTTTGTCTACGACGGCCCCCACTTGCGGGGCCTGAAAGACGACATGAAGGCATGCGACGATCCCACGTATCGGTGCGCGTGTTCGGATTGCGGGGATTCGTGTCCAGTGCTCGACGAGATTCCTAAACCAAGCAACTCCGGGGTCGTGGGCGTGGTGGCGGTCGCTGGTTTGGCGGTCGCATTGTTGGTTAGAAGAATCCCCCGCAAGAAAACCGTGCGTGGGTTGCAGCCGTCGTCGGTGGATTACGATCTTAGTCCGTTGTTCCGCCGTGTTGGCCGCTACTCCGCAAGCAATCCTGCGAAAACGATCGCAGTAGGCTTGGCGGCTGCATTGGCAACATCGCTTGGGTGTTTCTTTCTTCAGATCGAGACAAACCCTATCAATCTCTGGGTAAGTCCCCATGAAAAGGCTCTTCACGAATACAACTACTTCGAGGACAACTTTGGCGAGTGGTTCCGTATTCAGCAGTTGATTGTGAGCACTGAAGACGACTCCCCTGTGTTTTCGTGGGACACCATCAAATGGTGGTTTGAACGCGAAGAAGAGCTTCGTCTGTTGGCCGATAACGTTCTTGATGACATTTGTTTCAAACCTTTGGGTGAAACGTGCGGCGTGCAGTCGTTCACAGAGTACTTTGGTGATATTGCCTATCTTTCTCCAGGCACCTGGAAGTCGTCTTTAAAACTGTGCGCGGACTCCCCAGTGAACTGCCTTCCTTCGTTCCAACAGCCATTAAAACCGGAAATCCTCTTCGACAACGATGATCCGTTAAAGGCCTCTGCGTTTGTGGTCACTATTCTCGTCAACAAGAACCTGTCCGACACCGGACACACCGCCAAAGCACTTGCTTATGAACATGCCATTCAGAATTGGGTGCAAAACTTGACGTTGGAGAACGTGCGCATCGACTATTCCACCGAAATCTCCCTCACCGAAGAGCTCAGCAAGTCCACCCGCACAGACGTCGCCATCATAGCAACGTCGTACCTCCTCATGTTTCTCTACTCCTCGCTAGCTTTGGGGTTCCTGGCGTTCAAATCTCTTGACTTTCTCAGAACAAGAATTCTCTTGGGGTTGGGTGGGATCTTGATCATCGCATTGTCTGTCACATCCCTGGCGGGATTGTTTGCATTTGCAGGCCTCAAGTCCACGCTTATCATCGCAGAGGTGATTCCATTCTTGGTGTTGGCTGTAGGCATTGATAACATTTTTTTGATAGTGCACGAGCTCCCCAATGTCGATGGCAACTCCATAGAAGACACTATAGCAAACGCTTTGGCAAACGTCGGTCCTTCATGTTTCATCAGCGCTGTTCTACAATCAAGCATGTTTTTGTTGGCTACAAGAGTGGATATGCCTGCCGTCAAGAACTTTGCATTTTACAGCGCGGGAGCGGTGGTGATCAACTTCATTCTCCAGATGACCGTGTTCATTGGGTTTTTGGCGTTGGACGAGCGCAGAATCAGCTCCGGCCGCTTGGACGTGTTCCCGTTCCTCCACTCCCACACCCAGCTCCCCACACACGACGACGATGACTACGGCAGAATCAAAAAGTGGATCAACGAAACATACGCCCCCGCCATTCTCTCCAACCCCGCCAAAATCATCGCGGTGTTTATGGTTTGGTGTGCTGTATCTCTAGCTGTCATTCCGCAAATCGAGTTTGGTTTGGACCAAAGAATCGCCATCCCAACCGGCTCCTACTTGAACGACTACTTCAACGCTGTCTACAAGCACCTTAATGTGGGGCCCCCTCTCTTCTTGGTCATCAAAGATACTAACGTCACTAGCCAAGCCAACCAAAAGCACATCTGCGGGAAGTTTGGCGGATGCGACGAATTCTCCGTCTCCAACATCTTAGAACAAGAGTACAAAAGAGGTGACATATCTACCATCAACACTCCTGCTTCGAGCTGGCTCGACGACTTCCTCACTTGGTTGAACCCCAACTTGGACCAATGTTGTAGGTTGAAGAAGCTGCTGTTGACCACTCCCAAATGGGAGTTTTGTTCTCCCTATGCCCCAGACAGGCAGTGCAGAACGTGCTACGAGGGCGCCGTCTACGAGAGCTCTATGGAAGGCCTTCCCGAGGGCGACCTGTTTATGTTTTACTTCAACCAGTGGATCAACGAGCCCAGCGACCCGTGTCCGCTAGGCGGCAAAGCCCCATACTCCTCCTCGGTCGTTCTCTCCAACGGCTCCATCTCCGCAAGCTACTTGAGGGCAATGCACAGACCGTTGCGCTCCCAAAATGACTTCATCGATGCATACGCAAACTCAAGGAGGATTGTCAAGGAAATCAAGCTCCATCAGCCCGATTTGGACGTTTTCGCATTCTCCCCGTTTTACGTCTTCTTTGTGCAGTATGAGCACATCGTCCGCTTGACTTTGTTGTTACTAGGCTCCGCATTACTCATCATCTGGGGCCTACTGTCGCTTCTTTTAAAGTCGATGCGTACCTCCTCCATCCTCGTTGCCTGTATTACCAGTATTCTCATCAACATTGCTGGCTCAATGGCTTTCTTTGGTATCTCTCTCAATGCTGTAAGTTTGGTCAATTTGGTCATCTGCGTCGGTTTGGCGGTGGAATTCACTATTCACTTGACTAGGTTATTTACTATTAAACACGTCGATGCTGATTTCTTGGGTGAAACCACTAGTATTTCCACTCTTCGCTCTCATCAACTGCTTGTATCAATCGGTGAGAGTATTATTACTGGAATCTCATTTACTAAAGTCATTGGAATATCTGTTCTTGCTTTTACTCAGTCAAAGATTTTTGAGGTTTATTACTTTCGTATGTGGGCTGCTCTTGTTGTTATAGCTGTTGTTCACTCATTGTGTTTATTACCTGTTTTGTTGAGTTTATTTGGGGATGATGAACAAACGAGTGAGGTTTTAGAAGCTGAGGTTAGTTTGTAGAAAATGTTAAAGTGGGTATTAGAGAATTAACAAGAGTATTGGAATGGTATTAGATAGTGCTATAAATGAGTATTCTAAATGAGTATTATTCTAATTGAATTTTACAAATATATAGTGTTAATGTGCCAGGTGATTATAAATGAACGTAACAAAAACTGTATTTAATCAACGAGTATTAGAACTTGCGAAGTGCTTTTGTACTAAATAATGAGTTATACAACGAAGGGTATGAAATGGATGTAAACCCAATTACTCACAATATTAATACTCACAATATTTATACTCACAATATTTGTTCTCACAATAATCATGCTCGCACTGCTCACACTACTCACTTCGTTCGTAGTGTTCGTATTGTTCGTAGTGTTCGTAGTGTTCGTAGTGTTCGCAGTGTTCGCAGCTCGCTTTCTATAACACAAAACCTTATAATATCTTGTCCAGTTATGAGCTAAACCTTAACACCAGCATGCGCCTCACAATGTTGCAAAAAACGCGCTACCACGCCTGCACGCCATAATAATGGGACAAATAGCAGACTCGTGAGATGTCAAGCCAACTCAGTCAATACCAGAAACAATATCTGTTTATGCCGGATTCTATTTTTATCAGAAATGCATTGTTTGAGCTTGCTCAATAGTTGGCTCCCCCAGCCTCACAAAACTAGTTCTCGCTTAATCGACGATCATTACAATAGATTCCATTTTGAGCAACTCACTTCCCAAAACGGCAAGTGCTCCAACCACCTAATTTCACAAGGGAGCAATCACACAGCGCACGAGGTGTGGACTTACCGCACACCGTTGCCCCACCCCACAACAACAGCGTCCGAGACAAAACAATTCAGCCTCCACACGACACCGGAGTCTAAAATCTTTCGAGGCTTTGTGTCAAAGCAATACATTAGGGCGCTCCCAAACCACAATTTAAATAAAACAGAAGAAAAAAAAAACTATTTGACGAGCATAACATGAGTGCTACATACACGTTTAAATGGTAAGTTAATCTCGAGAATGGTGTCTGGTATGGGTACGGAAGACAATTCCACCATTGCGGGCCATACGAGTGAAAAAAATCCGGAGCTTTACTAACATGATAGGCCTAAAGGACCAGAAGAAGTCATTGTAACCGGGTCTTTCGATAAATGGGGGAAGACCTTGCCATTAGTCAAGCAAGCCGACGGCTCTTTTGAATTGGTGACCCCTGTCCCTGTCAAGGACGACGAAAAAGTCTTGTACAAGTACGTTGTTGACGGCGAATGGTTGGTTGCTCCAAGCCAAAAGGTGACCCAAGATGAAGAAGGCAACGACAACAACTACTTGGACACCTCCGATATTGGTGTTGCTTCCGTTGGTTCCGCCATCCCAGAAGCTGCCGGCTTGGTGGCCACGGAAGGAACCGTCAAGACCACCGTCATGCCTACTGTTGAGTCCAAGCAAGTGTCCCTTGCAGGTGAACCAGGTATCCACATCCCAGAAAACAAGGATGTGTTTGCCACCTTAGAAGAACCAAGACCAACCGTCGTTGAGCCAAAGCTTTCTGCTGAAGAAAAGAAGAAGCAAAAGAAGAAGTTGAAGAGAACTCAATACAAGGCAAAGAAAAAGGCAAAGGAGGCTGCTGGTGCTGTTACTTCTGAAAGCTCTGATGCTGTTGCTGATGAAGATGAAGACGTTAAGTCCGAAAAGCCGGAAGTTGCTGAAGTTGCTGCTGCTGCTGCTCCTGTTGCCGCTGCTGCTGTTGCTTCTGAAGTTTCTGCACCAGAAGTGGAAGTTCCAGAAGTCAAGGAAGCTGCTCCAGAAGTTGCTGCTCCAGCTCCAGAAGTTGCTGCTCCAGCTCCAGAAGTTGCTACTCCAGAAGTCAAGGAAGCTGCTCCAGAAGTTGCTGCTCCAGAAGTTGCTGCTCCAGAAGTCAAGGAAGCTGCACCAGAAGTTTCTGTTCCAGAAGTCAAGGAAGCTGCCCCAGAAGTTGCTACCCCAGAAGTCAGTGCTCCAGAAGTCAAGGAAGCTGCCCCAGAAGTTGCTACCCCAGAAGTCAGTGCTCCAGAAGTCAGTGCTCCAGATGTCAAGGAAGCTGTCCCAGAAGTTAAGGAAGTTGTTCCAGAAGTCACCGCCCCAGAAGTCACCATCCCAGAAAAGGAAACCCCAGAAATTGCTGCCCAAGCAGCTGCTAATGATATCCCGGAACCAACCATCGACACACCACTCCAAACCCTCGACCCAGCCGCAGGTGCAGTGCCTGTCGTGGAAAAGGATGCATCCAAGGACACTGAATCCGAGGTGATCGTTGTCGCTCAAGGTGACGGCGATCTCGCAGCCGAAATCGCTAAACAAGAGGGTGAGGATGTCACCGTCGAAGAAATCAAGCCTACCGCTTCCGAAGCTGAAAGATTAAAGCAAGAAGCTAACTTGAAACCATTGGACGTTGTCAAGAATGTCGCCGAAAAGGGTAAGATTGCTGGCACTAATGCTAAGGAAGCCGCAAAGGAAACCGCCACCAAGAAGAAGAGCTCCTTGTCTAGATTCTTCAGAAAAATTTTTAAGTAACAGTGCTGTTTAATGTCATTCTAGTTTGTTTTAATTGATAATTGTCTAATCTTTGTAACACGTAGTCACGTGTGCATAATATCTTTGGTATACGTAGGTGATTGTGAGAATGTAGAGGACAATATTTCATTCTAAAATTGTAGTATTGAATCAACTAGAACATGATACACCCATTTGGCCGAATTCCTCCACAAATTACCCGTGAGTAAGCATTTGTGTGGTTGTACTTTGGTCAATCCTCATACAGTTCTCATAAGAATCTTTCATGTTGTTGAGAATGGCCTTAGTATTTCTAAGTGCAACTTGACTGAGGTTCTCATGCTTTAGAACCTTTGAATAGTCCGACACAATGTATTTAAAGTTTGATTTGATTTTAACCTGTAATATATGAGGGTACGAAAGATGGCTTATGAATGAAAGTGTGGAAGTATATTATCTTTAATAATATTTGTGATATCATTTTATCCCTTGGATGGTTTTGCCTAATTTCGAACATACTACATTTTATCTCATTTGTAGGTTTTAGAATCAGACATTAACATTGAACTAGTTTAATATCCAACCATATACCACTTTAACTTAAAATTTCAAGTGTCCGAGGTTGAATGTGCTACCATGTGCTTATAAATACGCTTGAAAATATATATTTAAGAGACACTCCATCATTTAGTAAAATTGTAATCAAGAAGAGCGCAACGATGTTCTGAATTCCACAAAATTAACTTCACAACAACTCCCAACCACTAAAGAGTGGTATTCAGTGATAAATATTTGATCCCTAATACACTTTTCTATAAAATTTGTGCAGATAAAATAATTTATCATGTATCCAGGTTAAACAGTAAGGTGTATGCCTTTTCATTCATGTAGATCTCTGATCTATTTTTTTGGGAGCGCCGCTATATAAAGAGGGGCATTTCCCGAAATTACTGAATTTTAGTGTCAGTTATACAACGGAATCACTTCGGAGGTCCAATGACTTTGACTGAACAGGTCCCTTTTCCGTTTCAAAACGGTTATGCTATATTGGCTGAACAAAGTATTGTCAAGCCATTCTATGACGTTAGGGCTTATCGTCTTATCGAGTTGCCCAATGGCATGAAAATCTTTCTTGTAAGTTCACAAAAAGATGAATCTAGTTTTGAGTTGAATTTGGGGTTTGGTGCTATGAAGGATTTGGAGTATGGGGTTAATGGGTTGGTAGCTCTATATGCAGAAACGCTTTTTGATGATGTCTATGTTTCCAAGTCCGAAATATATGCAATGGGAGATGCTGATAACGCCACGGAATTATTTGACACATTGCGCGGCTGTTTATACGCTTCGACTTTCGAGCTAAAAGGGAAAGGTGACATAAAAGAGGATATATTAGAGGATCGCTTGGTTGAAAATTTGCAGCCATTGCATGAGTTGGAAAATTCCCGCCTCAAAAGTTTATTGATGGATATTCATACCACCCAACTATCTCTGAAGAACATAACGTTGACGATTATCGCTGCAGAAGACTTGGATACTCTAGCTAGATACTGCCTGGAATCATTCTCCAATCTTCCAAACCGTGAGGTTAGTGCTTCTTTCACAGAACCATTGGACGTTGTGGTGGAGCTGAAATCTGACTATGAAAACACTCTTGTATTAGAATATTCCATTCCCAAAGAGTATCCAGATGCCAAGCTCCGTGGGATGGAAAGCTACCTTAAGTTTTTATTCAGCAAAATAGAGGAAGGATCACTTCAACATCACTTGAATTTGAAGTACTCGGTATATCGTGTGTGGGTCTACGTTGATATTGTTGGAGGCACTCGGAAACTAGTTATCAACAGTGCCTTTAGAGATTCCATTGAACATTGGGAACTGCTCACGCAAGCCATCTTCCAGTATTTGAATTTCCTTCCCCATCAGTCCCATGAAAAACTTTGGGAGGTGGTTAAAAATACAGAGTTGTATCTACTGTATTTTGCCTCGAATGCTGCCAGTGCTGCAGACTGGAGTAATTTTATACAAAGAAACTCAAAGTATGAGAGCATTCTTATACAAGGTATTCCTGGGGACTTCTATGCTAAGGACATTCTTGAGTTTCTTTCATTTTTAACACCAAAAAACCTCAGAGTCGTTGTAATGCAAAAAGATGAAGAAACGGAGGATGAACTTATACCAAAGAAAAAATTACTATCCATGTCTGATATGAAAGCACTGGACATTAAAATTCAGGACATAGTTTCCTTCCAGCTTCCAGACCCTACTCTGTTTTTGATTCCTGAAAATATTAAATTGTATGATTTGTCACAAGGCAACATTGAAAAGATATACGAGACTAATATATTAAGAGTTTGGCATAAAGTCCATGATAAAATCCGATCTCCCGAAGGTATGGCTACTATTTTATTCAAGTTTCCCAATTTGGATGCAAAGTCTCAGAGATGCTACATGGAATTAACCAAGAGTATTCTTATTAAAATATTAGAGTATGAGATAGAATACATATCTTCTGTTCAGATTGAGCCAATGCTAGACTCATTTGCAATCGAAACAAAATGTTATGGGCCATATTTGCCTGAGTTAATGGAGAGGACCTTATCATCGTTGCGAAATATTCCTAGCAAAGAGGTTTTTGAAGGGGCCCATCCCTTTAGAACGATTCCAGTCAGTCGGAGTCTTGGTAGTACTATTGACTATGCGTTATTCGACGTTGAACCTCCAGCATTCAAATATGCCGAGTTTGTTGAATTTTGGAATTCACTTTGGAGTAATGGCCTTCACATCGATTTGGTCGTTACTGGCAATACATCTTCTCTGGATGCCTTAAATGTGAAGGATGTATTGGAAAAGTTTGATTATCCTTCAGCACCCGTTCCAAACCAAACGATTTTGTTAAACCCTGGAGAAGATCATACTTTTACATTGGACTCTGAATATTCGTATGCATTGTATTCCTTACAAATTGCTCCTAGGGTTGACTCTAAACTAGCTATGATGACATATTTCTTCTCGGACAAGATCTTCACATTTAGCAGCAACTCCCCTGTTAGTATGTTTAGTTACCATGGGCCTTTGGTTTTTACAATGTTTAGGAGTCTACATCGTAAACGTACCTTTCGTTCAGTATTGGCAGACTACTCCCTCAAGGTGAGCAAAATTACCGATAAAGAGGTGGAATCATGGAAACAGGAAACTAAAGAATCCTACAGGATCCCCAAGGATATGTTTCTTGCAGGTCTAGAATACGGTATTATTTTCAATGAATCTGAGCATAAAGAAGCCTTATCTACAATTACAAGAACCAGTATTCTTGACTTCTGGTTTAATTATTTTATGTCCACCGAAACCTCAGCAAGGGTGAGGTTCTTCTGCCTGAAGAGTCAGCGTATAAAAGAGGAGATTTCCATAATGCTTTAAGAAAAGAATCTCATTATTCCTAGTATTGACGATTACCTTGACAATGCTTCTAATTTAAATCTTTCTACTATACTAGGTGGCTTAAAACTCGATTATGTGGAAACTTTGGATACTACTGAAATTATCGAAGATTTTAGACAGAAACATATAGGAATTATTCCAGAGGCATAGGCGTACATTACAAGAAACTTCTGAACAAGCGAATACTCATGGGGATTTAATCTAAATATATATAAATAATACTCAAAAGTTGGAGAACGTGACTATGTAGAGAGTCTATCATGACCTGAATTGTTTTCTCTTTATTAAATATTGTTCTTATAAGTTATCAATCGTGATAACTTGGATGCAATAATTCTGCATACGAAAGTTTGACATAATTGACTGGATGAACCACAAACAATAATTACATAGTGCTGCACTTACTACTTTCAGAAGTATAGGTCGCCTTGCCTGATAGCATTACATTCAATCCCAGAAGATGAATGCAGTGAAATTCACAAGATCAAGATGCGCAAGCCATTTGTTCAGGACCAAATTGATAATCTGGAGGATAAAGGACTGAATAAATTATCATGATTGCTTACAAAACTCTCACGTCTATACTCGAGCTTCCAAAAATATTTACTACAGCAAAAGAACTTCTTCGTCTTAAGAGGCTAATCAAAAAGAACTCGAGGTGAATGATAGACTTGCAAACGCGGAAAATCCAACGCTTGAGGTGGAATTTGCTGAGTATGCTAAATTCTATGATGAAGTTGCACCCGTGAGATACAAGACCCATACTTATGCTAGAAACAACCGAAATCGACTACAAAGCTTTACCAGAAGATGCTAGTTTGACGCTACCGAGAAATTCATATGCAGCAAAAGTTAAGACCTGATCGTTTTGTGGCCTATGAGAAATTGGAAAGTTGATTGATGATTCTACACACCACGAAGCTAAGAGAACTATTGCTAACACACCTCAAGAGTAAAATAGAAGTGGGTTGGAATTGGACGAGCAAACTAGAAATAAGGTTAAAGAGAGCAAAAGTGAAATTATTCTGTTAGCAAAGAAGTTTGAAACCAATATTGCCGAGGATTCTAAATCAATATTATTCGCGGAAGAGAAGTTGATCTGTATTTCTCCCGATCTCTTGTCACTATTTGAAAGCCAGGAAGGGGTGGTTAAAGTGAATTTCAAATACTATCATTTTTCCAGTTATCAAATTTGCCCAGTCAACCTGGATGTCAAGTTGGATTTTTAAGTTTTCGGGTAATCAAGAACGCGCTAAACCGTTCATCGATTTCTTTGAAGTGACCAAACTTGTTCTTTCATTTTTCAGCTAAAATCTACTCTTCAATATAAATCTAGTAAGTTTTTTAAATAATTTATAATCTGACGGTTGTACAGCAAAAACGAAGTTTATCATTTTCGTTAGCTGATTATTGAATATCCAAATCCTTAATAATATTCAAGATATGTTAGATGAAAATGTTTATATTACTACACAATTGAAATATTCTGACATTATGAACAATAATGCCGACCGGAATTGTGAATATTTTCTAAAATAAAAAATAATATTCTACATAACTGGTTCATGAGCGCGAAACACATGCACTGATTTTTAGACTAGACTATTTCACATAACCCTTATATGAATACGAATATTCTAGACTATTGTACCGAGAAATTGTTTTTTATCGAACGGATCAAACAACCGCTTGGGAAAGTTTCTTCCAACTCCCTTGAAAATTATGTTGTCTAAGCGGAAGAGTAAAGACTCAAAATCCTACTGGTCGACTCAATTGCCTATGGAGTGAAGATTAGTCAAAGAGAGGTTGAATTTTGAGTTGAATATGATGTTTGGTGCGATGCAGTCAATGGGTTGGTGACATGCTATACAGAAACGCCTTTTGATGATATCTATGTTTCAATGTCCGAATGAGGCCGATAACACAGAATTATTCAAGAAATTGCTTTAGAATTTACAAGCTCCAAGTTTCAAACCGAAAGTTCAGATCTTTGAAGAAGATTATTTATGAGTGTTTGAAAATTTGAAGTCATTGAATCAGTTGTTCTAGTATTAATTGTTTCTTACAGGATGTTCATACACAAGTTTTTCTGAAGTACTTGATATTGACCATCATTTTTAAGGAAGATTTAGACTATCTATATACTGTATATACATGGCCTCCAATCTTCCAAACCGTGAGGTTACTACAGAATCATCGGACGCGGTGGATGAAGTCATGTTATTAAAACAGTCTTCTTGTATTGGAATATTCCATTCCAGATGAATTCCCTGATTTCAAACTAAATAGTATGGAGAGTTACTAGTTTTTTATTTAACCAAAAAGGTGATGGAACGTTACATACGTATTTGAGAACTCAGTATTCAGCATCCCATGTGTTTGTATGTTTTTATTGTTGGCGGCATTTGTAAGTTTATAACCCTTTTGGAGCTTCTACAGAACTGAAATGCTCAATCATTTTTTAGTTGATGATGCCAAAGTTAATGAATATTTGCAAATACGGACGCATCAGAAGTATCGTGAATTTTAGACAGAATCATAAAAGACCTATTCCAGAAGATTAGGAAAGAAATAAGACTGAACAATAGGGAACCAATGACAATAGTAATCCCTTATTGGGATAATTATTTGCAGCTCTGCAAACATTACTTGATATGAAAACAACAAAAGAATAAGAATAGCATGATGACTATTTCGGTTTACAAATAACGAATTATAGAGACTAGAATACAAAAGAGGACTTATACTATCAGTATAACAAGAGACAACAATACACCACGAGACTAGTCAACAAGAAACTAGTATAACAAAAAACTGGTATAAATACTAGAATAATAAATCAAAAATACTTGAATATTTCACTCCTCATCCATTTCTATCATTTACACCCAATCACACCCACTGCTGGTTTGTGTATGTCGCATGTCGTGTTTAGTATAAAAACAAGCATCGCAAGAAAAAAAAACTTCAAAACACAACATGGATAACGAACACGTTGAAAGCCCAGAGCAAAGCTCTCCAGTTGAAAGGCCAGTTGCTGCCCCAGGTACCAAATGTTTTGTCAGACCATTAAACTTTGACACTGATCCAGAAGCCGTCAAGGAACACTTTTCATCTGCTGGTACTGTGACCGATGTGCAAGTTATTAAAGGATTTGCATTTGTTACATTTGAAAATGAAGAAGGTGCTCAACAAGCTGTCGCTACATTGGCTGGTAGCAACTTCCAAGGTGAAGACTTGCAAGTTGAGATTGCACGTGAAAAGAGAGAAGACACCAGAGGTAAGTACAGAGTCAGAGTTACTAACTTGCCAGAAGGTACTGCTTGGCAAGACTTCAAGGACTTTGTCAGAGACAAGACCAACTCCACTCCAACTTTTGCTAAGGTTTTCAGAGACTACGATGCCAATGAGACCATTGGTGCATTAGAATTTGGATCTGCTGAAGAATTGGAGAAGGCCATTCCATTGTTGGACAAGTCCGAGTTCCAAGATGTCACTATTGACGCACAAGAAGACACCACTCCATTTGTGCCTCCACCAGCAAGAAGAGGTGGATTTGGTGGCCGTGGTGGCTTCAGAGGCGGCCGTGGTGGCTTCAGAGGCGACCGTGATGGTGGATTCAGAGGTGGCCGTGGTGGCTTCAGAGGCGACCGTGATGGTGGTTTCAGAGGCGGCCGTGGTGGCTTCAGAGGTGACCGTGACGGTGGTTTCAGAGGCGGCCGTGGTGGCTTCAGAGGCGACCGTGATGGTGGATTCAGAGGCGGCCGTGACGGTGGCTTTAGAGGTGGCCGTGGTGGTTACGACAGAGGTGACGGCTACCGTAGAGATGGCGGGGACTCCTACCAAAGAGACAGATCTCCAACCAGATATTAAAGAATAGTGTACTTAATTTAGTGTGAGGGAATTTAAATGTACTGAGGAACGCGTAATAGACCGAGGGAACACGGGGATATTGTAATCACAGGAGGGATCCTTTGGGAATTACGCCGTCATATGCGTATAGAGTTATAGAGTTAATGGATAATGCGAGTTTTTGATTGCTATTAAAAAAATGTTAGTCAATTACGGAGACCATCCACTTCAGCAGTATAAGGTGTTCCACCATTCTGAAACGTGTAAAACTAGTTTGGTTTTCATCCATGGAGGCGCATGGAGAGACCCCCGTAATACGTACGACGATTTTAAAGAAATGGCCGCTAGTTTACTGGAGTTCAATACCTTTGGAATTAACTACAGACTTTCTCCCGATGTGAAACATCCTTCTCACTTACATGATGTAATTGCTGCGCTCGAACATATCCAAGACAAGTATCTGCTAAAGAGTTTTGTACTTGTAGGCCATTCAGTTGGTGCTACGCTAATCATGCAATTGTTTCAACAGGTGAAGTCATTTTTCATCATCAATTGCGCCATTTATCTTGATGGCATTTATGACATCCCTGCACTTTTGGAAGAATATCCCGATTATCTGTCTTTTGTGAATAGTGCTTTTGATACAGTTGAGTCTCCTCTGAAATTCGTTCAATTCCCAGGCAAAAGTGTTATAGTTCATTCCACAAAGGATGAACTTTTATCTATGAGACAAAGTGAGATCTTTGAGGATATGGTCAGTGCACCATTTAGAACTGAGTATGAAGATTTTGGATCTCATGAGGAGGTTTATAAGAATCCAAAGGTATTTGCATTGATTAGAAGATCAATTCTTGAATCTCAATTTGGTGGACAACATTATTAATCTTTCTTTTTAATGAACATTTATCAGTTATCAGGTATTTTTATTAGGTATTAGTATTCTTTATTAGCATTCTTTATCGGTATTCTTCATCACTATTCTTTATTAGATTTCAGTACTCTTCATATGGTAATTATCTCATCGCAAAAAATATGCTTAGATTAATAAGACGCTACTCTCAAGCAGTACTAGCTGAAAATATCCTCCCTCTTCATTATCAACAACAGGTACCTCATCCAGATGATCCTATCATTGTGGCCATGAGCTCAGGTGTAGACTCCCTGGTGGCTGCTGCTATCTACGCAAAGTCTCATAAAAATGTGCATGGTATATACATGGCCAATTGGTCACAGACCGCCAAATGTACTGAAACTGAATGGAATGAAGTTCAAAGAATATCTTCCCAACTTGGTATAACGTCTACAAGAGTTAACTTTGAAAAGGACTACTGGGCAGATGTTTTCCAGCCAATGTTGGCCCAATATGAAAAAGGCTACACTCCAAACCCAGATACTGGCTGCAACAAACATATTAAATTCGGCAAGCTATTCAACTACTGTAAGCAGCAATATGGCGATGCCAACTGGTGGTTGGTCACCGGGCATTATGCCAGAGTCATGAAAGATGTGAACCTGGGCGAATTCAACTTGATGCGCGCATACTCCAGGCACAAAGACCAATCCTACTATCTCCTGCTGATTCCTCCTTCCACCCTCAAGCATTTGTTGATGCCCATTGGCCACCACCACAAACCGCATATCCGCACGCTCGCAAGACTGTTTGATCTCCCCAACAGCGACAAGCCAGACTCGCAGGGCCTCTGTTTCGTGTCCCAGGAACACACCAACTTTAGAGAGTTCTTGAATGAGTACATTCCTCCGCTGCCCGGCGACATTGTCACCGAGGATGGTAAGGTATGGGGTCAGCACCAGGGATTATGGCATTGTACAATTGGCCAGCGCTCGACGGTTCTGATGCCTCAAGGTGACCCCAATTACAAAGGAATCTGGTATGTCCTGGAAAAGAACTTTGAAAAGAATCAGCTTGTCATTGTCAAAGGCGGAGATAATCCAAAATTGTTTAAGAAGAACTTATCCGTCCTGGACGTTGAATGGATCTCCCGCATCGATGAAAATGTGCCGATAGAAATCCAACATAGATCCCTTCAAACTCCTTTGAAAGTCAAATCTTTACAACTCGATCCCTCTGTGCTTATAGAATTGGTCGAAGAAACAAGGGCAATGGCCCCTGGTCAAATTGTTGTTATCTACCAAGGTTGTAAAGTTATAGGAAGTGGTGTGATTGACTCTGCCTATTAAACTTGTATATATTTTTCATCAACTCATTACTGTACATTATTTTATCTTGTTCTCGTAACTGTTGATAACTCATAATCAACAACTCCTAACTATCATAACTGTGTGTTCAAAAATAAATCTAGATAATATAATTCTTCTTTGATTCTTAAATATTTCTTGTTAAACTCATAACTTGAGTAAATCCGTTCTTGTTGGACTTGTGCTTATGCAAGCGTCTATTAAATTTGACTACTTGGGGTTTGGTGCCTAGAAGTTGGTTCTTTGTACCTTGTGTTTTTCGAATGACTACTGTTAGCAAAGGGTAGTAATTAAAATATGAGGAGGTGCACTACAATTGGAACGATCCATGACCAATAAATCCGTATGTGATTAAAGAATTCCTACCACAATAATGTACCGTCCATATAACACCAAATAATCTGGTACCAGTGTTCCAAATTATTCCATCAACTTTAAATAACTAAGTCATACCATTTCACTTTTTATGCCTGCTTTCATTCTACTGACCTGTTTTTCTTAAAATGCTTCTTCAATTTAATTCATATTCTTTTGCACCCATACAAAATCAACAAAAAAAAGAGAATTCCGATACCGGGAGTCGAACCCGGGTTTGCCCGGTGAAAGCGGACCGTGCTAGCCGTTACACTATATCGGACTTTTCTGAATATGTGCTTTTTGTAATGGCCGATTCTGCTAGCATAGCGAGAATAGGCTGGGAATTCCGGAGAGGTCTGGTATTTAATACAGTATGATCAATTGATATTGGTATCAATTGATGTGCAACGCTTTACAACAGTATATGCGCCTGCATCTAGGAATTAACACATTTCCCAATGCGGCCTTAAATTAACACATATGAGGAGTCGTCTGGGAAACTCATGATAGACCCGGAGGTTTGGCTGCAAACCTCCCCCGATTCTGGGTCTCTCCCTAGAGTTTCCTTAGGAAGGACGATATTATACAACAATATGTTTTATACTAACCTTAATTAGAGTACTTTCCCCGTACTCTATATCCGTCAAGTCAATATACCCCGGACCTCGGAAGTTAATTCTGCTATTGCTTTATTAATTGTCCCAGACTGATAAACTAATTCAGTCTTACATCAATTAATCCTTTTACTGACTCTTAACGGAGAATCTCTCTATATTTCTTATAACACTTAATCACTAAATACTTTAATGATGAAAACTTGTCTGAGTCAGAACTAGTCAAAGAGATCTCTTAATCTCTAAAAGGCGATCTTCTCTCGTCTTTTATAGAACATTAACCGTTTGTCCGAACTCGCCTCGTTTCATCTAATCAACCGAATACCTAATAACAACCTTAAGTAAGGTTGGCGAATTTCACCGATACCGCTTAGGTAATCGACATAGGCATATTATACAACAGAATATGAGAATGCAGCTTATTTACACGTCCTTGCATTAATCGACATTTACACTGTAGTATCCAATAAGGTGTTAAATATTGTTATCTGGGAATTTTACTCCGGTAGTTAATAGCTTCTCTTAAGTCCTTCGAAAGTTATAATAGCGGAAGATATAAGTTGAGGTGGTTGTTATGTATTCTCTAGGATTATATATGTAAAGCTTAAATATAAAGTGTTCGAATTTGCCAGCCAAGTATGTTCCACTTTGTGTAACATTAAGAGTCAAGTAGAACATTAGTATAGACTTGAGTCAAAGAAGTAGAATAACTATACGGATTATATACAATGGTAATAGGTATTATTAAATATAGTATTATCAGCGAACCAAAGAAGTAGCATATAGGATGAAACATTAACAGGGAAATATCGCAAAAACAACTGGTCGCCAGTTTTAGAATCTGAGGTGCATAATTCTCCTTATTTAGACATTTGTGTAAATTGTTTTAGTAAATCCCACTTACTTTGTCTCTGCAATGTGGCCGGTTCTCAATGCGATATCACCGATCATCCCTTGTACTCGATCGTACAATAAATGTTAATCGTACAATACAACAAGTAGTTGTTAGGTGGGCTCATCAACGTTTACGAAGAGAAGCATTCACCCACATTTAAATACTGCTCTTTACTCAGCTACAATTCACCCTGCATTATCAAGGTAATTCCAATCCCCCAATTCTCCCGTTAATTCTTGAAATTCTGGCATGATTTCTAAACCTTTAAGTTCCAGCCTCCGGTTAGACTTCCTTGGTGTTCATTGGAAAAGGTCATCATCTCTCACTGGTTCCTTGTAGCAAATGATGGCCACTCAATGCCTTATCAATACTACAGTGGCGAATTGCTTCTCCCAATGGCTTGGAAGTCTTACATGTTGAATACCCACTTTAGTTATGCGGCGTTCGATTTGACACAATTAGGTAATCCAGACTTTTTTAGGAAAATACGAACCTCAGTATAAAAGGAACCTGAAATCACCACAAAATTTAATATACAATAAAACACTTAAATTATAGTGCTTAACGTTAGTAATTAACAACAGTTTTATATAAAGAGGATAATTGATCTCAGGTAGATAAATTATTGAACAGAAATATTGATAATTTAAGTTCCAAGGAGCTTTCTAGTTAAAGGAGAGAATAATAATAAAATAGTACCATGAGTAGGTGGAATGCTCATTTTAATCAACCGGTAAATGAGCCTTATACATTCCGCAATAATGGAGAATTTTATCTTGACCCCAAGCACACATACCCAGAGCTAGATCCTTACGATGTGGATGCATATGCTCCCTACGGGTACTGGTTCGTTGTGAACAAACACATCATGTATTATGAGATTGAGGCTAGTATATTTGGCGAGACATTAGACTTCAAAGTTGGTTATAAACTTTTTGAAGCAGGTTTACAAAGCGCTCATTTGCGTTGGTGGCAGAACAAGTACGCCAAGGCACCAGGAAATGCATCGATAAAAGAAGCTATTATGGACTTTATTTCAGAGCATTCAGTTTATGTTTCTGAGATTACAGTCATCCATCAACTTTCGAAGGTGGTTCAAAACGGAACCATTCACGAGTACCTTGAGAGTGTACTCAGATGGTTAGGTATCCTTAAGATGATAAATCTCTATTATGATTCACCGGCAATTGGCTGGATAATCTATAATAATTTGGACAGATCTGTTCAGCAGAATGCCAAAGTACATCCATCATACAAGAAGAATATTTTATTTGCTGACCTTCATAAGATTTTACTGGAAGAATCGAAAAAGGAAGATTCTCAAGGTTTTGCTTATTATGGTAATCAAAGAATATCTGGTGAGAATAGAGGAACTATCACAGACTCGGAAAATAAGTACTTCATGGTGCCTAAAGTTATTGCACCTATTCTTGCGCCAGTTAAATATTCTTTGAGCAAGTTTCAAGGTTTAGATAATTCTTATTCTTTTAATAAGAATCAAGATTTGCAGATTATTCCTGAATTTAATGAACATCAGTATCTGCAAGCCTCCTCAGGTTTTTTAAATCGGGATCAGAATATGCAATTATCTGTGAATAATCAGTTAACTCAAACAACAAACTCTTTGGATCATCAAGCTATTCAAACAACAAATTCTTTGGATAATCTAACTATTCAAACGTCGGACCAAGTTATGCAAACAGCAGATTCATTGAACAGTAACCAAGATTTAGGCGGCAGATTAGATCCTTCAAACAATCACGATACACACATGCCCGATATTCACACTGAGGATCAAGGCATACAGACATCAGAGAATGAAGATCAAGAAATGCAAATTTCAGGTGATTTGAACGAATACCAAGGTTTATCAAAGTCTTTGGACGACGGTAAACAAACATCCTTTATCCAAAATGAGGATCTAGGTATACAAATGTCTACTACTCAGAATGAGGATGAAGAGATTCTTACATTAGATTCTTTGAATGACCAAGATAAGAATACATCTATTCAAACTGATAACCCAGCTATGCAAATATCAGATACTCTGAATGAAGAACGGAATATAACAGTTCCTTTACAGAATCAAGATATACCAATATCAGATTCTTTAGGCAATCAAACTATACGGATAACAGATACTCAAAATGAGGAGCAAGTTATTCAATTATCAGATGCTATGAATGAGTTAGACACTAGTTCTGATTACTTGAACGAGAACCAAGATACGCAAATCCCGCCACTTCCTCTGGATATTCAAGAAGCTAGATCTGACTCTTTACGTAATAATAATGCTTCACACACTAGAACACATTCTCTAAGTGAAGATTTAAAAAATAGATCTGATTCCCTGAATAACCATGTTTCCCAAACTGGGTCAGATTCATTGAACGAAAACCAAGAATTAGAAGTAGCTTCAGAATCTTTGAACAAGGACAATGATCTGCAAATCACCCCCCTTCATTTGAGAATTCAAGAAGCTAGATCAAATAAGTGTTATGAGAACCAAGTTTTACAAATTACTCCACTCCATTTGAGAATTCAGGAAGCTAGACCAGATTCTCTGAACAAGGATCAAAATCTACAAATCACGCCACTTCATTTAAGAATTCAGGAAGCTAGATCAGGTTCTCTGAATGATGACCAGGATATGCAAAGAACACCACTTCATTTGAGAATTCAGGAAACTAGATCAGATTCTTTACATGACAATCAAGATTTCACACCACTCCATTTGAGAATTCAAGGAGCTTTAAATAAGTATCGTGGTTTACATACTACAGCACATTCTCTGAATGAACACTTAGAAACTAGAACAGATTCTGTGAACGAGGACCAAGATTTAGAAACTAGATCAGATTCTCTAAGCAACCACAATTTACACTATTTGAGTGAGGATCATTATATACAAATCCCATCACATTCTCTGAGAAAGAATCGTGAATTTCATAACCCTCTGCGTCGTCTGAGAAAGAACCATTTACAAGCGCCGACACATCCTCTGAGAATGAACAGAGATTTGAATAACCCTTCCCGTCGTCTGAGAAAGAACCAAGATTTACAACCACCATCACATCCTCTGAGAATGAACCCTTACTTCCAAACAACATCTTATCACCTGAGAAGAAACCATAATTCAGCATCAAACCCTCTGAGAAGAAATCAAGATTCCCAGGCCACTTATTCTTCGAGAAGGAAACATGATTCAGAAACCACATATCCTCTGATAAAAACCCCTGATTCAGGAGACACATCATATTATTTAAGCAAAAACCAATATTCACATAATTCTCGTGCTTATACGAAGACTAATGTAAATTGTATTTCCAAGGACCCAAAGAAATGTCGCTTATGTGGTAAAAATGGTCATCTTAAAATGAATTGCTACAGGTTAAAGGGCAGAAACAATTCTTATCCAAATCGAGAATTAAACATCCTGACCTGAAAATGTACTTGGCGTTAAACTCTTTGTGAAATTACAAGCTGACCCTTAAAGATGATTCTTTTCGATACCTCATTTCGATGCTGTATTTTAAAGACATTCAGAGAATGTTAAACCGAAAATATTGGGTCCAATAATCATGCCTGACTACCATTTGGTGGCCGATAGAATTTCAATACGGAGTCAATTAATAGTTAACTGAGAAGATTGTGTAAGGATTGAGTCCTAGACAACCAGAATTCAGAAACAAGCATTTGAATTGAGCTTTGAGGAGTTCTATTGAGGCTTTGAAAGGACATACCTTTAATGGCCAAAAACGGTAGAATGATAGAAGATCCTTCCTATAATGACTGGTAGATTTCTAAGGAATTCTATTCAAGCTATGATATAAATGGTAAACGGGGTTACCTTTATAAATGCGTATTTGACAACGTCCGGTTTAGCTATTTGCTTTACTGATGACCACGGACGTAGTTCATTCTATTTTCCTGTGGGGACAAGCTTATGATGCTGTCTAAGAAACGTACGAGCAATAATCGCAGTATTTGATCTTTTGACTATTAAAAAAACAAGAACATCAATATTTAAGGATTGATATTCAAGAATTACATATCTCAAGAGGACATTAATCACAGGTAAATCAAGCGTTTTACAGATATATAAATTGTGAGTCTAGGATTTCAACTGTGTTTCGAGTGTGGCTTACATAATCGATGCAGTAAGACGACTCTAGTGCTGACAGAGCTAAGAATAACCAATATGCATTCAGAATATCTGAATGAAATGTATGAAGTCCGAAGCTTCTACATGAAGCTTTCTTCATTAATTTTAAACAAAAATAGCTGAATGAACCCCAGACATATCGATGACTTTACTCCATAAAGTTGCATAGTTGAAGAAGATTTAAAGACATTCATGATGAGAAGAAAGTAGCAATTATTATTGTTTTCATAAGAATTTTGTTGTTAACTTTTTCAAGAACGATTGGTATCTTAAAATTGTCCTTTCGTGTGATAGTTGATAGCTATGAACACAAAACTTAGTAAATGGAAGAATATTTTGAATCAATATTGCAGGAGAAACTCTCAAAAATCATTGGGGAGGAAAAACTCTCGTATTATTGGGAAACTACACTTGAATATCTTCATTTTTTTCTGTTTAATAAACCTATACGTTAAACATCCTTTTGGTCAACGACAGCCAATGCAAGAGGAGTACCGCCAGTACAGTCATTGTCGGCTAATGAGTATTTGTTTTCGCCAGATGGGCATGCCTTCCAGTCACCCTTCCCGTTAAGAACCAAGTGACCGTTATCAATAGAGAAGCCAGTAGTTGGCTTTTCAATGCCCCATGGGTCAGCGTTTCCCAATTCACCAGTGTTGTCGTCATGAAAGACACCAACACCGTCTTGGTCAGTTAAAGAACCATCTTCATGCAAAGTAAAGGTGACATCAGCGCCTTCATCAGTCCCGACCGAGAAGACATGCAAGTGTTCGCTGACCTTCTTTACAGGGCCATTTTGAAATTTGGAGCCAGAACGAATGGTGATCACACCAAATTGGACTTTACCTGGAGAAGATTTCTCGTTTTGTTCTGGGGTTTCTGGAGCTTCTGGGGTCTCTGGAGCTGGCTCTTCTGGAGAGGGCTCTTCTGGAGATGGAGTTTCCTCTGCATCACCGACAACATTAGCCTTAAGTGCAACTGGAGAACCATTGGAATCATCACAAGAGGTAGTGATCTTGGTGGTTCCATCACTTGGACATGCGTAGAAACCATCCTTACCGTGAGTTAAGTAGTCATTATAAAGACCAAATGATTTATCAGCTTCATCAGTCTCCACAAATGAACCGTCCTTCAAAGTAATGAACTTGTCATTCTTACTCAAAGAACCATCGTCGTTCAATGTAAAAGTTGTTGCATCGCCACTTCCTAGGGCGAGCTCACCATCCTTGTCTACGAGACTCAAGTATTGGTACTGAGATCCAGATCTGATGGAAAGAAATTGATACTTGGACGCAGCTGCTGCTAAAGCAGCCATAGTAAGTAAGTTAAAAGTAGTGGAGAATTGCATTTGGTTGGTGATCAAAAAACCCCCCGATCGGCGGCACTTATATACTTGTGCAAAGGGTCCATATAGACACATTTTTTGCAGCTATTTTCTATATTTAGGACATCAGATGAAAAGTATGATGTCATATGGTGGAAAGTTTATGTAAGCTAAGATTATGTAATATTGGTATGACGTCATGGTCTGCATGAAACAATAAGCACGTGGATTGTGTTAGTTCCATAGGTCATCTAACAATTCTTAACAATAGTTAAAAATATCTAGTTCTTTTGTTTAAGTAGATTTCAAGAAGAGCATTGTGGTCACATGAAATTCCAATTACATGGTAAACATTCTCCTTGAAAAATAAGCTTTCGCTTGTCACCCCAAAATTTACTCTTGGCTGGCGAAACCAAACGACCCGAGGTTTGTAAGTTTTAATAATGTAACTTGAGTAACAAAAGAATAAATAACATTTTAAATGTAATGACAGTTCTAAGATAAATCTCAGTTTGTTTTAGTTTCGTTCCTACAATCGTTCTAACCATATCCAATCCATTACTATAAAACATCTAAAAAGCCACAATAGGGTATAAACTACTGTGTTCATCCTTCTTCTCCAAGTCCGCCTTCTTTTCCTGCAAGAAACGTAACACCATAGAAATCATCTCTCTATGTCTAGCAATCTCCTGTAACTTCGAGTCATTAACAGAGAGTTTACCGAAGACATCTTCCAAAGATTCGTCTTCTTCATCCTCATCATCCTCATCATCTTCATCATCTTCATCATCTTCATCATCTTCTTCTTCTTCTTCTTCTTCTTCTTCTTCTTCTTCTTCCTCATCATCCTCATCATCTAATGCTTGAGCAGATTTTTGATGGGATGGTGCAAAATCCATACCAACGGCATAACCAGGATGCTGAAGTGGATATCCAGTAACAGCTCTGTTTGCTTGAGGATAAGTAGGAGCATATGAATTATGGTTATTCACCATAACGTCATACTTGTTGAAAGGGAGTGGGTTGGAAGAAAGTTGAGGTAATGAAGGATATACTGAACCAACAGGAACCTGTGGAACATACTGTTGAGTAGGAACTGGAGGATACTGGTTTGACAAAGATTGATATTGCATGTCAATGTTATTTGCCAAAGAAAAGAAAAACTTTTCAGCGTCGTTAATATTGGAACTCATGGCGGCAGCAGAACCAAACGATGGGTTGTGTTGAGCGCTTGTGGCAGCAGCAATCTGCTGCAGAACATGTTGGTCATCCAACAGGTTTAACTTGTTGAACATTTCCGAGTTGTAAGCGGAAGAGTATTCTGGTTTTTGCTTCTTAGATGGGTACTCAGCAAAGTTAAAGTCCGTCAATATAGAGTTTACAACATTCATATTGTGTTGGGAGTTATCAAATCTTCTCTTTCTACTTTCATCATAGTAGCTAGGAATGTAATGATTTGGATAAGCCATTTCAGCAGCCTTCTGTTGTTTGAGTAATTCACGTTGCTGTTTTCTCAACTTCTTTGGGTTATCATCGGCATGAATCTTCGAGTGTTTCTTCAAATCTTGAGGACGCTTAAAGCTCTTTGGACACAAGTTACAATGGAAAGGCTTCAAGGGAACATGCACTCTCAAGTGCGAGGTGATGTGGTCTCTTTTGATTGTGGAAGTTCCACACTTGTCCCAGTCACATGTCAAGGACAAGTTGTTAGACGACTTTCTACCAACGTGGTCGTCACATAAATGTTCGTACAAAGCCTCAGGGGTCTCGAAAATAGTCACACAGTCTCCCCAGTGACACTTGAATGGACCCTTCAAGTCAGAGTCCTTAATCTTCTTGTAGGTTCTCTTAACCTTGACAGGAGCAGCCCCGTCGTTTTGGGAAGGTAACTCAACATTCTGTTGGGCACCTCTCGACTCAAAAAAGTACAACTGGTCCATCTCCAACGATGGATACAACATCTGCTGTTGGTGTTTGCCAATAGGCGAGTTCACTGAAGACAGCGATGTAAACGAGCTTTGAGGTGAGGAACTGTCATTGTTGGGCGAGCCACTCGAGCTAGGTCCCGACTCAGACGATGGAGAATACCCTCTTGTCTTTCCTTCGTATTCAAACTTGTTTTGGTTGGGAATTTGTATTTGACTGGTTTCGTTATTGACCGCCACTGGACCTGCGCTGATTTCTTCGGCGGAGGGCTGCCCTTCAACACTAGACGTCGCGTTAAGATAGCTTACTGGATGTAAATTGAAATTCATCTTGTTTATCAACTTTTTTTTTTTTCTTGGGATAATACCCCTTATAAATGGGAACTCTCTGGTTCCTCTTTTTTTTTATTCGAAGGCCAAGAAAAACTGGTTTGGGATGGTTACGTAACTTAGTATTGGCGCCAAGATTACGTCGTATCATCATTTCCACGCCTATCTATTATGTCATGCCACCACCTGGGGGCTGATTATCCGCTGGCCCTTGCATTGCTGTGTCCTGGAGTCACTTGGGGTGTAATCTACGGTTGCTAAATAGATGCTATTGTCTTCGATTGTCTGCGATGTAAAAAAGAAATTTTTGAAAAAAATTCTCCTGGGGGTGAGTCGAACACCCGATCTCAAGATTACTTTGAGGTACTCATTACAGTCTCGCGCCTTAGCCAGCTTGGCCACCAAGAGTTTTTCTGAAAGCTGGAATTTTCACTGCCTTATGTAGTAGATGTCATTTAGTAAGGGTATCGTTAGCGATGAGTATTTTGTGCCAAGTGGTTGATTACTTTGATAGTATGCTTGTTGATATATATATATATACTGAATATGGTATAGGCTTGGCAAAACGTGGGTGTGTTTTTCTCATTGCGTCTGCCCAGATAAAACAAACGAGAACGACTTCAAGTGGTTGAAGTGTTCATAATAGAAAAATGAATCAAGGGAATGTTTATTTTTAATAGAATATGACAGACGAGATTAGAAGAATACGTCTATTCATGGGAATACTTTAAGACGGGTTAATAGAAATATTTCTTTGGTATTCAGAGAAAATATTTTTGGTTGGTACTCATTAAAGACACATTTCCGTTATTCATTAGAGAATTTCATAGAGATTTTTTATAAGAGAACATTTGCATAGATTATTCATTAAAAATTTATAAATTGGAAAATTTATTTAATTATCAAATTATTCAGTAATCAAAATATTCAGTTATCAAAATATTCAGTTATCAAATTATTCAGTTATCATATTATTCAGTTATCAAATTATTGATATAATTCATATACTAATATCGATTCAAGTAAAGTATGATAGCAATCATAAAAACAATAAACAATAGGCCTGTTGTATAGCCCTCTTTCATGTGGTCTCAAGCACGTGTGAGTAGCACCTGACATACCACATGTCTCGGGCTTACATAACAACCGCACGTAACCTTGGGAGGGTTGGTTGGAATACTTTGACAAGAATTATCTTGATTGCTATCTATAGATATTACTATATATATTCTGACTGGGAGTTATCACCGTCAGCACTCACCTTTGTTATTAGTCTATCACTCCGTGTATCGACTTTAACTAACTAAGACTTTTCTAGTACTCACTTGTTAGTACTACAATACATCTACGAGGTCCCAACCTCCCTACCTAGTAGATACCTACTGTTGATTACTCTTGCAGTTATCACCATAGGTATAACTTATAAGGACTTACGTAAGGCATGACCTAGTTATACAACAAGGCCTATAATTTTTTATATTCTTGGAAAGATTTTTAAGAACTATAATAAGTATCTTCTTTGTGATAAAATTAGATCTCCATTTGCACCCACTGAAAACCGTACAAGGCGTTACATTCCAACGTCCGAATATTCCGCTACACATTTAAAACATAATGCAATTAATTTAGGTATACTAAATAGAACTGAAATGCAGGGAATAATTAATTTGCTCTCAGAATAACAATGGGTATGATACAATAAATATGCGTAAACAAGCTCCGACTAGCAGACATGTTTAGAAAGTTCCAATCTGATATTAGCGGGTTTGTAAACTTTCAATTTACAACCTTTAAAATTCTTCTCAGATAATCCACATCATCATCCAAGGTCTTACTACTTAAATTAAACCTTGTGAACATTGTAGCTGGATCAAGACGATTATCCAACTCTGTGATAGGAAACATCAATGCATCTTGATGCAAGTCTGAATTTTTATTCAATTCCTTCTTCAGAGTACTTCTAGCAACATCAGGTGATGCGTCCTTACTTTCAATGAGTCCTCCAAACATCGTGGAGAGAATTTTACTAGAGCTGTTTCTTTTCAACGATGCTGTTGAAGCTTTCGAATGGGGCACCACCGTCTTAGTGAACGATTCATCTGTGCTATACCGATTTTCTTCATCCGAGTAAGCTTCATGACCAGAGGTGGCTCCGGCGCCACAACAACAACAATAGAAAATCCCCACAATCACTCCAACCACAACCAACCCAACCGCCGTAAAGGTGCCTGCAACTTTACCTTTTGAATCAAAAAAAGACTTTTTATTCGATGGAGCTTGTGAGTCGCTTGGGGATGCTGTGATGAACTCCGTTCTTGTGATTTCTGTTTGCGATCCATTGATGATTTTTGTAGATACTATTGTTGTTGGAGGTGCAGTCCGAGATGAATCTGGTGGACTTGATGCTGAAGATGAAGAAGTGGTAGATGTAGATGAAGAAGTGGTAGATGTAGATGAAGAAGTGGTAGATGATGACGAAGAAGTAGTAGTAGATGACGATGACGAGGTTGTTCTCGATGAAACCCCCAGTGTCAGACTCAGTACTTCACTAATCGTTCCACTCGGTACTCCAATCAATAAATACCCATAATAATTATCCTTTGCACAGCTCTCTTGGCCATATCCTGGACACGGAGTGTCACAATTGTCCATCCCAACCGTTTGTGCTGGCACCTCGTTTGAACACCAACATCCATACCCTTGCAAAATTGCAACACTAAATTGTTTGCCTAAACAATAATTCTGACAAAAACCATTCAGCATAAACTGATCCAGCGTTGAGTCACCTCCAGTATTAAATGTCGAACATGAATTAAGAACTAACCCAACCGTGTATTCCAACAATACAACGAATGCTAAAAGTTTCATAATCCTTTCTCCACTAACCCTCCTCCTTATATAGTTTAAAAAATTTAAAAATAAACTTTTCCCTAAAAACCAAAAATAACTTTCAGGGATTTCAAGGTTTGGTATATATGTTGATTTTCCAACAAAGTATAGTATAAGATTTCCCGTGTAATTCGTATCTCGTCAAATCGATTCTCTTTCAAGAAGAATAGGAACACGGGGTGACCACAAAAAAACCTTAACCCTAATATGAAAAAAAACGTTTGTAGAAAGTATCGATATTTATATATGAATTTATGTAGCAATTAAGGGACTTTCCACAAAAATGCATCAAAGACAGTTTTCTCGCAATGGGACATTTTAAAAATATGATGCACAATGAACGATGGTGAGATGCAGGAGCATGCAAAGTTTGAGTTTGGTGGAGGTTTAGATGCATTAGTCGGAGTCTGCTACCATGATCCAACTTGAAACATCTCCTATGGGTTTCATTGCTGAAATGGTGTGATTGTTGCTAATTGCGATAACATGTGCAATATGCACTGTGCGACCTGCGAACAAGTTCGCAAAGTCTGCGGATCGATCCGCACAGCTTCAAAGTTGCCTACGGGTATCACGGATTCAAATCCTGTCGTGTTTGAGAATGTTCGATCCGTTCCGTTTCAACAGACAAAACTCTAATCCCATGTACAACCTGAGTTTATTTTTGAAACTCCGTAGTCTTCCTTCGTGCGTGCAAGTGCCTATCCTTTACACTGACCACCGCTAGTAATTGCCCTGCGTATCATCTGATACTACTAGTGGCGTGTAATTGGTGCCTATTTGTCCTTCGTATTCCCATGTTCATTTGCAGCTAAAAAATATTAACACCTAACACGCGAAGAAATGTCTGAAATATGGTTGGTTTCACCCCATTTGTTGAATTAGGTACAACCAATAGTCAACAAAGGACGATGAGTAACGAACGATGGGTAACGATCGATGAACCACGAACGAAGTGAGTGCAAAGTAAGTTAACGTGAATGAGTTAGCGTGAATGAGTTAGTGTGAATGAAGCATCTTGAATGAAGTAGCATGAATGAGATAACATGAATGAGAGATCATGAATGAGAGATCATGAATGAGAAGTGTGACTAAGAAATGTGACTGAGATAGCATTAATGAAAGGCAAGTGCCTGTAAATTAGTGTGAGCCTTTGTGATTTTATAAAATTAAGGTTATGTGAACATTTCTATGGTTATTCCATAATAATTTCATCTCTAACATCATTCCAACACTATGGTTGCAAAATTAAGGCACTTCATATTTTTCTTACAAAGTGCTGGTTGCTTGAAAATTTGCAACCAATTTTCAAATAGCACAAAAACTTAAAACATACACATTTGATCTGGTTATAAAGAATTGAATATCTTATCAAGCCTATTATGTCTGACACTAATTTATATGATACTATTGTTATAAATAATGCATACTTTCAAAATTATGACAAATCAACAGATGCAATCACTTTCTCAACAGTTGAAGAATATAAGGCATGGTTTATTAAATATAAATTATATCCCAAACGAATTTCTTTTTATTATTATGAAGATTTTATTTCTTCCAAAAGATTGATTCCTGATATCCTAGCTACAAGCCTACAAATCGATGTTGTATTTTATTCTAGATCCCAACTTTCATTCTCAGATATGAAAAAAGACTTTTTTCTATCCCGAGCTTATAGAATTAGTGTGGTTGATTTAAGTTTTCAAGTTTACGATCCGGAATTTATATATTATGTAAAAAGGGTAGCTAAGGTGAAGTTCACGAGGCCGAATTAATAGAGATAGACGATTTGTGAGTTTATAAGTTGATTCATTGATACATCAATACACATTTTTAGTAAGTCTCTAGAATGATTAAAACACAGAGTAACATTACTCGGAAACCCATTCATACAACTTAGATAACTCGTTCATTCTCCTTTATTTTCTATTTACAAGTAACCCCCTCTGTACCATCTCATCCCTAGTTTGAGCAAAAGTCAAATTCTTCCGAAGACTCTCAAATTTCAACTGATTCGTCTTGAAATAGTCGTTCACTAAATGTCCAGCCTTAATGACTTCCCCAGTATCAATCGATACAGAACCGTTTCTCAACAGCTTCCATTCTGCTCGCTCATCATCCAGAAGAGACATATTTACTTTGGCTCTAGCAAGATAAAACTCCAACTCATCATATCTTTTGCCTATGATCATTCTGCTTTGAGACTGCCTTTCGCCTACACTTTTCTTTCCATTGCTGTAGTGAATCACATCATCTGGAATCGATAACTCGGTAACCAAATCGTCTAAAACGCCTCGGGCCATCAACAAAACCAATCTTCCATTGGTGGTTGTGAGCCCGTCAAGGAGTATCAGGACCATGTGCAGGTACACGATCGGAAGATTTCGGGCTCTATTGTAAAAGCCCAACAGCACTGCAATCTTGTCACCCATGGTACTTTTTTTGATCAGCTCCAAGAGAACCTTTGTGGTGTGATTGTCATATAAAGTTTCCTTGAAAACACCCGCATGAAGCATGCGGTGTGCAGCCACTTTATTGGATAACTTACTATCGTCTCTCCAACCAGTGCACCTAAGATCTGTTTCAATGAAACTCTCCACGTCTCGAGTGTCCAGGGTGGTTTCACCAAAATCATCAATAATCCTATACATTAGATTGGTCAGAATAGGTATATTCATCATTTGCAACTTGGTTAGAAACAACTCTCTTAAAAAAATATTGTTGATGCAGTCGTAGATGCGGTTAAAAGTGCTCATGTTGATGCTAAGACCCAACGTAGTAGAGAGCCTCAAGTATTCTAGCACCACCTGGTATGAATTTGTATTGGATCGGATATGGGAATGCGTCTTGACATGCCGCAACAAGCTATTGATGGTTTCGATGTTTGGAGAATGCCCGTCCTTCTTCATCACCAACATAAGCTGCCGCGCAAAACTCGATTGGTTTTTGTCGTAGCCAAACCATTTGATAAGGTAATTGTACGTGTCTACCGACCTCACTTTCTTAAACTCTTCATCTTCAAGATGGTGTGTAAGCATTAAAATCCTCGGTATTATACCTGCCTTGAGAGACAGTGAGTTCTTATAGTAGAACTTCAGATGAGTTAAAACATAGATATACTCTCGAAACAGTTCAGACGTTAAAGGTGACGGAACAGCTGGTATTTCATGATGTGAAACTGAAGGGTACTCTCCAAATCGAATATCTTCATCTATCTGTAGATCCTGGGGTACAATCTTTATTAGATAATCCATCATTCTCTGAAAGTACATGCGGTCTTCAAGTAAAAAGTTGTCTTTACGTGGGTATTTCTTGGTCCTTTCCCAATTCAACCGTGCTTTATCCGCATCATACTTCACTGCGTCTTCATTGAATATCTTCAAGTTATCCATATTAAGTGGTTGGAGGAATTCTTTATAGACTGTACCCTGTACATCATACGTTTTTCCTCGCCTTGTGCTCCCTACAATCCCACCTTTGTTCGTACCACAGACCTCATGTGGCTTCACATGCTTGCTCTTAACCTTCTTAACACTCTTAACTTGCCGACCATACCTTCCTATCCTACTTAACGTATCTCGAATGGAAAGCATTGACCTGTATACAATGTTCAAGTCAAATTTTTTTTCTAACAACTAAAAAAAAAAACGATGTCTTCACCACAGAGAGAAGGTTTTAGTATTCCAGCTTCTATTTCTCAAGCTGCTCTTGGTCAAATCACCAGCAAGTCTCTTGGGGTCAGATATAATTGTGCACAATGTGCTGCTTCCTTTTCCCTTGGTAGAAACGACGCCATCAGATGTAAGGAGTGTGGTCACAGAGTCATTTATAAGGCAAGAACCAGAAGAATGGTTCAATTTGAAGCTCGTTAATCACTGTATCACAGTATATTCATCTAGATGTTATGTTTGATATTCGACTTTGTATCTACTTGATACTCTGTTGTTGATTATGTTCATGTATATTAGGTAATTAAAATGGATCAACCTTTCGGGGTTTGTATAGTAATAGAAATATGAAGTCCCCAGGATTATTGTTTAATGTAGAACCTCAAGTCAATGAGGTAATGTTCAGTTCTGTTTATTGTCTGATTAAAACGCTGAGTAATCAGTTTCTGATCTCCAATCTGGATATGCCTTTTAGTTCGACAGTTATTCCACCATTTATGATTGTCAGCGATTGTAGCTAATCGTATTGTAATTAGATGGTAATTCCACCATTCATGATTTCCATGAATGTAGCATTACTAACAATCAATATTTAAGAAGCGAAAATCACGTAGAAGTTTCATAATTAATTCCTTTATTTCTTTACACATATTAAGGAATAGCCAGGATTCGTGTGTTGTATAATTTCGTCCTTCCTAGGGAGACTCCCCTGAGGAGTCCCGTCGATTAAGGTTCCGCGTGGTAAGCCCATTTCACATTAAGGTTGTGCGCTGATGTGTAACGAAACGTCGAGCTACTGGATGCAGGTGCATATGGAATATATAAGGTCCTAGATTAGCTCGCTATAGAGACAGGAGTTCTAACCTGTCTAGAGAAAGACTTACCTAGTACTTAGATTCGAAATATGCAAGGACTAAGAGATTGGTCCAGATCAGCTGTAAGGAATCACACATCACTTGATACTGACTTACCTATTGACTCCCTTGGATTAGATACTAGACCTCTCCGGAACCCAGCCTATTCTCGCTAAGTTAGCAGAATGAGCCATTATATACAACTTCGTATGTTGTATAAACTCGTCCTTCCTAGTGAGATCATAGGGAGAGATCCCGAATAGGGGGAGGTTTGCAGCCAAACCTCCGGGTCTATTATGAGTTTCCCAGACGACTCCTCAAATGTGTTAATTTGAGGCCGCATTGGGAAATGTGTTAATTCCCAGATGCAGGCGCATATAGAATATATAAAGACCTAGATTATCTATCTAGAGGAACCAGAAGTTCTTACCTATCTTACTCCATAGATAATCAGATCTTAGATACAGAATACATAAGGACTAAGAGTTTGGTCCATATCAGCTGTAAGGAGTTACGCATCGATTGATACCGAGTTACCAATTGATCCTATTGGATTATATCGCAGACTTCTCCGGAACCCCGCCTATTCTCGCTAAAGCTAGCAGAATGGGTCATTATACACAACATTGTATTAAAATAGGTCCCTTGGCCCAGTTGGTTAAGGCGTGGTGCTAATAACGCCAAGATCAGCAGTTCGATCCTGCTAGGGACCATTTATATGGGCGTGTGGCGTAGTTGGTAGCGCGTACCCTTAGCATGGGTAAGGTCTCGGGTTCGATTCCTGACTCGTCCATTTTTGCGGCATTAATTTTTGACCGATTGGGGTCAGGTCTTTAGAGGTAGGAAATATAACCAATCCAATTTACTACAGGGTAAAGCATCATCTGGGTCCCTTACTTCGTAAGACGAGTTTTCGATGAACTCTTAGTGTTATCTTTTGAATCCATTAAAGTTCCGATGGTATAGACAATTCTTGAGTTGTTGAAGACGAAAAAACGACATCTTAGAATACTAAAAACATAGCTACTTTAAAAGTATAAAATTTGGAAATTTGCTATTACTGAACTAATGATCACAACGAAGAATCATCCGACTTAATGATTCTACAAAAGAATAACATAAAATAACATATCATTTAAAAGTAGTATACAACAGAATCAAATCTATAAAATCATGGAAGAAGAGAATAATTATTCAATCAGAATAAAATGAATAAAATGAAAAGAGTCGTTAAAGATGAAGAAATTTTCAAACTTGAACCTGCATTTGGAGCATTTGGAACTTCAGGAACTTCCTGAGTTGGAGTTGATGATGGTCCAGGCAAGGATTCATTTGGTGGAACCTTCTCTGTAACTTGTGGATTCACTGGTGGCTCATTAGTAGAAGGTTTGATAGTACTGGTTATAATTGTAGTTTCAGTATCTTGCTTTGGTACACTAGAGCTGGTGACCTTTGAGTTGGGTTCACCTTGAGTTGGCTCCGTAGCTGTAGTTTCAGAGGTTGTAGTATCCTTTGAAACCAAAGGCTCTGGAGTGGATGATGGCTCAGGGCATGTTGTTTCGGTCTCTGTGGTTTCAGAGGTGGTGGTTATAGTGGTTCCTGTCGAAGGCTTTGGTTTGGTACATGATTCACCAGGGCATGTTGTTTCGGTCTCTGTGGTTTCAGAGGTGGTGGTTATAGTGGTTCCTGTCGAAGGCTTTGGTTTGGTACATGATTCACCAGGGCATGTTGTTTCCGTCTTTGTGGTTTCAGAGGTGGTGGTTATAGTGGTTCCTGTCGAAGGCTTTGGTTTGGTACATGATTCACCAGGGCATGTTGTTTCCGTCTTTGTGGTTTCAGACGTTGTGGTTGTAGTTGATTGTGAAGGCGTAGTCTCAGAGGTGATACTAGTTTCCGAAGCAGGTGGTTCACCGGTGGTAGTTGGCTCCTCGACTGGTGGTTCACCGGTGGTAGTTGGCTCCTCGATTGGTGGTTCACCGGTAGTAGTTGGAGGCTCCTCACTAGTAGTTGGAGGCTCCTCGACTGGTGGTTCACCGGTAGTAGTTGGTGGTTCTTCGATTGGTGGTTCACCGGTAGTAGTTGGTGGTTCTTCAATTGGTGGTTCACCGGTAGTAGTTGGTGGTTCTTCAATTGGTGGTTCACCGGTAGTAGTTGGTGGCTCTTCAATTGGTGGTTCACCGGTAGTAGTTGGAGGCTCCTCACTAGTAGTAGGAGGCTCCTCGACTGGTGGTTCACCGGTAGTAGTTGGTGGTTCTTCAATTGGTGGTTCACCGGTAGTAGTTGGTGGCTCCTCACTAGTAGTTGGTGGTTCTTCAATTGGTGGTTCACCGGTAGTAGTTGGTGGTTCTTCAATTGGTGGTTCACCGGTAGTAGTTGGTGGTTCTTCAATTGGTGGTTCACCGGTAGTAGTTGGTGGCTCTTCAATTGGTGGTTCACCGGTAGTAGTTGGAGGCTCCTCACTAGTAGTAGGAGGCTCCTCGACTGGTGGTTCACCGGTAGTAGTTGGTGGTTCTTCAATTGGTGGTTCACCGGTAGTAGTTGGTGGCTCCTCACTAGTAGTTGGTGGTTCTTCAATTGGTGGTTCACCGGTAGTAGTTGGTGGTTCTTCAATTGGTGGTTCACCGGTAGTAGTTGGTGGTTCTTCAATTGGTGGTTCACCGGTAGTAGTTGGTGGCTCTTCAATTGGTGGTTCACCGGTAGTAGTAGGAGGCTCCTCGATTGGTGGTTCACCGGTAGTAGTTGGAGGCTCCTCACTAGTAGTAGGAGGCTCCTCGATTGGTGGTTCACCGGTAGTAGTTGGAGGCTCTTCAGTACTAGTTGGAGGCTCTTCACTAGTTGAAGGCTCATCATCTTCAGGTGGTTTTGGACATTCTGCGTGCTCTTCACTATTGATAGGAATTTTTGGTGGGTCTGGGCAAGCTTTACATTTTTCTCCATTGGAGCTTGATGGAGCTTCATCTGAATAAGAAAGATTACCATTACTCAAATTAAATTTAGAAGCATCATATCCAATACCAACATCGAATTTCTTTGAAGTTAAACTTCCTTTAGATCTAACACTCAAGATTCCAGTTTCTGCATCATACTCAAATTCAGGATTATCAAAACCATCTAACTCGATTTTGTTACCATTACCAAATCCGGCCAACTTAATTGTTTGATCAGAACCATCGTAAACTTTAATCTTTGATGAACTATCAGACAAGAAAATGGTTTGTTCCTTTCCAAACTGAAGGTCAGATTTAAGATCAATTTCAGAACCTTCACCAATGTTAACACAACCTTTACCATTCACGTCGGTGGTTGGCGTGTATTTTTGATTACCAAGACAAATGGAACCATCATTAACAATTGGAGTACCGGCTGTGCCTAACTCAACATTACCGATAGGTGAATTTTCAGTGAAAGAAAGAATTCCTTGGTTATTGAAATCACTTGAAGTGATTTTAGATGAAGAAGTACCTTCACTATGGAAGAATACCGAACCAGTGTTGCCGAATTTTTCTGCATCAATGTTATACTCCCCATTTTTAGTAGATTGAATATTAATCAAACCATTATCATTCTTTAATTCACTAGATCCACTACCAAGGTCGACTTTCAAATCCTTATTTTTAGATGAAATGTAAAAAGCACCATTTCCATGAATCAAAAGGTCACCAGTCACGTCAGTCACAAGATTTTGCTTGATACTATAATACTGACATTCGGCAATGTTCAAGTTTTCTAAGTTCAATTTTGAAAGCGTTTCTTCACGACCATTAGTAATGTTTAACAGCTCTGCAAATACTGCTGTCAGTAGTAATATCAATGTGGGTAGCGATTGATACAACATGACTTATTGTTTAGAATAGAACTTGGAAATCCTGTCTTTATAAATGTTCAGTAAATGATGAGTTTACGAATTTTTTTTTGGTTGCAAGAGTTCGGCTTGCCAAGTAACAAGAAAAGCACGAGATGCAGATGCATAGGTTATACACCCTGAATTCTATGCATATTTTTTGGTTTGTGTAACTAACATTCTTGTAATGAGATTTCAGCTCTTAGTAGAAAAAAATAAGTCAAGATCTTTAATTAACGGATATTCAATTTTCTGATGAATTAGGTTTCTTCGGTTACGAATTCACCTCGAAATACGAAACTCAGTTGCAATTTTATTAGTTTGCATGCTAACTGGTATTTCCTAGAGCGACTACAGTTTTTTTAAAGGGCTCAGATTGAAGCCTTGATGAAAGTGTTTGGCCAGTATTACAACAATGCAAAATCTTATAAACTTACCTTAGAAAGGGTTTGCGAGATCTAAGCTAAAATTCAATTGAAAGGTTAGTATTCATTCTATAAAGGTTCAACTAAAGGGTCTTATTGTTGGGAAACTTGAATGTAGCTATTATTAGAATTCTATGCACTAAATTGTCTAGTTCTTTGTATTATGAAACTACAAGATATTCAGGAGTACTCATTTCAATTTGGACGTACCTTTACATCATGACGCGCTCTGTTTTAAGGTACTCACAATAACATTACATGTCTATCGATCGTTTGTCTTTCATTTTATTTAAATAGTTTTTCTAATATAGGTTTTTTATCTAATAACAAATTTTAATATTCATCTAGAAAGTCGTAAAATGGAGTTCATAGTGTATAAAATTTTACTTGTAATTTTAGTTTTAACTCTTCTGATTCGGTATTCTGCTAACTAATTTACAGTTCAGCAAAATACGTTATTTTTCTGGGCGAGCCCAGCGAAGAATTCTTGATGCACAAACTCCAAAATGAAACTCCACTAAAAGGTTTTCTTCTTTTGCTATTTCCATGACTACATTTGTAAATTGTAAGAAGATATCACATAAAATGTTAAGCATTTTGATGATCTAGATGAAATATGATAATCTTGATGAAACAATATATGCAAAATTCTGTTTAGTGAATAATTAGTCAAGCCACTTACCCTACAGATGAAATTGCAACCATTTTAAGGTTCGTAGTTTTCGTAATACCCTTTTAGGATGTTACAATTTTAATCCTGGTGCCCCAATAATCAACATGCCTCAAACCGCTGTCTTGGGTTTGCACGGTGTCAAGGAAAGACCAGTCACCATCAAGGGACAGCTTGTCAGACCAATGATGTACTTGGCTTTGACTTACGATCAGAGTGCCTTGAATGGCCCTGAAGATGTTACATTCAAGAATTTAATTGTGCAATTCCATAACCTTATTCCAATCAAGATTGGTTATGACTCATATAACTCATTAGTTTACATAATAAATGTATGATTTAAAAAACAATTAAGACTCCGGCAAACGTTAAATAATTAGCTGGTAATGTTTATCAGAATAATAACGTCTTAAGGTGCTAAAATATTAAAATCTGTGTTTATCTTGTTTAATATACTTGTGAGAATATTCACAAAATATTAACAATTTTTTAGAGCTTGAACCCATTTTATACTCGGGAGTATCAAATAATAGGGAACATAAGGAAATACTAAATATACGAAATATGACACTGCAATAGTGAAACTTTTAGATTAATTTGTTTCTTCCATAATCATGAATTCACCTAGAAATTGAGCCGTAAATGCGTATTCTGCAAAACAAGTCCAGTATTAATCATCATCACCAAGCAATGCAAAACGATAATAAACTGATTGTGATAAATTTTCAAACTGTAGATATTTGTAGCATAAAAAATGCAATACATGATCGAAGGAGGAACACAAGTTTCTACGAAAGACAAAAATATCAATAAAATCTAATTTCCTACTAAAAGTTTTGGTGTCTAATTATGATTTGTTTAGGTCATACAACAATTGAACCTTAGTTAATAAAGACTTGACTCACATTTCCTTTAGTCACACATAACATTTCAATATTAAACTATGCGCATTGAATACAATTCTGTAAGGCCGCGTATAAATAAGGTTAAAATGACACTAAACAGATACTCGGAAGAGAAGTTGTTTTCACGTTAAAGTAATAGCCATCTATTCATACATTTTTAAATACACCATAGATCACAAAAAACTCTGTTCTCTCTATAATCCTATTCTAATAAAAGAGTAATATCCAGAAGTTCTAGAAGACATTCTGAGAATATTAAAGAAGAATGCCAACATATTTAAAGTATTATTATTAGAGGAATTTCAGTCCAACTTCCGGAAATGAAATAATTTAAAGTAGCGAATAAAATACCGATAAAACGCACTTCATGAATGAAGCTCTGTCAAAAAAATATTTTAAAGAAGAAAGTTTAGAGACCTGCATACTAAACATTGCAAGCGAAGAAAAATGCAAAAATCATGTCAAACAAGATAAATACACAAGGAAATGCAACCAGAAACTGCTCTTTGTGTTCAAAGTTATCTGGTTGCAAAATTTTTGGGCGGTTATCTGCTCATAGACAATAGGGCATCTTTACCAAAGCTTTTTTTGATCAGGGGTTATTATTTCAATAATTACTTGTGTAAAACAGAGGTATGTTGCACTACTCGTTATTATTCGAATCACGAGATTGAATAAAGTTAATATCACAGTGGATTCAACATATTTTGGCAAAGTCTTGAATGTAATGAATATGTTTAACAATTAAGTATGTAAACTAAAAGACTAGGACTAAACTAATTTCAACTACTGCAGTTGGATATATGCAGGAGACGACTAAAAATAGAGAATCAATTACTATACCAGCAATCAACAAATTCATGAAAAGTTTGCTCACTAGCAAAATCGCTTATAAGAATAGAAGACAACCTGTCTTTGTTATTATCTGAGTAAAATCTAAAACGCATAGTGAAACCTGATATGAGTGATTAAGAATTATCATCACTTGGTATGATGAGAAAACTATACGAAGCCTTTGTATAAACCGAATTCAAGTCTTCAATTTTAAGATATAAGGAACATTGTATATTCTATATTTAGGGTATGAAATGATAAGCATATATATTACTATGCATTAAATGAAATTTCTTAGTTCTTTGGGTACATTACATCAATAACCATCGAATTGGACCATGCTTGCTTCAAGTTGAAATGTCGTTAGGGTTTTGAGTTTCATATATAGCCTTTGAATATTTATACACACTCTATCATAATACATGATGTCAGCTATAGACGTTTCATCGTTCTGAAACGAGCTTGGCCGTTTTTCTCCATACATGAAATTGATTAATAATGTACATGTTTATTGCAATTCAAATGAAGTTTTGTGGAAGAATTATGTGAGGGAGAAGAGCTGACGGACTTTACAAGTGATGATATAAAATTACATATAATTCAAGAAGAAACCTTACATTGGAATATGGACGACGTGTGATGGCCTATTAGACGATTGATTTGGCCTATGACCGAGCAAATAATAGAAAAAATTTATTATATATTGTCCACGGCATAGTATGTACTCTAGTTATGGTTAACTCTCGCAATATCACAGCATTTGCTCTTCTTTATTAATTATGAATTATAACATTTTAAACAAACCCAATAACGAAAACCGCGCTGCAGAAAATTCATTTCGTAGTTTGAATAATTTGAATGGAAACCCGAATTAAAACAATTTCTGTGTCCTACTCCTAAACAGAAACTATTATTCCAGGATAAAATATTTCAACTCTGATCCAAAATGAGGTTTGGACTCAATTTGAATAAAGCAAGCATATTGGACGAGTGAGATGTTTTCTAACACGTGAGTCAGACTCAGTTCAAGAGAAGCAATATCCTAACACTTTAAGCCGAGGTCTAGGAAAGCTTGTCACAGTACAAATAAGGGGCCTTATTACCCGTGGCTGTGGAAACTATTAATTCCCAGAACAGAAGCCACGCAAAGTTCCTATACGATATCGAAAGATTAATATATACTTTATAGGTGTTTACACATTATAGTTTGTTAGGCACATTACCAAAGCAATCATATCAAATGCCTTAGCCATACAAACGGAACACGTATATACAACAACTTTTTAAAATCTTAAACTGGAAAGCAAAGATTGTGCCCTTTTGGAATACAGCATTCTTTCGAAGTATACAACTTACACTACCAGGTTGACAGTAAACCAAATATGTTTTAATGTTAAGCGTGTTAAGCGTTTGTTGAGTAAATAGCTCTAACTATTTAGCGTAAATGGGTTTTCTTTGAGAAACACGCTAATTATTAGTTTAGCGACTAGTAGACGTTCTTTCACTTACTTATTCCATTCTACATCAGCTCTTTATATACTTTTTCGCTCCAATACCTTTCTTTGGTAAGTCTCTGTCCCGTTTTGGACGTAATGTTTTGCTCCAAGACTCCAGTTTCAACCCGGCTGTAACGGTTTCCGCCTTCTTCTTGTCATGTGAGCCGTAGCCATTCTCAACCCGACTGGTTTCTTTCTCGATTGAGGTTTACCGTTTCATCTTCTTAGCTTCAGCTTTAAATTAACCACTTAATTAGCACAGTGCTGTTCAATGAGAGGCTCTACGCCTTGCCCATGCCTACTATCGTGACAATTGGAAGCTGACATAAAGTATTACTAACTTCTAATCCCTAACATTTATCAGAATAATTATTTTTAAGAAGTGAACGGTTAAACCAAACAAACGACTCAAAAAATCTTACACAAGTTAAAAAAACATCAATTGAAAATTGTAAGAAGTATTCAAGAACAATATAAAATAACCAAAATCAAAAATTATGAACGAAGTTATCAAAACTTTTGTACCGAAATGAATTCAGTTAAATAAAGAAAACACCAATAACCAAAAGGGTCAAGAAAGTAAAAGCAGATGGCTTTGTCGAAGCTGCAGAGTTTGATTCATCCTCAAATAAAGCTTGCACAACATTGAACTTAGCGTTGCGCTTGACGTTAGTAGACTCAGTTTTAGAATAGGTTCTGACAATGTTACCGTTACCGTTACCACTGCCATTACCGTTACCGTTATTGCCGTTACCATTGCTGTTACCGTTGTTGCTACTTTGATTATCATTACCGTTGGTGTTACCGTTTTCGGTGCCCTGGTTGTTGTTACCGTTGGTGTTACCGTTGTTTCCGCCTTGGTTGGTGTTTCCGTTACCGCTTCCGTTGCCCTTAACGATTGTGGAGACAGGAACTGTTGGGGAGCTGCTGGTGCTGGTGCTGGTGCTGGTAATCGTGTTACTGTTACCGTTACCATTGCCATTTCCGGTACCGTGATTACCATTTCCGTTACTGTTACCGTTATTACTGCCTTGGTTACTGTTACCATTGGTGTTACCGTTCTCGGTACCTTGGTTGTTGTTACCGTTGGTGTTACCGTTGTTTCCGCCTTGGTTGGTGTTTCCGTTGCCACTGCCATTACGTTTAACACCAGGCTGGCCGCTGATACTGGTATCAGTGTTACCGTTACCGTTACCACTTCCATTACCGTTACCGTTATTGCCGTTACCATTGCTGTTACCGTTGTTGCTACTTTGGTTATCATTACCGTTGGTGTTACCGTTTTCGGTGCCCTGGTTGTTGTTACCGTTGGTGTTACCGTTGTTTCCGCCTTGGTTGGTGTTTCCGTTACCGCTTCCGTTGCCCTTAACGATTGTGGAGACAGGAACTGTTGGGGAGCTGCTGGTGCTGGTGCTGGTGCTGGTAATCGTGTTACTGTTACCGTTACCATTGCCATTTCCGGTACCGTGATTACCATTTCCGTTACTGTTACCGTTATTACTGCCTTGGTTACTGTTACCATTGGTGTTACCGTTCTCGGTACCTTGGTTGTTGTTACCGTTGGTGTTACCGTTGTTTCCGCCTTGGTTGGTGTTTCCGTTGCCGCTACCGTTACGCTTGACATTACCATTGGTAGGTGAAATAGTAGAGCCGTTATCATTACTATTTCCATTTCCATTTCCATTTCCATTATTACCACCTTGATTGTTGTTTCCATTGCTGTTACCGTTGTCATCACCTTGGTTGTTGTTACCATTACAGTTACCATTTCCTTCTCCATCGTTCTGATTACCATTAGTGTTACCATTTCCACCACCTTGATTGTTATTACCATTGCCGTTACCATTTCCATCAAATGTGCACCAATCAGATGGCGAAGATGATGGTGTAGAACTGGATGAACTGGTTGAAGTTATGGTTGGAGAGCTTGTTGGTGTCGACGAAGAACTTGTTGTTGAAGTAGTCGAGCTGGAAGTTTCACTAGAACTGGTAGTTGAAGTAGTCGAGCTGGAAGTTTCACTAGAACTGGTAGTTGACGTAGTCGAGCTGGAAGTTTCACTAGAACTGGTAGTTGACGTAGTCGAGCTGGAAGTTTCACTAGTACTAGAGCTAGTTGACGTAGTCGAGCTGGAAGTTTCACTAGAACTGGTAGTTGA